>OZ035953.1:24414492-25614492 GCA_964034955.1 Orchesella flavescens
GCCATGGGGCACTCCATTTCGAATTATATAGTGTGTTACCCTACAAGAAAATAAGTGTTTGCCGTTTCATTGGTTAAACGATCTCCTTGAAGGGAAAAAATGAAGACAAGAATTTCCATAAAATATTCAGAATTCGGCAATATGTAGCACTTTAATCCCATAAGGAATTTTAAAGAGCAGTCATCCAAAGAAATTGTAGGTTGTACAATATATAACTGTGCATATGAAAAATATATTTATCTGGTATTTTTTAAACTACCCGGGGCCCAACTGATTAAATATTCTTGATTTGATCCTTACATCTAGTAATGATTGGGTTGTAAAAAAGAGGTGCGGGCAGTAAAGGAAGAAATACGGTATAATCTGCTCGACATACAAGAAAAGAACGTGCTCGTTACTATAAGTTCGATTCTTGAATTATGATGATATGACGAGAATATTATGCCTTTGCGGTACGAGATTTTTTTTAAAGACATTTGCACATTCTGCTCTTAAATCCTGCACCACTTGCTCTGCCTTGTATTATGGATCAAATCGATAGCTGAAGATGTTTTCTATGATCTCATATTCTTGGAATCTTTGCTCCATTCGTAGCATTTGTACTTGGCATAAAAAAACTTCTCTCGTAATTTTCTTTTCTCTTTCTAGCTTTCATCTCTGCAAGGAATCTCTGCTATAATTCTACATAGTATATATGTGAGTAAGTACGCACTGGATCGATGTTGGATACTGTCAAGCTGTGTTTTGCTTTGCTTGTTTAGTACCTCCTGCCTCTTTGCTAAGTTATTTCTCAAACTTGCATGCAATCATCCACAACGCCCTCATTCATAATGAAAATATACCATACCTTGTACCTGAAACTAATGTAATAATGCACATTCATTTCCTCGAATTCCTACCAGGCAAAAAGACGACTTCATCATGGCATTGAATTGGAAGCTCAAGTTGTTGTAAAATGAAGATCTTAATCATGCACATGGTTATACATATTTAGGACCAAAAAGGTCCAATGATTAGTCTCTCTCTCTCTCATTTCTTGTCTATCTACCCTTTCCCACAGTTTTCCGGTATGTATCTACTTCTTTTCATGGACTAAAGCTGGATAACATTGTGCTCCTTATCATATCATGTGTGGCTAAACTGGCCAGCTCTTTTCAAGACAAACTCGCAAGTAGTAGTGAGAGCATGTTCCTCTAGAGTATATAGGAGTAGTGGAAGGGAGGTAGGACAAGTGTACAGAAAAAAGTTGGGTGGCTGTGATATATACGTTATTGCATTGCTAGTTTTCCTTTCTCTGCTTCTTCTTCTGCACAGCTTGGGTTTGACTTTTACCCTCACTTTTTAAGTTGAGTTTAATATGTAACTTTTCTGGAAGCGTGCCTCTGCTACTTTCCACGTTTCCGGGAACACAACTTTTTATCGTAAAATGAAAGCAGTTTATAAGATACTTGAGAACAACCCTTTAGTGTCAAGTCAGCAGGGTAGCTAGCTAGTAGTTGAGTCTACAAAAGAAAATTCTCAAAACTCATTCAGCTAAATTGTAAGTCACGTATAAATCTCTCCCTCTTCATGCTCCACACAATTCATTTCATTTTATACTAATGTACATAATGTTCTCCTCTTGTGTCCCATGCCTCTAAGCAAGTTTCAAGTGCGGGTATGAAAATAACAGGGAATCGGAAAGAGAGGGAATTTAATCATTAAACACTTTACGTAGGGGAACCATAAAAAACCGGCATGTGAGCATTTTTAAAGTAATTATCTACGATCCTTAGTTGCTACAATGCAACTGGTAAAATAACTCGTGAGGCTGGTTTCTAGTACTTATGTATGGTTTAGCTAAACTAAATCAAGGAAAGCATATAAAGTTTACACGTGGGCCACAAAAAAACGCTAGGTATTTTTTTTGGTGCTATCAAGCTATCAAAATGAATAAGTATCAAGATGTTATATGGCTGCTTGGATATTCTAACTCAAAACTTGCATTCATTTGTCCTCTCTTTGCTCAACCATACACCTATAAACCACCGACGGACGACCCAACAATTAATTTTTCTTGAATTCTAATGAAGCAAAAAAAACAACCATGGACATACTTATATTTTGTCAACGTGTACAATCATCACATCAGCACACCACAAGAAAGATGATGCAGCGACTTTACACAACAGAGAATTCACTCTCGATGACATCATTCTCCAATTAAATGCATGTAATACTACATCTTTCTTCTCAGCAGCTTAATCTTCCAACTTCATCAAGGACTTAGGGTGAGCTGCTGTTGCAAAAATTTTTGTCAACAACACGTGTAACGAGAAAGGTCTTAAAAATGAATGTACATACAAGAGAGGAGACAAAGCGAAATGTTGAATACTTAATACATTTTGTGTGTTGTTTTGTTATGTTGTGTTACGTTATGTTATGTTATGTTAGGTGCCTGTTGTTAGGATTCTAAAATACATGAGTCTTGCATGTAACATGAAAACACATCTGCATAATGCTACACAATACAATGTGTGTAAAAATGTATGACGCTCTAGCTAATGTAATGTAAATGCAGTTTGTAACGTGCACATGACTGGTTAAAGCCTATACTTACACATTTTCATGTTGGTTTGGTTTGGTTTTGTGAGCAGTAATTTAAGCTATGGCTTGTTCCATTACATTAAGCACATTAGATGATTCAGTTCAAGTAGGTTCTTAACACCATCAACCCGAAGAATGACTAGTTTCAATTGCGTGTGCTCTTTTGTGTACGGCGATATTACACTTTGTGGTATGTCGTGAGCACGAGATATAGTAAAAAAAAAGTTGACTTCCAAACAAGGCGTAAATGCCAAAGTGGCAGAGTGGAAGATCGGATACAGAGCTTAATGAGAAAATTCAACATATAGTTATAGCGTGGAGATGCTGATGATGCAATAAATGGAATGCCGATGAGAACATCAACAAAAGGTTCTCAACTAATCATAATCGTTATGTGTGTCCTCCTCTTAAACACACTCATATTGTATAAGAGCCAACCATGAAGATAGAGATGGAAGTTGTTTATCAGATGAGTATTTTCAAAATGTGACACTATCATTAAAACAATCATTGCATCGTCGTCATAACTGACTACGCACAGGACAGCCAAAATAAAATTAATAAGTTGATCAGATTTGTGATGCTGATACAAATATGACAGAGGCTATCATCTCCTATCTATCTACAGGGTTTCACTCTAGATGAATGAGGCACGAGTGAAGAATCCGTAATTGAATTTATTAACTCTAGCCCATAAATTATCATCATGAAATAATAACGGTGTTACAAGGAAATGGCCAAAAGTTGGCTCCTGTCATTGAATTTGTAACCTGAAATTTGATTTCCAGAAAAAATAACATGAAATTTCTACTTCCTCCACGAGTTTGTCACCAACTCACACGCTATGCTATTAGCATATTCATATAAAAAGCACCTACACGCCTACCATAACATGTAATTCTCATGAAAGCTGACGTTCCTACATTAATTTCGAGCTTGGATGCTTCGAGCAAGTGATTAAAGAGCACGGAGAGTAATGTAAACATGTATGCAATCCGATTTGCACGAGCTGGAGTGAATGGATGTATGTGGGAATGAGAATCGAATAGTTAGGAGCTAGCATGATCACACGACTCGGCGGAAAAACAGTTCCTTTCGTGTAAATTAGGGAATGAATATATACATTCTTTGGAAAAACAAATGTCAAAGTACCACTTTTGTCATCAAGTCACATAAAACTAGTCAAGTGTTCGACAACGAGAGGATGAAAGATTGGGATGAACGTGGGAGGGTAAGAGGTTAGTTCAATTAAACTTGAATATTAGAGAGGTGATGGTGAAAAGTAAGAGAAAGAGAAAGAAAAAAAAATTGTTAGCATACCGATATTTACGATCCGAATTCCTTCATCCTTTTCCAAAAAGCGGAGTGCCACTGACACGTTTTCAAGTTTTTGAGAGAGAAAGTTAGGCCGTTTGTTATGTTTGGGTAATGTTTTTCCTGAGAGCACTTCAATGAGGGCAATAAGCCGAAGTCCATCAGATAAATCTGTCTCCAGGTTGCCCACATTTTTATGAACAGTTTTTAGGTGCTCGTTTGCCCATCGTGTGAAGGTGTTCTGTTGAATCTTCTTCCACTGGGCATCTTCAGCCAAGTCTCTCTCTGCGTCCACCATGTCTTCGTCGTCAGGAGCACACTGGTCGCTTGAGAGGTTGCCCAAGACATCTTGCACACCTGGGCCAGGTCCACCCTCCCGTCGAACCACCTCGTCTACACTCATCGTTTCCCCTTTTTTATAATATTACGCCACACAATCTGCTGTTACCTGCAATCACAATATTATTCTGCATTCCATTACTTGCTTCGTTTACCTGTCGTTCGCTTGTAGCCTGGACCGCTTGTTGAGTGTGTATATTGTTAATGTTGTTCGTACATGCATTTTCATTCTTTGCTTTTTGTGGCACGTTACCAGACACAATGATAATGGATCGTTATGCAGCCTCATAGTCCTAACCTGTCTCTTCATGCCTACTCTACATTATGCTAACTTCTCAACATTATCATGATTACATACATCTACTCTTCGCTCTCTTGTTCTCAGCTTTACAATTACATTACAAATTTAATGTGCTGAATGTGCTCCCCAGCACACAAAATACGATATTACATGGCAACCCCAACTACTAACTAAGGTACATGTGCTGCTGTACTCTGTAAAATATACGCTACAGGTTTTTTATCACATCACCTCAAAAACTCGGCTCTCTCTCTCTCCTCTCTTATACTCTCTGCTAAGCTTGAGTAGAGCAGCAGCCAAAAACAGTCTTACACTCTCAGTTTTATCCAGCGGCTCCAACTAACAAAATCTCTTTAAAAAAGTTGACTCAGCCTCGTTTTAACTTAACAACACAAGCAAGCGGTTCACTTATACTCCCATCAGCATTCACATTCACATCCGACTCAGTTACAACTTACAACTTGGGATTCCTATGCATTTGCTTCTCTTTAGATCCCACAATGAAGGTGCATCCCTGACTTGAGTCAGTGCTCGTTCACCAACTCTGTCTCTCTCTCTCTCTCGGCACCATCGTACATTCACTCATGTGCATACCTAAATTTGATGATGCTTCCACTTTGCCTACGTCGAATTTTCATACTCTTTGCATCAAACTTACATACATTACAACCTGACTCTCATCCTCTCAGCCTTTCAATGAAAGACACAGTGAGTCTGTTGTGAGTGAGAAAGAGAGAAAGACGAGACGGGATTCTCCGTCCTCACACAATGCACAACACTTCCCGTGTACAACTTTTCATGAGAGAATAGATCTAACATTGAGTATCATCATGCATGCCATCCTGAAAGTTGCCACAAACAAACAGCCTCAAGTTCAACAGTTTTTTTTTGCATTCAACATAAAATGTTAATCATGATATGAGAAATCGGTGTGTGGTATGGTGGTTCCCTAATATTCAAATAAATAGCCAAAAGTAAAGGTAATTGGTTTGATAGGCGGCATAACCAAGAATGAAATTTCCCATTTCATACCATCACTTATAAGCTTACCACTGTTTGTGATTCCGTTGGTATAAAGCAGAAGGAATTAAATTAGTAATGCTTTAGCACTCAGGCGGACTACATGAAAAACAGAGAGAGAGAGAGAGCAAATACTTGATATTATTACTGCTGCTCTTTGCTACATAGTATTATAATGTACTTATTGTAGCGCTTTGCAAATCTTCTCATATATATTATGAGAATTTACACATGTATGGCTGCTTCAAAAAGATATAAAACTCTCAAACAAAAGTAGATACCTACGCATCAATGAAGGTGTGCATCTTTACAGCATTATCCATCCATTCATTTCCCATTCCAATTTATTACCTTCCCTCTATTCTGTACTTGAATATAGCCGGCTTTTGCTATTTGAGGGAGTAGAAGAAGAATAATAGCTGCAAAATTTTTTTAGCATTGCGATTCTAGAGCAAACCCAAACTGGGTAGTAAATGATCTCACAGCATGACATCATCCGTTCACTCTCTGACATAATGGAATTTAGGAAAAAGTAAGTGAGTACGGAATCACACATGAAATATGTGTGTTGAACAAATCTGAGTGAGAGGAAAAAATCCATATATGGAAAGGAAAATCAAGTTTGCCTAACAAGCACAAGTACAGCCTGCGGAAGTTAAATTGCTTTACAATATGTGTAATATTATGTACCTTGAATTACGAAAACCTATTTCCAAGATATGCTCGTCATGGATCATTACTTCCGTTTAATATTCTCCAGTGTCTATTTCAAAATGGGATGGAGTGAAGGGAAATAGAATGAGACTCCCGTTATTCACGGTATCGATTTCTTAGACACACAGTACTTTTCCAAATCATTAGTATTTGGTTACTACTCAACGAAAAGGAATGTAAATATTATACTACAAAAGTAGTTCTAGAGTAGCTTGTTATAAACACAGAACTACAAACAACGAGACGATATAATGGGAAAACTAAATTTGAGCATAGCGACGTAAAAAGAATTGCATCATCCATCATCTACAAAAAAAATGTTATTTAGCTTATACAAGCGACCCAAGCAAATACTTATGGTAGAGAGTCTACTCTGAACTTGAGAATTTAATGAAAATGGTGTGATAACTTTGAATGAATTCGAGGGAATCACTTTGACCACATTTCATACACATTCCCGACTTGATTTCTTCCGGTTGGATATGCATAGGTACATAAAAATTGTGACATAGGGAGCAATTCGGAGAGAGGACGAATTTGGTGAAACATTTCGTAAAAGTTTCACTACGCCATTCCACCCAATATGATTTGGAAATTGTGTAAACTTCCAAGGGAATCTTTTTGGAGGATTGTGGCAGTTGTAGCTAAAAAAAATTCGAGGTCTGGAGCTGGACTTACTTAGTTATTGTAGCTGCATGGTGGCGAAGCATTGTTCAAAAGAGTTGTAAAGTTAGAGTCATTCTCACAGAGAATACCAAACCACTCATTCAGAAAATGACTGTTCCAGCAATTTGGATTCTCAGCTCATGTAGTAGTAGTGTCATAAACTTAATTGGACAAAAAGTTTGGTGTGTGGGATCAATAAGTATGCACACTTTTGTAGTTAGCTTCCCATCGACATCAAGACTTGGTTGCAACGATTTCACTTGCTGCTCTTAAGTGGTTTGCTTCTTTTATACACTGGCCAGACCTTCGGATATATGTAAAGTTGCATCTGCTTTCCGAAGGAATAGCATCATGCTGTCACCACAATACACTATCGTTACGTTATGAGTAAAAGCATGGACCAGACTTGGTGCCGCAAACATCGCATTCAGAAGATTCTATGAGATGAGAGCATGCAAATGAAATTATTTTCTCTGCTCTCCTCATTAAAAGAGGCGAGGGAAGCAATAGTAGCTTACAAAATTCCAGCATTCGTTTGAATGCAAACATACATGCATACATAGATATCGACCTCCATAAAAAAAGTTTAGTTCGTTTAGCGAAAAGTCAAAATCTAAACTGTCGAAAAAATTCATCTCCGTCCAATTTAGAATGTGAGTAGACTAAACAAATCAACCGCCTTCTGTGGATCTCAAATGAATCATTTGGAGTAAAAAGTGATTTTATAAGATTTTTTTTAGGTAACCGGAAATCCGCCTCGTAGAGTGGAAACAAGATAAATAAAATTTTGATTCCAACTCGATTGAAAGCTTAAAATTCAGTTCACGAAGGAGGAATTCTCCTCCTCCACCTAGTACCTAGGAGGATTGAATGCAAAGAGATGGGACGAGAAGTCTCTCGAAATGCCTTTTTTATGAAGTCATATCCACACTCTAGTAACATCAGATTTATACAGTTTCCCCCACTTTCCATGGTATTAACAAGTTGTGAATACGGACGACAGAACATGTTTGCTTATTCGCCTTACTCAAGTCTAATCACGTAGACATTACTGATTTTTTTAAAAATCATATGTGACACCCAGGAAGAGTCCAACAGAAAAAAAATGGTTTGCTCGCTGCTCTATAGAATATTTAGATGGTGGGTAAAAATTGTGACTCAGAAAATGGAGCACAGGTCAGGCGAGTCATTATAATGCATAGATGTATTCCCTCAACGCCTACGCCAATCATAATATAATATGTGTGAAATGGTAAGTAGTGGGGCAATTCCACTGCAAAAAAAAAAGTTTTTATTCCAAATAAATAATAGCATCGGCTGTTTGGCAAGCTTGTTTAAACAAGTGTCTAACCGCCTGATTTCATACCATTATGCAGAATTTCATTAAACAGTAACGTTCTATTTATATTCATGATGATGACAAAACCCATATTTATTTTGTGAGTTATCTATACTTAATAATATGCCGGGGGAAAATATCTTGCTTTTTTTCCATAATCCTAACTAATGTCCCAATATAATGGATGAGTGCTACAAACTAGAAGAAGATAGCTAAATACACACTTGATGTTATTTCATGACATGACACATGAAATAGGTACGGAAACAGACGTAATAAAAATACTCACTTGGCTGCACAATGCAATGCAGTTGATTTCCTGAAATGTTGAAGCCAACCCTTTCTTGGGGGCATATAAAGAAGAGTTCTTGTTGGGTTGCGGAAAATTTTTGTGTTTTTCAAATAAATTATTTTCGGTGAAGCACATACAAAATAGACCCAAAAAAATAGTCTCACTTGTTCTCACCACAAATGAATAAAGTGCAACCTGTTACGTTGAGACACTTGAACTGTAACTCTGCTCAACCGAGTCAGTCAGTCATTAGAAGAAGGAGAAGCGTTGAGAGGAAAGATGATGATGATGCTGATGATCAATGATCAGTATATCACACCCCTCAATCACTGACATCACAACACTTTGCGAGCACAAATTAGCTGTAATTATTACTTGGGCTTTTTTGCTGATGTATAAAATTCTTCGTCATCCATTGACACGATTTCGATGACTTTATCCCACCAAACTCTCATCACGACTGATGCCTCATGCTGGAAAAGGTTTGGGGGATATTATTATTGAAGACAAGGAGTGAAGAAGATGATGATAATGCTGATGATGCTGATGGTATGCCATATAAAAGAGCTCTTCTTAATTCAGGAGAAAATTGCATATTATGCATATTACTTTGAGTGACATCACAGAAAATATTTTGTGTATTTTGTGTTGCAAACTTAAACAAGTGGTGGTAGTAGCAGAAGTAGCAGTAATAGCAGTTCTACCCAGAAAATCTCCAAGCATTCCACATTATGTGTATGATATCTTATTGTAAGAGTAGAAAAACAAGTCTCCTTATAAAGCGTTGTCACATCGAATTCCTTATAAATACATGGATGTTCGTCGACTTTGGCACGTCAACTTGACATACATATATGGCACTGAGTCAGTCACTTTTTCTACCAGCGAATTCACCAAACCAAACCAAGCAACCAAAGCAAAGTCGTCCTCTCACAGGATGCTTCTGTAGAAGAAGAGAGAAAAATATTGCTGACAATGACAATGATATGATGTGACTTACTTTATGCAGCTCTGATGAAGTCCAATAGTTTGGACAAACAATGGAGTTATTGTTGGTAATTGAACAATGTTACATAGCTACAATGTTTTCTTTTAAAGATTTCAAGGTGGTTTTTGATACGTACCAAGGATCAACCAAGAATGAATGACAAGGGGAGATTGTTGGATTGAAGGGAGGTTAAGCGTCACTTTCTATTAGGTACTAAATTATTGCATAATCATGACGGGTTTATAGCATTGTTTGGTTCAGTTGCGTATTACTACATACATAGACAGATTAGTATATGAAGACGTTACTCTTTTTATTAGGTTTAAGCCCATTTAAAGAATTGGATTGAAAGGTGCCAGGTACTATGCATGCATTCATCTATCCCATCATCTCTCTCTCTCTCTCACATATTTAGGCAGGACACCCAAAATGACGGTTATCAAATCAAGGAGATTGATTGGCAAAGAAAATGGTCATGATTATCAATCAAAACAAAACACTATTTTAGGGTGAGCACTGAGCACGTTCGTACATACATGGCTTGAGCTTCTTCAAGGTAAGCTATAAAAGTAAGCTGGACACAGAGATTTCTTTGAGGAGGAAAAGGGAGAGTGAGAGATGGGATATGGTGGATGGAGATGAATAACTTATTGGAACAAGTTTTCTCCTCTTTAATCTTTTTCTCTACGAGATCTCATCTCACGTGTCTCTCTGATAGTGAGCACAAACTGCATTATACATCTGTGTACGTCCGCGTCGATTACACAGGCCGCGGAGTAGTAGCATCACTTATTTGTGCGTAGGCAAGTAAATTCGTGTGTAACTCTTTTAGCAGGACTACTCGAGCTGTTATCAAAGAGTACACGTGCTAAAAAAGGAGTAAGCAAAAGAGAACATATCATTATCATATTTTCAGCATGCATGCAACCATTCTATACACTCACATTTTACTATGCATGCACGCAGGAGAGAAGGGGATACACAAACCGACATAACTTCATTTGCTGAAACAAGTCATCGTAAGTTTATCTGGTTTATGGATTTCACTCTTCTAATTTATTTTGTCATATAATATTTGTGGTTTTGGTAAGATAGAGAAGATGATCATGTTTTCGCATGTAGGAAGAAGAGGAGAGTGTGTCTATATTTCTCCAACAATGCGTTGTGCACCCCGGATAATATAAAATGTAATGCAATATGCAAGACTGCTACTGAAAAAAAGAAATGCTTCTTTGCCAGAAAGCAAAACAAATGCTCATGCACAATATTTTTAGTCAAGATGATGGGATATGCAGATGATGCAAAAAGAGTTTTTTAGTATGAGTGAGGTAATATTCATTCCGACAAGGAGCGAGCTATCTTAGTCTCCTCACATCACAACTCAACAGCAGAAAGCGAGTTAAATATACGGATATATGACAGTTGAGAGGAGTCGTTGAAGAGGTGCAAATGTGAAAAAAACAACAGCAGTTAGAAGAACACAAAACAAGATGTGGGAAGTGAGTAAGTAAGTAGGACTCATTGCTAAATCTGAAATATTTCTCAAATGAAAACTGTTGTCTATGTACATTACAGCAACTCGTGCAAAAAAAAAAGCCCATTGAATATCTAGTACATCACACACAAAAACATAAAATAGCCGACACGTTGATGATATCTGTGAAGAAATGCTTGCACAAAACTCATAAACGGTGATGCTTCTTTTAGGATATAGTTAATACGAAATGAAAAGATATATCCTGGATCTTACACTGTGGCTTCAATCTGACATGAAATTTGAGAAATGCCATTTTCACCATTTAACTGCTAATCATCGTTAACTGATTCTTGTCGGCTGGATTCAGTTCCATAACTGGTTGTTGCCAGAAAAGGTAGCGAAAGTGAACAATTTATTTTGAGCAATACCCAAACACACACAGGTATTAAAGACTTCTACTCATCATCAAGAAAGAGAAGTTTTCAGGTCATGCAATACAACCTCACAGTTTTTGATGAATGCCTGGACACTTTTAAAAAAACCCAAGCACCGACGGGGAAGCACAATGCTTACTCACAGCGAAAAATGCATAAATAGCAGCGGTAAAGCTGCATGAACACACACACGCACGGTTTGATGGTTTCCACACTAAGGAAAAAAATTCTGTATAAACGCTTTAAATGGAACAGAGTCACCAAACCAAGTAGATCACGCGAGGATGAAAGCCGACTGAGGTAAAGTTCGGGAGATGAGGCAGCGACAGTTCAGCTGATTTTCTCTCTCCTTTAGCTATCTCAAGCAGCATAAGTAGAAGAAGAAGATGTTCGTAATTTGTAAAACCGTAAGTGAGCCTCTTGCTTGTATCTTTACTGTTATGCAAATGAGGTGACACATCCCATGGAGCTCTCACCATAACCACAAAACGAGAAATGATGAAATTTTGAAGTTGTTTTTTTTGTTTAAATATATAAAGCAATAAACTGTGTGTGTGTGTCTACGTTGAGAATAAAAGTGAGTAACGTAAGACAAGTCAGTAAAAGTAAAAAAGAAGAAATAGCCCGAGTCAAAGTCAGAACGTGAGAGAGTTTTTGCAGGCAGTGGCAGAAGGCAAGCGGAGGCAAAGAGATAGAGGAGATGATGAGACGAGCCCGAAAAATGTTATGTTTTGAATCCTCCGTTACTTTGGGTATATGAGGGCGACGACTACATGGAGGAAACTGCTTGCTTGGTTAACTCTCCTGATTCATGTCATATTATATACTATGCATCTCTCTCTCTCTTTCTAGATGTATGATTTTGGGGTACACGCTCGCTCAAACACTCGTGTATAACTGACTCCTGCCATTAGACCTACCAACATATACTCCTTTCGAATTCGCTCCGCAAACCAACACACATTACAACTCAGAAACTCTGGAGACAGTGAAGCTAAGGATGATGTACACCATTGGTGAAGGCGGATGGAGAAAAAAGGAAATACTTTCACGGGATAATATTCCCATGTTGATACGATATTATGACTTGCGGACTACGACAGAAGAGGAGAACAGAACACATTACACACACACATTGTATCAGGATACATTTCAGTTTCTCTTTTCCGTCTTGTTGTTCTACACATATTGGTACTGGAGAGAATCTTACAACAACTCCTGTACAACTCCAAGTATTCTCCTTTTTTCTTATCATGCCATGCTTCACACTGTTGAAAACCTAGTCATAAGAGTGAGTATTTACGCCATAAAAGAATGAGCGACAGAAAGAAAACTAGACTAGATGCTTGGAGAGAAAAAACGAAAACGAGATAATGTACACCGAAAAACCTCAACAGAATTACATTACAATACCATACCATCACCTTTGTCTCATTCACTTGTTCTCGTCCCATAAAATTTCACCTAAAAAAATAACTCTCTTTCATCGAACGTTCTTTGGGTACACGCTACATGTAACTTTCAATAATATTGTGTGACTGGTTGACTTGCTTTCGTAAATTATAAAAAGTTTTCTGCCATTAAATGGGAGACAGTACGTCAACTTGAGGAAAAGCTCTAGCCTGTGATTATTATTATTATTCCTTATGCCACAACACCAGCATAGATTTATGGAAAGGGAACTGGATTGGAGAGTTTAGTACAAAGTTTGCAATTTATTAGAACAATTTCGAATTAGAAATAAAAAACTTTAAAGTTTCTTGTTTTCCTAGTTCCTAATAACCTAAATGATGTGATTAGGACAAAGATGTGAGTATACATAATAAAACCCGTACTACTTTGAACTTGATGACTAACAAATAAATGGGTGACAGCTAAAAACAGTTGCAGATAGCCGCTGAGTTGATGTTTCATTAGGTGTAGTTTCATACATTCATAGTCTGCTAATATATTATAAACTTAACATTGATCCGTCTTAGCACTTAGTGTGTAAACTTTTTTTTTTATCTAGCGTTTTGTAAGTTGGTTTATGTGTAGGAGAGTAAGTAATAAGTATTCCTATATATTTTAAAAGTACGAAAACATTTTTCCTGAATTACTTTGCCATGAACTGCAACACAGAGTTTGAGAGAAAGAGAGTGAGTTGAGTCCAATACGAAATGGATGGGGTATAATATCATGTATGGAAGCTGAACGTGGGCGATGCCAGCTTAGAATTTAGTGTCTTAGGACGTTTCTTTTTGCTCTGTTCTCTGCCCAACAGTTATAGCAGTCAACAGCAGTAAGGATGAGAAAACGATAACGGCAATGCTACCATATTGTCGTATTTTACAGGAAAACCGACAGTCCCGGAGTGCACTGTCAGTTGCCGTTGCCGGTATACATAGATAGTGTTACAACTCTTTGCTCTATTACTATTCTGTTACTTCTGCTTTTGCTAGCAGCATCACCACCACTTTCCTCACTGAGTCACCCTGAAATGCCTGAGACTGTGAGTGTCGACAATGACCGAATCAAACTAAGAATAGATTCGGGATGTTTAGGAACCTTTTGGATATTGCATTCCAAGTATGGATCTCAGAGTGTCTAGTGAGAGGAAGGACAACATGAACGTGAACCACATCTCTTTTCTCTTGCAAGTTGAACTTCAGCAGCAGTGGGAGCTGGTCGTGAGAAGAAGCTCATCTTCCTTTTCTCTAATAGTAGAGAGGAGCTATAGCAAGAAAGAAGCTGCATCTAAAAAGAACGGAAGGAAAAGTGCACACGTTTAGCATATAGTAGTATTTGGATTGGAGGCCATGAAAAAAAATATGATTTTTTTGAGAGAAAATGTTTTTAAAATAAGAAAATGACACCACTTCCATACGTAAAATATTACAGTGTTTGGGTGACTATGGTTAGTAGGATGGCAGTGACTGTAAATAAAGGAGAGCAGTTATTTCAACGTAATGGCACGAATGAAATACGCAGTCGACTGAGCTTATATTTATTTCAAGTGATTTGCCAAAATTTTACTAGTCATGTCATAAGTAATGCGTAAAATATTGGTTATGTTATACGAAATTGATTTTCGTCACTACTGATGCAAAAAAAATATTTCTTCTTTGGGAATGCAAAAAGTGTTAAAAAATATTATTATTATTGATATCATCGCTTTTTTTATAAGACATATGGAGAAAGGATATGGTGAACGGTAACCCTTGCATTTATGATACTTAATCCTAGTCAATGTTTTTAGTATTGGCTGACTTGAGAAGTTTAGCGTTTCTTAAGCTACAATTAAAGCACAAATGCGTCAACTGAGGACTAAATATTAAATACACATTTGATGATTGATGTTAAAATACACATCACGATCGTTCTGATTCTAAATTGCTAATGTTTTTAAATGAATATAGGATGTAAATTGGGGTAAACAGTTAGAATCTAGAATGATATCGTATGTAACTTTAATGGTCTAGGTTAAAATTTAAATTTAAAAAATGAATTTAAGTTTATTTATGCATGTTTGACTGGGTGACAATCTAAATTTGAGGCATAGGAATGCTTTTCATGTACAATCTGTAGGGCACACTTTCATTTTTCTTCGTTGAATCCTAGCTTTCACTTCCTTCTACTTTGTCTGTAAGAAGTATCAGTCTGATCTATCCATACCAGAATACCCCACTTACCTGTGAAGAAAGGCCGTTGGTGTTGGTGTTGGTGATGCTCATGACATGACAAACTACAAAATATTTTTAAATTGATTATAAATCAATTCCTTTTCTGATCATTAGTTGAAGACATACGATATCAGATATAATGAACATTTCATCTTAAACCCGAAGTAAAAGTTTATCTACGTTTAATCCAGGCGTATCAATTTCACAGTGGGCTGTTTGACCTTTCATTACAATTGATATTGTCTTCCAAGTTTAATTGAAACACAATATTTTTCACGATAAGGTAACGCCAAGTAAGAAAATACCGTTGACGTAAACAACGCATGAGTTCCAGAATAGTTTATATCGAAATGTAAAGGTTCATCTAGACGCTGGAACGGTTATATCATAGTCAATTTTTATGCCAAGGTTTAGAGCTGAAAAGCAGTACATACATATAATTAGGGCCGAAGTATTGAAAGTGAGGGGAGAGCTGTTGTCATCTCCAATATGTTGTCCATGAAGCCTAGTCGTAAAATCCCCCATTGAACACAAGACATAAAATGAAAAGGGTTGCAATGTAATGCGATTGTTTGCATGACGAAAACCATTCTACTAATCTGTATGTCGGCAAACTAATAAAGATACTGACAGACAAGCCGACAAAAGACAGATACCTATACGAATTTAAGTAATTTAAGCATAGTGTATTGTATTGATCTCACGCTTGCTTCTCCGCTGCCATGTCATAATATGCTATAAAAGAATGAATACAAATTATCTTTTCCCGGTAGACCATATTTGAGGGATTACTTTTAATAAAATGATTGACCTAGCATGGCATACAAGATTATGAAATATCTATGCAATAAAGTATAAAGGGACGAAATGCAAACAATTTTGAACTTCAATGTGAAACCCCATTTTATGTGAAAACCTTGGATGAATCCAATTTCATGAGTGAGTTATTCAAATAAATATTATACGGCCTTTAAATGATGTTTGCACGAAAACCCGTTGGAAAATAATTACATGAATGAATTCCACTGTTAACTCAATATGGTAAAAATAATAAATACACCATAATAATATATGCATTCAAACAACGAATGCTTATTTTTTTTGTCTTTTTTCTTGCTTATTTCAGTGGCTTACAAACATCACAACTTTATTTTTCACGAGCGAGCTAATTTGTCAACAGTTTACGTAAACAATAAGAGCACACTATGCAAAATACACTCACTGTAACATACGTCATACTTGGTCAATACCAGCTAACTGCTTAAAAATTACACCAAATAGCATGATTAGGCTCACAGCTGAACAGCACAGTTTTCCAAACGCAAGAAAAAAAAACAACAACTTCAAAACACTTTTTACAACAGTAAAAGTATCACATCGAAATGGTATTCAAAAAGAGGAAAATAGTGAAGTATCCCTGGAATCAAAGTAAAAATCTATCACCTACAGCAAATGCTCGATGTAATGTAAAGCAGCTAATAAACCAACACCAAGTCAGAGAACACTCGGGGGCACAGCAATGAACACAGCAAAGTGCACATGACGGTTAAATCCACGTGAAAGTTGACTTTGGATTATACTTAGACGGTAAATGGCATATATGGTAAACTGAAAACATTCCTTTGCGAGTTTGAGTTATTGCTAAATGTGACTAACTACACGGTAAGTAATAAAAATCATGCGTACATTTTTTAGATTTTTTGGTTTCAAAATATTTCTTTCTCCGTTCTGCAGAACTGCGTTGTTTCACACGCGAAGGCTTTTATTATTTTGCACAGAAAAAGTGCACACTGTTGTCGTTGGGTTTAAAAAAAGAACTTTTAGAAAAACAAGATGATTTTTGTACGGAAACTTTCCTTCAAAACATGATTTAATAAGTCAATTACTTTTCATGCAAAAAGGATTAACTGCCTATTTCAAAACAAACAATTTTGTCATGCAAATATTGCTATATGAACAATCAAATTATTACAATTATTACAATGAAACAAGAGTCAATGTGTGAACTACATTTCTTTTTCATTTTTGTTAAAATCTCTTTTTTTAAAAATATTGGTTTAAACACATGGAACATTACTGAAATGAAAACATTTCTACATTTATCTATTCGTTTTGCTTTGTTTGTGTGCTATTGATTCGCGAACAGATAAAAGACAGTTAGTTTTGTTTTGGAAGTTATACAATTTTTTCAAGACATGAAAATACCAAATTATGTTATCATGTTTAGACTTTACATCATGGAGTTATTATTCTGTTTGTTTTTTTTGTGAATGGATATGGGATACTGATTTCCGATGAATTAGTTTATGTTCATGTAATGTACGAATATTTTTACACTATTTCCTTCTGATATTATTATTACATGTTATTAAAATGTACGGATAGTTTGCTGTGTCATCGTTATATGAGCAAGTAGGTTGCATACTTTTATAATGCACGATACAGGTGAGAACGTGTTTCTCCCTGCGCCATGAATACTTTCTGGTGCATTTTTTTGATGAAGGAAACCATACTTTTTATTTGTTGAGAGGACTTCTATGGTTTACAAATCCTGAGTTGCCGTTAACACTGATAATGCAGGATAAAACTCCAATACGATGGCAAAGAGAACGATGAGCACAGGAAGTGAACAAATATAGAATACCTGGAAAATTTTATGCAGCATTATTTTACTTTGTATACTTTTTTCACGCAATCATATTATGTTTTCAATTTTTATCATCGCTGTTTCAAATTTGGAGAGAAAAAAATTGAGAATGTTTATAAAACTACTTCTACAGCCACGAAACAATAACAGCAGCAAAAATTAGCAAAAAACTGAATGACTGCTAAAAATTAGTTAGCCACCTTTGAGTGATATGTAGAGATATTATTTTTTGAGTTTAACATATAATTTACTATCATTACAATAATATAGCCACCAGACAAGGTTGCAAGTGCAAACCAAAAGAAGGAAAATTCAAGATGTTTGATTGAGACTAAAAACTCAAAAAAGTCGGAAGGCAGACTGAAGAAGCCAAGGCACTGAAGTGTGAACGATCCACTCAAGATGACGGGCGCAGCGCAATTAGGATCGCCAAAAGGAGTATAATTACTGGGATTACAACTAGAAGATTCACCTGTTTAAAATAAATTGATCAGAAATCATATCATGTCAACTAATATCAGTAAAAGCTTTTGTATAAGACAATATAGCCTAAGCCCTACTACTTAATATAATTTAGAAAAAAGTTGGGACCAATACATTATAAAAGACGATTCATATCATATTATATCACATAACAATTAAAGTTATTTAAATCTTTAGAAATCTTTAAACTTGCAAGACATTCTACTTCTTGAAAAATAACTTAAGCAAAGCTTATTCTATAAATTTATAGGCTTCCTATTCTATGAAATGGAATAGTGAATATTTGGTACTAAACCAAGTCATTACAAAACATGCTATTGTTACTGGTACAATTATTGTGAAAATAACTATTGTCCAACATACCGATTTTGACTGACTTAGAAGAGATTGGTGTTCTTCACTTAATTCGGCAAACTTACGCGAAAGATTCGTACAAGTACTCGAGCACTCATTATACCGATCTTTATACACCGCTAGCTCCTCCTCAAGCTCGATCATCTAAAAAGTTGTGGGCAATATGAGACTTTAGTATTTGCTCATTATGTGGACTTTCATGTTTGAAATAGTTTGAAAATTCTTACTCTATTTTGTAAGCCGTTAAAAGTAGGTCTTCCTACATCAACATCGGATGATTTAGGTTCCGTAATGGTGTTACTCAACAGGTGGGCCGTCGAAGAATCATTCACCTTAGACCTACAATTTTTTTTTTTTTTTAAAAACCCTTAGATTAGAAATGTTGAACGATTGGATGTAAAATAGTGGAAGTGTAAGAAGTGTTTCGTTGTTCTTACGCTAAATCACGGGGTTTGGCGTTTGTATGATATTGACTCGAAGGCGTAGTTGACTTAGGCAAATTGTTCTGTTCGGCAGTTTGGTTGGCAAACTCGGGAACAGCTATCTTTTCACTTTTGGCTTCTTTAAGGACACTACTAGCATCTACTGCACCATCCACTTCTGATTCCCCTATAATTTCAAAGAATTAGATAAGTAAAATGAATTGTAATTTACCAACATGTGATTAATTCAAAATTCTTCAATTGACGAAAGTAACCTTGTAGTCTTTGTATCTCTAGCTCCTTCAAGGAAATCATTTCTTCGTTTGCTGCTAGCTTTTCTTTAATTTCAATATTTAATTTTTTCAGCTCCTCCGCTTCCTGCTCCCATTTGTCCCTGGCTGTTGTCAGTTGCTTATTCATATCTGTCAAACCTACCACTTCATCTAAATAGGTCTACAACAAATAAAAAGCACACTTGTAACATACATATATGTCGTATGACTTGCGAAATTATTCCAAACAAAAAACTCTAAGCAGGTTTACCCTAAGTTGAAATGTAAAATCTTCGACTTTCCTACGCAGCTCCTCATTGTCTCTTTCCGTAGCAAGGTGTTCATTCTTTAAGGATTTCACGGTTTGTCTTGATTCCTCCAGAAGTTCTGTGGATACATGAAACAATCCAAATCTCAAAAGCAGCTCAGTAATTACAACATACTACAGAGAGAGTGCATCTGCGAAATATTAGGATTAGTGTAACACATAAATTGAACGTGCTCAGAAACAAAGCCACGGTACAAGGCAAAATACTAAAAATCATCAAAATCAAACCTTTCAGTATCACCAGTTTACATGCCCAAAACCCAATCTCCGAAGCAAAACTCAATCGCATAGAGACTACATAATAATTTAAAAACTCAAATTAAATAAGCTTTTCATACATACATGAAGTAGTAGTATTATAAGTAAACAAAAACCTGAATCTATGTATAAAGCGTGTAACATGCTTGCTAAAGATGGCCAGCGGCCAACCAAATCAAAAATATTAGAAACATGGTAAAACTCAATACAGATAACCCCCAAACATGCTAAAGACATGCAGCATTAAATTAAAATTTACATAATACTAATGCCACTCAATGTCAATACGGTAGGCTTGTGTGATAAATAACTTTAAAGTTAAAAATGTTTTTTTTTTTTCAGTTAAAAAATTAGCATTGAATTATTACCAAGGATTCTGGAATTACTTTCAAGAGTGCTTATGTCATCGCCGCAGTCAATATGATGGTTTTCCGACTTTTCTTCGTCTGTAGCACTTACCTACACACATTATTTAGAAACATTTGTATTATTGTTATTATAAACCATGAAGAATGACAGTCGACGTTGCTCAAAAATAAAAAAAACTTACGTCTTCACTTATGCTGTACGAATTATTTTTCTTGGAGTCTTCCCCTTGGACAAAGTTTCTAATTTGTTTGATTTCTACATCCAACTTTCCAATTAGTTCTGCGACGTACTCTGATACTTGTACTTTATTTGACACAGCTTTCAGATCTTCAAACAAACCTGCGTTTAATAAAGAACAACACTTGACACTTTGCCTCAATAAAATCTCACGAGGAAATTCTAAAAAGTTTTGCATCTTACTCAGTAGCTGACTTAGTTTAGCAAGAATTTCCTTCTTTTCAGATTCAGAGTTTTTCAACAAACACTTGAGGTTTTCTATATCTCCTGAACACAAAAGAAAACGATATAATATTTGTAAGAAATAACACAAGGACCTGTAGAGTGTTTGTGGAATAAAGAGTAATTTATCCACGCACCTTCATTTCTTAATTTGTTGTCATTAAGATCTTGAAGCCTATTTTCGGAGTCGTTTGATTCGGAGGATTCGACGGTTATTATGGCGTCGTTAGGTGGTAATATTGCGGCTACGTCTTCATTATGTGCGGAAAGAATACTTTTAGCGATTTTCGAATCCATTTTAGTAACTAATTCTATAATTAACTGCTTCTTTTCCCTGAGAGCATCTTCCTTCTCTTTGATTTTGAGATTTAAGCTTTCTAACTCATCTTTGTACTTCTGCGTGGAGAGATTCATCTCTTCTGTTATTTCCTTTTTATTCTGCTCCGCCTGCTCAAACTTCTCCGCAAGGTCTTTCAGCTCTTTGAAATTTCGCTCACATAGCTCTTCCAGCGATAATTTTGCACTTTCTAATTCTTGCAAATTCCTGGAAATTTATTGACAAATACAGGTTTAATACAAAAAACCGTAATGTATATAAAACAATTGTTTACGCAAAATACTAATTTAGTGTACCTTTCTGTATCTTTAAACTTTTTAGAAACTTCTAATTTCTCGTGCATGGCTTTGCGAAGAGCGTCTTTTGCAACATTCTGGTATTTTTCCTTGTCTTGCAGAAGTTGTATGACTTCTTCTCTCAGTTTGTCTTCCGTCATACTCTATAATGTTCAGCCCTCGTTTTAGAAAATTTATTTGAAATTTGGATTTAAAAAGGTGTGGATTTTTTAATTACCTTATGGGAAGCTTGTAGTTGTCTTTCTAGTATATCTACTCTAGTTAGCAATCTGTCTTCCTCAATTAAAGCTTTCCAATTTTGTTCCATGAACTCTTTGGTGCCTGCCAAATGTTTTGTCATTATTGCTAGTTTATTCTCCAAAACCTGTTCTCTTAGCATAGCTTCCTGTAATTTTAAAGAGTATACAATTTGTCACAAGTTCGAAAGTTTCACTATTCATGAAATACTAAATAATATGATAGTTTCCATACCTTGAGATACTGATTGAGTAGATAAATGTCTTGAACAGGAGTGCTGGTGGCCTTCTCAGGAACAATTGTTGATGAGCTCGCTTTAGCCTCTTTCCCATCCGGCAGGAAAAGCTGCACATTGGCGATGATACAACCATGCGTCACTGAAATTATGGATGCTGATTTGTAAATCTACAATTCCTATTCATTGCTTTCGCATCAAATTCAAATAGGAGGGAAGTTCATGAGACTTTGACTCACATTTTTTGTTAACCTCCATTACGTCAACTCCAAACTGTACGATATCCCCCGAACAAAGCTCTCTTGGGGCCGATTCTTCAGAGCTCTTACTGAGACGTTGGTTGTTGACAAACGTCCCGTTACTGCTCTTAGTGTCTTGCAAGTAAAACTGAAAACGTTATGTGTTAATCAACGATTAGGTTCAACAACAACAAACCTGGGTATATGACATTTAAACATAATGATTTGAAATTTAAAACGCCTTAATTGCTATCTCTTAGGGGGTCGAATAAGCCACTCGTGGGTATATTTTACGAGTCTCGTGGAAATTCCTCTTCGAGTTGACTACATAATAGCTATACATAAGCAGCCTTCTTAACTTTTAATGGTTCGAGTGCTCTTTATGAGCTATAAAACTCAGGAAGTATTAACCTATTCTTCAATCATAAATTGAACAGTCTACATTTCCTAAAACTTTATTGGCGCAATTTCTACACCTTCATTTATTCGGGTTTACCAGTGTCGATCATTGGTATCAAGAATCTCATTTAGTTTAGGACAATACATCATTAATAAACAAACAATGGAGTTTGTAGTTAGCTGAATGCGTTACTTTTATATGAAAACCAAATTTGCTTGTCAACTTCAGTATAAGATCACTTTAATACAAATCATCATTACCTTGCCGTTTTCAGTCTCATACCACAGGAGGGCATGGTTTCTAGAAAGGACCTTACAATCGAATATGGCATTATTGGGGCTCGGCCGTGCACGTGCCACCGATCTACCAATTTTAATTGGTTGATCTAAAGGAAGGGTCCGATCCTGCAATATAAATAATTGCTATCGTAAGATCTTGGAATTTAAAAAGTCAATATATTTGTGACATTTAAACAGATTTTTTTTAGATATTCAATATTTCTGTCACAAGCAAAAGCTATATATTTATTTTGCGTGCAACAGATAAAAATATGTTATGTGACAAGGATGAAAATACCTGGAAAGGATGAGAATTTGGGCGACACGATAACACGGCACGGGCACACATTGTGTTCGTCATTGATACAGAATATCGTTTTCACCGCTGTGTTAGAACTTTCATCTCGGTTATTTGTTTGCACTCTAACTAGCAGAGTAATTATTCCTCTCCAGATTTTTATGGCGGTCAAGGCTTCCAATTAAAAATAGTTTGCAGGCAAAGTTTCAAAAGCATTAAGGTATGATATATGATGATCTGGGAAAGTTAAAAATCTTGCAGTATACACAAGGAAGCACTAAATTTATTCTCCGTTTCGCAGGGTTTGGATTGGAATCTGATCCTCATATATATAAAATCCGTTTTGCTTTCACAACACAGTTTGATTTTATTTAAAAAAGATGAAGGTAGCAATCAATCAGTTGTTACTTCCTCTGCGTATTTATACACATGATGATACGATGCATAATTCCTTTCACGATACATCATAATATAAAACTTGGTAGATTTTATTTGATGAGTGTTAGTATCAAAATGTGTATGGTTGTGTGTGTGTGTGTGCAGTGCAATATCTGTGGTTATACTAATAATATGTACATTATAAAAGAGGCTGTGAGAACAAAATACTGAGCTCCTGCTGACGGTATATACTGAAATTACTGACTGTTGTTTTTGCTCACTGATGATGATGATGATGATGATAAATAAGATTCTCTCGTAAAACTTTTAACTGGTTTAAGTGCTAACAATATACACATATGTACTCTCTCAGCACTTGATCCAACAGTCTTATGATCGTATGTTCGGTTTGGTTTAAGTTTGTGTGGAGCAAGTATTCGAGATGTAATGCAAAAGCAGCAGTTCATTTACAGCCGTAGTCGTGGATTGGATATTACATATAAAAATCATGCATGTTATCTTGAGACAAGTTCCCAAGTCTTCATGTAACGTTAATTCTCGCTCCTCTCCTATGCTTATATATATATATATATATATATATATATATATATATAAGTTTATTCCTCTTATAACTTCATGTTTGAATTGGTAAAATGCTCTGCTCTGCTGATAGCTGAGCAAAAATAGGAGAGACAGGAGCAAGAGGCAGTTTTGGACATTTCTAACACATTTACTCCCTTTACATATGCTCTCTGAGCAGAGCCAGTGCAAGCTAGAGAGAGAGGAATTTTTTTAAGCAAGTAGAAATACACATGAAAGCGTAAATACAGAGCTCTTTATGCATCTGGTAAAATAAGTTTATAAACATACGAAATGTAACGTACATACTCTTATTCCAGTCAGAGCTAAAAGGAATCCTCCATAAATACAACCTTGTTTCAACCTCAAACACAATTTACATGCTCTCTCCGTTCTAGTTTGTATTGGGAGTTTTAAGAGTGAGACTATGCCCTAGTCCAATGTTGGCCCGTGCTCATACATATAACCTAACGTGTTGTAGGGTAGTATCAACATCAAGGAAGGGCAATGTAATACATAGAATCGATGTCGCTTTTTTTGGGAAAAAAGTAAGCTGGGAGAATAGGCGTAAGAGCAACGTACCTCGTGAATATTGCGTGAGTACTCACTAATGCTACGGTTCTAGTAACAGTAGAAGGTTTTAATCATTGAGGGTATTGCCATGTAGTCACATCGTGGAACACGAGATGATGTTTAGGTGCACACAATCCGAGGAAATTGTCGTTTTTTAGCTGTAACTCAGCATTTACTCATCAGAACATATAATTCTCTCCACTCACACACACACGTTCCTCCTAATAATATATTTTACGCAAGAGGCAACTCACATGTATGTTGGTGTGCTTGCCCGTATTCAGTATTCCTTTAATCCAAAATATACCACATTACATTGCATTTGCAACACTCCAATCTACAAAGTTGGTTCGAAATTTTACTCATAAGATATTATTTAATCCTACATATCACCATCTCCTACCACTAGTTTTAATGCTGTGAATACATGCATATCTCTATCACCTATGATATCCTGTAGAATTTTTCTTCAACCAGCAACCGCTTCCTGATGTTATGAACACACACGCATCCCATCAAGTCATAATATCATGGTTACATAATTCTTCTCCTTGCAAACGCATATATACATTTACTTAGAATTTTTTTTCTGGGAAAATGTTAAAACCAACAACCGATTTTTCCTGTCGACGAACGTCGTAGCTCGTAATGATTGTGCTCCTTAGCAAAAATGATTTTCAATATTGTATATGGTGAAGTGAGGATATTTGCAAGTTTTTGAAGGGGAGCTGAATTTCATAGGCTAATTCTTCAGGTTTTGTGGAGGATATAATCATTCATGTTAACTGGACACGTTCTGTTGCAAAGCATTATATATTTTGGGATTACCCTTGTATTAGCTTTTAGTTGTGTCTCATCTGCACGTATTTATATGTGTAATGTACATATAGCCATTTGAGAGATGAGATGAGAAGAAGAACGCCCCCGATAATGTTTCATTTTCATGGGACCCAAGATGGGTTAGACTATATTCACTGCTGCTGTTGTTCCAGCTGATGGCTGATGATGAGGATGAGTTTATGGGGAAAATGTGAAAGTAAAGCAAGCCATTGCTGTCGCTGCAATCTACTGGTGGACTCTGAGAAATGCTCGTATGAAATAACGTTAAAGATTTTAGGGTTATCTACTCGATGATAGTACGGTCGTGTTGAATGAGTTTTTCGTGTGTCATTTGAGAATTCCTGGTGAAAACCCGAGTCAAGGTGCAGAATACTCAAGTAGGACGAAATACATGCAACTCCTTCAAAATGATCGTTTTCATACTTTCTCCCCCTTCTTCTCTTTAGCACTCTGTTGCGGAGGCACAAAGAAATTTCATTATTGCTATTGCTCTGTGTGATGAACCAGTAGTCCCCGTATCCAAGCCAATGAGTATAAAGTGAAGATCCAGGAAGCACATACTTTCATTTTCATTTGGTTAGAATCATGCAGAGAGAAGAGACTTGGGATGTGATGATGGTAGGACCTTTGAAACCAATGAAACCGACGAAACACAGCATACTAAAAATATTATACATATTTAAATCGTTTGGCCGGTTCAACTCACACCAAAAACAGAAACTCCATGAAAATATGTGACTTTTTGTCCCTTTCCTACATTTCACTGTGAATTGCAAAATGTCTAGCTTTGGAAATGAGATTTTCTACTCTTCCTTGTTGACTTACCCACAATAAAAAAAGGAGCAATCAGGAACGCTGGTCTATTTTTATCTTCTGAATCCCCAAACGATAATAACTTTTTGTAGAACTTTTATGTGGTGTTTATTCAACAGATTTTCCCCCCGTGAAATAATGAGAAGCTCATTAGATTCGACAAAACCAGTTACTAATATAGAAAAACAGTTTTGTTACAAGAACAAAGGCGATTATTATGTATAAATAGGCGAAACATTGATTAAATCTTATTTTTTCCTGCTCAAAGCCGCACACAATATAATCCGAGCGACCTACATTATATTATATTACTAACTGCTGAGAGTAGTATGGACGATACAGTTACGAAATCCGTTTTGATTTCAATACTTCCTTGGAGGACCATACAACGGATTAGGAACTCGTAGAGATGTTTACGTTCATTACAAGTAGTTGAAGGGCTTATTAAAAATACAAAAATATCCTGCTTTTCCTAGCTTGTGTACAACTCACACTTTATTGTTTTGCTGAAATAGAAGCTCTATTGACATCCTACGTACTCCCTTTAGAATAGCTTTGTTTTCTCTGGAAAACAAGATTTTTCTTCGGGTTACTTTTGTGTACCAGCACCATGATTCAACAACTAGAGGCACCACGCAGTCAATGGTTTTTGCTTTCATGCTTTTCGGAGAAAGTGAAACCCTTCGTCAACATCCAGGAATTTCGATGGTTCCACAAATAATGTGGGCTCACAACTAAATGAAGTCAAAATCAAAGCTGCTTTGAATTAGTTAGTGCTTTGTGTGAACATTTTGTGGGGTAATGTGGGTTGTCAACCTTGCTGTATTTACTGGGATTTTAATATTATAAAATAAATTGGACTTTCATTTTAAATGTTGAAATGAAAACGTGACTACTTAAAGTAATGACTTCCTGATTTCAAGAGCTGTTGAATAATGATGCATAAGATAATAATGAGGGCAGAAGCGGTTTTGAAACAAGAGCTTGTGGCAAAGGACGATGGAATCTACTTTAGGTTAGAATATTGGGTTCAATATTGTCATTTGCGTCAGATGCTCAAAGAAAGAACTGATTATTTGGTTCAGTTTTTTTATTAAATACAGCTGGTTAAGTAGGATTTTGCCACTTAAGTATGAAACATCCTACTTACTACCTACACATCAGCTCACTTATTTTTCTTAAAAAAAAAGTTTGAAAAAGTTTTGCTGTTATTTCATAAACCAAGCTTTACCCATGCTCAAACACAGACACTTAAAACGACTTATTTTTACCTGAATCGAGTGTTTTAAGTAATCTGCTTATAAGCAAATCTTCTTATGCACACTTAGCATCTGTAGAATCAGGACATGGCCATGGCATCGGTACACATACCATGTCAATTTCGTCTTCAACGAATAGTGAATAACAAGATGTAACATGACTAAAGATGACGTTTTCTTCCACTGCGTCAAAGAAAAGCATTATGAGATAATTTTATATAAAAATTTCATTTTCTTTGCATTTTTGGAATATTTGCTTCAAGGCAGGTAACATTCCTTATTGCAAATTTTATGCTGCAAGAGAAGCTGACATTGTAAATATTAAATTGTCAACGCCAATTTAATGCGTAACATATGATAAAACCAGGAAAACTCCATTGCTTGTTGCAAGCATATTATTTTAGAGCTGACAACCTTTTAGAACCATGGCGTATCTCGTCACTAATGTTTTCTTGTATTTTGTTTCAATATCAACAAGATTCGGCTTTTTTAATACCTCAATTTAGGACCAGAAACGAAAATTCCAAAATTTTAAAATATAATCTAATAAGTAGGAATGATTACGCTATCTGAACATGAAAAATATATTGTTCAAATCATTTGGGGTTAAATGAGTGGATTATGAAGCAGCCAAACCAAAACAGTGAGCAAGCATTCATCGATCAACAGCACGTTGTTGCAGTCACACCACGATTCCCTTTTTTCTATATAAACAAGCAAGGAACTGAGTGAAAGGGATAGAACAAAGGAGAACTGTGTGCGCTCACGATATTGCACACATTAAACAGGCATTATGAAAGTTCAAATCGTTCTATTTCCATTTCCAAAACTCGTATTATATCAGAAATTATGAAGCATAGGAAAATTACAGGGATTTTAAATTCCTAAGCATCAAGCACGAGTTCGTGCCAATATATTGTATCACTTTCATCGTCAACTAGTTTTTCCCTATATTAATGCTATCGTCCGTCGTCTGTCCGTCCGTCGTAGATTTCTCATAATTCAAAATTTGTAAATGCAAATTCAGATGTGCATGTGAATACGTACATAAATGGACGTATGGTATCACCATGATGCTAGTTACCTACCTTCTGTTTACGATCCTTATCGAAAGCACTATTACTATTACATAAGTACAAGTTAACTGCAAAATAAAATTATTAACTGGCAATGCTTTGAAGTAAGAGGTATTTTCAAGCGTCGCGTTACATGGCATGCTACTCATGTCTTTTAAAACCCATACTTGTATGCAATATAAGATTTCTAGTACAGTTTTTACATTTTTCTATCGTGATTGTAAATGAAACGCAATGTTAGGCGGAAACTACTACGCAAGTATGTATATATGCACATGTTTATTCAGTTTGTCGGCTAAGCCCAGTCATGCAACCTGACTTGATGTTCACTCCAGTAGTATTATGTTCCTCTACAATGTTTTTTTTCTCTCGTATGTATATTACATATTTTATATGTACTAAATAATGTGCAATATTACCAAGTTGCGTAGTTGTGTTCTTCAGATTTTCATTACTGATCCCCAATCCCTTTTTTGGTGGAAGCGTGGAAGTTGAAAATGGTTTATATAATTTGCAAAGAGAAACAATATGTGTATGCATTTTGCAGCGTATGACTGGCATTTGTACAACCATGTATGTTTGAGTATTACTACAAAATATATTTCAATAGACCTGAAATTTTACTTTTTTGCCCTTATATTTTTTATTATGATTCGCACTCTCAAGTTTTTGAGGCCGTCGGATTACTAGTGAAAGGTTTGGGGGTGAAATTGAGACAGTTTTATAAGTGTGCTAGTGGGAGCAACGGTGTATGCAAAATTATAATAACGTTACTACTACTCAACTGACTGACTGAATGTAGATCGATTGTTCCATGAGACTCTGTTGCATTTCAGACTTTCTATGTGAGTTTCACAAGCTGAGTTATTATTCATAGCATATAAACCAGCAACTGGAAACAGTTTCCGCCGGACGTGCAGCTAGTAAAGAGTATGTAATTTCTGAGACTTTGTGAATTTTATATTTATGTAATTGTTGAACGACTCATAATAGACGAGTTTGTAATTAGGAAAATCAACATGAGGGTTCGCACATCTTAATTGATCTAATTGGGAAACAAGCTGCAAATTTTTAGTATGGTAAAATATTGTCCCATTTCCATTCTGTAGTGGACTTGTTGTATAAACTTATACTATCGCAACTAAGCTGGTTTGATTTGACAAGTTTGATCTAGGAAATATGTACATTTCACTCATGCATATTCAAACGTGAAGTTTTCCCGTCTGTTTCTGATTCACAGCGATTTTTGAATGTGGTACAGTGAACGAAAGATAATTCAGCATTGACAAGAAATTACCAACATGACAATATAAGCTTCTCTTCCGGAAAGTTTATAAAACACAGACACCCACGCAGAAAAAGAGGAACTTGACTGAGGAGCAAGATCCGACCAAAAAAAAATTTGTAAGTAAACACATGGGGTGTACGTGACAAGACTCATACCTACTCGGAAAGAGTCATGTTCCATGAAATAGAATAGCATAAGAGGATGGATCTACCAACTTTTTCTCCAAATGAAGTTGTATCTGTCGATGAAAAATTCACAGGGAGAAAAAGTAATCTCTCAGAAAATGAAGTTCTTTCATCAGAATAACTACTACCTCCACACCGAAGCTGTATGAACATCAATTTGAAGGTAGGTGGTTTGTGCATGATATTTCGAAGTCCGTTTGAACTTCCTCTCCATTCTATACTCACTAGGTAGTCTAAGCCTATACGTAAGTATTCAAGGGGACAATATAATTCCATCATGTTTCCTCAGGTAGCAAACTGATTAAATGCTTGACACTGTTTGTATGCACGTAATAAACTTTTTAAGCTATGTTCACACACGGATATATATATAATATACACAGCACAAGACTTTAATCTCGTATAAATCCACTCCAGCTGCATAGATACTGTCATGTCATTTTTTTTGTAATCAAAGAGTGAATTAGGATTCTCTATCTCAAAAAGCTAAAGCGGATGGATGTCAAACGAAACCGTATGTTTGAGCTGTTGCTATTCATGTGCATCATTTCATGATAGTAATCGACACTTCCAGCGGCTGGTGAAAGCATCCATGACATTTTATATCTACGACGTTTCATCGCTGCTGTGCATTAAAAAGTTGAAAATGCTTTTTTGCAAACCTCATTTCATTTCAAACATGATCGACTTTCATATTAGACAGCTTACAGCTTCCTGGTCGAATTCAATGTGGGGAACAAGGAAGTGGGTTTGAGGTCACAATTCTTTCAAATGACTTTCACCATTCCTTGGTTTTCTATTGATGACACGAGCATTTTGATACGTTGGTAAATATTGTTTCCGCAGTGCTATAAATAGTTACTTCAACGGAAGGCCTTGTCATAATGGTTGCCCCACATAGCATCGCAACCACAAGGTACTACTCATCATTTCCGTGTTGTAGGAATGCAAAACTCCCTACGTGAATATTTATTACAGGTAGAAAGTTGTGGCTGCATTTTCTCTCTTGTTCCTCCATTCCAAAGTGAGCTGAATTAGGTGAAATACTAATTATTTCCAAGAGGTATAGAGCATTGAGAATGTTGCAAGTTGGCACATGAGAATTCCAAAAGTTCATCAACGATTCTCATTATAAATGTGTAATGCCTAGCGTGTACATTTTTCAAAAGATTCCAGATTCAAACTTTAAGCAGGAATGAGACTGGATGCTTGAATATTTTAAATGCTAGGATTACAGTGGTTTCAATCTCAAGTCTGTTCATTCAACCCCAGTATTTTTTAAAACAGTTTTTGGGCTTCCCCAAGACAATTAAGCTTTTCGGATCAGCAACTGAGTCGGACGCTATGTTTTTTGCAGAGCTGGCTTACAAATTTACACCGGTGGATAGCAGACTAAGTTTTGAATACAAAATCCATTTGTAAGAGGCTTGCAACTTTTTAACCTTAAACTTTATTGAATATTCCAGAATCTTGGAATTTTCAAGACAAATTGACCAATTGCACTATAAAGAACTAATTTTTTGACCGTTTTTATTAATTACAAAACGCTAAAAAATATATAATGTTTGTTTGTGTGATCCTGAATGATAAATGTTTTAAACAGAGATTATTTAATCAAAGTTCTGGAAGCATTTGTAATTGAGTAGATTAACATTTAAAAACATTTTGCTTATAATAACAGCAGGTATTTTTCACTTAGCTTGCTTCTCTGAACAAGTACTATTACTTTCAATGTCAGTAAAAGAAACCTGGTAGATAATATTGCGAATATTCTATGTATTCGTAATTATTAATTACAGTCTAAATACACAATAGTGTTTAAATCAATTAAAAGAATGACACGTTGTGTTTTAATCAGCCAGTTCTTAAAATAAGAGAGCGATGCTGCTACCGATCATTAGAGAAAGTCAAACCTGAAATATGCTGTGGTAGGCATTCCACAGCAAACTTTTTTCTAACGTTGTATTGGAAGCTTCAGCTTCTTCAGCACTATAATCTTTGAGATGGACACGGAAGTCATGCCAAGTACCTTCATGGGGCTACTTTGAACGATTCAAGGCCCTCGTATCCCTACGTTGTTATGACCTTTAGCTATAAAAATGTCAGATTATAGTTCATCCCATATTTATTGTCCATAAATCTGGTTTTGATTTCATGCTTGACTGAGCCGATTCTGCTATGCTTCCAACACTGGGGAACGTGAGAAGTTTATCAACTTGAAGTGAATTAAGTTTAAAGCTTTAATTTCTCTTATTTGGGAACAAGACCAACTTTCGCCAGCTCATTTCAGTTTCATAATAAAAATATTTGGCAGGATCAACACACCTTCAAGGAATTAACACAGGGTAACGGAGTCATTGCCAAGTTCATATCATACATGCACTTTTAACATCTCGTTTCTGGAATAGGATTCTATCCAACTTCCACAAAGACTAGACTGAGCTCCTACATTTTTTCATGGTATATGAATACATCCTTGTTGACTTTAGTTTTCCCATATTTTTATGCGACAAAGGGAAAGCCAGAAAATTCATGTATCAAATTAGAACAACCTCCCAAAAAATTTTTTTAAAACGGATCCATTTTTCAAATTTTCTATGCTCATGCAAGTGGCGTGTAAAATTGGAGTCGGCTTGCTGATATCACTTGTTATCCCGTTTTTTTCATTTTACGCATAGCGTATAAAATTTTTCCCATATGAAAAGCCAAAGCTATAGAATATTTTTTGCTAAAGGAGCAACAAAACCAATTTTGCAGCTGAAATGATCGCTGTATGCAAACAGAGAGTGATCCAATCCACCGTTCAAGGTGCATTTACGGGAAGCTTCTCTCATTGATGTTAGTTCCATTCAGCATTACTTTCTTTTTTACCTAATACATATTTTTGTGTGTGCACCATTCTTCAATACATTACATGCTCTTTGACTCACTTCACTTCCAGAATGAATTGCTCAATGCAAGTGGACACACACATGCTGGTTTATGGTCCCTCCCAATTTTTACATGAAAAAGGTTTATATGATCGGTGGTTCCTGCTCAGCACGGGGAAACAGTGAGAGAACCTAATGTATTTCAGGTTTCCAAAATTGCAATGGAGAAAGTACGGAGAAGAGCGTCTATCCTGCTTTTACCTCCAAGTTCCACTTTCTTGCGTGTATTTGATTATGGTATGGTGTATAGAGTGAGTGATATAGACTTGTCTCTCCTGCACGTAGTTATTTTGATATGAAGCTATGTGTTGTGTGTGTGCGGTTGTTTTTCCTGCTTGCTTGTGATATAGCATTGCATTGATGCTTTGCACGTTCGATTTACTCCTATCTAGTGTGGCTGGTGAACGGTTTCCTTCCCAACACTGAGTGATAGGGCCAGCAACGTAGAGGAATATCTCCGCTATTTTCTCTTTTCACCTTGGGCGGTGGCGTCGGGAGTGAAGCTAGGCAGAGCTTTGCAAACTGTTCATGTATCCCATCATGTTTGGAAAATATATTGTGGGTATCTGAGAAAGGAGTTGAAGCAACCACCTTTTTTGAACCCCGTGACCGAAATTCCCTACTGCAACTTTTTCCCCGTTCTTATCGATTTCCTTATGTTGCGTAGAATTTGCAAAAAGGGCGGATGATTGTAATTCTTTTCCTTTACTTCTCCTGCACCACACACTCCACTATGCATTGTTGGTAGATGAAGAAAATAAGGCTCCTCCTCATTGTTTCATCATTTCTTTCAGGCTATCTCCTTTCCTCCTATCCTGTGTATACGGGCTGACTGCTGCTGCTTCTAAGGACTATCTTATAAGTATAGATGTAGTGAGCAAGTTTTGCTGACCTGTAACCTCAAAAAAGGACACAGATATTATTGGTCCTTGATTGCCTCTTGTTACTCTTTTTACTGCCTCATATTCCCCGTTTATTTTTGTAGTTCGACACCAAGCGCAAAAAAAACTAGCTTCTGTAATGTTTGTTTGTTAGTCACAGATAAATGATTAGTAGCATTTTGTGTTGTTGTGTATCTTGTCCAGTCGTGTGGATTGATGAGAGTTTCTGTCGTAAACGTTTACTATAACGGCAATAAATGGTGGCAGAGAAAAGTTTCATAGTGGGATTCACAACGGAACATATGAAAAAAGAAACAAAATACGACGGAACCAGCCAGCTCTCTTTCCACACTTATATTAAGCTTTTGAATGAACGACTACAGTGGTAGTACTCCTGCTACTACAACACAGCTAGGAGCTGTATTACTCACATATTCGAGGGAGCGAGAGTGTGTTTGTGTGTGAGAGAGAGAGAAAGAAAGAAAGAGAATGTAATGCAATGTAATACACGTATAATAATTCCATCTTTCTCTCAGCACACAGGCTTGACACCACCACTCTTTCTCTCTCTCACTTTCCTTTACGCTGCCTCTCTCTGCAAGCATCAGAAGTAGTGAGCCTCTCAGTGTGCAAGTTTCTTCTTGAGTGGTAACTACCACTACTACTACTACTACTACTTCTACTACTAACGTAAGTGACACTCATAACATCAGCCAAAAAAGATTGATTTGTTTCTCAACATTGGCCTATCAGCCCACCAATTTCTATTTTATGCCAATACATGCAAGTAAAATATGAGATATTCATAGTGTGCCCAAAAATAAAGTTCCAATATATACATACTCAGTTCAGAATAAGTACTACATAAATAAGTTTTATCAACAACCATCTCTATAAACTCCAACGTATCTCCAGTCTTCTTTTTTTTCTGTGAGAGTAAAAAGTAATAAAATAATAGGAACATCACGATAGTCGACATTCAACTTTTGGAATATTTTGATGTGTCAAAAAACAAGGGAGAGTAAAAGTGTGGATAAGGTAAAAATAAATGAAGGAGCTACTGAGCAGTCTATATGAATATGACTGGCTACACTGTACAAATTCGTGAAGACTCGTGGCTTGCAGATGTTCACACCCGTACATCAAGCTAACCATTGCTTTGGAACGCATTTGAACTCGTGAAGTATATGGTTCTATACAATGTAAGTTTACAAGTTCAATTTTCCAGCAAAACAAATAAAAAATTTGGGGAAAAATTAGTTGCTTAAAGTGTGTGTAATTTCTTCCAGTGTAGTTGAAGATCCGGAGAATTAACATTAATTGCTAGGGTGGGCTCCAGAAATCCTTTCAACCTGGAGTCAATTCTGAAGGTTTGTACATCACAAATTTCCTAAATATCAGTTCTGCAACGGAATTCAAACTTTGGAAAAATAATTAGAGCTAGTTTAACAAATAATATACAATAATTACATTTTTTTAGCAATTACGTGAGGCGTCAGAACAAAGGAAAGAACTTGAGAGACAGCATGGCGAAGCTTTGGCTCAGTTACGGGAGAGAAAAGATGAGGTCCATCGTCTCAACCAGCTCAGTGAAAATGACAAAAAGAAATCCGAAGAGACTGTTGAAGCACTGCAGGTGACCGAATGTTAAACTTTCTCCATTAACTACATGAAATTGATATTTATATTACCTGCTCTGCACAAGATCCTTTTACTTGATTTCATTCGTTTCATTAGCAAACTTTTTTCCAACCATGGCCTCAAGTGAATACATTAAAATCCAATGACTTGTTTATAGCACTTAAGTATCTATTATCCCGCGCGAATGATATTACAATACAATGTTATGAATATGAATATGAATGAATGTCAAGAACTCTTTGTGATTTAACCGTTGGGCCAAGTGATAGATTGTAATAATGTGCAGTGACAGTGCAGCTAGTCCAATTTCATTTAATTTTGATTGCAATTTACATTCCCTCACAGCTATTTTTATTAGTGCCCAATTTTTTACCGTCTAAACTTTGTCTTTTCCATTTCATAATAACAAAACTTACCCCAAAGGGTTTAATTATAGCAAGTTTTAGTTAAGGAGAAAGCAAAAGTTAATGATTTTATTTTGTGAACAGTCCAAGATCCGAGAGTTGGAGAAGAAGACGGAGCTCCAAAACGTTCGTCACGAGGAGTTGATGTTAGAATTAACAGCTTTAAAGAGATCACAGCAATCTGTCCGTGCCTCATCCTCCAGACATTCATCCCTCGGACATTCTCCCCCTGATTCACCACTTTGCTCAACTCCAGGTAACTGCATCATTTTTATATTTCCAAGGAGCTAGTCAATCCATATATTTAAGTTCATACAAGATTTCTAAGAGTGTAATCCTATTCCTTTTCCAACAACGACCCTAGGCGAACGTCATACTTTAGGTTCCTTCAAACGTTCAATCATCATATTTTATAATCATTCAGTATACTAAGGGCAAATTGTCATACTTAACCGCGAATATTGTGTAAGTTACGCAGCATAATATATGTATAATATCTTTCAATAACTATGACTAAACTTAATAATTTGAGACGAAACCAGCGTAAAATTAGGCTGAATCATAATATTTTGAAGTTTCTACGACTGTACTATACTTTAACTCAATATTAATATGTTTTAGAAACCTCACCATTCCATATTTCATGCTTTTCATAATTAAGGAGACTAATAATAATGAAAGCACTAATAAAGGCATCTAATGAAATAATTCTATATTCTACTTAACATTTTGCAGGCATTGTTAGGTAGGATAATTGATCATTCAACTCACACAATATTCACGTACAAATACATATACATACATGCTCATTAAACTTGGCTTTCACATATTTCTTTCAGTTTACCTATTTCAAAAGTTTTGAGCAATGCACAATACAAGACAATTAAATGGTAAGGGGAAATGAAAGGAATATTTTTGGACATTCCAACCTAACTCCGTCATTTATTAGGATGAGTTGAGAAGATATGGCGTATATAATTTATTAGGACCATATCCAACTAATAACTAGTGGACTAACCTCAAGCCACCAATGCAATGTTTTCACTTGCCTTGACAAATGACATGGCTACATGCATACATCCTTTCGTCAGCTCTGAGATTACATGAAATTGCAAACCATCATAGGACGCTCCGTATGCTACTTGGTGTATTATATGTGTTGAGTTGAGCTGAGCTGAGCTCCATTATGTACCTACTTATAGCTGATGTGCAACATTCAACGAGAAAGGAAAAAGCTCGTAACAAATTAACTTTCTACAGATACCGAGCTTCTAGCAACCAAACCAATGACTCTTCTGTGACCGTCTTTTTTTTACCATTGTTCATATTTTTTCGTATGATAAAAATTGATTAAAAAAGGAGTTTCATTGCGCTACTAGTCCACCTGGAATGTCAAAGTCATGGGAAGTAAAATGATATAAAAAATGCAATAAGGACACTACATTACATTATACGACTGCCTACAGTCTTTCTAAGAACTAGTGTGTGGAGTTGGTTTTATTTCTGTATTTGTTGATTGAATATATTGATGTGTTTTTACCAATATCTGCTTGGTTAGCAGCATTTTGTTACACATGTAGGACATTGCTAGAGTGTCCCTACGAATCATTACAACGGAAATTCCTTCTTGAAACGAAAGCCATGCAAACAGGACGAGAGATGGCTTAAGAGAAAACAATTTTGATTGGCAGCCAACGATTCTCGTGTAAAATATAGGTAACATGTTCTCTGTTAATCATAAAGAACAAAAAAAAACAAGCATTCTATCAACTCTCTCTCTTTCTACATATGACACAAAAGTGACAAGACAAGATGCCGTGCAATTCTAATTTTTTTTATCTCTCTGTAAATATCCTCAGTACAACTCCTCACAATACTCATGGCTCGTTTGCCTGGATATGATTAGCTCCGGATATATAATAGATATATTGCACTAACGACTAGATCTAATGCTTTAAATATATTTAACACACTTTATACTTAATATGTACGTTTAGTACGTTTTTATTTCATAACTCATTTTGTCTTCTTCCCTGTCTAAAAAAAGTGACAATACTTCAAAAAAATTCCTTGAGTAATAATAATAATAATTTTAACTAGTTTTCCTATTGTTTACACTACTCTCTGTAAAGAACTCACAATTGTAGTCCTAGTGGCATGAATATTGAACTACTTACTTCAATACACAATAATAATGCACTTGATCTAAACGGTTGTTTATAAACTGATTGAAAATATTAATTTTTTTACACTGATCATGTATAAAAATTAAGAAAAGAATGTCTAGTGCCACTCGGCGATTCAAATGAATGCATTTACATATTCCTACAAACAAACAAAAATCGTAACACTGCATCATATGTTTATTATTGGCCATCGAGGATTTGCATAACTACGCAGCCCTATATACTACTAAACATGTCTGAAAAAAATAATGCAACTAAGTAAGTCTCTTGAATCTCAGCTTTATCAACTTAAAATCATATTTTTCCATAGATGATAGAGTTTGGCTACGTTTTTTATATTCGCATTAGGTGCTTATTTTGTTGAAAATGAGGAAGAATTTATATCTACTTTAGTATGCCTGGTTGTTGCATAATATAGAATTGATAAGTAAATCCATAAAAAAAAATTGCCCCTCACGCTCCGTAAAAATGTTCCTCGTTATTAGATAGATATACTATATTGTTCTAATCCAAGCAAATTATCAACATTTAACTTGGCAATTTCGTGCAGTTCCTTTTTAAGTAACTGTAGCAGCTACTGCGTATGTCAATTTAGATATAATTACAGAATAAACAAATGATTTTTGGCTTTCAAGAGCTATAATCTAGAGTAAATATAATAGAAGCTAATAATCCGTTACGTTTAATGAGTCTGCTCGATTGCATCTCTGAATGATTCGGAATGAGTGAATTGTTTATAGAGGTTTACTAATATGTTATTACAAAATGTGAAACGAATGGACAAAACGGCAATGACGCTGCTTGAGCATTGAGCTATACAGAACAAAACTTAATGAAAATGACAACATGAGTGACAAACTCCGTTCTATGTGTTTTTAGATTAGATAATGAATTAATAGCTTTTTCCAAATATTGAATTGCATCAATTTTGAGTTCCCATTTCCAATACGTCTAGCGTACGTTTTGAAAAAACATATTAGATACGCAGAGTTTTTCACAAATGTTGTTATAACTAGCCAATACGTAAATGAAGTATGCAACAAGAACGACCGCTACTACTTTAATAAGCACATTAGGTGCTCTCGTGAAATGAAGCTGTCGCAGAGACAATATCAGGTCATTTCGCTGCAATTCTCCTGGTGAAAGTCGACGACTACTTTTTTCTAATTAAGGAACTTAACCTAACATTGAAATAAGAACCTGCCAAAAAAATTGAAGAAAAGCATTGTACTAATAAGTTTCACTTTATTCAACGCCTTTTCTTACAAAAGCGAACGAATTTTGACCTTTTAATTACAAAGAAGCTATATAATTAAATTTTGAGTTTTTGTGTACTCAATTTACTACATTATTGACTGCCATTCTTTGTACTGCTAATTGCCAAAATGTTTTGAATGGTATAGCAAATTTTTTTAAATAAATTATCGATGAAACATAACGGCTGACTGCCACTTTGCATTTGCCATTCGCCAAGAGAAATTGATTCGTATTTTTATGGTGCTTGAATATTCATTTCAATTTGTTCGTGCATGCAATAAAATTCCGTAAAAGTTTTAGTTAGGCAGCAGCAGTTGTTGAAAGCAGAACTTGAGTGTTTATTAAACTTTCAATAATTTCAAAAATTTTAACTGTCATTCCATATTGTTATTGTAATCGCACGAACAGTAAAGCTCATGGGTCAGTACATTCGGTATGGTTCTGTCTAACTTTGCTTTGCATCTGAATGCACATTAACTGACCTGATAGAGCATGCTACGCACGGCTAAGCTTGTGCGGGCTGGCCGTCGACCGCACACAACCATCAGCTTTACTGTACGTCATACTGACATAAAAATTCTTGTGCCAATCTGTCAGATACTTTGCTACTTAACGGACCCCTGCATTGTAAACTTTTGACATAAAACTAAAAGGAAAATCAATTCATTTCTGAGATATCTATATGATAGACAATAGACACGATCGGACAGAACGTTTAAGTGAAATGTGAGTTACTAGGAATAAGTTCAGTTCCGATTATTTATATCTCAAACGAAAATCAATAAAGAACAGGGAGCATTTGCGGCCAAATGACCTGAACACTTGCAACTGCGATGGCATCTCTTTAACTGCTCAAGTCGTAGGCTTCACAACTCTTTTTTTTGAAGACTGAAATAAAATGATGTAAAAACGTGGAAAAAAGTTTGACTGGTCTCTAGTGATTCAATCTTGTGCTTGTTAGACTCGGTTCTGAGTCGAGGAGAGAGCACTACGGCACTGTCCACCCCTGTAGTTCCTTCACTGGACGCAATTTTGGAACAGCAACATCAATCACTCTATCATTCAGCTGGAGTATACCCAAGAGGTAGAGAAAAATAAAAATTCAAGACAATGAACACAGCTTTTACTTCTATATTTAATGAATGTACTGCATCTCTCTGTCTGTTTTAATCAACTGTAGTTATATATTTAAGTTTTCCTACACGATCCCACGTCTTTCACTCGATTTCTCTCTTTCTCTCTCTCTCTCTCTCTCTTTCTCTCTATTTCATACAACTTTATTTCTTTTATATCTTAAGGTCATTTTCACACTCATTTAGCAGGTAGTAATTCATTATTTTATAATTCTTCACGAATTTCTAAGCACAAGAAAAAAACTTGTTTACTTGTAACACTTGTTTTTTATATTTTGCTTTTGTTTTTCGATTGAATTCCGTAATATATAACCTGTAAATATATGAAAGTAGCACCTGTCATTTAGCTACTTTCAAACGTTCAGTAACAGTAATTGAATTTTTATTTCACCAAACATTATCATCATTATTATTACTGTCATTTATTTTCTGATAGTTGTACATTTCAATCATTTACACACGCAATCTTCAATCATGAGTTTAGATGAGGAATGATAAAAAATGACTATGCCATAAATTATAAAGGATACGAGCGGCAGGAGTATGTTCACAATTTAACCTGACCGACTTTTTCCAGGAATGTTATAATATATGTGTACTGTTTCTACCTATGTATCAAGTCAATATTCATACATTATACACAAGTGCACACACACATATATTTTTCTATTGGTTATAGAACTATCTTACATTCACGTTGTTTTAATTACCTCGCATTTCCTCTGGAAAATTTAGGACCTTTTCACAGATTTCCCCTTGACTTCTTGAACAAGAGTGTAGCCTACTTTATAGCAGTTGTCACAATGCTTTATGGGGAGCTATGCAGGAATCAACTTTCACCCAAAAGAAAGTACAGGAAGGAGCAAATTGCTTTTGTTGACTTGGGGTCAAATCTGATGTGAAAATGGTGCTCATCATGATTCTATATCATTGAGGCAGACTACCATAAAATCCTTTCTAGACAATGCTTGATGATTAATTAAAACCCCAATAAAACTAAAAGCCTACGGAATTACAAAAGGAGGTGGAAGGAGTTGATAATGAAAAGTGAAAAGGAGTTGAAATTTAATGGCAAGATTTTATGACAGGTTTTACAATATACTCATCCGGTGTACTCAAGCTGTTTGGACGGTTTTATTTTTCCAATTGAGCTTTCACTCTCTGTCTCTCTCTATGTCGAGCATTTAAGTACCCACAAGTGTTGTGGCGCATGATGATGATGATGATTTTGATGATGATACGTATAAAAAACCATGATACATACAAGTCTGACTCTGACATCAAGTTTTGAACTGATTTCCATTTTGATTGACTGAGTCAGCCACCAAACAAGTGAGTCGTACATGCAGGTTTTTACAAAGAACATTCCATTAAAAGGTTTATGATTGACGACAACAAGCTAAAAAAGAAAGTAAACGTGTGTATGAGCTCATCGATTTTCAGAACGTTTTCTTGTAGTTTGGTGGAGAGCCCCTACCTAACTTACAGTTTTGTGGAAGTATTACAAAACAAGAAAAGTTTCATTTTGTCTACTACATTATCTATTCCATTCTTGCTGTGTAATTGCATAATATATTATGGAGTGACTGTACTATGGTGAAAGGAGTAAAGGGAGGAGTGTCGAGTTGAATGACTGTTGGGTAGTTGTGACATGTGTTGAAGCGAATATTTAAGTGTAGGCGTTTCGTAACGTTGAGGCAAGTAAAAACGTATAAGTAAGAATGTGTTCAGTAGGCTTTGGTGACATCGCAAGATATTCGTTTGGTTTTATTGTATAACCTTCTACTTAAGTGATTACAGCATGCAATTTTTTTCCAATATGGAATACATACATAATATTTGTAACTTAATTAGTTTTAATTCAGTGGGAGGCTGCTTTAAATTTTTTGTTGTGTTGTAGCGTTTGTCCACTTTTAGTTCTGTGTGGCTTGCTCTGCATTTCGTTTGATTTTATTTTTGTATAGTTGTATTATATTGATTATAGAGTTTATCTAGTAAAAACGCAAGCGAGTACTTTTACTGTTGTTAAATTGCTGCGTAGGAGAAAACTTGTACAAACGTGAGGATCTATTTATCATCGCAGTATTTCTGTGGTCTCATCTTCTCTGCCATCTGCTCAGTGTCAGTATAACAAATCAACTTCTTGTATATTATAATTATAATGCTACATAGGTCATCCAACTTCCGAGTATGTGTCAGGTGGAGCACCCAGATCGTTGCATCTACAAGATAAATCGCTTGAGTTGCATGAGACATTCCCTTCCAAATCATCTTTCTCACCAAACTCACCTTCGCTTGTCGCAACAGGTGTGTCACATTCGCTTCCGCGGACCCATAAATCCTCATTCTCTCCTCTGAGACATGGTAGGAAGCGTTTGAGGCGCAGCACTTCCGTGACTGATCTGACCCAGGTGACCAACACCACTACTCCAGGTGTTCCAAGTGTCCAGCACACCAAGTCCAGACATTCAATCCTCTCTCAAAAGTCTCTTCAATTTGATGATCCTATCGCTTCCAATCATGAAATCGAAAGAATCATAGCCAAAATACAACAGGATAACAAGATTTTAGCTGAATTAGATAAGAATGCTGGTGAGTCTATTCACACTTCTCTTATTCTCTTTCTATTAAGGGATATTTTCAGTTTCTTTTATGTTACACTTTTCGCATTCATTGTTTGCCTCGTGCGCTCCAACTTTCCTTTATGTGTACCCTTTTTCTTATACTTTCTTCAATTTAATTATATTTATGGTGTTCCTTTTTACCTTGTAAAATTTAAGCTAGTTCATACATACTTTTTCACTTCTCAACAATTCCACACTATCTCCATACATTTCGCTTAGTATATTTCATCAGTTTCTTGAGTGTATATATAAGTCGTTAAGGAACAACTCAAAGTCTTGTGCTGCTAGCACAACGCGTAAGGGATGGGATTAGAAATATGCATTTTCAATTTCTGTCACATTAGCATTACTCAACCAAAGCAATCAGAGTTGTTTCAGCGAGGTGCCAAATCTTCGCCATTGGATGTGCTCATGCAAAAAATTGAAACATGGTTTCTTCAAGCTTAAAACTAATGCTAAAGTAATGCCAAAAGGTACACTACCTTCCACCATGGTTTGAGGGCAATGTTAAAACATGTTGCGTTAGATACTGGGTACCACTTGCTTATTAACAGTTGACGCTTACCGTAAAGTTAAAGGTCCCTGGAAGGAAGGAAGCATCGTACTTTTTTTTTTAAAAAAAAAACACTGTTCATGTTTATCTAACTGATTCGCTTCATCATGTTAAAGTTTAGGTCAAGTCTTTTCAAAATATTACGTGGAATGGGTGAGGACTCATCATATATTATCACGATTTATTTGGGTCAGCCTACGTATGACGACGATGAATTGGAATTGATAACGAATTCTACTTAAAAAATACATCAAATTAATCTTAAACTTTTGTAGGTGATTTGCAAAAAACGAAAGAACTGCAAAAAAATTCTTAGTCCCACCATTTACTAATTACATACTGAAATTGTTATTACTTTTTAAATCAAGTGATCAAGTGAAAGCACTGCACTCTCTGTTTTTGCAAGCACAAACTCGCTTAGAAAGATTTGTAATGAGCACCAAAAGTAAGGAATGTGTATTAATACTCCGAAATCCCTGATTAAAAAGCACCATTTTCATTTTCATCATATTAATGAGCACGTTCGCAATCGTTCTGTTCACGACTAAAGACTGTAAGTTTTATATTGTATATTTAAATGTAACTGTGTTTTTTTTAAATAAGCGTCCTGATATAATATTCAATTTATTTATCATGTGTGTTCAAAAAAAATTTCACGTGCAAAATTTTAATTTTAATGCTTGAAAATTGAACCCCAAGGTAGTTGTTTCACGTAATGAAAAAGAGGTTTTTTAAAACAAAATTTTGATGTACCTCTTTCCACATTAATTTTAACTGTATTTTATGTTTGTGTATAAGTAATGTAAAAATAATACATCCATCTGTAACAAAGTCATGGTTTTTTGCTGAGTCTACAAAACAGTTACATTATTCTCTGGTGTGAATTGTTTTACTTGACATTATTTTGATTGCATGACGTAGCACAAATCCGTATTGATTGATTGACGGATCTGTTTTCTTTAAATCTTTTTTTTTACCAAACATTACTTTTTTTTGGATTGTGGCCGTTTATTATGTTTTCTTTCTCGCAGTTTATGGCTCTTGTCCAGATGGTTTTAGCACCCAACCGCCAGACCACATGCCAGCACCACGTAGGCGAACTTTACCTAAAAACCCGTCGAAATCATCGTCGAAATATCGTCAGATACCTAAAATCAAAATCAATGACTATGATGAAGATGAAAGTAAGATTTACATAAATAACTTTTCGGTCTTGCATTTGCAATTCGCAACTAACAAACAGTTCTTATTGCTGATGCTAGCAAGCCAGCACATTTATATAGCTAAATTTTTTGCAGAAAGACTCGGTATTCATGCAACTTGTCGATTATGCAAATATTTTCAAGACGATATATATATATATAGATTTATACTACTATGCTCATTAGTTTTTGAACCGACAAGTATAATAATAAATATGCTGGGCGTAATGATAACATTCAAAAGCTGGATTGTAGCAACTACTTTGAGCTACCACATTTAGAGTGTAGAACAAAAAGAGCAGCAGTTAGAAGTTGGATAGAAAAAAAAGTAGTCACAAGCTCTTCTAGGGTTAGTTTGGTAGCTAGTTCAACCGACACACAAGAATCTGTATATACAAGAACCAGACCCAACACAAAACTGGAATACATTACATTTAAAACCAAAACAAAAAACGGAAGGATTATCTATATCACACATGTACACACTCACAGAGTGCCAATTATTCATAGATGCTGAAAGGACGACTGAAAGTAGTCGGCATCAAGGAAACTCTGATGATATACTTACAAGCACAATTCAATACAGTGCATGTTGAGTTCACACACTCTAACTACTTCTCTCAACGTACTGATTAGACTATTCTTCACAGAATATTGGGCTGAATTTACTAAATTAGCTGACACAACCAAATAATTTGGAGAGTAGTCAAGTACTTGCATACAGTACATCAAAGCCAATAGTAGTATTTAATTGAGTAAAAAAATACAGTATGAGTAATTGGGCTACTACAAAACGCAAATGCTAAAAGGCCATTTTGTCAATGTATTTATAAGTAACTGGCTGCTTGATAAGTGCAACTGAAAAATAAAACAACTCTTAACTTAACTTACTACACATACAGTCCTGTTTCCTTAAGGGAAAGTCCTGGCTAACACCATTTGCAAGTTGCCCATCACTCTTCTACAACATTCATTCCACTAAGTTTAGTTTGACAATGGGGCAACTTGAGAATTTGCATGGCTAATAGCCCAGGCTATCGTTCTAGTAACTAGAACTATGGGAAAAACGTATTTACTTGCAGACGAAGGTCTGAATACGTAGAATTATATTGCCTGAAAGTTTGAATAGATGTGATAATTACGTTATTGAATTAATTAGTGTTTACAGTCTAGTGCACACAGATGAGAACCCAACACTGCATTGGCAAAATTATGGTACTTAAACTAGCGGGGGTAATGTGTTTCCTTCCCGATGAGTATATAAAAACATGTATCATGGTTGTTTGTGATATCTATCTCTTCTCTCTTTCTATCTTGTTGTTGGTTTTTATACTTACATATGCGATAGTTTTGTATCTGCAATAGTTTCCTCTGCCTTTTCTTCTTCCCCAATGTCTTACTTGCTTCAATGTACACCTTTCAAATGTAGCTTCGTACTCTTCCCTTGTCTCCCTTCGTTTTTGAAGTATCAACTTACTTATCTCTCTAAGCAATTTCTTGCGTCTGTTGTAGGCGTGTACAAAAACAAATTTATAGTTCCACATTCTAATGTACTTTCAATTAGTTTAAATACAATGTTCATGTACTGACACTAGGTATTTGCTGTTTTTGCTATTGTACTTCTCAATGTGCGTATTTTGTACATGCTAATGATATGATGTGAAATTTTTTTGGGCAATGGCTTTCCCCTTTTTAATGTGAGTCACCGTCGAGTCTGAGTGAGCAATAGAGAAATTTATATTAGTTACCTAAAGCTCTCAGTTTTCACTACTTGCCGATCTTTCATACATAATATGTGTATGTTATTTCCTATTTCTAAATATATATTGGATGATTCTCTCATGAGAGATGTAGAAAGCACTGGATGGGTAGAATATGTATGTAGAACTATATATTATTATATATTTTTTGTCATCAAACTTAGTTCATGCAGAACTTCACTCTGCGAATGATGATGAACATCACCATCATTTTACTGGAATGGTATGGATAAAAATCTGCAAAAGCTCATTTTTGTGTAGTCCAACACAGTTTTTCAATTTCCGCATTTCTAGAAGAAAAACTAAAGTTGTATTTAGCACCAGCATACAACAAAACCGATGATTGGGATTTAGACTTTTAGAGTTTTGACTTGTTAGCGATGCGGGGATGAACTCATTACTCAACTAGTAATACAACTTGCGTAGTGAACTAAAACAATTTCTTTTTACCTAAATACATTGTTTTTCCATCACCACCAACCAACCAAACCACGACCATCATTTCCTTTTCCATCATCATGTAAGATCCACTTGCATTACTGTGTCTTCGTATTAGATGTGGCTAAATAGAGCAATATAGTGTTCGTGTACTTAAGAGACTAGTACAGTCATAATAATAGTCATCCAGTTTTTGGAGTATTCTTTGTGTATTCATATATAAACAGTACAATTTATTGTGGTATAGAAATTGAGTACAACGCTGACAACGGGACAAGTGGACATATTTTACTTCTATGTTTGACTTTCTGAAAATTACTCATTATGATTACTTGTTTTGAATGGAGGAATGTTACTTACTTGTGTTTCATTTACGTAATAATTTCCGTTTGCTTGGTTTTGTTATGTAGAAGTGTTTTTTTTTGTAAAAAAAACTCGTCCAGTTGTCTCTACATGTATTATTTTTTACGCTTGTGTTTGTGATTAATCTAAAACTAAAGTTTTAGTTTGGTTCGTCTTCTCACTCTGTACAACGAACAAAGTTGATTTGAGTTGATTTTCTTGTTCACCAAAATAGTACAATCTAGTTATAATGCAGTTTTCATGTGTATGCAAATAAATGATGTTTGTGTCTTTTTGTTTTGTGTCTCTCTCATTCAATGTTGATTTTTTTCAGTAATGATGATGATGATGATGACTTGTGTTTAAAAACTTTACTGTTTCAACAGCATTTTGCATGAGCGTGTGTAGAAAGTATAACACTCTGTTATTAGTGGAATTGGAATTTTCATTAGAGATTTTCTGTTCTAAGTGGCTCAATGTTGTGTGGAAAGTTTCAGGGTGTACATCGCGGGATCTTTCGGGTATTTACGAGCCAACTGGGATACTACCTCCAGGGCCAACATCAGTTCAACCACTTCAAACAATTGGGGGTGTACCCCATTTTCAACAGATTGCCACAGTTTTACCGACAAACTTTTTCCCAGTTATTCCCGCAGGGCACCTGTTTACTTCTCAGGGACCAACACTTCAACAGCAAACTGCTCTTGCACACCACCACCAACAACAGCTTCATTCCTCCCTTCAAGGTTCTTCAGTTAACAACCCTGCTGGTTTGGTTCATCAGCAAATTGCAATCCCCACTATCATCACTACTGCTCATGTTGATAATAAAAATGGTAAGACGGAAAACTAAAAAACAGTCTTTCCTTTTTTTGATATATGCAGCAAGCGCCTCAATCAAGAAACACGCCTTTACTATTTCCAGTCACTTTTGTGGTAGGTTAAATTAGAATTCGGAAAATACTAAACTTGTGCTAGACTCTATTTTCCGTATGTAAAAACCTTTGCATTTGGATTAATGGTGCATTCCCTGAGAGATAAAGTGATAAGTGAAAGGATAGGAAGTATTAGGCATTTCCCACCAAACGCCTCGTGCTCAAGTAATAAAAGGTGAAAGTCGTGGTGAAATGCGATCATGTAGGAAATATATTGCACCAAACAACTTGAGCTCTCAGGAAACAGTCGTAAAAATTGTTTGAAGATTTCCATTATGTTTGCAAGTTTATTTTATGTATCGGAATGACAGGAACGAGTAGAGAGCAAAGCTGATAAAAGGCGTAGGCACCTAATGTGCTCACGAAAGTCAGAATTTGATAAAATATTTCTTATTCATTTCCTCTATTAATATCCCTTTTACATTTCATCGTTATAAATATGAGGGGAAACTGTTGACTGGTTTTTTAAAAGCTAAATTTATTAAATGCCTTTATATTTTTTAATGTACAATGATTTGTTGACCGGACACTGCAGTTGGGATTCAACAGCCTCAGGTTATGAATGGAAGTGGTGCCATAGTCTTAAGTAAACAACAGCAACAACAACTCCAGCAGCAACACCAACAACAACAGCAGCAGCAACCACAAACCATGAATGCAAAGAATGTTGACATGCTAGATATTCCCGGAAAGGGCCGCTGCCTCGTATTCATTGCCCGGTAAGTAGCCAGAACAGCAGAGTCAGGGAAAGAGAGAGAGAGAGAGAGAGAGAGAGAGAGAGGGAGGGAGAGAGAGAGAAAGAAAGAAAGAAAAAAAGCGAAGGAAAAAAGTCGACTACTTGGCTAGTTGCCCATGCCACTGCTCATATCCGCAAGTTTTTGTCTAGTAAAAGTAGAAGGAGAGAGCAAGGGAAAGAGAGAAGGAGAAAGTGCAACTATCTCTTGTATTTTCTCTTCTTTTAACGCAGTGCGATAGTGTTAGGGGATTTGCGCATTATGCATCTTCGCACAGCTTTATGCATACGAATACAGAAACAGCAGCAAAAAGAGTATAGTTGTTGTAGTGGTTGTGAAAAGTTCATTCGTTTACAATAACAGGGCGAGTTGACTTTCTCCACATTCTCTGCTCCTACTTCCAATTTTTCCCACTTTCCACATTACTTCGTTGTTGACGCTCAGTTAACAATGTCGGTTGAAAATTTGGTACATTACAAACTTGTTTCTCTGGCAAGTGGGAGCAGACGGTGGAAAGCAGTCATACAGAATGCCGTTAAAATAAACTCGCTCTAAAGTGCACGCAAGTAGTACTAGTCAATTTTTATGTGGGCCATGAGAAATAATCACGGGAGTCGTTGGTTATTCCTAAAAGTATATTTTTTTTCGTAAAAAGCTTCTTTGTTAGCCAGCTTTCCTCCCTGTTTGCTCCTGTAGTTACTGATGGTTGTAAGCATGGGAATTGTGTGTTGGTTGTGGATTATTTTGCATCATCATCAACTCTCTCTGTCTCTCAGCCCACTACAAAAATAGTCCTATATATTCTCACTCACCAAACTAGTTGTCTATCGCTTGTAATCCATCAGTTATCAGTAGAAGTAAAGAGAAGATCTTTATCAATAGACTGATTTCTGCATTGATTGTAGTAAATAGATTTTAATCACCTCCTTCAATTCCTCTTGTGTAATTTCCTTCCTAATCTCTGTGTCTGTGTGTGTGGAACGGTTTTTCATATGATGATGGTCAAAAAATTTGTTGTGCATTTTCCTCTTTCTTTCTCTCTGTGTAACATGCTTACTTATTGTGTGCTTATGTGTGTACTTATTGTATATATAACTATACCCTCCTGCCACCAGTCTAGTTAGAAGGACTGAAATAGCAAAGCCAAACCTTCGACCAAACCAAAATATAGTATATATAGTCTCCTTTCTTTTTTGTGTACATGTGTGCTACTTTCCGCTAAATTCTTTTCCTGCAACCAACCAAAGAAAGATACTATTTTTGTGTGAGAGAAAGAAAAAAAAGTCGTGATTATGTGTACGATACTAGAGATGTGATAGAGTTCTCGTGTGGACGAGGCTCTTGTGGTGCAGTAGTGTGTATGCTTTAACTTCCCTCTTCCACTCAAAAGAAAAACAGTTTCTTCACATATATTTATATATGTATTTCTGTTGAATCATGCAAAAAAAAGTGAATTGTAGTTCACTTTTAGCAGAACTAGCAAAAGCCTCTTTCTTCTCTCCGCTTTCACTTCCTTACTCTGTTTCTCTGGTTGTGTAGGTGTACTCTAATGTACATGCAGTATGCTAATGGTAAATGTCTACATTTGTATGTATGTGTGCTCCACACGTTGTAAGAGCTATTTATTACTTACGTTCCTGCACACTCTTCTATTGCTAGCTATTGCCACCGTTACCAGTACCTACTAGACTAGCTGACTACTACATACTACCTACCTATCCACTACTACTCTATTTGCTAGCTGCTACCATTTCTTCCTACTTTACTTTCTCTCGCTAGTTCAACTACCGCCGCTGTTGTCTCTGCTTAGCTCCAACCCAGCTGCCGCATTTCCTTCAAATGGAAAAAGTCTCTCTTCAAATATTCTTTTTTCCATTCACCAGTATCACTTGTATGGACGCTGCTAGTTTGTAGTGTGGTTCTAATAGTAATACAAAGTAGTAAGCTGTACTGTTATTATTGATGCATACACTTGGGTGCAGTTTCTCTTTATAGTCATACCATCCCATACCCATACATTCCCTCCTTTTATGTATCTCTATAGATGACTGACTCCGTGCGCAGTTTCATGTTATTTTCCACTAGCTTTTTCCCTTTACCACCGATTGATCGTGAAAACTATATATAATATGCATGGAATGGAATGTATGTCTGCTCCAATGTATAATATGAGCACGAGAGCTCAAGTGTGTTAAAACAAACTGACTGAGTAAGAGACAAAAAAAGTTATATGGAGCTATGGCTCGTTGAATTTAATTGTATGAAAGCGTTCGTTGTTTTTTTTTCCTCTGCAGTATTCTGAAATGCTGATACGTGATTTCATACGTATATAGTAATTGCTCTTTTGGTTATGTACCAGTCACTGTTACCTTGATCCTCTCCTTACATAAGCTTTGGCTTGATGATGTTACTTCATGTGTGCACTTTGATCTCATAAAAAAACGAAAGAGAGTGGTGCATTTTGTACGGCAAAAAAATGAGAACTCGACCAAAAATTTCTACAGACTTACGATAAGTAATACTGTGCATCGACAATATTTTTCTGGGCTATGCTACTACTACTAATATATGGACAACTGACTGTCTCCAACGTTGAGCTAGATGGAAAACGCAAATTTTACATACGAAACCAATATGATATATAGATAAACTCGACTATGTACTGTTACTACTACTCTTACTTTACACAAGTTATGATTCAACAATGCTTATATTTGCTGGAGTGGACGGGCCTCAAAAAAAAGTTTATGTTGTAGGAGACAAAACACCAAAGAAGCTTGATTAACTACAATATACGAAACGAACTATAGCAACAAAAAAAACTTTGATCTAAAGTTGTTTAGAACATGTAATGTTTTTCACTCTCGTTTTATAACAATCTAATAGCAGTAATAATAATAACTATGGCCGGAAATGACGGTTTAATGAATGGCTAATTTGCATGAATGTGTAATGAATGAGGAAACATGGTTACTTAATTCTATTCACACATAATAAACTGCTTTTTTCTCAAGGAAAATTTTGATAAATGGAGAGAAAATAACATGACTAAAAAGCGTGCCTCCATCTGGAAAAAAAGTAATAATATGAAAACATAATGCTCACTTGTAGGTATTCATACGATCCCTTTCACCAGTCTCCAAACGAGAATCCAGAAGCTGAATTGTATCTCAACGCTGGTGATTACGTCCTAGTCTGGGGAAACATGGATGAGGTAAAATTTAAACAAATTTGTAAACGTTTCCCTACGTTGTGTTCATTCGACGTTATGTTTACACACATTTTTACTTTCACTTTGCATTGTTGGCAACAATTTTTTTTTACTTTGGGTGATTTTTAAACATACTTGTTTGGAAACTCAGAGTCTGATTTCATTTTGATACTGCATGATTCCGCTACACATAAAGCTCACAGTTCTGATGGGCATGCGATTATTTATGATATCATTTACATGATGATAGAACATGCCCGTTATAAATTTGCTGCTACTGGACAAACAGAAAAAAAGAACATATACACATACATAGAAAGCTGTAAACATGGCAAAAAATTTGCATCGTTTCTTTTCCTTGTCTTCGCCAAAGCTTCCAAAAAGCATTAAAAGTTTTTTTCCGTAATAAAATGTGCACATTCAACTAAGCATTTTTTGATAACAGTTATGTACATTGGAGCTGCATTTCTTTCTTGCTTTCCTCCGATTGTTTTGTTATTACAGAGATATAATTCGCCTGCGACAGTTGATGCAGTCAGATGGTGAACTCTTTCTGTTCAAAAAAAAACTTCCGGCACCCCGACACCGACATGTCGTTCTAGGCTCCCGTTCTATTTTTTTATAATAATTTATGTATGTTACTTTCCAGAGAGGCGATAAAATAGGCGGAGAGATGCTGAGTGTTGCTCTGTTTATAGTTTAGTTTGGTGCATAACAAAAACCATTTCATGCATTGTCCATTACCTAATGTTGAGACGAGAAATGCAGCGTTCACTTCTTCACATTAGGCATCTGCCAAAGTAGCAACACATTTTAAAAAAAAAAAAAGACAAAGAAAGAATGTAATAATGATCATTGGTGCTTATCTTTGTCTATTTGTTGTTGGTGAAAATCTGGCTGGTGCCATTTGAAGAATGGGCCAAGATTCTTTATTTTGCCTGAAACCAACTGTTATTTTGTATACAAGTAGTCTGTCTCTCCGGTTACATTGGCTGCCTAGAGCCAGACATGGGGTAGTTTGAAATGTGTAGATATTTCAAATGACAAAGGCAACTTGCATGCAAAGCTTTTATGATTTTGTCACATATATTATTTACGTTGTACGTTATTTTCATTAAATTTTATACTTAAACCTTAAACCTTAAACTTATTTATTGATGAAATCTATGAATCTGTATAATTGTAAAACATATTAATAATTTTACCATTTTTAAGGATGGGTTCTTGGATGGTGAGCTTCTGGATGGTAGACGCGGCCTAGTTCCATCAAATTATGTAGAAAGGCTTGTAGGGGAGGATCTATTGGAGTTTCATCAACAGGTAGTGCTGGGAATTAAAGATACGGACGATTGCTTTTCCACGTCTCTTCTAGACTTCGACCATGCAAGAGATCTGGGAGACGAGTCACAAAGGCTGATTATTGGTAATGAAAAAATACGTGTTATAAATTGGCATTATTATGATTTGGAGCATGTTCAGTGATGCAGACGTTGTTTATTATCATATCGAATTTTATCTTCGAAAGGAACTCGGTGAGCAGAGTAAGTGGGTCGAAAAAATAAAATAAAAACCCAAGCATTCCACGTTCTATCTTTCGGAAAGGGAGACTAGCAGAACGGGCTTCCAATGAAAAAAAACTAATCATAAACTCCAAATTATTTCTTTCATTTCCATTTTGAAAGCTCACTGAGTCGACGAAACGAAATAATTGAAATCACTTACCCCCATCACTCCATTTCGATCATGATCCCCATAATGATGCATGCTTGTCTCTGATACGGCTTCAGAAATGAACGTTCAGGTTTATTAGATTTTTCCATTATGTTTGTAGTTTCGAATAAAAGACGTGTTAAGAGAACGTTGCCTCCATTGAAGTTTAATCAAAGGGATGTCTTCAAAATGCGAGGTTGGTTATTATATGTGTTTACGTTTATCTATGCACAAAAAAAGTCGACTCTTCAGTATTGTATTAATTGCAAACAAAAACCTTGAGTTGGTTGCGCAGGCAATGTCAACAATATTATGCTATTTGTCATTTTAGCTGTATAATCGTAAGGAGCATGATGTACGCCCACACGTGTCTTTTTGAAAAGAAACATTGGGCGTTTCAGTTTCCATCCTACCCAACTATCCTTTTTTTTATAAAAAAAACTACTACTTTTTAACGTATAAATTTTCTACTTCGCATGAAAAACTTTCTCCTCATTATTTTGTTGGATTAGCAAGTTGAGAGTTTTTATTGTTTTGTTTCTTTTTGTTTATATTAAAGCAAAGTAATTTACGACTCCTACTGTTTTCCAGCACACCCAACAGGTACATTTTGTATGCTTACGATTCAACTCCTCGCATAACTATTTTTTCCATATCAATCCAATAATGAAGGACATTTGTTACAAATCCAAATGTAGATACTAGACACTTAAGTATCGTTAGTGTAAGTGCGTATTACGTATTTTGCATAGAACTCGTTTTAATATATATGGAAGCCTTTTTACAGACTATTTTTTTAATTAATTGGATCACTTGTAGAAGCCATAAAATACTATATAATGCAACACAAACTTAGGAAGTTAAAATTTAGGTCCCTGAACTAATGTATTGTTTACAATATTACATGGTAGAACCAAAGTAGTTATTTAAAAAAAATACTGCTGAAGACTGAACGTTTTAGTTTGCCACGATGGGACAAATTTCCCTTAAGTAAATCACTTTGTTTTGCTCCTTCTTTCAAATCTTTCAGAGGAGTTAATGCATCGGAGGCAGGAAGAATACGGGTATTTGGATTTAGAAGACATAATTGATGACGACGCAGATCCTGAGAAACAAGGTGAGTTTTTGCATGCTAACGCAAAATATTAAATATATTTTAATGTAGTTTGGAATAAAACTTTGTGCGCTCAGCACTTTTATATTTTAGTGCAGTGGAACTGCCTTAGGGTAAGGTAGTAAAGAAAGGTTCGATGATTGGCACTCATAGATTTATTCTTCTCGGTGCTAGTACCTCCACCAGTTCAACTGACGCTCGAGAGACAACTTAACAAAAGCATCTTGATAGGGTGGAATCCTCCAGACTGTCCTCATGGTACTGTTGATTGCTACCAAGTCTACGTAAACGGGCTCCTCAGATGCACCGTGAAAGCAAATGAAAGAACCCGTGCTCTAGTAGAAGGTGTCGATTGTAATCGGGTACGTATATTTTTTTGTTTAAAAATTCAACTTTCTTAAATTATTGGGATTATTTTCACTAATTAACTTTAATATCTGTAGCCCCATAGAATTAGCGTTAGGTCAGTTACGCCTAACAGAAGATCATCTCGTGATGCCGCATGTACAATGGTTATCGGAAAAGACGCCCCACTCGCGCCTTCTTGTGTAAGAGCTTCCGGAATTACTAGTACGTCTGCCGTAATCTCATGGCTCCCCAGCAATAGTAATTATCAACATGTGGTTTGCGTTAATAACGTTGAAATTAGAACAGTAAAGCCTGGAGTGTATCGCCACACTATTACAGGTAATGCTTTTAGTAAGTTAATTTTTCGTTTGATTTTTTACAAATTTTTATACACTTATCATAAAATATTATTCACGAGGTAGTGATAATATAAGGTAGTAACTTGTTTGTGCGTCTGCTTATCACTCACCAGGTTTAACCCCTAATACTACGTATCGCGTCACAGTTAGATCAAAAAATATTAAAGCTCCTCATTTTGACGAAAAGAGTAGTAAGCAAATGGAGAAATTATCATCGCACACTGAATTCAAAACACTTCCGAAAGGTACCACCGTTTCAATTAACATTTTCTGTGGGACACGATGAAGTAGGTAAAATAAGTGGTTCTCTCGGTTTGTCCCGAGGATGTTTAGGTCTGCCTGACCCTCCTGTGGACGTCCAAGTTGAACCAGGTCCTCAAAACAACACAATTCTAGTAACGTGGCACCCTGTTACGGCTGGTACGTCAAATGGTGCAATTGTCACGGGCTACGCAGTATTTGCAGACGGCCGAAAAATTCTTGAGATTGACAGTCCATCAGGTATTGTAAACAGGCTCATTTTTAATTTTTCCATAAACGTCCAGATAGTTATTAGATTTGTGATACAGAAAATAAATGTATACGCAATGTTTTGACAATGGATTTAAATGTATTTTAGGGGATCATGCATTGCTAGACCTCAATAGGTTTCAAGGCGTTATACCAAAACAAGTGACAGTGCGCACTAAATCTCGTGATAGCCTCTCTTCTGATAGTATACCCATCATTATTCCTGCTCAAGTCTTAAAAGGCAAACGGCACAAGGTAAAGATTTTTTACAAATTATCTATACATACAATTTGGAATTAGGCTTGTGAAACTGCAAAAGCAAATATGTTTAAGTATTTGGTAAAATAAACCTACATCCAAATTAGATGCAAGGTATCACTTAAACTAGTAATTGTGAAAGTATTTTTTTGTAAACTTTGATTCAGTTTCTCTATTTCTCTTTGCATCCTTTAATTTTGTGTTTTAAATGTGTCACATTGAAATCGTAGTAAAGTTTTGCGCTTTCTATATTGCTCTTTCCCCTTGAATTTTATTTCATGGCATGTGAAATTTTGTACAGATGGAACCCATGCCAACACATAACAGCCTTCCACGACGAACTCTACGTCATTCAGGTATGGAAGGTGAGGAGAGCTTTAGTGACCGTGAATTAGGTGCTTATCATATGGGTATGCCACCGTTAGGTAAGTCCTACTTTTAATGAGCTGGCGTTTTAACGTACTACTTGTCAACAAGCTAATTTTTTTAGAATTCCTTACAGACATAGAACGCCCTGGACAGAGGAGATTAGCTCATCACCAGATGGGCTCCCGGTTTCCGGCTCCTGATCCACGGGCAAGACCAATGCCACCACACCCACCCGATCGGCCTACTACCGCAAGAGGTTACCATCCACCACATCCGCCAGCACATCCAGGACCTCAACCACAACGTTCTAAAATTCCTCCTGCGGATGACTATTATGCACGAAGACCTCCTAGGCCTGGGAGGCCGACTGAAGTTCGTCATCGTCTTTTTGTAGCGCTCTTTGACTATGATCCTCAGTCAATGTCCCCGAACCCTGATGCATGTGATGAGGAACTTCCCTTCAGAGAAGGACATACTATTAAAGTACATCATCAAAAATTGTCAATCAAACTCAAATTCTTTGGTAAACTGGGCGTGTGCACAAAATATGTATTTCAATATTTGGTACAGATTTATGGTGAAAAAGACGCAGATGGTTTTTATTGGGGTGAAGCTAATGGTAGAAGAGGTTTTGTTCCTTGTAATATGGTTTCTGAAATACCTGCAGATGATGAGAGAATGGCCCAAGAGTTCTTGAATGTAAGTAAAATGTTTAACAATTGTATATGTTAAGTAAAACACTAAAAATCTTGGTATTTTTTTGTAGGAGGAAACCGAGCCCCTTGTAAGTGGGCGTGAGCGACGCGCAATGGGAAGAGATAGATGGGGAGATATATATGCCAACATGCCAGTTAAGAAAATGGTCGCTCTCTATGATTATGATCCCCAAGAACTTTCACCGAATGTTGATTCCGAGGTGAGACTTCACTTACAGAGAATAAGCTAGTTTCCCTCAAGTGAAAGTGTGGGTGAGCTGGGAGTTTCGTGTAACACGTGCTACAATTGTGCTTTTGTCGCTGTTGCAGGTTGAGTTATCGTTTAGGACAGGTGAAATAATATATGTATACGGGGATATGGATGACGATGGATTCTTCATGGGTGAGTTAAATGGTGTTCGTGGGTTAGTACCGTCCAACTTTCTGACAGAAGCTCCAATCGACTACGAGACGGGAGCTCGGGGTGGAAGAAGACCTATGCCACCACATCTAGGTCCTCCAGACCATCGAAGGCCCCCCGGTCCAGGGGCCCGTGGACCACCACCTCCTCCAAGAGAAGGTGCAGCAGGGGGTCACGGACCACCCCATGCTAGAGACGAACGAGGTGTTCGGAAAGGTAGGAAGAAAATGATAGAGAGCACAGTTTGTCTACGAAATTTGGAAACATTATTGACGCAGTGCGGTTAGGGATACTTGGGGACATTAATTTTTCCCTCTCTGACATGCTATACTTTTGTATGTACATACACGTATGTCATTTATTCCCCATGATATTCTCTATCTCTCAAATATATATTATTTCACATGAAATATTCTCCTCGTGAACCCCTTACAAATGCCATTTTCCTCAACTCCCTTGTGACTAATTACACCTCTATGATATTACTTACCTTTATGAACGGAAGAAACATACGAGGAATGGGTGCAGCCTTGCCTTCGTTTACTTCACCTACAATGACACTTTGAACAAGTTCGACTGGCCTGTTGTTTTAAAAAAAAGAAAAGAAAAAAAAGTGAAGAGAAAGGTGGAGGGCGAGTGTTCAAAGTCTCATTTTGAGGGGTGTGTAAACTAGGACAGGACTGATTGGGTGCCTAGGCTATATCGCACACAAGTGTGGATGTGTCGTTTCACCTGTTTCTCTCTATTATTATACATTATATATCTTGATGTGCCTTCGATGTCTCATTGCGGTGTGCTTCGTCTTTATACGCCTGGAGTGGGTCAACTTTTTGGGAAGCACTGCCAACCTCTAGAGACTCTTAATCTCATGGCTTGTTCATTGCACTATTCCCTGATTGATGTTGTGCTCCTCTGAACAAAATTCTGTCTTTTTTATGATTCTCTCTCTGTACGCCGCTGCTATTCTAGACGCCTCTTATCCTCTCGAACACTCGGAGGTAAGTTGAAACTCTTTCCACAAACGCTTCCCATTTTGAATAGCTGCTTGCAAACGCACTTTAGGTCGTAGCCCTATCATTTTCAGTTTTTAACAGCAAAAACAATCGTGTCCCTTTACTTCTTGTACGCCCCAGTTGTAAAGGCTCCTTCGTTTGGCTTCTGTTGATGCATAGCTTTCATTGTTCTGCCTATTTCGAGCCTTCACCCACCTAACTGACCCTGCCCTTGAAACGTCTTCTCTTTCTGTGTCTCTCTATCGCTACTATATATATATTCAACACGGATAATATTCTGGGTCTTGTGAAAACCAGGCTGTGTCTAATCTTAAAGTTTAATATCTGTTCTACTGTAATCCTTTTAGCTCAAACGTTTAGTCTTCCTCTTACTCTCAACCAGTTTAGTTGTGGACTTTTCAATATACTTATATATATTGTGCGTAACAGCAAGGCACAAATCAAGCAATACAAATGATAATTTTGATCAACTCTTATTTTTAAATTCAATCAGAACACTTAAAAAGTTGAATTGCAGCTTATATCCAACGACGTAAATCAAACAATTCAAATGCTTAAATCTTTTGTGAGACTCAAGCAGAGGAAAAAATATTAAAGTCACCCATATAGACTCACATTATACAACGTAGTTTGAACTTTCCTTGACAAAGCTGTACTGCTAAAATATTATGTGTACTGACAATGAGTAGTTAGAAGTTTGGAATATAATTTAGGTAGCAAACAGGCTGTAAAATGTGGAATTGCACGTACATTGTATGCTCTTCACTTTTAATCAGATAGAGTATGTATGCAACAATGTAAATTCTATAATTATTATTATCTGTGTATGACGCTCGTGTACTATTTGAGCTTCAAAAAGCTGTTGACTGTGTGAATAACTTTCAAGTAACTTTGTTTGGGAACTTCAAATCCAGCCTTTTTAAAATTTCTCAAACTTGTTGTAAATGAGTGTTAGCAGTAACTAACCATCTCTTGGTAGTTGTGTCAATCTCTCTCTTTCTATATATATATAAATATCTATACATATCTTTTTCGTATATTTCTATCTGTATCTTAACGTTCCCCCTCGTAACGTAAACGTTGAATTAAGTGTATTCTAGTTTTATTCAATTATCAGTCTCTTCTATATATGCTCATTGCGTTAAACTTATTATTGTAAAATTCAGTGTAGCACCTGACTGTGTCAGCAAACTTCTCTATCTATCTAGATGCGATTGATTATTTCGCTTGAGTGTCCAGTGCTTCTTTTGATTCAGTTACATTTTGGATGACCGCTTTTGTTCCTACATTGAAAATCCAAAGTCGTAGCATTGAGCCTTAACTTTACATAACCTGGAATATCATCCGTGGAAAAAACTCAGCCACCCACTTCTCAAAAAAATGAATACTTGATACATGCCTTTGTATAATCCTGACTAATCGTGACGTGAGTAAATGCCGCTCGCTGCGTTCTAAACTTCATTCGTATTGTAATCCTACACTCTCTGGGTAAAAAAAATCTTTCACACATTTTAAATGTTCACTTGTGTTTTGTGTTTAATGTTATTCTTGTACAAACTTTCACTCTATCTGACGTCCCATACTTTTATGCGTCATGACTCCCAAGCCCCTTCTATTTGTCACACATAAACTTGACACTATTTCCCTTTTCCCTTCAATATATTTCAACCAAAAACCTTCGTTTCATGAGTAAGACCTAAAGAGAAAATTCTAACACATATGAAGAGAAAGTACACAGAACTCGCTTGATGGAACGCAGCGAGCCCATGATAATTGTAGCACCATTGTCATATCTGGTAGTCATTGGTGTAGTAAAAGTGTTAATTGTTTGACTGTTAGAACTACTGCAATAATTATATTGTTGTTTCCACAACGGCACAGCACTGCCACACGGATACTCAATGTCAATTAATGTTGTTGCTACTACGTGTTGTATAAATGGGAATTGAAAAATATATCCTGAACACTTTGGTCACGCAGGATCAGTGGGTTTACGTTAGTCAATGGACAGGGTATCTGTTTTTCTGTTTCATGTTCAATGTTTAAAAAAAATTGAAAGTTACGTTTTGAAGAACAAAAATTTGTGTCGTGAAGTCTCGAAAAATAAGTTGAACTAATATCTTGACTTTAGTTAACTCACTTGATTGCTTTTGATTATATATAATGGTTTTTACCGTAACTAACAGTACATTTTTGCAAGCCTTGCACCAATTGGTTAAGTATATTGTATTGTGTTTGTTTCGTACTGCTCGAAAATATTATACAATATATATATGCATTCAAAAATTCAACACATTTTTTAGGCAGAAACCAATACAAAGCTATGCATAGCTCTGCACAAAAAATAATTGATGTTTAGTGAGTTTATTATCTATATATATATTAGTTGTCTGAGAACGGTGTTCGGAACGTCTGTCGTTTATGTACGTTTTACGTTTAGATAAACCCTGTTCTTTGACTAGTGGGATTTACTGATTCCGCTTGTTGTTATTTATTAGGAATATCTATAGAGTGTTGTGTTTTTTTCTATACAGAGCCGTAGAAGGGCTCGCATATCTGACTGTAGGTTGGTAATCGTCCATTGTAGACTTGGATTATTTGATTTAGCTAGGATTGTATAAGCATTTAATACTGAATTATATAAATATTTAATACTTCACTGAAACAAGAATGAATCACTATTATATTTTCTCGTCACATATTAAAAAATATAACATGCCAATGCATGCTGCTAAGACAGCTCCACACATAGCGATTGAACTACTAACAATCTAAACGTCATATATACTTTTCAAGCTAATTATGAGTACAGTTTCTTTTTAAATATTAGGTATCCGAAATATTATAATACATCTATAATATCAGCTTTCAATTATTTTCAAAGCAAAACAGTTCTTTGGTCGCCGGCTACAAAAGTAGAGTATGGCACGTCGGAACAATGTACTTACTTTACATACATAGGCCTATATCTTATACTCAAAAGGGTTGTTTGTTGGACTTTCCACGTAAATTCCTTTGACCTTTCACTTTGTGAGCACTTTGGGTAGATAAAATTTTAAAATTTGTGAATGAGATTGGCGTGAATGAATGTGTTGGACATGCTCACTATTTCATTTCAATCCCTCCAACTTAAATCTTCAAAAAAAAATTAAAGTATAAATGTTCAACTCTAAAAATACAGGACTTGCATTTGAAAATGAATGTCTGTACGTCTCTACGAATGTTATAAACATCTAAACGATATTCCATATATTTTTTTTAGAAAATTGTGCAGATCTATAAAAACTCCAGCTCCGAGGTGTCATACTTCACTACGTTTTGAAAGCAGCTACCAAAGGACTTCAGCACTCAATTTTTTTCGTTGGTGGAGCGTCGGCCTTAAAAGTTCATTGGCATGATATGACAACGTAAATTTTAACAGCATCTATCCTGTGTCAATCAATGGAATGGCCACTTTCAATGAGATTAAATAACATCAAAATTGTTTCAACTGAAACCACTGCCATGAAAACTTTTATAGTCGACACTCCACCAAAGCTGCAGTGGTAATGATCCTGATTGTATTGCTGAGGAAAGAATTTCGAATTTGAGACACAATTTCTTGATAAATCGGTTTGAAAAATTTGTAAATCCTTCATAAGCACAAAGGAACGCACCCCTTAACAATTAATGTTCATCTATTTAAACCTTCATTCACTCACATTTGTTTGCAAAAAAGTTGATTCATTTCCTATAATGAACAGTTTTATTTACTTAAAATCTAGAAAGTCCATTGAATCTGTTTGAATACTACTACTACTACACGTAGACCAAACTCTAAGCAGATTCATTGCTTTTTAGAAAGTTGAGAAAGCTCTTTGGGATAGCGTGTAATTGAAATTCATTCTTTGTTGCGCATATGCTACCAATACAATCGGGTAATTAGCCTTTGAAATCGCTCAGCACTTGGTGGCATGCATTGGGAAGTTTGAGAAAGGAGCCGGGCTTTCAGTGCAGTAAATGGAACATGTCCCATGATTTGTTTACAGTTGAGGAACCACTACGACGGCCAAGCGGACCCGAGAGACCCGAGAGGTGGTAGAGCGGGCGGAGCTGGTCGTGGTCGTGGAGGTCCAAGTTCATCAGCGTCTTCCGGTGCAAATCCCCCCGGCCATCCTTCAGACCGTGCCCCAGGTGATTTGAAGCCTATTCAGCAACGTACTGGCCGAGGCGTGCCTGCTGTCTTGCCTGAATTCAGTCCTGTGACAGAGCCACCTGATCCAGCTGTTCCGGGCACCTCAGCAGCCAAGGTCACATCGACTGTGACAAGTACCACTACCACAACTGGAACAAGTGCCAATCCTATTACCAGCAAACTACCTGGTGTACTTACTGAAGGGCCAGGAAGCCTAATGCAGAAATTTTCCGATTTAACCCATACTATAGGGGGTGGTGGAGCGGAAGGGGGTGAAGGCTCCATACTGTCCAAAGGAAAGGATCTTATCTTTAAAAGATTTGGGCTGTGAGATTGACGTCTGATTATTAGCATCGTATCTTTATCAAATTAACTTATGGTATTTACAACTACATTATAAGTTTCTTCGCAGTCTATTTATGCCGCCCATATCTTTTCATGGTCGTTGGTCTTAAAAGGTAAACAAAGCTCGAACCTTGCCCTCTCTATTCCGTGTCTCCACCAAAATTGGCAAAGCCCTATGATTAACTTTACTTTATTATACAAGACAGGAATATCAAACAAGGATTCTAACCGTGTTTCTTTATCATTTTGAATGCCGAAACAATCGCAAAACTTGTAGTTGTGTTCACTAAAAAAACTCCAAGCGATTGAATTTTCCCCTTGCCTTACACACATGTATTAGAGATGAGAACGGCTGAGGATCGAGCTTCGTTTCCTTTACGGTTGGTCCTGTCACGTCCGCTAGAAATTGCAGATTTTTTGAGACAACAATCAATGTAGTGAAATACTAGAAAAGACACAAGTTTACAAACAAACATACATAAAATACATATTGCTTCCCATAACTATCTTGCAATAAATTTCCATATTTACATAGCTAGTTACTGCCAGTGTTCCATATGCAGAAACTTTTTGAAATATAGGCGGAATGGACTATATATTCACCAACCACATACATATTATACGTACATACGTAGGTCTCATCTTCTGTCGCGTATTTAATTTTCAGTACCATTCCTCCACTCACTCCAGTTGTGAGATATTAATATACACCACAACTTCACTAAATGCGCCTTAGAATTAGAGCATAATAAGAAGAAGAATGCGAGATGAGGGGACAAGAGGCAGTGCTTCACTAAAAAATACATTTTAAACAAACGAAAACACCTAGTGCTTTATTTAGGAGTTAAAAAAACCAAGCACATACACCATATGCACCTACCAGTTTCCAGGTTTGACTGTGACATTTTATTCACCAGTTTCTTTGGTATGTAACAGGACCTTGACCAATGAAAGCTCAACTTTCTCTGCCCATGCTTTCTCCTCTTTGTCATGGAGAGTTGGTGAAAGTGAGCGATTCAAAAAAAATGGGATGTAAGATTCTTTTCTAGTAAGTAATCTACATATATCTGACTTCAAAATAAAAAAAGGAATTCTATTAATCAAAATATATACATATAAAATAAACAATGATTGGACATTACAATTATACTGTGAAATGTTACTGTGTTTCAGGTAGAAAAATATAGAATGATTACGATATTGATAAACAGTATATATTATATGGATGGTTAACTACATGTTATAAGGCTACAAAAAAAGCAATTCTATTGAAAACGGTTTTACTGCATGTACCGGATCGTGCTTATTTTGTTTAAAGCTTTCAGAAATGCGATACATAATAATCATAGTAAAAAATATACTTAAAATATATAAATTGCCCTAAACAGAAATAAACAAACAAAATATATAAATTTTCTTCAAGCCAACAATTGGGTGAAAAAAATCTTGAACTGACTTGTTATGAGTGGTTGTAGTATTTTTGTACATCTCATTCTCTCTCTCTATCTACTAGTGTTACGAAATCCTAATATGACAATGACGATCTATGTATCCTACAAAAGGATAACTTCTGTAACCAGACAAGAATGTGGTGGTTTTAAATGACCATCCTATTATGAAGACACATTTTTTAAAAGGAAAAAATAATATTTAAACGTATAAGCATTTGTTTTCATATCACAACATAACATGTACATTTTTTAAAGATGATGGTGCTACTTGAATGTTTCATTCATTCAGGAAATTCCACTGATATGTATTTTACATTATTTTGGAACCGAACTATAGTCCTCAATGGTACAAATGTCGTACATATTCTTAGGGAAAATCCAATAATTTCTTGAATTCTTATATGAACACACAAAAAATAAAACGTAACTGTTTTTATTTTCAACATTTTTTAAATAGAGGCAACAGCATAATATTTGAGTAAATTCATAATCCGTTCTCATGTAAAAAAAAATGTTATCGTATTTCTGTAAGCTTTAGAGCAAATGGCACGAGAAACGGTATTAAAATACGTAAGTTTTGGTAAGGACGAACAAAAAAAACATGATAAAAAATATACCAAGAATGATATTGGTTTCCAAAAGCGTAAACTAAATAACACATACTTAAATGTACTTTTAAAATATACAATGCTAGAAATAATTTAACCATAAATAATTACCCATTAATTACTTATACAATTTGAAGCAAGGACGAAATAAACTCTCCGTTAGTTAGATACGTGTAAATGCTGACAAAACTCTTTATAAAACAAAAAAAGCAACATATTAACAACTTCTTCGAAAAAAAACGTTTCCGTATAAAAAAAACCCACCATGCATAAGAAAATTCGTTCTTCTCGGTCCAGTGAAAGTGTTCTAAAAAAGCTATTATCAATAAACTTCTACAACCACTATAATATTACTATACATGATAACAACTTCATCTTCCTACAGTTTAAAAAAACTACTGTTTTAAAATTACTGATTACGATTGCACGTCAAATATACCACATTTTAAATACACATGACTGTTACTGATGAATTGTGCTGCTATATATTCCTCACACAACAATATATCATAAACATATTTTTGCTTCTATACAAGTATTTAATTATGATGATTGTATTTGAAAGAGAGGGAAAGGATGAAGATGAAGAAAAAAGAATTACACTGACTCAAGTATAGTACCATACTTTTATTTAAAACGAAAATATATGATTACAAATTGTACAACAGTTGCTGTTATCATGATTCAGTCTGTACTATGATGATGATGTTGACTGTATTTTTATTGAATCACAAGTAGCAAATAAGCCACTACTGGTGCTCTGTGTCAAAAAAATATACTTATTACATTATGTCGTTTCTTTATGATTGATTGAGTTTTTTTTAAAAAAATGATTATTATCTTGTGTTCCGTAATACTCTATCTCGCTCTCAACCGTCGCAATGTTTTTGGGAAGGGCTGCTAAACTGACAAAAAGGTTAAATTTGACTTTAAAAAAACAATAATATCGTAACCAAACAGTTGTTCAGTCAATTTATATATATATTTCACTGCCTTCATATATTATCGAAATAATACTGTGTGTTTATATTATGTCAAACATTTCATATTATATTTAACTGAGTGACGACTACTCGTGTATTAGTAAAAAAATTGTTTTATAACACCGTCAATAATCAAATCGAATACATTTATAAAGCGTATAGGTCTGTCAAACTGTGGATCATTTAGTAGGTGTTTACTTACAATTAACATGTATTGTTTTTCATTCTACAAATTCCGAGAAAAAGAATGTGGATCGTAAATATTTTTGAAGTACTATTCTCCCCACAATTGTGTGCATAAAATATACTGAAAAAAATGGTGTTACATTCCACAGCTTTCATTTATATTTTCATGAAATCCCACATACTACTAGAAAAAATTAGTTAACGTGGTTTTAAAATATGTTTTTGTTAACTATGTTTGATTTTATGCAAATTCAAAACGTTAGCACCAAAATGTTTTTTTTTTAATTTCTCATTGAAGCATTTCCTTGTCATATCATATTGAGACTAGCAAAAAAATGAAATTCTAGCATGAAATGTGAATTACCACAAGCGAAATAAAATGTGTGTGTAGTAGCAATTTTGAAATAGAAAAATATATAATCTAGTTGACAATTTTTAGGTTCTTGAAGAAAGTAAATCAACAGCAAAACTTGCACGCACACATTGCTTGTTTTTAATCATGCCTTGTAGTAACTTGTTGATGTCACATTTAGAATGACAATGTAATGATAGATTGAGGGTGCATAAATTTTCATCAAATTAGAATTCCATTTTTTAAAAATCCGTATGTATACAAAACATGCTATTGTTTAGCATTTTTTAATCAGTATTCCATAACTCATATTCCACAAATTAACCACGGAGACAGATCTAAGGAGTAAAATACATAAATATTATACTACTACACCATAACCATCGAAGGTAGTGTAAAAAATCAAGGAACTGTGTTATTTTTTAGTAGGCCAAAATGTGATTCAATGTAGATAATAATCAACCATCAAATCATCCAGTTACAATACTTATCTGATCATAATATCAAACATCAAATACATTATGACGGTTCTGATTCAACTTATCCGTTTTAAAAGTTCTTTGTTGAAAATTGATGCACAGAGAAACCTCGTATCAAGTCTATAATAAAAAGAATGAAATAAAACTATGCAATACAAGGGTAAAATAAAAACTTTTAGTTGACAAAATTTTTAAATAATTTAGTTACACCATGATAGCAAAAGGAAATAAAGTACCGCTAAGAATGTTGGTTTGCCATTATACAGTTGGTATCTAGGTATGTCTTAGAGGACTATGCATATTACCCCATAAATTAGTTACTACAACTAAATTAGTCCTTCCCTGCAAAAAATACATGGACAGAAATGTTATTTAAAGACATTGTAACAATATCCCTGCAATACGTTAAATCTTTGATAAGCACAGAGCAAACCACAAATTCCAAAAAGCTCCACACAGTTGAAATCTCAGCACATTTGCATATAAACTGTATTGATTTGTACCTAATTGCACTCATCTAAAAACAAGTCAAGAAATTTTGCTGTATTTTTTCCCTAAACAATTCTAATAACATGACATTAGCATTTATTTTATAAATATTAAATCAACTAATCAAGCAGTTAGTCAGTATGAATGTAGAATTCAAATAGTTCTTTAAAAAAATCAACGCGGAAGTTGAACGTTTGTCGAAACTTCTTAAACAAAAATATTTGTCGTCCATGACTTTTACAACCTTTACTAACTAATAAATACTTACACACCTTTGTCTGCATAAAACTAAACTTCTTCAAATAGCTCACGCTAAGAATCAACTGTTCATTCATTGAGATTACATCAGGGATTAGGTCATCGGATTCGTTACTTGGTAGAAACTATTCGTATAATTACTTAATGAATTGTATTAAAAAGCGCAACATTCAAACATACTTACACTATCATACATTTTATCACTAGATTATCGTAAAAAGGTAAATCATGCTAATAATCATCACTTTTCTTTTTAGCAGCTTTAGGTACTCCGTTATCCCTTTTTATTATTTTTATCTTATTTTTTTTGCAAAATATCCTACCTTAGCTCCATTATATCACCGTTATTACATGATAGTTTGTGATTATGGTGGTGTACTGAGAAACTAATTCTCCTTGAAAAGTAATGAAAGCAATTCATGTGTAATACTGACCACGTTTACTCACATTTAACATTTGGTATTTACCGATATGTTGCTGAAAATTTTAAATTTAACATTATCTGCCGTGCTGCTGTCGTTCATGGTGATGGAATCGAAGCAATGCGAATTTATCACATAAGCTTAATATATTATATTATTAAGTCTAAATTTATTGAGTATCCCACATGCCTATAAGTGAATCAAGTACATCATATATACTTATTGGTTACTCATCTCTATTTTCAGAAAAAGAAAAAAGTCATTAGGAATACATTATACGTAATTACATATGGTAATGGAGTATATTATATACATTTATCTATAAACCATAAAATTAATTATTACCGTGTTAACTTTTTCTAATGAAACTGTCATCAAAATGTATAAGCATGATAATGTTTGATCTCTTACTTACCACACATAAATACATATTACTACTATCATGTATTCGATGAATATATATCACTAGTTTGGAATGGGAGTGAGAGTAATAACGTTTATTAAAACACATAGTGTTTCATTATCAACTTAGCAGACAATCGCACAATTGTTATCACGCTGTGCTAGCTTTAAAATTATATTACAAGAATAAACTGATGTATATTTGAAAAGATGTTGTTGCGAAGAAGAAGAAAATATGCGAGTATATTATTATCTACGTAAAAAATAAGCTCATTATTATTATGATACACACATTATGTATTTTCAAAGCTTATATAAATATATCTAAGGATAATATTATGTTTGTAAATATATACTAAGTTAAAGAAATGTAAGTTTTCAAGCTTACACAAATCATAAAGACACAACCCTTAATATTATATTTAAGAATTTTATTAGTAATTTCATTGTAAGTTGTCGAAAGAGTATGTACTTAATTACATATGTACTCTCATATTACGTAAAAAATGTTACAATCGTGTTATTTCTAAAATATGTAGATGTTATTAATTTACCTAAAAGTATATTTATAGAGAGAAAACAGTGAATGTTGTTTCTTGGAAAAGATGACGGCAAGTACTACTTTTAAGTGAATAAAAAGATGATTATTTAAATTGTTGGTAGCGTTTGTAAATAAAATTTACTGTGATTTGCGAAAACAAGTATGTAATAAATACATGAAAACAAACCCTTTTATTAGTATGTCTCACATCTTTCATTAATTATTTCCTAATTTTAACTAATACGGTTTCATCCACCACCGAGTTTTAATTGTACGAACATAATCGTGCATCCTAAAACATCATTCATGATACGTCTTTATAAATCCAGAATCTGGAATGGTATTCCACAAGTTATGCTTTTACTACGCTGGGAAAGGATCGCGGAGGTGGGTTTAGAGGGTGGAGGTGGAGGAGATTTGGTGGACATGGGAGGAGGTTTGGAAGTGATCACTCAACGCCTTCTTCAGCTACGTCTTTGGCCCACTTACTAGCAGTTTATTGAAAAGGGAGGAAAACTCTTTATTATTCAGGTAAAATAACTCTTAGCAAAAATGTAATTCCTTCAGATTTATTTTTATTGAATATTACTGGTCTTAGGCGGCAAATACCTTCTGACTTGTTGAAAGTTACCAGCAAATGTTCAAGAATGAATTTATACATTTTACATATAAAAGGGAATCTACTTCTAACGATTATGTATTGTCATTATTAGTTTTGACGTTTGTGTTTACATTGTAAGTGATGAATATATCGACGGCTTCACGTCAAAACCTCTTATGTCAAATTCGGGGCAATGCAGAATCCACGTATCTCACTTTCAGTATAAAATCAAAACCTCGCCCAACCCGTTCATTTCTACGAGACATACGAGGTTTTGATTTTTATACTGAAAGTGAGATACGAGGATTCTGCATTGCCCCGAATTTGACATAAGAGGTTTTGACGTGAAGCCGTCGATATACATGTACGCAAGATTATAAATAAATATTTACTAAGATAAGATAAGATAAGATTCTTTATTCAAGTGTCATTTCCGTTTCATGTAACATAAGAGCACATTGTTCTTCCAACAGTGACACCATAATAAATAGATAATATACTAATTTAACAACTTAAATTAAAAGTGAGCTATAATATTACTAATTCTTGTCAAGTAAATCTTGTTTAAATTTTTCAAGAAACACATTTATATTTGACTCTTTTAACTCAACTTGTCTGGGACTTGGTTCCAGAGTAAAGTACCTCTGTGATCTGGACTGCTTTTATACAACACTGAGTTAAAGTTACGAAGCTTCACTAACGGAGTCTTACGACGTTTACTTAAAAACGCATTAATATCGTTTTCGGGATTTCTATTGCATTCAATATTGACTCTTGGTAGTATTCCGCAATGAATTTTTATACAGTGAGCACTTTTGTTTCATCTATCTTTCATGCAGATCAATAGAGATATTGATTCATTAACTAGCAATTAACTGTGCTTAAGCAATTAACAGGTTTATTGAATGTGAATTAATTGAATGAGGTTAAAAATTAATGAAATATAAAGAAGACCATGAATGCTTTGTTGAAATGAAATATGTAAGTGTGTGTGCAAATCAATAGTCATTGATGTTTTTGGAGTTGTGAGAGGGGTCAAAAGGGTCGAAATCTATATTAAAGTCAACAGCTCTTTCAAGGAGTTAAGACTACATGAAGACTTTGTATGTACATTAAGCCAACAAAAACTTTCAGTGATATGCATTTCAAATTCCAAGGTGGCATTTCATATCATGATTGGTAACAAAACCCTTAAGAACTACGATTGACGAAATATTTTTCAACCCATTTGGAATTGGCATTATTTCTGCTGTGAGATTAATCAATAAACAACACTTTTTTTGTGAATAGGAGGAGACATAACATAAGTCTATTATTCATACACTTTTTTTCTTTCTTCTTGCACACAACAGGGGTTCACACAAAGACAGTTTTTATGACGTCGTTTTCTCATAAGTAAATACTAATAACATTCAAATAATAAACATCATCATCATCATCATCCATAACTCTAGTGGTAGTTGACGTTGATAGTGATGCGATGTTAGTATAAACATTTCTAAACCCTTTTTTCTCCATCTGTGCGTACTTGATTGGAAATGACGAAATCTCCTCTCTGTTTCAATAGCTAACAATGTGACAGCAAGGGATTCATTTTCGTGTAAAAAGATTTATGTCTCAACTTCTCCTCTTCTTGCCTCTATCGCAGTTAGATAAGACTGGAGAAATATTTTGTAAAGGCAGACAAAAACTACTTAATGTTGCTTGTTTCGTTTGCTGGTAACTTTTTGCAGGATATTATAATGTAATCCCAAAATTTAAAGGACAATACTATCAGGATTTAAGAGTAAAATAGCGTTGATTGTCAGTGAAAACTTGGGGGTAGGTTATAACTGCATTTTTCTCATTTTAAAATGCTCTCCACAACTCAAATGAAGTGGCTGTTGTGCCCTCCATTTCAGTGTGTAGTAATTCTCCCGATGCCGATCATACCCAAAGTGCCTACTACGTCCAGAGTTCACAATACGCATACTATCTATTCTTATATTCGTTGAGGTAAGAAGCGAAAATGTTACCAACACCAAACCACCAACCGCAGCTAATTGCTCCAGCTACAATGAATGTTGGTACTTAATTAAAATACCGTATACTAGCTCACGTAAATGACACCAGAAACGCTTGACTCCAAGCTATCAAGAGAAAAATGAGTTGACTAAGAAGCTGTCTAAATGACATTACCAGTGGTAACAGACGTGTGTAATGACGCAGAATTTCTCTTTCGGACAAATTTCCATGGATTAAGGTTTGCAAATGGGCATCCGCTGTCATGCATTAAAGAATTACTAACGCAATAGACATAAAAATGGCTCGAAAGAAGATAAAATAAGCACCAAAGATTATGAGACACGAAGTGAAAGTTATTGGTAATGTTTGGAAATATTTATGGGGAAGTTACCTAACCAATCCTGGCAATACAAACACCAAAATTGTCATGATCAAATAACAGAGAGCGTATAAAGCAATGTTAACCTTGTCATCATTACTTGGGATTAGTCCTACAATTTAGTTAGTTTTAGTTAAAAGTTTGAACCTAATTCGGAAATATCCTCATACACAATGGTATCATATCTTTCTTGCCAAACAGATTACGACGATTGTTTCTAGTGATTCTAAGAATGGTGGCGTGTATAATAGGCAAGGTAGAAGAACTTCAGCAAGCTTTTCAAGAACGAAAAAGGATATTCGTGGTATATTCTTTTAGTATTAATCAATACGACAGTTTGTGGTCTGAAAACTCTCTAAAGAGTTAAAACACAAAACAAGCAGTCTGTTTTATAGTTTTTTAACCAGAAGCAATGAAAATAACCCAAAAGGCAATAATCATGGAAACATTCACACGATAAGAAAAAATACCTCATGGGTAAAGGTATATCAAACAAAACATTGGGAAATGAATGAATAGTGTCCACGGGTTTGTAAATGTAGCTAACACATGAGGCAATTGCACATTTCCTCCCCAATTTGCCACAGTTTCAGACGAGCTCAATATTTAAAAGTAAGAGTTAGCTGTATGCTGTGTGGGTTACCTGTGAAACTACTCCCAGACTCGATTACTTACATCTGTTGATATGATACTTGACATTATTCATTTCTAAAAATTCATAAATTATTATCTCGATCCCAAATATTTGTGCCAGGTGCTAACGAACAAAAGCATCATTTAACTATCATTAGTGGATTAACTTTGATTGAAATGAATATTAATTCTTTTACGCGTGATTTGACTCTCATGAAAAAGTGTTGCAAACCATAAAAAAATGTTAAATATACCTGGTAACACAGGAGTGTAACGAACATGAAATTTAAGGTTAAAGGAAACTACGACATTTGATCTTTAAGATAACATACAAGATAAGCGCGCATATCGTATTAGTCTTCTCTAATACTTAGCCGAGACCCCCTAATTGAAATGAATGGAAAGAGATTTGTGAGAATGAGTCACTCTCTTATTTTTAGACTTCATGCTAACTGTTTGTCAAGCTTTTCCAATGAATTCTTGAGTTTCCTTTGAGTATGGCATGCAGGTGATATATGCAGTAAAATGCAGGATGTATATAGGTACCGTAAAAGAGAAACCCGGCTATCTGGCCTTGCAGGTGTAAGCAATTCAAAATTGGTAAAAATTTCAAAAAAAGTGACGTCATGGGCTGTTCATTTTCATGCGTTTTGTTTAGTTTTAAATAAAAAACAGAGATTGGCAATTATTCGGAATCTTTAAAAAAAATTAAATCTATTTATGGCCTGAGCTAATATATTTTTGGGCTTACCAGAAGAGGGGTTTGGCTTATCATTGTTGTTTTGTGCTTATCATAAAAAACTAACAAAACAGCTGTTTTAAATTTTCAAATACCACGTTAACGGTAGCCTTAAAAACGTTGCACACACCAACTTTTAAGCTTATCTTACAGGCTCATCGATGACTTTGTAGGCTGGCTGCCCATCTCTGATTTGTATGAAACTGTTTGAAATCGTATACAAACATGGTATGACATCCTCTTGTTAAATTTTGCGTGTTAGAAAATTCTAGACTCTTTAATTCGTGTGTTGGATCTTATCGATGGTTGATAAAACTAAAATTCTCATCTCTGCTTTTATCAAAATGTTTTCGAAATCGTATCTTTACATACATTTAGCGAAACTATTGTTTATACTGTGTAAGGATATAGATGTAAAGTGAGGTGAAGAACCTAAATAATAGGTTATGTTAAGTAGTAAGTTGTAAATGCGCAAGCGATTTGCGTGTGTGACTACGGAGCGATTCCGTAGCGGGTATAAATAGAGCTCGAGAAGCTGTAGCAACTAGCATTCGTTATGATGTCGTTATGCTGGCCGGTTGTGATTACTGGTTCATGCAAGCCTTGTGATTAGGCATTAGTTAAGATAGTTATAGTAGAGAGTGTGATCCTCTCCCAATGACACGGCGTGATGCAGTGTCGGTCTAGTACGTAAGCGCGGTTATGAATTATATGATTTCTTAAGTATTGATGCTAATCAATAAATACCGTAATGACACACATGTTACATTAAATGTTACACACTAAGATTGAATCCACTACCTTGTAGATTTCTCCTGCTCATTCTATTATTTATCATAAGATATACCAACGCCTTATAACTGCATCTAAAATAATGTTAAACTGCTTAATTTAACTAATTTGAACTTATCAGAAGTCGATAAGCGTCCGCCTTCAAATTTTGAGGCTTATCAGGAGACTTTTAGTGATAAATTGGATACTTAGGGATTAGAGCCAGTATCAAAAATTAAAACTGAAATAATTTAGGGTACATTTAATGGCACACCTCTATATTACAAAGTGATCCCATGATGGTATGACAAAGTGATCCCATGAAACAAGTGTACCTTACTCAGGAATATTATCCTCACAAATAAATGAAAACGCCACCTGTTAAAACAACCTTGTACTTTTTTAGAGTAAATATTGAAAGTCATTTCTTTCTCAATATTTCTGTGTAACTTCTGAACCAAGCTTGGATGCTGTTATCTATATGCATGCTTATCAAACTTATGTCCATTGAAATACTAAGATTCGTATGCAAATGATTTTATTTGGGTAAGTTAACCGATATATATTTCATGCTAATGACTGCGTTTGAGCATAAAAATACGCTTGAGTAAAATACATGAAAAAAGAGTACTTTCAACACACATATACCTGGATAAGGTATCATTGCCACAAAAATCTTCGCATACTTTGCTACTACTTCCTATTTCATAAGTGACTACGTGACCAGATTATTTTTAACAACAACAAATTGTCTTAACTAACTCGTAAAAGGTGAGCAGTAAATTAATTATTAGTTTTCTTGATAGCATAATTATAGTAATAAAGCACATAATAAATACTTGATGTTTGCTCAAAAATAGATGGAATCGGTTACACTTTCTGAATCGCATTTACTGCCAAGATTAGATACTTCTGAAGACCAGGATGAAGAAAATTTATCACCTCCAATTAAACGACCTCGGAAACAGCATGAATGGAAGCTTATGAAAACATTTTTAACTCTTGAAGAGGCAAAGAAACATGTACAAAAAGAAGAAACCTGGAGATTGCACTACTCCCGTTCTTTAGTTGAAGGAATAAAATACTACTACTTCTGCTCACACAATAGAAAATGCTCATCCAAACTCTTTTTAATTGAGAGGGCTAATAGATCAGAATGCGACCTTTACTTGAATAAAGTTGATCATGACCATGTTCTGCAAAAAAAGGGTCTTCCTGTGGATACTAAAGCCAAAATCAAGGAACTGTATGGCAGTGGAGTTACACATCCAAAGCGGATTATGGAACACTTGAAATTAAATGGGATGGAACCCAAAAAGACTCAAGTCGTATCCTTTTTACAGTATAATATTAGAAACAAGGAAGGTCCACAAGTGTTATCTCTTGGACAGTTAGAAGCTGTTTGTAGGCTAAATAGTGATACGCCAGAGTCCTTGGATACTCCGTATGTCATTGGTTATGATACTAACTATGAAAACGAAAGTTTTAAGGTGGTTATTAGTACAAAAAGACTGCTGTCTTTAGTTTTAAAAAGTGATGCAATCCAAGCCGATGCCACTTATAAATTAATGTGGCAAGGCTTTCCAGTTCTTCTTTTTGGGTCATCGGACAAGGACCGAAAATTTCATCCGTTTTGTGTTGCCGTCACTTCCAGTGAGACACGTGAAGATTACGGATTTTGCTTCTCTGCTCTTAAAAATGCAGTTGATGTGGATTACAAACCCAACGTGCTCATAGCTGATTGTGCGGATGCTATTACAAATGGATTCATTGACGCCTTTGGGAACAACTTTAAGCGTGTGCATTGTTGGGCTCATGTAAATAGGAATCTGAGGGACAGTAAGCACCTTAAAGGCCTTCCAATGCAGATAATTGAAGAAATCATATCAGATATAAGCTTCATACAACTCAGTAGGTGTTATGAGGAATTCAAAGCTACAGTGTTACTTTTTACAAAAAAATAAAATCAAACGGAACGCCTAAGCTGAAGGACTTGGATATTGAGAAGTACATTCGTATGTACAATCATACTAGTTGGAAATCATTTGAAGGTTACAAAAACAACATAAACCGTCTATGGAAAGTAGAGATGAACTGCAGTGACTGGAAAGATTCGTCCTGTACTTGTTCCCGATATCAAAAACAATATATGTGTAAGCATGTGTTGGGTATTGCAATAAAGAGAAAACTTTTTTCTGTCATTCCGGAGGCAAAAACAATACCAATTGGTGAAAAGCGTAAGCGAGGTAGGCCCGCTAAAGCCAAGAAAGCTCTGATTGTTCAATAGTGTGATTATAACATTTTAATAAGCTGTTAAAAAGTATTTAATTAGTCAAATTTTCATAAAAAGCGTTATTATGCCACGAAATTTAATAAAAAAATAAAGTGACGATGTCTAACTGAAAAGTGAAAAATTTCTACTAAATTTGTTTATAAATTTTTAAAAAAAGTGTAAAAGTTTCATGGGATCACTTTCTCATACAATCATGGGATCACTTGCTATTATACTGGCGTTGCGTTATATATAAGTCATAATTTAGCAGTTGACTGCCTATCTCTGATTTGATCAGTGCTTATCTTGGGATCACGTAGGTTTATCAGTAATACATTTTGTTTTATCATCTTCTAACATTCTAAAGAATTATACCTTTTTGTAAAAAAAGATACTTTTTTCCCACCTCTGATAGGTATTTAACTTATCTTATGGTCTATCTTAGCGTTACCGGGAGTTATATATCATTTAAATATTAAATACGAACAAGAAATTTAGGGCTCATAAAAGGAAACTATGACATTTGACCTCTAAGATAACATCCAAGATAAGCTCGCATATCATGGTTGGTGGTCTTCTATAATATTTAGCCGAGACGCCATATTTATGATGTACCAAAATACACCTGCAAGGCCAGGTGGCCGGGCTTCTCTGAAACGGTACTCATATATATCCTGCATTTTATTACCTGCATGCGAATGCATTGGCATTTACTCAAAGGAAACTCAAGAATTCATTGGAAAAGAAGCTTGAAAAACGATTGCCAGTCAGGTTGGCTAGATGCAGCATTGGCTAGATTGTAAAAGTAGCCAAATTTGTACAAAAATAAAAAATCATACTAACTTGGCTAGATGGTAAAGCAAACTTGGCTACAAAAAAATTCTGTATAAAACCAGATTGGCTAGATAAAAATTCTTCATGAAACCAATTTGGCTAGTTCAAAATTCGGTATCTAACCACTTTGGCTAGATAGTGAGTCGTATGTGTAAGACCATAAATATAACACATATTTCAATAAATGAATAACAACTTGACATTAGTACATTTCCAACAATGAATATTAGAACGCATGCATGCAAAATTTTGAATCTTTTGTACATGATGTGGCATGTATAGGATATGATATGAGTTGTATGAGTTCCAACAATTCTTTCCATAACCCCACTTACTATCCATTGGTTCAAACTATTAATTATGGATAACAATAATATGTATTTCGCAATACATAAATTTAATAATATCATGTGCGGTAGTGGATGTATAACTAATTGCAATTGTTTGTGTATTCAGGAATTTATATTGTATCCTTATGTATACCTAAGGATAAGTTTATATTAATACATATCTTATACATATATCCATTATAATTCATTTTTGTGGATTTAAATATTTTTTTACTATTACCCATGGATAATTAACACCTCAGCCCAACTCCTCAGCTTTTCCTCATATCTAGCCAAACTTGTATCTGCATCTAGCCAATCTTGTATCTGTATCTAGCCAAACTTGTATGTGCATCTAGCCAAGTTTGTATTTACATGAAAAAAATCTAGCCACTATGGTAAGTAGCCACTTTTGCATTCAAAATTAAAAATTTGAATTATCTAGCCAATGTGACTGGATACGTGAAAAACAGTTAGCATGAAATCTAAAAATAAAAGAGTGACTCATTCTCATTTCTTGGTATCTTATGTGTCATTTTTATATAATACGTGATGGTAATACAATTCTGTATGATTTTTTTTTGTATAAATACGATTTTACCTCTGCATAAATCCATCAGTCTAACTTGTAAAACCGATCTACTCACATTGTAGCAGGGAACTAACGTTCCCTCACAGTGTGAGCAGCACAAAATTTTCATCCGTAAACCTCCAAGAAACCGGGAATATTCCCAATAGTACGAGGTACAGTGAACACAGTTTTTAATTAATTATTTTGAAAATGATTTGTCAATTTGTTTCTTTTTCTAGTAGGAATAATGAGCCAGCCCCAGATCTGGTGGGACAACAGCCACCTACAGCTTCAGGAGCTGCAACCCATCCGCTTCGACCTCAACCGGTTCCCAACAACTCCACGGCATGTGGAAACGACCGTCTAAGGCAGACCCTTTAACGGAATCCAGGTAAACAGCCCGTCGTTCTTGTTCCTACTTCCGGAGGTCAACAACTACAACGGGACTAGTGCTGTTCATCGCCCTCAAAACTAGGTGGACCCGGATTCCATTGCCAATTACACGAATATGCTGCCGAGAAAATCATCCAATTTCACAATGTTCAGGGAAAGAATAATGATGAAATGAAAAAGGCTCTTGGTGATATCCTGCAGGAAAACTCCACCCTCAAAAGACAACTACACCAACAGCAAATCAAAATAACATTCTTGAATTTATGCTATTTTAATTGACTAGACTATGTATGGTGTATAGACTTTGAGCTATATCAATTATTGATACATGGCAGGGTTTTTTTGATACACAAATATCATGGGTTAAGGAATGATTTTGAAGAGATGTTAGGTTGCCCATTACTATATCTTTCAATTGTGTCTTTTAAGGACATTGTGCTCATTAATATTAATTGCTTATTCCGAAAAATCATCATTCTTCTATTGCGTATTGTTTGCATAGCTTTGATTTTTATGATGATGGTCTCTTTATGATGATAAAAAAGTCATTTAACAAAGTGAAATATTACTGGCATTGATGATGATGATGATGATGACTTTAGCACCACTATTGCCTCTGCAGCTTGAACTTATTCTATAAATATATAGATTTATATGTGCATTAAAATATTTGTATTAAAAGCTTTGTCCATTTTGTCCGTCGTTCCGTGAGGAGGCACGATTCGGCACATGATTTTTTCCTAAAAAACCTGTGAATGTGCTTATGAGACCCCTCGTTTTAATTAACTTGAACCTGCCCTCATGATACGCAATTAGATGCACGTTACAGTCAGTCCTTTTGCATATCTCCAGAAACTTATTTTTTTCTTCAAGAACCATGTAGTCAAGCTTGTGAACATCTACGCCAAAACTCCCTATCTCCAGACCATATTTTGCAAGCTTACGCAGCTCCTCTAAATTGATGCCTACAAATGCTGGCTTATCAAGCATGAAATAATGGAAGATTGTTGTAGTATAATATGCAATCATCGGGATTGCTTTGATGTCCAACACTAAATTTAGCAATTTCAAAAAAGGCATTGAATGTGAGTTCTTCATGCACACTCCAAATCGTTGGTACAATTGTCTCTGGACTCCGAAGCAACTGCGCAATATTGTAGAGACCCCATGATGGCGAAACCAGATTTTGTCAGTGTAAAATGTTTAAATGTCGTCCCATGTGAAAGTGTCTCGACTGATATTTCCAATTTTCCAACTTGTTGTGCTACAAATGCAGAGCACCCTGCTCCTCATTCTCACCAGTCTGTTGAATAGGTCATCTATCAATTCCTCACATTTGACAAGGATCCATTCTCCTTGTGTTTGATTGGGTAGGTCATCCTCCTCAACTATCGTCACGTCTTTAATGATGTTATCCTGAACTCTTTTGATAGATAGGTCAGCGTCGCTTGTTCGCAAAACAAACACACACAAGTAGTCAGATTTGATGAATTCCTCAACCCCAGAAGGTAAGCTGGTGAATATAATTGAACGCAGCTTCTCTTTAACTTCCTTTAAACATTGAAACAGAAAATACAAACTTCATATTGCTTATAAGCCACCAAAATCATGTAAACTCTTTCAAATGAGTTTGCTCTCTCTTTAACCACTCATAAAAAAGTCAACAACTCTTCATTCTTTCCAAAAGGCCACGTGAATTGGCTTTCTCCAACAAACTCGTTCTAATTTTGGTATATTTAGTGATTTCAGACATTCGTTTCTTCACATCTTCCCATTCCCACTGGTTCTGAGTGAATAGAAAGTCAGCTTTTCTAACTTTCTCCATCAAAGTTGACTTTTTTTCGATGAGAAGCATCGATTTACATGATTCAGATCTTTCCAGCACTGCACAATGTAAGGGTGTACAAGCACGTATGTCTTCAGCATTTATATCCATCTCATAATGTTCAAGAAAGAACTGGAGTGCTTCATAGTTCCCATGGCAAGCGCAGATATGCACTACACCCTGTCCTTTATGTTTCCAATTAGCTCCGAGTTCAATCGTTAAATGAATTAGGCTCGGTGACCTCTACACACGAATTGTAAAGAAAAGCAAAGAGTCCCCTTGCTTATCTACCGCGTTGAAATCAGTTCCAACAGAATGGAAAATTTGCACACTTTCTTCCAGCAGCTCCATATTTTCTATAGCGCACCTTAGTGGAGTTACGCTTTGCCATTTGTGTATTGAAATGTTGATCATTGCAACGACTCGATTAAGTAAATTGTTATTGTACTTGTCATTTACGTTGACATCAGCTCCTTGTTGTATGAGAAATTCTACCAATTCCAAGCTAACGCGTGACTGAAGCAACGGAGTTCTTTTATCCCTAAGCGATTCATCTGCCCAGAGCTTATTTTCCTCACTAGCAGCCTGATTACCTGCTTCTTTTCCTTCAAAGTAGACACTGAATCGTCAATACTTGCAAGCATTCAAAAATGGACCAGAACTCATGATATTGACCTTCGAATTTATTGAGAAGGTACTCGGCGACATGCAACGGTGTGATCATAAATTTGAATGATAATTGGGATGTTTGAGCAATCAAGAATTTGATAGAGTGTACGTCCACACCACAGCAGTATGTCTTCATCATCTCCACGCCGGACTGTTTAGCAATTACGATTAGTAGGTCGGTAATGTTATTGTTGTGTGTGTTTTTGATGACATCCTCTCCGTGACGAAGCTATGAACGCTGGGATGCGATGTGTGCATAGTCGTGATATGCACTCGCTATAATTACTGGAGCTACTTGATTGTATATGTTTGAGCTCATGATTGAAGGTTGGTTAACGCTGCTGCTATATTTTTTCTCTGTTTTTGTGCAAATCCGTTTATGAAGTAGCAAATGACTGGGAAGTTGATTTCAAAGGATTTCACTTCTGACATGCCCTCCAATGAGCCAGTTGGGTAAAAATATTCCGATACATCTGATTAGGCTTGGTGCTGAAAACTTGCGAAACCAACTTCAACTGGAAAGCATGCAACAAGGTACTCCGCGATTGTGCGATGGACAAACCGGGCACGACCCGACTGAGCATCTTCAACAATTCCAATACGAAATACCACTTTTATGTTCTGCTGTTTCTACCACTAATTCCATAATAATTCTTAACTTAGGTTTACTTTATGGGAAGGCACTTTGTTAAAAATAGTAATTTGTTTCTTTGATTTTACGTATATTTATTATGCGGCCGAAAAAAAATATCTTTACGATTGTTTAGTGCCTAGAAAGAAACAAGAACTTCAAAAAAATTTAAGTAAAATCGTGGGTGACAATTCATAAATAATTACTTAATTTCCTCAAGATGTTTCTTGGAACTTGTAGCTTTAACCCGTTAGTGTAGGACTGTCGGTGGATTGATTATTCAATGTAAACTGAGGTAATTGGAGTTAGTTATCGTAAGTTTAATGCATTAAAAACTTAAGTAAGCTTACAGAGCTAAAATCGAATACTTTAAATTTTGTATATTAATACTTAAAATCCTGCACATTATATATATAGCAGATCACGGTAATTAAGCACCATACGCAGCCAAGTTTTAACTTCTAAGAGCTTCCAAGCGACTCTGCATCTTTTCCAGCTCTTCCTCATCCTCCTCATCTGATTGCATAGCACCTGCCGATGGAGTTGGGGTTGGTAAAGCCTCTTTGCCTGCAGCTGGAGCCCGTCCAAGCTGACCTGCCGTTACCTCCCACAAGATCTGTAAAGTAATTAAGTAAATTATATATTAGATGTAATCTGCTTGTTAAATAAATAATTAAAACTTATCAACAAACTGTTTAAAAAACTTACGTTGTCGATTTCTTCGTCTGCAGCTTCTTCAACTTCTTCTTGATCCTCAAGACTTTCGAAAGTATCATTAATCATTTCTTCCATTATTCCGGCCTTCATCATTTCTTTCGAGAGTTCTCTCATTATCTGGGCAACGTCTGGAATTTTTATTAGAGCTGGCACTGCCTGCATCACTTCCGTAGATTTTTGGAGGGATACACTAGTTTTCAAAATGGCTGAAACCAATCACCAAAATTCCAAAACTGAATATATACATATACGATCTGTACTATACGTGCGTTTATGGGAAAATGTAGAGAGAGGCATCGTAGGGGTGGGTTTAGAGAGCATCATGGAGGGGATTTGGTGGACATGAGGGGGTTTGGAAGTGATCATTCAACGCCTGTTTCAGCTACGTCTCTGGGCCTGCTTACTAGCAGTTTATTCCTTGAAGGTTTTTTTCACAAGCCTTATTTACTTATCTTAATATTTTGGTGTTATTAAAACCTCTGCTAGTCACCAGGTGGTTCTTTCAAATTGCTGAAATTTGTGACATTAAACGAAGTATGAAGGCCAAAGAAATACATCACAGATTAGGGGACGCATTACCTGTGTCGGGAAGTTTCTGCTACTGTGTGTCTTCAATATAAATACCAAAACTCTGTGAGCATGTTAATTTTTGTTACATAGAATCATAGATGTGATAGATTGGAGTAGACTGTGATCCTTCAAAATTTGGGTTAATAAACGTAAATACAAAATTCCATGCAGAATATAGTAGTCAGTGAAACAAAGTTAACAGTTCTATGAACGCGAATGTTCAGTCACACTCTTTACATACCTGAATCTCTTTTGGACTCATCCATTCTAGATCCATATAATTTCCTTGTATGGAATGGTTGTATTGATAAATTGATGACGGAATTAATATACTAACTTTGATGTAATGAATGATTTTGCTCAGTTTTCCATTTATTGAAGTAGTCCCCCGACTTTGAATATGGAGAAAGTTGGCGAAAAATTGTATGTAAACATTCGTCCTTGTTATGAAAGATTCAATCGTAGCAGTTCGTTTGTGATACTTTAAGAGAATGCAACTTTTTTGTTTTAAATCCGCATTTGCTACTACTACCTTATAGAACAACGACAAATAAAAGGAAACAAATTAGTATTTATTCAGTTATTCAGTCAAAATCAAACATTTTTATAGATTTATTGAGCACAGCTCCTATCTAGATATTATTCATTTTAACAATTTTTGGAATCACGTTTATAACTTATTTATGTTTTTTTCGTTAATTCATCATAAATTTATTTTTACAACGTCTGTTGATTAACATAAGGTGATATGTCGCCAGTAAAATTGTGTACGGTACGAATCGGAGTTGGTCCGTTTCTTCAATCAATTTAAACCACTAGATTTTTTCTCCCTGAAAATAAAAATTCGCCATTTTACATCAATTCCTACGACATAAAAAGTGTTGTTAAGCTCAAAATGTGGACCACTCTAAATTTATCATGTGTCAATTGTATTAAACTGATACATTGGTTAAGTGTCTGCTAGTATTTTATTGTATGAAGTATTCTATTTACTAGACGAGCGCTTAAATTTCAAAATTAAGCATTTACATTATCCTAGATAGTTAAGCTTTTACCATTCAAGCTATAAACAAACCACAACACAAATTTCAAGCTGCATGCATACCTTTATTACTAGGTGAAACTGCATGTAGATTCCGATTCCGTGGTGTTGACAAACTTGAACTTTTAAATATCATGTCGTAGTCACATGCAGTTGATTAATTTAACATCAGATCCATCCATTAAAAATAAACAATAGAATCATGCAAGTTATTGATGAGTGAACTTTTTTTGCTCTGTTGTATAGTACGTGGCAAATGCAGTTATTGTGAGGTAATAGCCGATTATTCAATTATGGTTTCAAATAATTTACTATTTTAATGATTGATAAATCTTGTTCGATTTTGTTTTCTGTAATATCTCATATTTAGGTTAGTACTACAATAAGTGAGATGCGGATCATGCAAACACTAGCATATTTTTCTATATTAGACAAAATACTTGTCCATGTTTCATATAAATTTCAGCACCATATAAATTCAAGTATAAACTACTGCAAATTTTAAGTGAATAAAGTCTAAACTCTAATTTTTACTCTAATGTTTATTTTGATGCTCTGACATTCTTTTTTAAACGCTTTGCAAGTTGAAGAAAGAAATGATGCAAAATTATTGAAATCAGGTACTTCTAAATGCTTATTTGGAATTCATTGGTCTATTTCTTTCTGGTTAACAGTTTCACGAAATATTTTCATAGCTATGTATATATGGATTTTGTTACTATGCATTACTTAGGAACAACCCTTTTCCCTTGGACTGTGGGTAAGGAGTCACTAGAACCTGCAGATTTCAAAGAGCCACCGGAGCTATCTCTGGAACCAATTTTATCCCAAGAATTATTACGTTTGTGATTTTTGTAGGATTCGGAAATATTGTTCCTTCCGCTAGAAAGTTAAAAATACGTTATCAGTAAACCTTGATATAATTTCACAAAATTACAAAATGAGACGCCCACAAACCAACAAGTTACCTTTTTCCGATTCTTCTTTTCTCAAGCTCTTTACTAATCGCATCTGGTATTTGTTGTGCGGAGTTAGGCGAATCAGCCTTATCCTGAAATAATTAAAGTTTAAATTTGTAATACGTCACTTTGTAAAATAAATTTAGAAGAATTGTTTGCTTACAACCGCAACTAAACGTACTTTATGAGGGCCTGTAGCATCATAGCCCCAGTTCTCGTCATCCCTTCGCCCTGCACTAGCTATCTCATCATCAGACTGTGACTTGGCAAGTTTATCTGCTGAGTAGGACAATCGAACTGGAGCAATGGGAGACCTACAGCAGACATTGTTCACATCTTCAAGTTTCCTCAGCAATCGCTCGTTTTCTCTACACACAAGTTCTTGATCGCGAATGAGGAGATCTCTGACCGCAATTAATTCCCAGTTCTCCTGTCTAAGTGCGGCGTTCTCAGAGAGGAATTTCATCACTGTTTCTATCAACTGTGTTGGTTCCATTTGCTCCAACTTTTCTTTATCAAAGCCTTCCGGCAGTTCAATGACACCATTGGTCACCGTGTTCCCTTGCCACCTTTCTAAATCACTGGTGGCAGGCCTGCCAACTTGAACGAACTCTCGAAGTTGTAAATTCTCTTCCCTCAATGCACCCACTTCACGCTTCAAACTCACTATTAAGGCTTCGCGTGGGTCCTGAGAAATAACAAGACGACGTGAATAACGCACCATATTGCCCCGCTTCAGTAATTTTTGACTTTGAACTTATGTAAAATAGCAAATTTTAAAATACCATCACTACAACCGGTTTCGTTTTAATTCGCTTCGCGCGAGCTGCATATCTTAAAGTGTTGAGAGTTTCACTCATGTTCGACTTTGCTGGAGAAATGCAGGCTATCTAAAAATCGAAACAGGGCGACATGACAATATATTGACTGTGCACTTCGTTATCAAGAAAATTGCAGAGAGATAGAGAGGGAGCTGAACAATGAAAACAACATACCATTAAAGTTACACCGTTTCCTGCCAAGCTGTCAGCCAATAACTTGGTTAACTTGCTGTCACGATAAGGAATGTGTCCACTTTTCTTCTTTAAATCACTTAAAGACGCTATGCAGTAACCTAATACCATTAGACTTTTATTTATATTATTAGCCTCCTCCAACGTTTTTCCTTCACTGTGGGTTTTCTTCGTCATTTCACTTCCAGCCAAGTCAACAAAATTAAGCTTCCCATGTCGAGAAATGAAAACTCCTTGTTCAGATGCCTGAAATTAGTCAACGCAAATGAGCAAAGCCTTCTTTTTCCTTGTGCACAATTATTTTAATTTTATTTGAGTATCATTTACTTTCTCCACCATAACAATTATATCTGACGAACCTTTTGCTCTGATGTAATGTGGACGGTAAGAATCGTGTGACTTCTACTGGAATATTCATTCATGTTGTGTCTACCAACAGCACGATTTCTCATTCCTTCAAACAATCATCAAAAATAAATTTAAGCAAAGTGTAATAGCCAACCATTATTGGACTACAACCATAGCAAACAACAGCTAGAACAAATTTGATCATACACTAAACATTCCTTTCAAGGTTACAGAAAAACATTAATGATAGAAAAGCATCAATAAAGGAAATCAAAATTGTTGGTAACAAACAATCCCAAAGTAACGTTGTCTTATAAAAGAAAAGAGTAAATTAGAAGAGTTTTAAATGGATTTAGTATATTATATGAAAACTCACACTCATTCATCAGACTCAAATTAAGTAAGTACCTTCTTCCAAAACTGCCAGTAGATCATCGAACTCTTCACATTCTACCATGAATAAATTTTCGACGAAGAACCCCCGTGACTTCTTCGACCATCTTACAGCTAATGGCTTTCTTGATGTATTGAGTAGGTCAATGCACTAAAATGAAATAAAAATGATGTCTTGAAATCCCACATATTGTCATAGCACGAATAAGAACCTAAAAAGTTGCGCATGATGATTGTGTGTAGGTAACATCATTTTTTCATTACTTTTGGATAATCACCCAGTCTTTTCTACTTGACTTTTATTGCGTAGCATAGCACAACATTGCTCTTAGCTTTCATTTGAGGTTGTCATGTAATAACCTATAGCTCGACTCAAGTCTCAAGTCAATTTTTACAACACTTCTTTTGTTGACTCTGACGTATTAAGAAAATAATAGAACAGGAGTAACCTTGTGCTCGAATATTTATTTTCTTTCTATAAAATTACAACATTGATTTTTTTGTTTCAGCATGAACGATGGAAATGAACGAACCTGTAAAACACTATTTAAGTATCACCCAACCCTTTCTTTCCATGCCAAGCTAAATTTTACAGCTATGGTTTGCAATATAATAAAATTTAAGCATTGAACAATACTACGACGTCACATGCTATGTTTATAGCACATATAATACTAAGTTAAAGCAATTATATGGAGTACAAACCCTGCCCAGGCTATGTTGTGGTTGGTAATTTGTTTTGGTATACATAATCAATGGAAAGGTTGAAGGTGGAGAAAATTGCAGCTTGTAGTAATAAACTTATGTTCTTATATTACTACTCGATTTCTTAATTCCTTATACTGGTAAATAATCAATGAACTTGTGTGCAGTAACCTAATTTAGGGAACTAATTACATAAGTGAAGCCACCAATGAATGTCAAAAGAGGTAGTAATGAATGAACTTAAAAATCAATAAAACGTAAAACTCTTACTACTTATGAGTATCGGCATGTGAATCCACGGAAAAAAAGTAAACAAACATAATGAAAAAAGTACGTCATTGCAGCAGTTTCATAAATGTAGTATTAGCTTTACCAATTTTAAAGGAATATTTCATTTTTGACTTCTTTTATGTTACCAACGGAAGTTTGAATAGTTTAGTTCATATTGATGATCAAATAATTGTGGGTAATCAGTTTGTCTTTTAAGCTTTTATGTATTCTTTTATGCATTTTAATTTCGTGCTCAAAACTAGTGTGTTCTATAGTGTGTGTGTTGTGTGGATATAGTATTCAATACTGTATTGAATAAGCAAAAGTGGATCATTAAGCACCCCCCGAAAATGTCAACCGGGCATTAAAACTTATGTGATGAGTTTTACGTATGTACAATAAAAATCTTCCTCAAGGTTTTCCACGTGTTTTTCAGTGCAAATATTAGTTCACTGTGCAGTTTAGTTCAGGGTTTCATGAATAGGTAACGGCTAACGGAATCATTCATTTGGTTTGAACCGTTTGAGATACTGAATATATAATGATGATGGAGCTTTTGGATGATTCACACATAAATGCAATGGATTCTAATCCATCGATTCTACTATTCTACGTAGTATCTAGAGTGTCATTAAGGTTCTAATGGCAGATTTTTATCTACAATAATTTTTTTTGACTGTGTCATTATTATTGTGACAGCAGGCATAATATGTCCCACGTCTTCATCATTAGTAAACTACTGCAGTACAATGAAAGTCTTATCATTTTTTTGTCATAACTTTCCCCATATATTTTTTTTGTATTATCGAAATAACATTAGTTTTTACATTCATTCTTGTTTATTGAACTAACAATCGTTCAAAGAAAGTGGCATTTGCGGCATATTATGCTTGGTCATTAGGATATCAAAATAATAATAATAATGAACTTCAAGTTGTTTGCTGTCATACTACTACCACACAATTACAAAAGTGACGTAGTCTCTGTGTACCGCTAGCCCATAAGTTATTTCTGTACTTTTAATAGCTGTTGGCATCATTTTTCTTTTTTCCTGTATAATCTTAAAAACGTAACTGAAACGACAGTTTTGCATACATACGTCCTCGCCTCTTCAGTCCAGTTTTTTTAGAGAAATTGACGACTGCTGAAGTAGTATCGTAATGATGCATGCATGCATGCTAACTTCTTTCTACCGTGTCTTTTACCAAACACACACACACACACACACACAGAAAACATGTAGGTTTAGTTTATAGTTTTTCCATCAAACACTATAGTTCGAGTGAGGTATACAAAAGGAAATCGATTCTTTTCTATTATGTATGGAATAATTTTTCACCAAAAGCTTCCCACAAAAACCTGTTATAATATAGAAAAAAGAGAAAAAATCGGATAGATGGGCGAGTAGATCGATAAGCTTAGTTGGAAAGCATTAGAAGGCGTCGAATGAAAAGAGCCTTGTGTTCACTCACTCACCCAGAGTGCCACTTTCTATTCGTGATTATGCGTGTCACTTTTCTCTCTGTCTTCAGGACTTCAGCCATATTTCGATTAGCATACATGGGGCTCCTATCACCTGTCTATCGACATGTGTGTTGTGTTGTGTGAATGCAATATAAATAGTGAGGAAAAAAGATTAGTTGCATTGCAATTCTGCATATGAAAAATACAAAAACGATAGCAGAAAATTCGGTTCCCATATTTTATTCTCAGGTCTCACATTCATAATGTATATTTGCCTGCATGTGGAGAGCAAGAGCAATGACAAGTGTCGTGTGAATCTAGGAGTTACTTAACACACCACAGTCACCATCGCCATCATTACTACCTACCACTGAGTAACGTCATTATGTTGAAGCAAAAAAAAAACTTTGCAGAACCTTGACAAAGGTTTTCAACTTTTTTTTGTTTAGAAGCTTTTGTAATATGTTTTGCTATGGAATGAATGTTTCATGCTGGTAGTGATGCTGATCTTTCATCGTAGTGGAAAGGTTTTGATTTAATTCTTAATGGAATTCATATTTTATTGGATACTACAAATGCCTTGATGCATAGGAATTCGTATGCACTTAATTATGTTGTACCTTGCTGATCTTGTAAGGTTAATCTTAAGAGGTTTTTATTGCTTCTCACAGCATGTCTGATGTATTCATTAATAAGTCACCAAGGGTTTTCAGGGTTTTATTGATTGATAGATTGCCTTAATAATGGAAACTATTAATCAAATGACATACCTTTTCATTATATATTTCGAGGAAAGATGCCTTCAAGACAAAATGGAAGTCATTTCGATTTTGAATTTGGTCAAAAAGGTACAGAAATGAACGAAAGACCAACCCATGTTCAGAAGCAAACGGATCAGGATTCTTCTCAAACTAAAAGGGAGTAGCATAAAAAGTTGCAAATTACTTGATGAGTTTACACAATATGATGTTGTTGTGCAAAATTTTAACCACGTTTTGTAAATACCAAATGCGGTGGTCCCGTCAATGTATGTGTTTTGCCAGATCCAGTCTGTCCGTAACAAAACACAGTACAGGAAAACCCGTCGATAGCCATGTCAATGAGCCGTTTCACTCCAGAGTGGTTGAGCACATCCTCTTGGCCTGCTTCCGGCTCGAAGACAACATTGTATGTAAATGTTTTTGGCTTCTCTTTAGGCGTAACTGGTTCCAGCCAGATTTGGCCGTTACCTGGAAAATGAGTAATCATCTCATCTCCAGTCTTCACCTCCTTCGAGTTCAATGGTCTTACTCTGGAAAAAGGAAGCACCGTTTGGATTAAAAAAATGAATGAACATTTTACACTTTTAAGACATTATTAATGAAAAATTTCATTTTGTTCATACCTGACCACTACATTGATATTCGTGTTATCAGCCGGATCGACTTCATAATCACTTTCATATGTATTTAATGACGTCGCACTTCCCAAGCTTGAAGCCATATTCCTTCAACAACCAAAATAATATTAAGAATTAATTTTTATTTGTTTCAAATGCTATGAACGAATGCAAATGGTTATCAACACACAATTTCATTTGAAACAAAATGAATACTACCAAAAACAATTTCAATTTTAATACTTGATTAGATGCAGAAACGCTAGTCGATTTAAAGGAAACATGGTTTCTGTGCCTAACACTTTCTCATTAATTTAAAATGATAGTTTTCACACTTTCAATTAATTCCATTTATAACATGTCAACCACACCAATCCCTATGTATTCAATTTTAGGCGTGATTCTCGTCTACAAAAAAGGAGTGCCAGTAATACTGACTTCCACTCGAAGCAAATGACGACTAATCAGCAAATGACCAACAACTGCCATTCTAGTTTATTTGAATGACACCAACACATGCACAACAATGTTTTGGCGTCACGTGGACACCTCGGTCAATATACATTATTCTCGTTTCAAACAAACATTCCTACGTCCTTTTTCATGCAACTTGAGATGAAGATAGTCATTAGTAGGTAGAAATTTGTGACATTTCTACCAAACTCGGATGGACAGTAGAGTACTTAATCGGTCTAAATATTTTAACAGTGCGTATTTGAGACTTGGATAGAATCATCATAAGATATGCTAATGCGATACTACTTCACTGTAATGTCCAATTCCAAATTGGTGCATCATGATTATATGATGTTTGACATGCTACTGCCATCATTTACCAAAGGAAAAAATATAGTTGGAGCATTTACTTCACGTTTTTGCAAGACTATAATACAGCTGCGTTGTTGTCTGATGGGATCAAGACGCTCACATTACCCTTCTATTTGAGTACCATCACCCAACCAGACACCATTACTAAGCTTACAGATATACATATCTGTGTAAGCTCACAATCGCTAACTTTTGTCTTTACGATGTGATATATGACATTTTTTATGTCAATTTTGTGGTACGACATTACGTTTTGTACCAACAGTGCGCACTTTTATCCTATGTCTGCTTATCCACCATTTTCCTGGTCGTAAAATGTAGATGCATTAACTTTTATTAAATTCTTAGGTGGCATTAGTTCTAATGTTTATGTGTAAGCAAACTAATTACAAAGTTCAATTAATCTTCAATCGTCATGGAATTCAATTAGCACAAGTTTCGTGTAAAGCAATAATTTCTCACTAAAGCGATTTCAATCAGTAATGAAGAAGTCTCTGCCCTTCAATCGGAGGGAAAGCATGCGTGCAAGAGTCAAGTAGTTAGGGTGGATCAGATTACAAAACATGTCTATCTTTCCTTATCCTTTAACTTCATTTACATACTCAAAGAAAGACATTTTTACTTTATTCATTCATTCCTGCCACGATTTAATAACAAAATACTGCTTAGTCTAAGTCAAGTAATGTTCTTTGTATGTTATATGTGTACCTAAACTTGCCGTGTTCAATGTCCATAAATTATACAAAAAAAACTATCATTTCAAGCTGAAAGAATTGAAACGAAAGTCGTTTTGTGGTTGGACACATGGCCTAATCACCGAACTCCTTTTCCTGGCACACTGCACCAATATATGTAATCAAGGTAATCGATAATCGATTTACTACTAAATGGAATGGACAATGTTGTCATGAGTATCTCCCCTTCCAAAGTATTCAATATCAAACGTGTCATGTCCCGGAGATACGAAGTCTCATAGTGAGTTTGACATTCGTATGTTTTGAGATTGAATTATTTTGTAAAAATGTGACGAAAATAGAAGAACAAACCTTGCTTTGAGTCATGAGCAATTCAATCGTGTCTGGTTTTGCAGGCTATCTCTAATATGGATCTACAGCACAGTTTGTTGTTAAAATTGACATGAAAAAGCTCTTTCGTAGAACCTATTTGAATTTACAGGTTTGGAAAATGTATTTTAAAGGTTATTTTGAATTCATTCACGGGTTCCTTTGTATTTTTTTACTAAATAATTAATCCACGATCACCGGGAGACCATTTAGGTAGCAAACATTATAATTACATTTAAACGGTTAGCAACTAACTCATTAAATTATTTGTAAGCGAAACACCTTTCATACCCAATACATGTCAGACTATCCCAATTTAGATGGAGTTGTCAATAGAGGGGTTGATAAGATTTAATGTTCTCCGAGTTTTTATTTTAATGACTGTTCATGCCTCCCAAACATTTTCAAATCAAATGCATTTCTTAATTATTTACTTCTGATCTAATATCAATAGTTAAGGCTCATGGGCTGTCAAGTTCACCTATTTGTTTCCTTATATTAATTTCGAAATATAGGACATGTGCCAAAATTCGACCTAAAATTTGAAGGTCAATGTTAATTTTGCAACAACTCAGCACTTAATTGCTAGACTGGCCTCTAAACGTATTTATGAGGTATTTTAGATGGGATGAATGTACCTTCTTCATTTCTAACTATTAATTGCCTAGGAAAGGAATTTATAATTCACATGTAGAAAGTTGTATTTATCAGTGTTAGCAAGATTAAAATTTGTCCAACATGTTGTTGGTAATACCTATGACTATTAATAATACCAAGCAATTATCAGTAGTCAAAACCGGAATGGTTCCTTTATATACGAATTTATACAATAATTTGGCTGCATGGAGCATTCAGATAATTTGTCTAGTTTAATGACACCTCCGAACTAGCAAGTATTTAGTACACTTCGGCTGCACACGTTTGCCCTAAAATTTATTGATGTTGCGTTTTAATTTCCATTGAAAAATTTATTGCAACTTGTTTAATCATAGGTTTTACAAAATGTAACATGTACGTATTACATGCGCCATTAAAATGGTAGAGGTTTCTCTTCACTTACCACATGTCAAGTTCAATTTTAACGGGTAAGATTGGATTGAAATTTCAAGCCTTGTTGAGGCTCATAGCAAATGAGTAAGTTTGTGGGCGGATACATTAAAACCCCTAACTTATTTTACAAGAAGGGATGGGCTTTAATTTTCGCTAAACTATTTTAATATTGCAATTTTGCCTGCTTTCCTACGCTTCTAACTTCTGTTAATTTTATGGCTTGTTCATCCCATTAACACTCCTTTCCTTATCCATAATATATGTGTAAACACAACAGGGGTAATGTTGGAAACTTCATAATAATTTGGAGATATAATCAGCATCTAAATTAATTTATAAATGCTACATAACACAATTCTAATATATTATTGGTAGTTATAAGCAAATTGACTAACTTTAGTAGCCTAAGTTGTATTAATTTGAATCGTAATTCTTAATGTTACACCGTACGGTGTTGGTAAAATTTAGACATTGTTATCAAGCTAACTTCATATATTATCATTTCATATAGATTAATAATGAAATGATAATCAATAACCAGAAACTTGAAAGTGTATACCCTGAATCCTTATTTAAAAATTATAAATATTCAAACGGTATCTAAAAATATGGAGGTCAGGACTTGGGGTAACACAAAATCCAAACTGCCTTCGTTAACTTTACGAGGTTCTAATTAATAATTAATGGACTTCCACCGACATAGACTAGCACACATTCTTCTTAACTGGTGTACACTGTACATTGCCTGTTATCACTCCGCATATAAATGATTTAATATGAATAAAGCGACGGAACCACAAACATCTTCTTGTTGACTTTAGGTGTTCCAATCGAATTAGATTTTATTGAACGTCTAAAGAAATATGATTGTTGACAAATGTATCTGATACCCATGTGCATCAATTATTTCAAAGTTACCATATATTCCATGAATTTAAGTGACTAGAAGGTAAAAAGCTACGAAATAGCACTTAACAGGATTGGAAGTCTATATCCATCCATCGTTTTAAACAGTCCTTGTAATTCACATTGAGAAGAACATGTATATTGTATATAAACTCCGCCACTTCAAAAAATCAATACGTCCACTTTTTAACGTAAATTTAAACAAAGAAAACTTCATCGATTTTTATGAAGAGTTTTTCTATTGGAAAGAAAACTATTTGTAGAAATTCATTTGTTAGTATACTCATTGATTAGTTGCTAAAGACATTTATTGTAAATCATTATCTTAATAAAAATTGAGAATTAAAGTATACAATCATTACCTTCATCAACTTCTTTAGTTAAATTAATGTGATCGATGGATAGTCCTTCTATACACAAATTTGGTGTAATCAAATGGTATCCTTGTAAAAATAAGTAAATAATAACAGCAGGATCCCTACATATATTTGGCCTTCTTTCATACTCGAAGTTTTGTTAGCTATAAATACGTCATGGTGTGTAAGAAATGGGGAATATGGAAGCAAATGCTATTGAATTAAACTCTGAGTAGTTAATGCGTGTCATTCGCGTCACTTTAAAGTTACGAAAATGTATTAGTCAGTACTATTAAAGCTTTTCTATATCATGTCACATTTAAATTGTACGTAAATCTATTTGAATTCCGATATTACAAACAAGTTATGAGCTTACGTGTTACCTTGACCGTGTTATTGCTACACATTTAGCACAGTCCCCAAAGAATGTTATAATCTCGCAGTCCTATAATTTGGATGGCTTGACTTGGCTTTAAGAAAAGCACACTTGTGAATATTTAAATCTCTGAAGCCGACAACGGAAACTGGGAAGTTAGCATGATAAAATATTTGCTTGTAAAACCCACAGCTTTCATGGCAACCGTACTTCTATATCCCATATCGTGCGCTCAATGTTACTTTCAGGTCATGCTGCTCAAGGTTGAAAATTTTTGATATTCTTGAAATTTGAAACCATCACGCTCAACATGTTCTGTATGCTACCTTTGACTAAAAAAATGGTTTTTACTATTGACTATATCACATGTTCGAACCCATGGTACTTCAATTTAAATATTGCTAGGTCTGAAATGCACGATATTCAACCACAAATTTAGTACTTCTTCAAAATTCAAGTTTGACAAATTAAATATTTATATTTAAAAGAATATTGACGTGTTTCAATATTCAGGAATCGAGTAACCTTACCCTATCTCTTTTCTTCGTTTTCCGGACATTTTTACAATTTATTAGAACAGAACAAAAGTTTTTCTGAAAACCATAACTTCACTCCCACATCAAAGCTAAATCACTATTTAAGCACCTTTACACACAATACTTGATTTACTGCGTAAACGTTTTAAATGTTAATGATTCGTTTACTAGTTAGGTATGTACTGACTCAAAAAGGAAGAAGTGGTCAATTCTGAAGCTAACCAAGAACTGAATGAATAAAAATGGATTTTTGGAGACCAGCGCAAGTCATTTAGTCCGAGATTGCGAATTTCATGTATAAAATCATATCACGTTATACTTTTTGCATATTACATTACAGCTGATGGAGGTTGGGTTAGGTGCATTTTTCATTCCCAGCTTGGTGTGAATTGCCGTAATGCTAGAAGCTATGGTTTTGTTTAGTAACGAGAATATGTTATATTTACTTTTTATTCAACGACTAAAAGAACAAAGAAAGAGTCGAGACCTCATTTTTCTCAACAACTACATGTTCACCTACATAAGAATTCCAAAAACAGTGCAAGGGCACAAAATATTCGATGGCTACATGTTTTCCGGGAATAGGTTGCGATCGTGAGCCCAGAAACGCTTCAGAAATTTTTCATATGAAAATCCTTGTCAGGGCGTGCTCAAAGCTGTAAAAATACCATTGACTTTCTTTTTACCCGTAAAATTGTTTTTCCGCATTTGTTTCTCTAGCACGACAGTTCGTCTCCTCTGTAGGAATCACCTTCGATCCTTATCGCATGAATATGTGATCATTTGCTAGGAAATATGGAGAATTTGAAGAGGGTAAAAAAGGTATTGAGTTTATTGTTAAGCAGGAAATAAGACCCATGTGTGTTTTATCCGAGCACGATTTTATTGCTTGTCAGGATGGGGAATTGAATTTTCACGAGGGTCAACCAACCCTCTCTCCACATGCAACTCGTACGTTGCAAATGCAGACATATAGGGAACATGTTGTCAAATTCTTTTTGTATAATGACTGCATGAAGCAAATCACAATGGGCCTGACATGACACTAGTTCAATGATATAAAAACAGTATTTTAAAATGCATGAATCTTCACTTACCCTCCTCCTCCTCCTGCAAAAGTCGATGACCCCGTAAAAGTTTCTCTTCTTCCGTGATGATTTGGTGGGGTAGCAGGCGTTGATATTTCTGATCTATTTAACGTTCGTTTCCTAACTATGGCATTGTTGGAACCAGGAGATTGCTCTCTTGAGCTAACCATTTTGAAAAACAGAAACGTAAATCATATACTAACAAAAACTGGAATAATACATTTAATTTTCTCTCGTTCATTGAAGTTTCTATCTTTTTTTTCGGATGATATACTGCAACAAATAGAAACTGCAGCTATTACCTCACATTATGTTACGTCTTGAGCTACCAATACCAAACCGATTTTATATACACAAGAAGCACTATATTTACTTATTCAATATTATATTATTTATGCTATTTTCTATCTCATTTGAGACGAAGCACCATCAAAACTATTCACAAACACTTTCCTTTCGATGGAAAACTGAGATGGGGGGATGGAAAAAGTCGTTGACTTGTTGGAGAAGAATTCTCATAGATGTAGGCATGGAGTGATGTCGAATTTCACTGGAAAAATATATTAATTCTGCAGTACTCTATGTAGAATAAACTTTCTTGTTTGTATGTGCAATGAAAACAACATAAAAAGTGTATTTATGGAATGCAAGATGACTGGAGATTATATTAAGGTGTTGTTTCCAACTCTGTTCTGTTCATGCAGGTTTTAACCAAACAACTAGACATTGCAAAATAGAGAAGCACGCACGCGAGTGTTGACTACTTGAACGTTATGGAACAATTGATGAGAGCTATAAGCTTTCAACCAGAGTGGCAGTTGGAGAAGCAAAGAAAAAATCGTTTTCTTTTTCTCCTTTCTCGCCATGCATTATATGTTCCTGGAGTATTCCGGTGGAGAGCCAATGTCGTTGTTGGTTTTTTAGAGTTGAAGAAGCATGCAAACTTTCCTGGCTGGACAAGGAAAGTAATAACAGCTTACCTATGGATGTGGTATTTATATACATACATTCCGGTTAATACTTTTATATGTACTTCAACGTAACATGCAATATTCCGTTACGTAGCAGTAGTAGTACATTTGTATGTATGTACGTATAGTATGCAGAATGAACAGTTTGTATGCATATTTTTTTCAAACATGCAAAGAGTGCTTATGAGACTTTTGGTGTAGAAAGTCCATCACCCCATTTCATATAAAGTGGTTACAACTGGAAAAGCAAAATGAAATATTAATAATCGCCCGAGGTAGTACTAGTAATACTAGTAGCATTGGCAGGTGCTAAGAAGTCTATTCATTCCACTGAATTTCGCTACACAAAGAAAAATATATTCAAGGGTTTACTCCTCTAGGTGATCGCATTCACAGTCCTATCGACCCGTCGTCGTTCATCCCCTGCCCTGCTTGTTTACTTTCTTAAAGCTTATGTACATGCTTTCTCAGAAATTTACAAGAGCTTTCTAATACATTTATGAGACATGGGTTGGCTGGACTTACATAGTCGGACTTGTGTTGTAAAAGATTCTACATGAAACTAAATCACGCTTAGGATAATTATTGTGTCTAAAAGTTTCTTGTGCTTAAGGAAGGGTACGTCACTAACCCATTGCTTATGACCTCGTTGTTTTACAAGGTGTCTCACTATTTTTTCCGTGTTTCAATATTATTCATAATCTATGCAAAAATATGTATACTAGATGTTTTGATGCTTTCATGCGATTTTTTTTTCACAAATTTACACAAGGAATATTTTGAGTTACAAAAAAAGAGAGGTGTTGGTGCAAAAAAATTTGTTGAATGCCAAATAATTTTTTTTTGTAGCGTTATGGATTATTATGGATTATAAATGCTAAAATAGCCGCATCAAATTGTAGGCTTGTAACGTTTGTCCACGTTCAATATTGAAAGGACTCATGTCTAGAGAAAAAGTAATTGCATGGTGTTGACGATTATTTGCTTTGCTTTTTGAAGTGCAAAACTGTTGTTATTAGTTGAAATGGAACACGTCACTTTATACACCTTCTTACGTTCTACTAGTACTCAGTTGTATAATATGCCTGACGATCAGTACAACACGACACGAACCTTGCTTGTGCATCATAATGGATTTCATTCCTAAACCTTGTCACATGATCGACCTGAAGTGAAGTTTGGCGAACTGGCATTATTAGAGCATTGTACACTTTTTACTTGATATATTTTGGGGACAACAATACGCAATACATTTGTTGTATTCCATGAAAACTCTATTATGAGTGCAAGGTACGAATAGCGGAATTTGAAGAATGCCTAATTGACGGCATTACGGAATATCAAAGCATAATGACCACTGGCAACTTTAATCTGTCCCATTGAATTGTATCGAATTTAATGGGACATGCAGTGTCAGTCCTGAAGTATCCACAATAAATATTTTTACGATGGAACGGTGAGTGGCGGCTACTACTTATAATAATTAAGGAGTTTGCCTGTCGTAGACTCAAAGACTTTGCAAATTATAAAAACAATGTTGGCATACAAAACTTGAACATACAGCTATATAGAGAAATAGTTAACGTTTTTACTTCCTACCAAGACGTTTAAGTCAAATGTGAGTCAAGAGAATTTTCGAAAGTTTATTGTATATAGGAAAACAGTTTCTTGCTTAAAGTTATGTTGGGTTGGAGATTAAACTTTATTGACTGTTATCGTTTTACTGCAAAATAAACACATCTGAATACGAAGGAAGGAGAATGGTATATCTGGCACATTTGTAAATGTTTTAGATGAAATGCAAGATAATTACCCATCGAAAAATGTTGATGTTGTCATTTCACATTACAATGATGGCACTGCCTGCATCTGTCTCTTTGAAAGTAGTTATAAAAACAAGTGTACGAGTAAGACTTTGAAAACCAAAACTGAAATGAATAATATCCAATTACTTACTTGCGTGGTTTATTTTTGAGTGACAGTCTAATTTTCAATTTTATGTCCTTGTCCTATGACACACTTTGATCCTGTATGACAGTCGATATAATAAACAATATGAAATTTTTTCATGCAATGCAACTCTGCGATCCCCTTGCCTTTACTCATAGAACAAACTAGGAGTCACGTCATTGAGCAGCAAATGTTACTTTCCTGCTCTCTCCTGCTAACCGGTGAAACTATCAGGAAAGCTGGAATGTTTCTTTTCTTCTAACAAAGAGAGCATTTGCGTATACCAGGAGAAAGCTGATTCTTCTTGAAAGCCTCTAGTCAACGGTTTTTATTCTTGTGTATTTTCTTCTGATTTGCTATTAAAGTTTTTAAAAAACCCTCATAATCTTGGTCTTAGAAGCTTTCTTTATGATAAAAACTGTAAATATTAGCAAATATATGTTCCACCTAAAAGATTTCCACAGCTGTAATATATAAGCTATGAATGTATAAGCCCAAATTGTTGTGCTCGAATGAATTTGATGCAAAAACTAAACATTTTTCTCAGCTTCAAACTAAGAAACATTTCGATGTTTTAGTGCAAATTGACGTGCTCCTAATTTCAAATTTAAGAACACATTTATGTATACTATGGACTTAAAATAATTCTACGACTGTGGAAAGTAATTTCGTATTCATATTTAATTCACTTTATTAATATCTTAAGATAACGTAAAGTTTTTTTTAAATCTTATACATTAATTCATTGCATGGCCAAACGAATGCCAAATTTAATAGTCGCGAAGAGCAACGTAAGAAGTCCAATGTATGCATAGGATCCCTGAATCCTAAAAAAATAATGTAAAACAGCATTATATTAGACATTATATACTTGAATAATTGATGAATGCAGGCTTGCCGTTTTCATTAAAATCTTAAGACAGGAAGCAACATTGTGCAGTCAATTGTGATATAGATACATTTTCAGACCCTCGTATTTATCCCCATTAATATTAGTATAGAGTATGTACCTGTTCTTTGGGTCTCCAGTGAAGTATCCTTTGGCATAAGATACTTTTCCAGCAATCCAAACTATACCAGCTAAAGCACTAAGAACTGGCATTTCTAATCCTCCTATGAGGAGGACCAGCAAAAAGGTTGGATATCCCTCGAGAGTATTCTGATGGGCTCTAAACGCATAACATATCACAGTCCATTTAGCTAGAATCCTTTTCCTCAATTATTCATAGTTTGGTTAAAGTAATATGGTATGGCTTACCGCTGATAACAGTTGAATTTGTCATTCGTTGCGGAATACATGGTTGGATACTGGACATTAAACTCCTTCCTTGCCTTCCCAACCTAAACGAAAATGATGGGAAATGAGAGTTAGTTGCGCCTTTTATCAATAATACGTTTTTAGAATTTAAGGTTAGCTGCAGATGGTATTAATTTTTAAGAGGCGAATTTACAAGTTTTTCATATTAAAAAACAATTATAAATCAAAATTACCTTCATGCCCATCCAAACTAGAAGGAAAGAGGATGCCACTGCCACTAAAATGACGAAGCCATACGCCTTTGGTAATAGCAGTGCCACTGCATGGTTACCGGCATTTAGTGCAGATCCACCAAATAAGAAATCCATTTTGTACTGGTATTATTATTTGTCAAAAAATAATTCCAATAGGGATAGCGAATAGATGTAGTTTAGAACACTGGTGGTTTACTCAAAAGAAATTCTTTTAACGTCTTCTTCCTATGAATTGTAAACTCACAAAGACCCGCAGGTTAGTTCTTCTCACTTGTTTTATAAAATCAAAGTGGAACTTTCTGGACTTTACACTTGGTAATGAATGACGAAAGAAGCACTAAAAGAGCACTCGTTTCATTCTGACTTATTCACAAAATGGGAACTATACATATATAATCATTCACAACACAGCAAAAATTATCCCACACGTCACCTATTGAAATGAAACTCTATCTGTAATTATGACCATCATTATCATTGTATTCAGACTAAAGTAAAATGTACGTGTTATTCCATACCCACTGACAAAATTACACGTTTGTTTCAACAACAAAAACTACTTGAAGACTGCTATCACCAGAGGAATATTATCTATTTACAAGCTCAGTGTTGAATGTTTCATGGCAACTATCAACAAACAGACACAGAATGAAGAGAAGCAAACACAGCACAGCCGGTATTCGATCAAGGCCGCACGTTCTCGTCCACAAAAAAGTGGAGTCAGAGAGTACTATGTTGTTGTAATCTTACGTCATCTGCTTTTCCCATGCTATAAATTTGTACTGCTTTATCTTTCGCTTTAACAAGCCAACCAACGCAAACAGAGTATACCGGCAAGGCCGGTTGCAGTAAGCTGTGTGCTTTTGTGTAAGTTAAATCACATGATTGACCATTTGCTTGTTGTTTTCTAATAATGATGGATCATGATATGATGACAATGCATTTTTAAAGTTTAGTATTACGTGAATATGCACCGTCAGCTTTAATGAGTAAGCACCTGACATTGAGCTGGATTGTTCCAATTTCCACGATGGCTAAAATAATATTTCATCCACCTTCAAATAGGCTTGTTGCCAACTAGCTCATCCCTTCCTTTTACATTAAAATAAAATGAAATTTATATGGTGCATTGCTTGCATTCAAGCTATTTTAGGAAGTTTTATTTGAAAGGAGAAAAAGTAAATGTGAAAGGATAAATTTGATTTGTTTGGACTTCACTTCATATTATCATGAGCGTATATTTACCTCAATTAATGTATCATTAGGAATCCTGAATGAGTTTAATTGTCAGTAAAAACGGGAACGTATATCCTACAGTAATAAAAAAGCAAGTGCTGGTGGCAAAGGAATATACTTGGGTTAGTGCATTGTATATGGCACATTATGATTTTATTGTACAACCCCTGTGATTGCTCCGGAAAAGTTTTATGCGAGAGCCATCATGTTATTCCAGAAAAGGCGCATCCTTTTGTTGACTTTGGAGCATAAAGATTAAAACTCCAACGGCAAAAAGATACGATTCCATAAAAATGACAAATTGTTGCAAAGAGCTGAGCAGAAAGTATAAACCATGGAGAGAGCCAGGGACTGGCTAGTTGTGTTGTGGAAATGGTAGTAGATGTCCATGGAAGTCAATTCATCATCAAACATTGTTGGATACTGTGTGTAGCTGTAGTGAAAATTGCTTTGAAAAACACTCGCCTCTCCCTCCTAGAACATCATATAAGGTCGTAGAATATGAATTTTTATGTGTGCCGGCCACATTTTTCATCGCGTAAGTACTTACTCCATTGTTATGAGAGTTACAAGGCGCTACAATTTCAGAATTTGATGACCTGTATAATATGTGCATGGGATTAGAATGAATTTTGCACTTGATCCAAATGGAAGAGAAATGTGATGTACAAAACACGGTAGTCACTCATAGTCACCATATTCTTTGTAACAATGTTACATAAAAACTAGTAAAATAGTGCTTCATGTATTTATGAACACTATTACATAGTCGTATCCTCCTCACTTTGTAAAAAAATGTATTTGAGAATGAAAAAGGTAAGATTTTTGCACTTGTTTGTGTTACAATTTACGCTGCCCCAGAAAAGGTCTAACAGTAAAAAATTACTAACCATCCGGGCCATTTATACCAAAAGTAGTCGCAAGGGTGTCAGTCTTAAGCTACGAAAATGTAACTTTTCAGTCTCATACTAGCATATATATTGCATAAAATTTACCGGGCGTTGTTCTGCGCTTTACGTTTGTTGATGGTACGACAATTTTTCAAAGAATGAAAAGTTATATCTCAATCTAGTGACAAGTTTAAGTTGGCTTATCTGATTCTTGAACTTTCAAAGCTGAAGGTTTTGATTCAATTTATTTATACACCAGCAACTTCCTAGTTGAAATTGAAACAAAAAAATCAGGAGCACAATTATTCTGTGTGAAGAGACGTATGCATGCATAAGCAGGAAGTAAATCTCAAGCAGTTTCCTCCAACAGCATATGATATATTTGCAGTCATTGCTGCTGTTGCGTTATCACAAACTGGAGTCAAAAGCATAACCAACGCTACAGGTTCGTGCAGGTTACACGTTAGACAAAACGCCTAATTATAAATGGTTATCTGGGTGCCGTAAATAATGTCATCTCAGTACAATTTTGATCATATGTACGATACAAAATTTAAGCGATTAGCTTCCCGTACTGAGCCACCACCATCTGGGAAACGAACTCAGGAAACGAGTTATGAAACTCTTCAATTGCCACCAGTGCGTACTACATGCTTAGTATTTATAACTAAAAAAAAGTTGTGTAGTATATTCACGCACTCCCTTCTCATATAAGTATCCAGGTGAGTGGGAATGGATCCTTCCTTTTCGTGCTTTGTGGCACTTTTCGTCATTACAAAGCTGGTTCCTTGTTCTTTGCTACATTTCAAACCCAATTCCTGGCACCGACCGTAAAAGACAAGTGGGCGAGAACCACGAAAAGTCATGAATCACCACTAGGATCTTAGCTATTTACGATTGTATGACAAAAAAAACTTTTCTTTACTGCTACAAAAAGCCTACAGATCAATGAGTGAGAAAAGTTGAAAGGACTAAATACATTCAGCAAAAGGTGTGTGTATCTATATGTGTATTGTAGACAAAATAAATGTATCGTGTCACAAGAGGAAAATTATAGGATCCAAAGTGAAGGTTTCCCCGTGAAAAGGAAGGAAAGGGAAAGAGTGCCGAACAATAAGTGAATTTGTTGAGGTAACTAGTAATATTACTTATGAGAATTCTTTAGTGAGACAAGTTTGATTCTTTTGAATCATCAAGAAAGAGAGAAACGTTGAGAAGGAGGTAGTGGATGGAAGGAAGGAAGGAACCGCACTCTCACACTCTTATACTACATATTGTAGTCCATTAGATGAAATAGGAGTTGGAGGAAGCATTACGCTTCTCATTAAGGTTTTCCTGCTTAATGTAGAAATCAAGAACGATAATAATGAGGAAATGAAGAAAAGGGCTGATGTGAATTCTACACAAGAGGGGAAACCAAAAAGTATTAAGTAACTGTTCAAGTGCAAACGAAAAGTCAGGAGAGAAAGTTCAGTGAGAAATAAGTCCAAAAATGAGATGTAATGGTTCAACGGTGCGTTCTTCTGGGTCCTTTGTTGTACCCCCTCTCTCCCAAAATACCAGGCCACAAAAGTTAGCAGAGTATAGGTTTAATTACCAGCTTATATCCCTCCAAAACGCTCATATACCCCTTATACACATACACAATTAAAACTACTCACTTTTGTGTGTGTGATATTACACTCTATAAATTTGAAACATCTATAGTTAGTAGTAGTGTTGTACTATTTACACCATTCGTACACACCACCACCACCGTATTATACAATGCATATTTACATTTTACACTTCCACATTACAATCCCAATTTCACTCCATATTATATATACGTGATGCTTCTGGTGAAATGAAAGTACTTGCTAGTATAAAATGCTAAATGAGTGTAAATTTTATAGAGATGTGCTTTCATATTATGCATATGGACGTTGCTAACTGGTTGCGTTTCCCGTGGACCCTGTTTCCACTGACGGAGTGAGTTGTGTGCTAAAGAAATGAAAGTTTTTTGGCATCCCAAACTGCCATGTTTGTGCTTATTCTTATACACAAGGGGTAGAGTTGGTGGTGGTTGTGAGGAATAGCCTACAAAATTGTAGGGACAGGTATGCGCTCATGTTCGCGGTATCAACGTGACTTAAGGACAAGAAGGGGTTTAATTTGCAACGCTCATTTCTCAACGCTGTTTGAGAGGCTCAGACCTCTCGAACTATATGAGGAGGCATAATGGATGAATGACGAAGGAGAAAAGAGATGAAGTTGATCCTTTTGGTGGAAAGCTAGCTGCTCGACGGGCACAACCCAAGTGAACATGATAAGTGAGAAGCCAATTAAACACAGCTGATGCAGAATCCACGGGCTCCCCTGCAACCATTCATTACATTATTGTCACTCACTACCGTGAACAAATCGTTAATTTCAAACTCTGCCAGACTTTCCCTTAAGTACATAATCAATTTTCCCCTTGAAGAAGAAAAAAATTATTCACACTTTGAGGCAACGCTTTTGTATATTATATGACATGCATACAGTTTAAATTTTTTTTGAAGCAACAGACCACATTTTGTCAATCTTGATTATTATATATAATAAGTTCATAAATAATTTATTTGACTTTGTATAAAAAATACCTATAAATTCAATTCCATAAATATTGTTACTTTCTAAAAGTGGCACGTGTTACTAAATTGAGCTAAAATTATGAAAAGCATTTCATTTCTCCCATTTAATTTATGACTAGTTAAGTACCTTATAAAAATATTCAAACATCATTTCATAATGGGTGAAAAACACCTTTTCCTAAGGGTAAATAAATCCTGCTCACTTCAAAGTGATAACATGAAACACTTCACACCAGCCAATATGAGTAACAAAACTTCTGCCTTGGATAGTTTGTAGAAGAGAGAGAGAGACTGCTGTTCACTACAGTATAGCAGTTGTCAGCTACAAATGGCATTGTGTATGTATACTGTATACCAACGTTTTATTAAACAATAATATCCGGAAGTGAAGGACTTCTCCAAACGCCATTTATTAAGGGGAATTTTGGGTTTGTGGGTAGACTACTCTCCGTTTGCAGACCACCACTAACGAAATCCAAATATCGTCAAGGTACTACTAGCACTAACTAGCATGAGCAAAAGTATAACAATTCTTCTTCTACGTAACCCATTCTCTGGATAAAGTATCTGCCATCAACATCGATTTTAATCTTTTTCCCAAACTGATGAATCCTTACAATCTACATACTTGAGAAAATTTCTGGTTTGTACATGGGCTATATATACTCTTCCTCCCATTTCATGCATTTAGTCTTCCATTGTAACCGAGAGCTGAAAGTGCTTGATTTGAAAACAACCTAAAATTTTTGTGGTAGTTCCTTCCTTCCATTCAATAGGGAAATTTAGTCAGTGTGAGGAATTTCTACCTCTGAAACTGTTATTCCGAATGTTTTCAATTCATTTTCAATGTGTACGTTAGTTGTATGCCTGCAAAATATGGAGTTGAAGCAACTAAACTTGTTATGCAAAAAAAGTAATAAAAAATAAATGCCGAATTCATTCGTTTGTTCATTATATGCCAAATCAAGAATTCCAAAGTTCGCTTTAATTAACATCTGGGGGTTATGAGTTCTCCAAAAACAAAGATGAATCAGAGAAAATAACTGATCAAGTTTGATGCTGGATGGAGAGGAGTAGCGTGCACGGAGCACGATACAACACAGCCATTCAATGAGTGAAGAGATGTAGAAACGAAAGATTTTCTTTGTCTACCAAACACAATTTTAGCCGCAGGATGATGAGTATGAAGCCATGTAACTAACAACTAACCAGCCAGGCCGCCATGTTCCATAGACTTCCACTTACGGTTCAATGTTTACATTAATTAAATGGCTTAAAATTTTCGGGCCAAACTTGTATCTCTTTTTGCTCATGCTTAATTTATATTTTCCACATTTAGCTAGCACGTTGCTTTTCCTTTCAGTAACATCGTATCGCGTAGGTCATCATCGTCATTGCAAGTCACAGAAAATGAGAAAATTTTTGTAATGGTTGTTATGACGCAAGACACTCGCATGTAATAATGTTGTTGCTTCAAAAATGTTCGCTTTCACCTCCCATCCTCCATACATAGCAATTGGAAGGAATGAGGAAAAGTTTTTCACCATGAGATTAAAAATCTAGCGCCATTCCCGTGAGTTTCTGCGTTTCACATTAATTTGTGTGGATTTAACTCAACTGATGATTCAAGTTTGTAGAGTAAGTTTACACACACACACACTTTCTTTTGCTAGCACGTGCTTTATACACTGACTATATTACACATGTGCCTCTCTCTCTCAGTAGCATTCATCTTTACACTGTGTGGCGTAGGTCGAAGTGTAAGAGCAGCTCTCGTTTCTCCCTCCTCCAAAGAAAAAAGTTGTACAGGAAACACATTAAAGATTTGAGTAAAAATCAGAACGATTCTCTAGCTGAAATAGTGAAAGTAGCATCTTTCAACCAAACCAAAAGTGATCTAAGTAGTAAGGGTAATCTGGGGAATCTTAAGTTGGATAATCCAACACTGGTGTTTCCTCTTTCATTGGTAATGGGACGAATGAGGAATAAAGCTTGAATTATGAGTCTCAGGTGCAATCCTGGGAAATACCATTACCTGTAGAAATTAAACCAGACAAGGCAATCCCGTTAAATTGAGAGGTGGAGGAGAGGAGGAGATGTTGAAAAAAAATCCCTTGCCAAGAGAGACCAGCGGTCAGCTTGCATTGCAATACATACCAAATGCATACCTACAAATGTGGTATATTTGCTGTGCTCCCTATATAGAGAAATATGTGGGGAGGTATAAGCGTAAGGATGTGAATATATAAGTATACACACACATATATATTACAGTTGTTAGAATCAAGTTGTCTTTTGGTGTAGCTTTGCGATAGGAGGTTCGTTTTTCCACAGTGGTCCGGAGAGACTTTGTGAAAAATAGAGAGAGGAGGAAAAAAAGATAGTTGTAATTTTATCTTGCTCACTTTCTTTTATGTATCTTTAAATGAATACAGAAGCAACCATCCTTGCTGTAAACACAGTGGTGGTTGTACGCTAGCTTTTATATAGTATCTTATCACTATCTCTCATTTTCAAGAAACCTTTCTCCTCCATTGAGAATCTTCGGAAGAACCACGTCATTATCATCATCATCATTCTGTCTCTACGGGAAATTCAAGTGCACGAGAGGTTAACCGTATCCATGAAGTCTCCCCCAACATTCACCGATGGATGGACATGAACAGACAAACATTGCTATCTTATATACCTATGACACAGAATAAATATATGGGGGAAAAACCTTGAGTTTAAGGTCTTTCCGTATTTTGCAATCTTAAAACCTTATTCTGGTTATGTTAGTTTCGCAGTGACCACATGACTGCAAAAGAAAAAGAATTATTTGTAACTGAACTTTGTAGATTACAAGAAAAACATTGTATGTAATGTACAGTCATTTGATTAAGGTTTACAATCAGTTTCATCATATTTGCCAACAAATATGTTAAATTTGATTTATTTATAATTGCAAAAATGAATGTTACGAATACAATATGAAGGAATATGGTTCACTGCGTTCTAATATAAATGAGAATTTATAAAGCATGAATCTCTTACATCAAAGTAGCATATTTCGAAATCCTATCACATGTATAATGGGTTAAATATAACGGAAAATGAAAGCTTCAAATTAAATTCAAATGAAAGTACAAGTCGCAAACTTCAGTACACTTGCAGCGTCACTAACTGCGTCATTCAGATGGGTTTGTAGGTATATATCCTCACCGCATGAACATCATAGATAATATACGGTTGAGCCACCCGATTTATCCTACGCCTCTGAGCCGACTGCATCAGCACGTTACTTTCTGACTGACAGCCGATTGTATAACACCAGTGCCTCAACTTTTGCATACATTTAGTTTACAGAGTGAAGCAGTAGTACACAGAAAACGCAGTCTTGTATAAAATGGGTATGAACAAAGATCGGATGAGAATAAAATATTTCATGTGTATATTATGCTATTTATCGAATCACAGGAACAAAGTCTTTTGTAGGGAGTGCTTTGGCTTAATATACACACATACACACACACCAAGGCCTCCACGTTTTGTACCATTATATGCCACGATCTATTTGCCGAGGGAAGCATGAAAAAGACTTTAGTCGGTAAAGAGAGAGAACTGACTCGTATCAAATCGAAAGAATTTATAGGAAAGAGATAAGTTGTTCAATAAATTGGCACAGAGGAGATGTTATCCTATTGTTATGTACACACAAGGGTAGAATATATTGTCGTCCAGAGGGCATAATAAATGGAGTTGCTCAGACAAATTTGACGAAAGATAGGGAAAAGTCGCTGGGATGTTGAGCTAGTTCAAGTGGAAATATTGCCCTCCACAAAAGAGAAAGCCGCAGACATGCACACATAACATTACACATACATACATTCATACATACATTCATAGTTACTCACTCTCGTTGGAGCGTGTAGCTTAATACATGATGCTCAAACAGCCACCAGTTACAAATAAACTTATTCACTCACCACACACCATCTTATCATTTTCCTTTGATTCCTCTCATTTGGAAAAAGGTAATTTATCCAGATTCATTCTAACATGTGCATTAGGGAGGAGGGCCAGATTGACAAAAGGTCGGAAATACATATAAAACTCTTGTTTGGGAACATGACTTTGTGTTACCACTCATTATTCGTAGACAACACGGCACACTCGTATATACACATACACATGTACATACTTACGATCACTCTTACATATTATTTTCATTGTTCATTGTTGCTTGCAGCAGCAAAACAGATCAGAAGATGGGATGGATGCTACGTTACACACATATATTTATCTAGCTGCTCATTTAATCGAGCTGAAATTCCTACAGTTCTCCTTTGGAGACTTCTTAATTGCAAGTTGGACAAATGGAATGACCATTGGATCCAGGAAAGTACTGTTTTAGTGGACAACACACGTCGTAAATTGTAAACGCTCATATGAATAACACTGACAAGGTGCCATTGAAGTGGTTAAGACTGAATGATCCACAACCAACTTTTATGTGTGGATTGAGCTAACCGTTAATCGAATTCATGAAGTAGCACCCTAGAAAGAGCATTTCGACACTAGACAACTCATTATTGTTGCTGCTGATGTTGATGATGATGATGATGATGAGTGCACATACATACCTATACACACAAAAGTACATATGTGAACAAACTACGGGCTTACTACATAACTATAAATGTGCAAGTGTATAAAAATACATTAACTGCCAGTGTGACTGCTGTTGGTAAGTGGCTGCTAGATAAGTATTTGATATTTATCAAGAGGAAGTCAATGTTATGTTCCCTTGTTTCTGAACAAAAGAATAAGGAAGGAACGAGAGATCGAGTGAAGGGAGAGCGAAAGAAAGGGATTGCCACCACCTACAGCGCCTTCTGCTAGATCTCGTTCATCTATGACGATATTATCGTGTTAGGCACGCGTCACTGCGTAACAAAATGCATAATACTACAATGAGAACAAGGATGGAACACTGCGTTTTCACTCTGCTACAAAGAGCCGCCAGCATATCAGACGGGTAATTGTGTAGGAGGCTAATATGTACGCAGTAGAACGCCAAGCTAACAATAAAATCAAGAAGAGTAGCTACATAACATCCATCCTCTTTATGAAAACACAACCCTTTGAGTTTTATCAGAATCTTGATCAAAACAAAAAATATAATGGATGCATACTCTGTTTATTTGTGTCTGAGGTGAAAATGATTAGAATAAACGCGTCCGGGTCTATTGCAAGATTTTGCTAAACAGTCAATAAATGATGTTTTTATGGGGCTCCAGTAAGAAATATGCAATGTCGGCATTACTTTCGTACGTACCTTTCGTAATTCGTTAACCTGAACCTTCGCAATTCATTAAATTTATGGCACATAGCTCCCTTCAGATCCTTCAGATATTTGTCTACATTTTCTTTATCAAGCAGAAAGATGTGTAGAGTTCAGAGTGCATTTTTTACCTCCTCTCTTTTCCCTGTAACTAGCATTTCCTAAGTTTTAACTAACATGTCTTTTTTTCACGTTGGAAAATTGTGAGCAAGAAGCAAGAGATTAGGAAGACAAGAGCGAGTGCAAGGAAATATGAGCTCATTATCTTGTTTTTCGGTCCCTGAAATCCTGGTATCCTTTTGAATGTGTTAGATTTAAAAGTAAAAGCGGTGGCTTTATGTGATGAGTTTGTAATAGGACAAGATTTACAAAGACCATTACATCGTGAAAGTTACCAGCACAAAGTAATTTACACTCTCATGGACAGGGTAAAGGGTGGTGCGTTGCTTTTCTCACTCTGCAATCATTTCACTAGAATGCATAAATTTATACGTACATATGATGATGCTCCTCTGTTTTTGAAACGTTTGTTACACATGGAGAGTAAGAGAAAATTGTGAGCATTATACTTACGCGCATAGGTCTCAGGGTACAAGGAGCGAGTGGCAACCAAAACATTTTGAAAGGCATGATTAGCTCATTTGCAAGAAATGCAAGCAGAATCTCGAGCAAAGAGAGAGAGAGAGTGTGTGTATGTGTATGTGCATGAAGCACGGTGGAGGTAACATTTGTTCTTCTCTCTCTTCCTTTTGCTTTCGTTTTTGCTCTTCAACAGAATGAAACCCATATATAATGGTCTGAATGCTAATAATCTAAAGAATGAGGAACATGGAACTTTTTGCTAGCTCAAACAACTTCACTTGCTTCTCATTTCTTTTTGCTCTTTTTCTCTCTCTTATGCAATTTTCGAGAGAGACAAGTTTTTTTTGAGGGTTCTCTCACAAGCTTCGTCCATCTCATTTTTAAAGTGGATAGAGATAAAGGAAAAAGTATAACTGAACTCTCAACCTTTTCCATTTTATTCCGAACTGAGAGACTTGGACATACCCAACAAAATTTTGTTGTGCAACTGGACCTTTTTCCTCCATAACGCTCATCCTTTTTAGTACATCCACAATCCACATACACACCTATCCTATGTCTGCAAGTAATGCTCATATGTGTAAGTACTTACATAGTGTTCATTCCGGATAGTGCTCAGAGATATGACGGTGGACGTGGTTCAAACTGACACCATGCATGCATATGCTAAGGGTACTTTTTACAACTGGGAAGAAAACAGTTCCCTTTTTTTCAACCATGCTTGAAGAAGAGTCATAATAAACGGTGCACAGACGGTACACATTACCGTGTGGCCTTTTTCGTTGATGCTGAAGAGCATGCAACAAGCTTTGTCCGTATCATCATTATCATTGCATTAAGCAGAACGATATTTTATTACAAGAATTTATGTTCAACGCTAATAGATTCTGGAACCATTACGCTCACTGGGGAAAAAACTGAAGGAAGAAAATAAAAGTAGCATGATTCAACGTAAAATGAAAAAAAAAAACACTCAGATATTTTTATTGCATAAAGAATGCTATTGAGCTCTAGAGCTGAAAGACAGAGAGCGAGAAAGAAAGAGAGAAGAGAGAGAGAAAAATATATAAAAAAATTGGTCATGGGTTGCTGACTCTGCACCTAGGGAGCCCAAATCTTTAATGTTATCCAAATAGGTTCGAAACGTAATGTTTTGTGTGACACATTGACCGTGTCCAAAGCGCTTGAATGAGAACTGACATGATTGATTTTTGTAGACTGAGGAGCGATCTCCTTCTTAATGTTCTACCCCTTAACTCCATCAATATGGAAAATCTAGTTGTAGCAGGGATGATCATTAATAAGGCTTCCTTCCACAAACCTTGCTTCCTTTTCCGTAAAATATATATCAAAATCCGAGCTATTCATAGAGAAGAGTCATGTGAGGAGATTGTATGGGAGGTTGCCTAACGTTTTGATTTAGAAATTTTTTCTGGCGTGTGTGTGTAGCACTTGGGAGCTAGGAAAAAACTTGACTAATTTCACAAATGTATCACGAAGTTTTCCCCTAACTTATGCTTTTCCATGAAAGTGGGAATGAATGTACATACGTGGATTTCTTTTTTGTTATTACAAGCATCAATTCTGACTTGACCCATGGCGAGGCGTTTAGGTGAAAAGTGAGGAAAACAAGGGTTGCTCACTGCTGCACGGGAAGCGGCCCCTTCACACAAGGAGCAACTTTTTTTCTTTCTGTAGCGAAGCGGAAACGTAAAGTGCGACAGAAAGCATCAAAAGTAAAGCCAAAGGAGAAAGCCATTTGAACTAAAAAATTTTATGGGGTCGCTTGCACGGTGCATGAGCCTAATCATGGTTGTAACTGACTATGACTGCATGTTCACTCATACATATTACTTTGATGTGGATCCTTTTTCTCCCGTAGCCATTAGCACTTTAATGGTTTGGAGATTTTACCTGGCTCCAGGAGAATTTTTGGTCATTACACATGTAATCATTATGAAAGAATGGCAACTTGAGCTTAATTTTCTTTCCTTTTTCGGGCCCATTACTTAGCCGACCAGGAAAATACTTGAATTCAAAGAATTGCGTCGCGCACATACACACTCACTCACAACAATTTGTACAACGTACACCTGTTATCGTAGTGTTGCTCTTGCTCCTCTCCTTTCCTTTCAAAGTTGGTGGGTGAGAGAGTTAGCGGGTTATACTTCACTGACATGCTGGACGATTATGAGTGTTCCTTTGCTGGAAGATGGCTACACACAAAAATACATACATTTTTGAAACCATGGATCTAAAAGAAGCGTATATTTTCAGACACATTTGTTTGTCGAGGTTCCTTATTAAGTTTTCCAAAGTTTGCTTTCTCCCTTCAGTTCCTCCTCCATGTGTACATTCGGTTTCGTGTACATATATGGATGTATAATGTGAAGGCACATCTTTCTCCCACTCCACTGTCCCTTAACATCTCTCAAGTAACATGTGAAACAAGACAAGGAAGATGAGAGCATGGCATGTCCATAGGCAATCAGCTATATCATGCAACCATCATTGCAATAGGAGGAATATCGGTGTTATTGCCACTTCACTTTGCTACTCTGGCGCTGACACCAATGCTGAGTGAAAACTGACTTTGCAGAAACGATGACTTTTAGTTTTTGTATTTCGTTTCCTTGAAGATATTCCCCTATTCCCAGCATCCTTATTTCAGTGAGAACGAGTTGAATTTTGGTACTGCATTTGGAGGAAGGAAAAAGAAGGTATCACGCAAAAACTGAAACTGGTACAAAGTATGGGTTCGAAAACCATTCAACTTAGTGTCTATGCAGATGTATATATATATATACACAGGAACGATATATGTTGTATGTATGTATAATTGTGTTAGATATTGTACGCAGCGTGGAATATTTTTTTTATATATACCGTACCATCAACCATTATCATCATGTTATGTCTATGAGTTTACATTCTACAAAAAAAAAGAACCTGAGAACTAAGAACACACCTTTGTGCACATTGGAGTAAGTATCAACTACGTTTCATGACCATCGTCCTTTATTTGTGTATAAAGGAAAGCTGTCTTTACAACGGGAAAAGAATCAAAATTTCTCCTCACGTGCATCGCCTATGGTTTACTATGATTTTCTCATCAGAAGACTGCAGATGATGCCGCGAAGCCTCTGGAGACGATTCTAGACAAAAAAATTGTAGCGCTAGTGCACTTACACACTTCAAACGTCCAACTTCTATCTTGTACACTCCATATCCATTCAGTCCCTTGCTCCACTTCTTCCATTCCATTTTGTATAAATACAATGATGCAATGCAATGGTCCTCTTTTCTTGTCCCTTGTTGTTTTTTTATATTTTTAGGTCCAAGAAAGAAGGGAGAGAGGAGCCAAATAAAAGGCTCCTTCCTTACAATAGATACTTTTGAAGATATTTCCAAAAAAGAAATGAACACTACCACTTTCTTGGAGTATTTTTTTTCAAAAGGACTTTACTTGTGAAGATTGTCACTGGAGGAACACAAGAGCAACAGCCAAGTAGAAGGGTTAACCTAGAAAATGCAATTGTCTACATAAGTAGCCTTAGAGACTTGGAAAGGCAATGTACCTACACCTTCGAAATCAACGAATGGCTTACTTTTTTTCCTTTACTCTAAAAAAGCTATTTACTTGCCCTTTGTATTTAACACTTTGTGAAGAAAGCCAAGCTAAGGTATAAGATCTCCCTACCCTTTCAGATTTTTTTCTCTCGGCTCACCTTTTGCTATTTCTTGTGTGTGCCTTATTCTTCTCAACATAATTAAAGTGGGACTTTCTTACTTTAAAAGGGAATGGAAGAATGGATGTACAACTTGGAAACTTAAGAGCGTACAATTCACTCACATACGTGTAATGCTTACTAAGGTAAAAAAAAGAAGATATATCCGATTAGAGACGTTTCTTTTACAGTGATCCGAATGTACCTAAAGTGAATGCGATGTGGAAAGACACAGGCAGTACTAACGTCCTTTCTAGTCTGCCTCTTCTTGTTTCTAAGTTTGTCGCTGACGGTTTTGCAAAATTGAAGAGTTTGAACCTACATATACTAGTCATACATACACACTGATCATCATGAGTTCATTATTATTTTAGAGAGCTGTAGCATTCAAACTGTGATAAAAAACGTAGTAAAAATATGATAAGTGTGTTAGTATGCATATTTAAGAACAAATGCTTTTTATCCCCTAATGTGTCAGTTTGACACCATTGATAATAAAAAAATAAAATTATGTAAGTTGTAATATTCCTGTAGGTTTTTCGAACTGATCACGTGGTTGATGATAGTAGATTCAGGATTCCCATTCTCATAACCTTCCTCAACAGATGACATTTGAATGATAATGACTCTACATTTGAGCGTCCCAAATCAAACCCCAATGCGTTCCTACCCGGAGATTTAGGCTGACACCCTTCATCAAAAATCAATATTATGCTACGACTAGTACTTTTACAGACGCTTACGAATTTCATTGTTCAGAAGTTGAGTCGTGGGCCCTGACATATCATGGAATGAGCATGGTTGGGCATCATTGAAGATGTGTAGGTATGAATAGGAATATTGCCTCAGACACATTTATTTTCTCAAGCTACTTACTTTTTTGGAGCTTTAATGCTGCCTACAATCGTTTCGTCTGCTATCACATTGTAGATATACGTTCCAAACTGGGTCTATAATGAGCATATTTAGGACGAACAGGAAGAAAACTTTTAAATTCCCTCTTCTTCTTTGAATCGTTTCCCATTTTTACTCTTGCATTGTCGTCTTATGCCTTCACTTAATGTCCAAGCCAGAAAAACGACCGTTTTATTATGTCCTTCACTTCCACATTTTTTGAAGAAGGGAAAAAACTAGGCTCAATTATCCGCGTTACTACTTTTTAACATGAGCATCCACAACGTCATGATCTTGGGAGTCTAACTTTCACTTTCACTCTTTTTGCTTTTCACCGTCATATCAATCCTACCGGTAGTATTAGTTGGCACCAGCAAATTTTCACGGCGGCAAGAGCTCTTGTGAACATAGTTCAGTTGAAAAACTGGCTTGTAACCTAAAATATAAAGAGTGGGAAGCAATCTATTTAAGCCGATACATACATACATGGTAAATGGTACATTATGTTTGAAACACATTTTTCTATCTATGAACGTGTGTTAAAGGTTGCATACTTCATATTATAACGAAACATACACTTCATTTGACTGTACAAAAGCTACTGCTGGTCTATTATGTCAAAAATTTGATTTTTTCATGATTATGTTGGTTTAATGATGTAAAATGTCACACGATTTACGGAATAAATCTCACCAAACCTTGAAAACTTGAAAAAATGTAACGATTTTAATGTAGAAAACATAGTTAAAAAATATTTATGTTGATAGTTATTGTTGCATGTAGACAAAACATAAGTTTGTTAGGCGATAGAAAGCTAAAGGCGCCTTTTTTCAAGCAATACGTGCATTTATGAAAGTATTCAAAGTGTAGGCCTTTTGGGATCCCTAGCATTTATAGCCATTTTCCCAAATTTAAGTTCTCTTTTAAGATACATACGTTGGATAACCACTGCGTTATGAATCTTCCACGGAAGATCACTCATCCATGGCGGCGATAAATGGAGTGAAACAAAATTTTATTGGAGTAAAGTAATAATATAAAATTGGTTCTGGGTGTAATTTCATGATGTGTGTGTGTGTGTGCCTCTGTGTGTCATACATATGTGCCCGATATCCCTGATTAAACCAAGAAGACCTTGTTGATATTAGGCTGGATCGTTATCATTTGAGCTGCTTCCTCGTGTACTCATGTGTTCAATGATTCATGTACGTGTGTTCCATTCATTTGCTCATTCATTCATTTATTCATCCGCCGAGAAAAGAGAGAGAGAGAGAGTCAATTTTCTCTTCTTACAGCCAATGAGCATACAAAATGCTCACGTACAAATGGATATAAAAAACATTACATGAGCCTAGCTTGATCATGAACATCATTGCGTCGTGAAGCTATACACGTAAAAGTAAATACAGATTTTGAGCTCAAAAGAACTAGTTCAAGTCAAGCACAAGAAGATGAGAGAAGATAATACACCTAATATATGTAACATGTATTGCAAAGAGGCTGGAGGATAGAAAGAGAGAAAGAGCGGAGTGTGTAATGGAGAGAAGAATTCAGCTGGAGGGGACGAGTTTTCTGAGATTCATCTCTTGTAAAGCTGGAATTGTTTCCGTTCCCCCATTGCCATAGCCCACTGTTGCAATTATTCGCCTAATTATAAATGGGAAACTAGTGGCAGCAACAGCTACTGTTTAATCATGCATCTCGAATGTACACAACTTTTACTTGCCCCCCAACCCACCCAACACTGTTGCTGCTCCACGGACTGAGAATAATAATGATAATAGTGCCGAATTTGCTGGAGTAAAAGTGACGCAACGAAAGCTCATGCAGTAATTACACGGGATAAAGGTTGAGAAAAGGGAGAGAGAAAAAACCTTTCAGACAGCAACAGCAATACTTACACACAGCACGAGCAAGCATACAACGCACTCGTTTGCTAAGGCCCACAAATTGTCGCGACGGCGGGGAATCTAAATATTCTCATAAACATGCAAGATTACGTTATTAGCATCCACATTCAGAATGCTGCAGAAATGTAGGGCTAATCTAGCTGTCTTGCACACACATTATCTGGGTGCTCCCAATTAACACTCGAGATCTAATGAAAGAAAAGAACGGAATTAGCATCCTTTTCGTACATGTTTTCTCGTTTGTTTAAGCAGAATTTTAATCTTAGCTTCAACTATCAGGTGCTACAAGTGCTGTTGTGAATCAACATGCTGATAAAAACGAGCAAAGAAAGCACTTTTTGTTTTACATGAATAAAATGGGATGATGAAACATATTTTAGCACAGAATAAGAATGAATTTCTGAGGTGGAAATGAGTGACCATGTAACTTACAAGTTCGTGTAAAGGTTCACCACATTTCGTTTTCAGATGCTGTTGGTAACCTTCAAATTGCACTTATTTAGAGGTCTTCTGCCCCCAAAAGTACAGTGAACACTTTTAGCTTTCAATTTATACACTTGTGATTAGTTTTCCTTGAAAGGAAGCAAGGGTGTTTGACAGGGCAAGTTTTAACATAAGTGCAGGAGTTTGGTTGTAGGTGGGCCCGAGAAATGAGAGAAGAGAGTAGTGAGTGTTACGTGTTGCCGAACTTTTTTTCTGGTGTAGATTTGGGGCGGATGCAAGTATTAGTCAAGTTTGACATGGATAAGTTACTCCAATCGTTGTGTCAGTTTACATCAGATTACGTTTTGTATCTCAAGTATATCATGAATAATACGGGGCAAAAGTTTGAAAAGTATCAGGGAACTGTAAGTACTTTTGGGTGTATTTATTTCCCTTTTTAGTTTTTCTCTCCAGTTTCACCCAACCTGGTGATGTCGATGTGTATATGTATGCACTACTTTTGACCAACGTATGAAAAAGGGGATCGCCCAAATCCTTCCGAATGATGTGATGATGATCATGATTATCTTCATTTATATTCCCGTTGTTCATCGTCAGGAGCGTGTCTTTGTTCGCTTTTCCTTTATAACCTTTCAACATCAAAAACGTAAGGCACACGACCAATTCTTCACAATTGACTGGAGCTGAAACGTTGAAAATTGAAATGCTTTGCGTCTCTCTCTTTAAAATACAGGGTTTTACATGGCTTCTGATTTCTTTTGATTCAAAGCGTATGTCATTGATTTTGGCCCCCTGTAAACAAACACAAGATATCGAGCCCACATCCCGAGCTCTCTCTCAGAGTTGCTTTGATTTTTACAGATAAAAAAAGTTTAAAATTAAATCATTGTAAAAAGTTTTGACAGCAGAAAATTGCTGGATGATGATAAAAAAGGCCTTGTGTTACAAACAAACGCGTGCGCGAGCGTTGCAGTTTCATAATAACATGACATGAATCGAATATGATGTCAAGATAATTTTTTTTTTGGATGAATCATGCAGTATATATTTAGACATAAAAGGTTGCTTCGAGGAATAAAATATTTTAAAAGGATGCTAATCAGCCCCATAGATATATCACCATTACTGCAAAACACAGGTGCACTTTAGGTTTCATTAACGGTCTAATTATGGCTGTCTATGTAATTTTGCTGTGCTTTTTCTACTTTTCTAGAACCCAAGCTACCTTATGAGATGAATGGCCTAGATAACTTTTTTGGGTTATTTGAAAAAAATGAAATTCGCATTTGAGTTTGAGAGAGGAAAAAAGGGAACGAAGAAAAACACATATGAGGAGCAATTTCCTTTTCTTTTTACCCTTGTTGTCACAAACAATACAGAAGTTCTGATTTAGGGCAGCACAGGAGACCCGAGGAAAAAATAAGAAAACAGGAGATGGAAAGGAGCGATGCATTACATATTTTTACTACAATAATTCCCCCTTACCTTTCTCTTCTGTCATAACTCTAACAAAACAGAGGATTCAACGTTATTTTTTTTATATTTTTTTTTGTCTTTTTTCTTCTATCCTCCTCGTTCTTACGATGAGCTTTTACTGATTCCCATTTCCTTCTCTTGTGAAAAAATAGATCTCATACGAGATGGTTATCTACGGTCCTTCATACGGTCGCACATTCTAAATATACGCTCAGTCAGCAACCTTAAGCTGATAGGATCTATGTAACGACCTGACCATAAATTTTATTTCTTCCACCATCCAACAAGATACAAACGTGAGATTGGATAACAATAGATATTGTAAATGGTACAAGTATAACTGCACTAGAGAGATGAAGAAAACGAACAAGATGAGGAACATAATATGTATGCGTACGTGTGTAGGTGCCATGTATTTGCTGGCTTTTGCTTTTCTACATAACAATTTTTTGGATGAACATTACGTCATTTTATTCCTTTTTCCTATATTACTCCGCTCATATCTTGATTATGTACATTCACTCAAGTAAAGACTCAACTTTTCCCTCTTTTTCTGTGTTATCTTGAAAAAAACGCTCTAAACTTATCAAAGAAAGTGCATAGGATATTTTGGCCAGTTGATTGTCTGTTCCAACATCAGAATTCATAATGCTTATATCGCATACCCAGAAGGGACGTGGGGGAAAACTACCTTCACAAAAGTATAAAGCCCCCACTCAAATAAAATGGTGTTCAAACGGCAGTTGTTCTTCACAAATATTGGTGTTACGTGCATTCATCCTAACCTGCTTTCTAAAGAGTCCTTTTCTTACGGTGGTCCATGGACAATGTTTTTTTTTGCATTTTATACCTACACAGCAAAATTGTCGGTAACCACGCAATAACAACTACCGCGAAAATTAAGTAATCTATAAAGTTGTTAAGGGCATTTGTTTAGCATGAAATAGTGATTCATTATCGCTTGGAGGCATTTGTACATCAAGGTTCCGGTACAATTTATAAACTCAAAGGATGGCTAAAGCTCTTCTGCAAGGACATTTTTAGGAACATGTCACATTGCTATTTGCATTTTAGTCGTTGTTGTCACCCACCATCAATTTGATTTGCAGTTTATTGTATGAAATGAGAGAAAAACATGGATTTGCTGAAAACCAAATCCACACTTTTGGTAAATAAATTAGTTGGAGTTGTAACAACTCACAGCAAAATTTCTCGGCATTACCATAAAGCCGACATTCAGCATGGGAATAAATGGTAGTTGACAAATGCATACGTAGGTCAGAGGAGCCGCCTGCTGATTTCAAGATTAGAATATAAAAAAAAATCCTGTTTCATTGACTTACTGACTCGCTCTAGACTATTAGGTATGAGCACTCCTTTTTGTCTCCGTCAACTGCTTACGATTAGCTATTCCCAACTTTCAACATACTGAAAACTAACTCCATTGACAACATCAGATATCAGGAAGAAGAAAAAAAGGGAGTTGGACTTGCTTGGCTGATAGAGCTTGCATGTGTGTAAATGAGATGGAACGTATGAAGTAACGTAACCTTTCGTTTTTGTTCTGCCATAGGCATTTAAACAGGATGAAGAAAGGCTTACGCACGGTAATCAAGAAAATGTCAGTGCTTGGTGAAACTCATGGTGATGATGATGATGTGGTTTAGGATAAAATAGTTTTCTCCAAGATTTCCATTCCATCCAAATTAGTCTATTTTATGAAACTAAGCATTTGAGACGCAAGTAAATAGTACAACTGGTACGTTTGCAGGGGAAGTGTGATGCTATATTTAAGAAGTATGATATTAAATGGGCCCAAATCTGACATGGTGTATATATAGTCACCCATTTGAGATACAGGGAAGCACCAGAATTTGTCGTGAAGTTCCCCATCTACGACGTTAGAAATAACTAGGGATGAAATATGAAGACAATTGGGAATGCTACAGTGAAGCAAATCCTGGAAACATGTGTGGAATCACGTTCTACTACTCTTGTCGTAAGCCATCTTCAAGTGCTATTATTACACAACTCTTTGTATATGTATATGTACATGTACGTAAGTACGATCGATTCAGAGATCAATACAAATTTGCCACGTTCCAGTTTTGGTTTTCGAGCTCTTGTTCTGATCTCCACTAACTCCTCTTGTAATCAAGATGCTACCGATTGTGTGGTAGGTTGAGATATAAATATATACATAGTGAGCTTAATAAAATGGACCAATCGTCAAGGAAAGTCTTTGACAAATGTCGTCCAAAGATAAATGACTACTTACGAAATTCACTTATTTAAACAATTGTGTTAAACAAAAAAACGTAATTACCTTTATTGCTTATGATTTATGATCTATGGAATCATCCAACTGTATGTTTGGATGTCCTTACGATGAACAATTTCATAAGTACTTCGTCATCCTTGTAGCTTAGCCAAGAATACAAAAAGAAGCTGACAATGTGATGTGATGATTCCCAAAGTAGCTGTTTTGTAATTCTTCATAAGCTTTTACTCCCATCGTCAGTTGTTACGTTAAAGAGTGAAGCGTGGTGAATGATTATTATAAGTCAATCCATCAAAGGGAAACCGAGCTACAAATATCTGTAATCTGGCACAAAGTGATTACAAGAATCCAATGTTTGTTGTATAATATACAAGTACGTGAAAAAAAATATAATTGAGCAAGGAAACACTAGTATTGGCAACATTTAATAATTTTTACTATCAACGTTATTTAAACATTAAAATAATATGTATGTTTGAGGCAAATTGATTGAAGTTTAGGCTAGATATAAATAAGTCGTTTTCCCAAGAAATCTTAATTTTTTATTCCATTGGTGGCACCGCTTTTTGCTCTTACGTTGCTACCGCATTAGCCATTAGTTATAAAAATATATATAGTGAAGATACAAATGTTGCGAGCTCTTTATGAATTAGAACAAAGTTCGTGCCCTTACGTCATTGGGATTAAAAATGCATGGGATGCAAAAAATGGGATCATAAATGGAAAGATTCGTTTGAAATATATAATAATAACACGGACGAAGGATGTTCCACTTCCCATGGACAAGCCCTACTCAGCGAGAGTCAATAAATAGATTATGCTATTCAAGAGCTAGTGACAATTGGGTGTATGCTTTTAGCTGTTACTAAACTAATACCTTTTTTCCACCTAAGAAGATTAAAATGCGCGTGAAATTTGCCTCTTTCAGATTTGATGTGCTCGTGCTCTAATGTATTTCCAGAACTGCTCATTTTCTCAAATTTTTTTCTGCGAAACAAACCCGCTGCTCCACTTATAGGAAATACCATCTTTCAAATCCAAATACGAAAACAAGATGTTTACTAGCTTTTCCGTGTTCACGTTGTATAATTCAAGGAATGATGTTCCAACCAATTCTGGGAAATACAAACATTTGAAATTAACGCTTTGATATTTAAGTTGGTCTTTTTAAAGTAGGTAAATTATCCTATTCTGGAAAAGCACCCGGAAATAGTACGTCGATCAAAGCAGCATTATGATTGAAAAATATTGGGGTTCTCTGTTTTCCAGTTTCCTTCGATTCAGCACATCTAAAAACTTGTATGCCCTGTCATAGTTTTCAATAACAAATGCTTGTGAATGATTAAATGTCATTTTGTTTCCTATGGGGGAATTAAACTATACGCATTATCATGTTTGTGACAGGATGAGATGTCTCAAAAATAATGTCTACAAATAGATGTTGAAATATTTAAAGACGAAAGAAGGCATTGACTTCAATGAATAAAAGCACCTAAATAGTTATAACCATTCTAATTGTTAGTCATTAGTAGAGCACCCCATAATATGTGGTTTAAATGGACTTACTCTTTATGTAAGTATGTAAAACCAAGTACCTCCGGTTGAGTTTGATCAACACCTTTCTTTCCGTTAATGGGGGTTGTACATCTCTCCATTAAATGGACGCTCTAGTCCTTAGGTACTGCCTCCGGAGAAGGCGAGGTTTCTTTCTTAGGGTTTCTCAGGGGTCCCTAGTGCAGGAACGGCCTCTTTCAAGTGTGGCCATACCATCATCATTCCGAAAAAGAGGAAGGGTGGCACATAGTTATTTTACATACTGCCACATTTCTACCTCAGTAGAGTATACTGTTGTTTTTGTACTTTGACATAGTACAAAATGTTGGCTAAAATTAACAATACGAGCGGAGGGGACCGAGTACCTCCGGTTGTGTTTGATCAACACCTTTCTTTCCGTTAAAGGGGGTTGTACATCGCTCCATTAAAAGAACGCTGTCCTTAGATACCGCCTCCGGAGATGGTGAGGTTTCTTTCTAAGGATTTCTCAGGGGTCCGTAGTGCAGGGACGGGCCCCTTTCAAGTGTGGCCATACCATAATCATTCCGAAAAAGAGGAAGGGTGGCACATAGTTATTTTACATACTGCCACATTTCTACCTCAGTAGAGTATACTGTTGTTTTTGTACTTTGACATAGTACAAAATGTCGGCTAAAATTAACCATACGAGCGGAGGGGACCGAGTACCTCCGGTTGTGTTTAATCAACACCTTACTTTCCGTTAAAGGGGGTTGTACATCGCTCCATTAAAAGGACGATCTAGTCCTTAGATACCGAATCCGGAGAAGGTGAGGTTTCTTTCTAAGGATTTCTCAGGGGTCCTTAGTGCAGGAACGGGCCCCTTTCAAGTGTGGCCATACCATAATCATTCCGAAAAAGAGGAAGGGTGCTACATAGTTATTTTACATACTGCCACATTTCTACCTCAGTAGAGTATACTGTTGTTTTTGTACTTTGACATAGTACAAAATGTCGGCTAAAATAAACCATACGAGCGGAGGGGACCGAGTACCTCCGGTTGTGTTTAATCATCACCTTTCTTTCCGTTAAATGGGGTTGTACATCGCTCCATTAAAAGGACGCTCTGGTCCTTAGATACCGCCTCCGGAGAAGGTGAGGTTTCTTTCTTAGGGTTTCTCAGGGGTCCCTAGTGCAGGAACGGCCTCTTTCAAGTGTGGCCATACCATCATCATTCCGAAAAAGAGGAAGGGTGGCACATAGTTATTTTACATACTGCCACATTTCTACCTCAGTAGAGTATACTTTTGTTTTTGTACTTTGACATAGTACAAAATGTCGGCTAAAATTAACCATACGAGCGGAATCGCTCCATTGGGGTCCTTAGTGCCGGAACGGGCCCCTTTCAAGTGTGGCCATACCATCATCATTCCGAAAAAGAGGAAGGGTGGCACATAGTTATTTTACATACTGCCACATTTCTACCTCAGTAGAGTATACTGTTGTTTTTGTACTTTGACATAGTACAAAATGTCGGCTAAAATTAACCATACGAGCGGAGGGGACCGAGTACCTCCGGTTGTGTTTAATCAACACCTTTCTTTCCGTTAAAGGGGGTTGTACATCGCTCCATTAAAAGGACACTGTCCTTAGATACCGCCTCCGGAGAAGGTGAGGTTTCTTTCTTAGGGTTTCTCAGGGGTCCTTAGTGCAGGAACGGGCCCCTTTCAAGTGTGGCCATACCATCATCATTCCGAAAAAGAGGAAGGGTGGCACATAGTTATTTTACATACTGCCACATTTCTACCTCAGTAGAGTATACTGTTGTTTTTGTACTTTGACATAGTACAAAATGTCGGCTAAAATTAACCATACGAGCGGAGGGGACCGAGTACCTCCGGTTGTGTTTGATCATCACCTTTCTTTACGTTAAAGGGGGTTGTACATCGCTCCATTAAAAAGGACGCTCTAGTCCTTAGATACCGCCTCCGGAGAAGGTGAGGTTTCTTTCTAAGGATTTCTCAGGGGTCCTTAGTGCAGGGACGGGCCCCTTTCAAGTGTGGCCATACCATAATCATTCCGAAAAAGAGGAAGGGTGGCACACAGTTATTTTACATACTGCTACATTTCTACCTCATTAGGGTATACTGTTGTTTTTGTACTTTGACATAGTACAAAATGTCGGCTAAAATTAACCATACGAGCGGAGGGGACCGAGTACCTCCGGTTGTGTTTGATCATCATCTTTCTTTTCGATAAAGGGGGTTGTACATCGCTCCATTAAATGGACGCTGTCCTTAGATACCGCCTCCGGAGAAGGTGAGGTTTCTTTCTAAGGATTTCTCAGGGGTCCTTAGTGCAGGGACGGGCCCCTTTCAAGTGTGGCCATACCATAATCATTCCGAAAAAGAGGAAGGGTGGCACACAGTTATTTTACATACTGCTACATTTCTACCTCATTAGAGTATACTGTTATTTTTGTACTTTGACATAGTACAAAATGTCGGCTAAAATTAACCATACGAGCGGAGGGGACCGAGTACCTCCGGTTGTGTTTAATCAACACCTTTCTTTCCGTTAAAGGGGGTTGTACATCGCTCCATTAAAAGGACGCTGTCCGCCTCCGGAGAAGGTGAGGTTTCTTTCTAAGGGTTTCTCAGGGGTCCTTAGTGCAGGAACGGGCCTCTTTCAAGTGTGGCCATACCATCATCATTCCGAAAAAGAGGAAGGGTGGCACATAGTTATTTTACATACTGCCACATTTCTACCTCAGTAGAGTATACTGTTGTTTTTGTACTTTGACATAGTACAAAATGTTGGCTAAAATTAACAATACGAGCGGAGGGGACCGAGTACCTCCGGTTGTGTTTGATCAACACCTTTCTTTCCGTTAAAGGGGGTTGTACATCGCTCCATTAAATGGACGCTCTAGTCCTTAGATACCGCCTCCGGAGAAGGTGAGGTTTCTTTCTTAGGGTTTCTCAGGGGTCCTTAGTGCAGGAACGGGCCTCTTTCAAGTGTGGCCATACCATAAGCATTCCGAAAAAGTGGAAGGGTGGCACATAGTTATTTACATACTGCCACATTTTAATATACTGTTGGCCATACTACACACTGCAGCCCATGCTTCCACATTTCTACCTCAGTAGAGTATACTGTTGTGTTTTTACTTTGACATTATGTGTCCCTCTTTTCGTTAAATTGGGTTGTGCATCCAGTCAAATCCCTTCTTAGAACCAGCTACACCTCTTATGCACGAGCTTAATGGTTATACATGGCTCGAAGTTCAAACTTTTTTTTATTTTTTTTGTTTTTGTGCTTTACGGTAATGTATAAAATAAAAAAAATAAAAAAAGTTTGAACTTCGAGCCATGTATAACCATTAAGCTCGTGCATAAGAGGTGTAGCTGGTTCTAAGAAGGGATTTGACTGTGTGCATCTCTCCATTAAAGGTAATGACCTTTTCCCCCCAACGGTAACTCTGATTTGGCCTTAAATTAAACCTGATTCCTCATTTTACCTAAGCTATCGATTGATGAAAACAGAATTAAAAAAAGTCATCGTGCCCCCGTACGGAATGACGGAAAGAAATGACAAAGCCATAAACTAGCAATAAATTACTAGTTAATTATGCATACACGTCCAGTGCAAAAAACATACACAAGAAATCAAAATTAATTCTGAGCATCCTTTTATTACGTAGCTGAAGCGAGAGCATTCAGCGAAGTAATGGTTTTACTAAACTGTCTGTCCGTCTGTCTGTCTGTCTGTGCGCACTCTCCTGGTCACATACATTGACCGATTTGGACCAAATTTGGTACACAGGTAGTACTACTCAAGAGGAGCTCTGGGAATACTTTTCATACAAATCGATCAAACGGTTCGAAAGTTATAGGCTCGAAAGTTCAGAAACTCATCGATGTGGCTGAAAAGTATACGTATACGTAAGAATTTCATAGCATCCGTGTGGATGAGCTTGTGCATACATCCGGAATCCTGTGTTTGTGCATAAATGCAGAATCCTGAATGGCATATGGGTTTACAACGTTGGGAGAGGATCGCAGAGGTGGGTTAAGAAAGAGAGGTGGTGGGGGAGATTTGGTGGACATGGGAGGAGGGGGTTTGGAGGTGATCACTCATCTCTGGCCTGCTTACTAGCAGTTTATTTGTTTTTCTCTTTAATCTATAAAATTAAAGGCTTACGGCTATGCAAGACTTAAGTGGAACCATTAAAGAGTCTTCTAATTTAGAAGCTGGTAAACGGATCTATAGGACTATCCAAATTTGCAATACATTGCTTCACAAATTAACATGATAATTTTAAAATTAAGGTTAAATTCAGCAAACTAAAACACGATAAAAAACTGACAGTAAGATTAGATTTTCTAATTTGACTACGAAAACGAGAATAACTGCTGAGATGTAATAGAATATCCTGAGTTTGTTGCCCTTTCGTCAATCCAATGAAATCGTTCAAATTAATGATTTAAGTTCGTTTTTATCCTTTTAAGTGATGATAAGTAGTAAACAAGAATTTTTTTCAATACAATTCATCAGCTAGTTTCACATTACGAATATATTTATGAATAAGTATCAAATTCAATGTATTATTATGCCACAGAAAATGTGGGCACATGTATCGGATTAGTTTGAGTGACAGATTACTAGAAGCTTTGAGTCACAGGAATACAATTATATATTATCTATAAGCAACATTTCAAGCATTGGATTATAAAGTATGTGGCATAACTCAAGCCATTGCCATCCAATAAGTACACATTCGCCCAAAACAAGAATAGCAACTTAAGACGAACATTCGCTATTTCATTTTACATAACAAAAATTATTACTCAATGTACTTAATGTAAACAAAAAGACAATGGTGAAGCTAGAATAATACTGGAATCATATTATACAATTTTTTTGTGGATCAAGTGGATACTTTGTGTTTCAAAGGTCTAACTAGAAGTGAGCTAGATCCTTTTCTGTGCTGACAGATATAGAAAAAGGTATTAACAAATATGCTCTTATCAAATGGGATCCCACCGACGTTGAATAGTAAAAATACCCTGAAAAGGAGGATACTCGTATAAAAAAGTTAATCCGGATGAGATGTTCCCCCTTTTCGGTTAAAAGAGCCTTACCACTCTCGTCCACTCTTAAAGGGAGAGTGTGAGTAGTGTGCGTACCCAACTCCGTCATATTTTCTAATGCTCGGGCTGAAGGAGAAAAAGGCAATGATGATGGGATATATTATTATTTATTAAGAACTGTATAGAGTACGTTTTTTGGGTCTGATGAAATGAAAAGTACGTACTCCACTCACTTGCAACCTTGTAGGTTTAAGTAAAGCCGAGTCATCACATCTCATCACATTTTTAGATTATATGATAATATGTGTGATGATGCGGGTTTTTGCAGGCAAGGGAAAAATATTTGTCGTCTGCACATGGAAATAATCTATTCACCCTCTTATAATCTTGTAAGTGAACAAATGTAAGTAGAAGGAGAAAAAAGGAGCAGAGGTAGATTGCCAGTGGTAGGAGTTGAGCTATGGGATATAACTGTTTGTTCTATAGGGCCATTATACACATGGCACGTTTATGCTTGTTCAAAATATATGATTTTTGGAAGATTATTTTCGTGTAAAAATGTCGCCAAATGGAGAGGAGTCCGAATGCTGGAAAATGGGTATGTTTTTCTCCCCAGCTGCAGTGAATAGAACGTGAACGATGCTATGAGTTTGGATGACTGAAATTGGAAAATGTAACTTCTGAAAAATGGTTGAGGTCATTTAGCCGCACTCTACTTACTATAGCAATTACTGAGTCGTAATACTAGCAAGAAAATTTTACGTTTTGAAGATGATACTCAAAAACCTATCCAAGCTTAGGACCGTCCTTAACTGTGGAAGGTGATCTTTTATTGGGATACCAAAGCATTTTTAAAGTCATTTTTATTTTTACACTGTGCATCTACGACACACTTTTTTTCTAATGATTGCTGCCTAAATTCAGATGCAGCACAGTCTCTGTAATCATCCGGGAATCATACTTAAGATTAGTTCAAGTGAATGATATGCCTTTTTACAAATTTACAATGTTGTCATATTTATGTAACTTTTCAAAAATACAACTATTTAACAAACTTCTGCATAAACAATTTCCTTGCGCAATCAAATTGTGGCCTTGTAAGTTCTCAAAGGTACGACCCACTTCATTTATTTCCCTGCTCCGTTATTGTTAGTATTAGAATTAATACTATACTATGTTAATAAATGAAGTATTAATTTTTCGCCAAGGGCTGCGATGAGCATAAGATGTTGTGAAGTTTAAACATTTATACCTCTATATCAAGATATAGAGGCACACTTTCCTTTTGTAATTTCTAGCCCAGTGACCAACAACTGTAATTAGTTTTGATTGGTTTGAAATCCTTTACCTCGTTAGTCGAGCCTCTTGCATTAGTCGCACACTTCATTCATTGTACTTGACTCACAATTAGTTCATGTCCTTGCGGGAGTTTTCCTGGCATATTGGAAAATTGTGAGTTTTAGCGAGGTCACAGAAAACAAATTTGATTCACGTGTGTCAGAGTGCAGAGCGTATTCAAATCATTTTTTTTGAATCGAAGTACTGGTACCTACTACGCGTGGAACTGAAAGTAAAATTGGCAGCGTGTCACTTTCCTTTCACTCTAATGTGCCTATGCACACCATTGAAATGCATATGAATATATAAATTCCTGTAAGGCAGTTGTATCCTCAATGATCATTGGCTTTGAAAGAGTTTAGTTAGTTGAAAAAGTAAACTTCCTTTAAAGTGGAATAGTAAAAAGTGATGTATGCCTGAGTTCTAGTGTGGTCTACGGTGGTAAGTTTGTAGAGATGTGAAATGTGAAGTGCAAGCATCATGGCAGGAAGGGAACCACCGGAGGAAGTGATAAATAACTTGACGCATTTGACATACTAAATTTTGTATCCTAGGGCCATAAACGAGCAGTAGTGCAGAAGCAAACATGAGAATTTTCAAAGGAATATTTTTCTGCCCCCACTCATATAAATTGTACACTACTATACTAAAAAAAGGCTACAGTAAGAAACCAGCTTAATATACTACAATACCATAAAAGCAAGTAAGTAAAACCTAAAGAAAAGAGACAAGGCGAAAAATACATGAAGCAAATGAAACCAAGGAAGGAAACGGGACGGGGTGGGAGCATTGAAGAGACAAGTCATACAATTTTGCTGGAAGACTGACATGAATTCCCTGGGTGGAATATTTTATTAAGTAGCGTCACTCGACCGATCATTGTCTTCACAGTAGCATTCTACATCTTTTCTCTCTCCTTTTTTTTCATTTGTTCTTGTGCCGCAGCACCAGCATCACACACATCACCGTGCTAGTTCATCTCCACTCAGCAAAGAGACAGGGGCACTTTCCCCTGCATTCTTCCCTTTTTATCTATATTTTCATATTATAGGAGATTGTTTACACTCGACGCTGAAGGTGTTAGTAGCAGAATTACCTCGAGGCCTTAAGTCACGGTGTTATAAAATGAAATAAAGGAGAATGAAGACGATGCAAACTTCTTCTCCTTCAAATCGAGCAACACATCCTTCAATTCATTTATGCATGTGTGAGCCCGTGTATATGATAATAAACAAAAATACTGAGAGAGAGAGAGAGAGAGAGAAAGAAAGAAAGAAACTTGTGTTGATGAGCATAGTATTTTTTCTTTCTAAACTTTTTTTCTCTCCCAAAAAAAATTCTCGCACTGTTCACCTTCTTTACGACGCGAATTGTCAATACCCAACGAATAACTATTGTAGAAAGGTGGTTAAAAGACCAAGGTAAAAATGCACACCAAAACATATTATGCATAAAGATAACACACATTCAAATAAAACTGGTAGTGAGAAGATGAGCTAGTCTTCCCCCGCAATATATGCATCATTTTCTTTTTCAGACTTTGTTTGGTACAAGTGGTAGAACTAATATTCATAAAACATCCCTACGGTAAGGTGGTATTACAATCATACTTTATGATGATTTTGATGGAATAAGAAAGCCAGAATTTACATATTACACTTTCTACACGCACCACACCAAAACCATATTATATCATATCATATATTTCATATCAACCCCATTGTGTTCATTCATACTTTCTCCAAACTATATGATAAAAAGTATTCTAATTTGCATTCACAATAATGTAGCATGTATTCATCACACAAATGTACTTAGACTATTTTATTCCTTCCTCCTTTTCCACGAGAAGAAGGGGAAAGCATATGGTGGCTAGGATAGGAAATAAAGAACGCCGTATAAAAATAGTACATTATGCATATTTTTATGACGGTTGTTTTGTTACCAAGTAGCTAATAGCTTTCATGCATAAAGGGAGCAAGGGAAAGGCGGGAATAGGAAAAAGTGAGTTTTTTCACTTGACTTAGTTTGTTGACATAGAAAAGTAAGAAAAGAGTGAACCAATTTGATGGTGGCATACTAGAGGCAACACCAAAAACTACTTTCATATAAATACCTACACCGACATTGGCAGAGTTGGAGCCATTGGAGGGATGAATGCCTCCAGCAGAAGGAAGACTTTGACTTTTTTCATTATTATGAAATGATATATTACAAAAATGGAATGTAACGGTTAAAAGAGAGGAAAGCTTTGTAAGACATCTGCAGCTTTCTACTGCTACACGAAGAGTAAGTAGCCATCTGGTTTACTTTGTGATATACTTATATTGCATCTTTTCGAGAGACCGTGATATGGTCGGAGAGGCACTCTTCCTGGATCCTTCACTATTACCTACTTTCTCTTTCTTGCATTAACTTAATGATGATAATAATAACGGTAATAATAATAATAATAATAATAAGCATGGCTTTTACTCACATTCACACACCGATTCTTTTAGTGCAGTGTGCTCATCCTAAAACTCAGAGATACGGAAGAGGAACACGAGTAAGAGGATGTTAGGAAGAAAGGAGGAGAGGACAATTGTATCCGTATGTTTCAGCAGGAGCAGAACAAAAAACCTCTGATGGAGACGCTCATTTAACGTTTGGTTTTCGGCAGAACGTAATGTTGGGGATGCGGATGCGTGCTCTTTTAGCTAATGTAGTTACTATGTAGTACATTGTATATGTAAATAAGGTTGGGCAGTTTTGCTACTTCCAACTTCACACGGTTGACGGTAGTCTAAAATAGGAATATAATATTAACAAAAACAACCTTTTATACATTCTTTTTTTTCAAAAACATATCATAAAGTCACACAAGATGGTTTTTGTAGGAAGCTGGAAAGTGCTACTAATAGCGTTGTAGTTCTGGAAGAGTAAAAACAGCTCTTACAGAGCATGATGCGCGGGGGTGAAAATTCTTTAAGATCGAGCACCTTCATTTTAAGAGAAAAGGGAGCAAAAAGAAATTTTTACTACGTTTTTTCTCTCAATTAACAAGATTTTTTCCCTGCATTTTTCAAGTGTGTCTGGGATTGGTAATCATAGCACTGCTTAAACAGTAAGACAATAAAGTTTCAAATCAAATCAGATCTAACATTGGTATGACTTTCGGTTTAAAGTTTGGCGTATTGCAAAAAATGTATAGTGTACTTCAGTTCCAAGTATGTTTATTTTTTGAAAAGTCATCCTCATGCATATTTGCATAGACAGCAGGCAGGCACGCTCAAGTACGGATAAAGGTACACTTACGTAAAAAATGCTATAGTAAATACGATGTCTCTACAGTTCAGTATGACGAGAGGATTTTTTGTTTACGTTGGATGAAATTAAACTAGTGAAAGTTATGGGCAATATTTACCGGTAAATTACATAATATCTTTTCTCCATTGTGCTTTAAAGTAGGGTGCATTTATGAGATGATATAAAACAGTAGGATCTGGCGTGAATTTCCTTTTCTTAAGGCTTAAGAAGCTTGACGAGCTTGTGCACATCCTCTAAGAAAATGGGACTGTCTCTATGAAAACCTGTTATTGAACTCGCTCACAAAGCATATCATACATCCTTATAATATGCCCTTGTATTATGCTACTAATAATAATGAATCCCTTCAGTCATTTATGGAGCAAGGCGTTGCGGTGAGTGAGTTGAACACATTGAACAGGGATTTACATTTCCTGCAATCTTTTATGCTTCATAACTCCAATGTCAGACTTGCTTATTTGACTTTTACGTTTGAATAACTTGATAACAATACATTTCAGTAGTTCATATTTATTGTTCTAATTTTCACCGGAAATTAATTTATACAAATGTGATAAAACCAGAAATTAATTCTCAGTTTACTCACTCACTTGATATAAGTATACTGTCGGAGATAGAAATCAATGAAAGCTTAAAAGCTTCATCCTTAGTTTTTATTTAAAACCTATACTCATTATCGTTACACCGAGAAAATTTTTACGCGCACAAAGTACCAGATTAAAAGACAATGAGAATCACTTTGTTTAACAAGTCATGCGAACAATTTAATCACCAATTCCTTGAATGCAGTGCGTCATACTTTTGTCATTTGTTGTCGCTCGAAGGCCATGGACAAACTCACAACAAAGCGTTTCATTTCTTTACTACACGTACGTCATAACTGGTCGAATCAAGTGTTTCTTGTGTAAAATAGATTAAAATATTTCTCTGTAGTACTGACGATGCTGACGACGAGTAGACACATAGATCCTAATAAAAAATTTGATATCTGCACAAATCCGATTCAATTAATGTTTTGTACGGCAAATATGAATACCTCCAGAAAAAAATGTGTAACTCAAAGTAATTTTGAAAATTATAATGGACTAATGACATTTGAATATGCATGTATGTTTTTATCAAAGGATATGAGTCATTCTGTCGCTTGCAGGTATAGAACTTGATTTGGTAGAGATTTGAACGGAGAGTTGATGTGGCTACATCTAATTTTGGAAGCTGAAGGATCGTTGTGGATAGGTTTGATGTAGGTGATAGGGGCAAGGGCAATGAACTGGTCAAAGTAAAATGCTTTTGTTAATTGCATAAGGTTAAAATATTAGTCTACATGAAATAGAAGATGCATATACATATATTTAATCCCCCACTAATATTTTAACATGGAAAATCACTCAAGTTTTCCAAAAATCTGAGTATAAGCTAAGCAATGTTTGGATTTCTTTTAGGCGTGAGTTTCAACCTCCAGCTGCATAACTCTTTTGCAAACATAAACTTCGAAATTCCCTTTCCCAGGTTATGAGCTATTATTATTCACTTGTGGACAATGAATTCTAACATGCATCTCATCTCATTTATAGTAGGGACCTCTCACACTTATCACTTATCCGCCAGAGGTTGTTCGGAAACATGGGTTGACAAACATGATAGAAGAATTAAATCTATTTGCAATGGCATGTGAGCAAGGCAAGAGGAGCTAGCTACAACTACAACATGCGCCTATCAAATTATTCTTCAACGATGGAAGCAATGATACGTAATTTTACTCATTTCAAAGTCATTCTGTCACTTAAACTGACAATGAGTGATCTGGATTTCCTGCGAATGAAATGAGCTGGTGGGAGAAACCAGTGTTGAATGTTATGTATACTTATTTCCTGTGACGGAGGGAGGGCTTCCGCATATTATGCACAGTCTATGTATTTATATGATGAATTAAACTATAGGTGTGTTACTACCAAAAGTATATGCATAACTGAGCAACTTTGTGGCTGTCCGATACTATTTAAAACAAATGCACCACTGAATGAGCTGGTGTGTGGGAATTAGGAGTACTTCGGAACCAACATGTTTGATGTCCGGCATACATATTTCCACAACTCTGCTTTCACTGACTTTACGTTTAGAACATATTATAAATTAGTTGTTTTTGTGTTTTGAGTAAGTGTCACAAAGGCAAAACACATAGTTTCTATGTATGTAATGCACATTCGTTTTTAGTAAGTGATAATTTTACTGCATATGAATGAATGAATGAATATCTACAGAAAATAAACTGCTAGTAAGCAGGCCAGAGACGTAGCTGAAGAAGTCGTTGAGTGATCCCCTCCAAACCCCCTCCACCACCTTCGCCCTCTAAACCCACCTTCGCGATCCTCTCCCAACGTATAGTGAAAGCATTACTTGTACAATACCATTCCGGGTTCTGTATTTATGCACAAGCACATGATTCCGAATTTATACACAAGAACATACACAAGGATGCTTTGCTATGCTTTCGTATACATATACGTTTCAGCCACATCGATGAGTTTCTGAACTCTAGCGCCTATAACTTTCGAACCGTTTGACCAATTTCTCTGAAAATTCTTCCCAGAGGTCCTCTTGAGTAGTGCTACCTGTATACCAAGTTTCGTCCAAATCGGTCAATGTATGTGACCAGGAGAGTGCACACAGACAGACAGACAGACAGACGAACTTAGTAAAACCATTACTATGCTGAATGCTTCGCTTCAGCTACGTAATAAAGTCACATTTTTTGTAACGTCCTCGTTGTGTGTACAAACTAATTCCAATTAAATTTTCAGTATCTAAGTATTGAACGCAATGTCAGTAATGTGTCTTGGAAATCACAATTCTTATTTTCATTATTGTAGGCGCGATGGCATTATTTCAATTAAACATTGCAATAGGATACCAACTGACGACGACAAATTTTTCGCAGCACAATGTTTCTAATCGGTTGGCATCGCAACACATCTGATGTAAGATGTAGTGTGAATTGACTTCATAATCAAAAAGATAAATACAGAAGTCTAATTTACGATTAAATAATGAGTCAACGTAAATTCATTGACTCAGAACGTTTGTTTTGCGTCTAATATTTTGCATTTCTTGTTGGAACAGGATTCATAAAATGAATAACACATATAATGAAATTGGAAAGCCTTTGATGTAAATCTTTTTTGTGTAGTAGGAAGGAATATACGGATGTAAAATAACAACAGCAGTAGAGCTACGGGAGCTATATCAATTCGTGATTGCATTGTAAGAGATTCCATGTGTGCCGTATGAAAAGCAACTCATCCTGATCAAAGACTTGTGAGGTAAAACTTTATAACTGAATGTCACGAGCAGATATGCAGTATGGGTTTCTTATGTAATGAGGTGTTAGTGTATTATGGACTAAAGGGTAATGAAATTTGTAGTTTGAGACACCACCCAAGCGCTATAGAGAAATCACTAGTCCCACACATTTTTGTTAAAAATTGAAATGGGGCTGTGATCATGACATTGAGATAGTTCTATCGCCAAGTTTGAACATACATGTTTTTCTTGCATTTTGATTCGTAAAAATTCAAAAGCTTCTTTTTAATTGTAGTTACTGCCAACGCATTGCCAATTTCGTACTCATCAAAATGCAAAACTGTTACGCATTTCAACAATCATCATTGTAAAACTTGCGAGTGTAATGGACGCAGTAATAACTACATTTCAGTGCCCTCATGGAGGAGACTACTTTTAATGTAGTTAACTAACTTGTATATTTTTTTGAGCATTTACTCCCTTAAAAGTAGCCAGAGTAATTGAAGACCAAGTTGAAAAAGTGTAGTCCAAATCAAATTTTTTTTCTCATTAGACACAACTTTCTTTTAGCAACTTTTCACTAATGTAGAGCTAAGTGGACGAGCGTTTCCTGTGACGGTGTCGTCCGTCCGCATCTTCTTCCCGTACACCAAGTACATAAGTAAATGAATGAAGTACCAAATACAAAAGTTGGAATCTTTTTCAAGTGAGGCGAGAAGAGAGTCGGACATGAGACACAATGAAGACACCATTCACAGAGTGTCACTTGAAGTAAGGAAGTTGGTGAAGCGTAAGTTAGTACTTTCGTCAATGCTTTTGGTGCTCTTCTTCACAACTGCGATACACTAGAAATGCTAAGAATTCTATGGTATTCCTCCAAATAATGGATCCACTAAATACTTGGAAGGACTATCACCTCTGTTACAAAAGGACGCCACTGCCCATTCTTCGCTACGAAATTGCTAACGCATAAACATACGTACATATCAATCCAACTTTGCTTTGTGTCATCCAAATACAACCTATCATAGTATATGATATTGGTTGGGGATGATTGAAATGTACAGAAGGACGGAAGAAAAGAGCATGAGTTTTTTAGGATGCTTACAAAACGAAGAAAAACGAGGAGAGCATAATTCTCTCGCTCCTAAAAAGTACCGAAAATGGAGGCTGAAACGGATAGGAAACAGACATGTTGACGAGCACGATGAATCCTGATAATCACGAAATCTATGTTTTCCTCTGTCCTCTCAAGTTTGCATGTAGGCTTTCTAGCTTGTGTCCTTACTATCACAAGCACTGATAAACTGATTCTCCTTGATACTTTCTAGTACAGCTTAGTCTTTTTCTGCTGCTCTGATAGTACAAGATGCGATAAGTGCTTAGGTATATATATATATACGAGAGTAAGTACTCGATACTTTTACAACACTGGATTTTATATACCTTCAACTATCCAAGCAGAAAGGGAAAGGTATATTCAATAAAATTATCAAGCAGTATTCCACAAAGGCCCTTCGAGAAGACACTCAATCACTCACTTAAGCCAGACCTTCAAGGGTGCCGAGTTTTTCTTCCCTAAACAAGACTCTTTCCCCTTCACTCAGGGTATGGTGAATGCCTTTAACTCCAACTTTCTACTGTTTTTACTTTCTACTTAGGTGACTCTCGCAAGAGACGAAATTCCACGCTAAGAGACCACAAACTTCAAGTTTCCATGAGTAAGTAAGAATGACATCATCATGTTATCAGGAAGAGAGGAAGCACATTCGTAAGAACTTGTGATGTGCAGACACATATCAGATCAAAAATGCTACCGGTCAAACTTTGAAAAAGAATAATCTCAATATCCTTTTCTGCCTTTGATACCGAAAAAGTTAATGTGGTTCCCAGTACTTTTAGGAAAGTAATTGTCACACCGTTTTAATGGTTGTCCATGGTTGAGAGATATAGCAAACTAACCGTTGTTTGATGCTGTTAAGAAAAGAGTTTAAAACTCTGCGATAGCTATGGTAGAAATGTTATTGCATGATACCTAATATGAATTTTAAAATTACTCACTTTACAAGACTCTTGATGAGTATTGTAAAAAGCGCTAACATAATCTCACTTGTTTTGAATTTTGTGCTATAATCTTTCTCAAGTTGATGTTGATTATGATTTATGTATATTTAGGTTTATCAAAAATGTGAAGAAATATGGACACTAGATACCTTAAGTTCATGGCACCGTCTAGAATCATTTTTAACTGTTATTGGCCAAAATTGTGTAATATACAATGTGCTCTTTCATTTGAAATATTTTTGGCAGTCCACTTTAAAAACTTAAGATATTTAATTGTTTTAAAAATATCCTGCATATATTCAATATTTAATGTCGGTTAAACTACTGACATAAGAATTTTCATTCGGACAGCCCAGTTCACTAGGATGAATGAATCAAATTACTTGCAAACGTGACCTTGACCAGTTTTTTAATTTTTCTTCGGCGACATGACTAAATCCGTTTAAGGTGCATACCAAATATTGTTGGTAAAAAGTCACAGACGTATATATACACAAGCGATTCATTTATATTATTATGATGTTCATGAACTAATCATAAGAGATCATTTTAGGCACCACTTGAAAATCAAAAGGCAGCTGAAACACCACCTAATAATAGCATATTTCATTGTGACAGCAATTCTCTAGCTTCTAGTCAATTCAATGCCATTGCACGTCACTACGATTCACTCTCAAAACAGATCAGAGTTCCCCCTTGAGTTTATATGAATGAGAAAATCAAAGGATTATAATGAGATACCACAACTCTTGACTAGGTCAACTTACCCAACTTTTCACAAAAAGCTTCAAAGGATGGGAAAACGGAAAAGACTCCAATGTTGAATATATTCCGCTGGTAATGATGATGACGATGATTATTTTTCTAAATGCATTAGACCGTCACGGATTATTACAATGACACAAGGGAGCAATATGCGTAGATGGATGAATAAAGAACTTCAACCACCAACCACCTTAATTCACTCTTTTTCCTCATTCTCATTCAGCTCTCCAATTGCTAAAGCCATCACGTAATCCGAGGATATGAAGATGGCACCCGATTAAAAGGAATGTCGGGGTTAGATCGTTAGATGGTTTTTTAAAGAAGTGTCTCTGGCATTATATCGGTGTCATTTCATTCAAGGTGGAACATCTATCTTTATTATCAATTGTGAGCCAAGGTATTCTTATTCAAGTAGTCTGCATTGAATTCAACCTCATGAAGTCATTTTTATACGCATCGTTTGTGATAGGGATCCATTGCACACATTCCCATGTTTTTCCTTCTTGTGAATGAAGTTGTTTCACCCAGCGGTTTGAATACTTGCACGGTATAGTTTATGAAGGCAAACTTTTTTCTCGGCATTGTTACTGAATCGTAAATAAAGAATTACTTACATATATTCTCATTTCAAGCATTTTGCTGAAGTTTGAAAGCTCAGTGTGAATCCATTTTTAAAATCATTACACACCTCATTTTCCAGGCCTGAGTACCCTGCTGCACAGTGTGAAGGGATATTAGGAGGACCCCGGTGTTGCTGCTACAAGTTGAAGTTTTTATATGATTCAAGTATCCATTTTTATATTATGTGAGCTCTTTCGTCGTCGCTAGCAAAGTTTGGTATTAAGTGGTCTAACTAGATCTTCTCCTGTGACAGTAAAAGGTATAAATGCATTATGGTCATCAACTGTGCACATAAATTTTAAATCCTGTAAAGAACTAAAGCATGTCAGGAGCATTGAGAATAGATTTAGATGCTATTCGGCTGGCAATAAATGTAGGATTTATGAAAACGAATCTTGATTTTTTAAACCGTTTCGGTAAAAAAACCTTTGTTAAATAATAATAATTGATGCAGGTACCTTCTAATCTAACTCGCTGTCTCAGCAGAAGCAAGCTTATGATGTCGTTTCGGCGGATTTTAGTAGATTTTATTACACATTAAAGCAGCATCTCATGAAGCATTAACAGTGCATTAAATAATGAAAACGGACAATAAACGATTAAAACTCAGAAGAAACCGTTAAAAATCAATCGGTTAATGTTACTGTTAAAAATATATTAATCTATGGTAAAAAAACGACCAACTTAAACCCGGTCATCAAATTTTCCAGACTTGTGAAAAATGCAAGGTATGGGATATTCAGCAACGCAACCGAGATGGACTAAATGGTCCATCACGGAATTCTAATTTTGCTCTGAAACAAAATACCGATTAGTAAACAAAATGCAAAATAAATTGAAATATATAACTTTTAATTCTCACAATATTAGTGTAGTTTTAATTGTTAATATTTAACACATAGGTCTGCAGTAAAAATAACAATAATATCTATTAAATAACAATGGTACGATTGAGAATGGCGCAGTGAAATGTCGTGAATTTCTAAAAAAATCAAGGCTTTCTACAAGCTTGATTTAGTAGTTTCTGTCGTGCAAGTTTATGTTTTGCAATCCTTTTCTTGGTGCAGAGGTTTGATTTAATACGAGTCAGAAAAATTAAGAACATTTGATCATTGAATATTAACTGTAAATGCTATGGTATTTAGGTTAACTGCACAGGCTGTAATATTATTTAAGTCTGAATCCGTTTCAATTCCATTAACCTTGTAAAGAATACAATGGAGATGTATTAAAACAGTTTCAAACTAACGTTACATGCATCACCCGATCACAGTTCCCCTTGTCCATGTAGTTTACTACTGTTGAAAAGAAATTCTTCATTAAGGTAAAAAGAAAAATCAAGGGTAGGGATAGCTAATGAACAAAGACGAAAGTAAGGTTGGTTACTTCTTAGCGGCACGTTGCATCCACTTTTGGTAATCTCAACCCAGTTCCTTTTTCTTTCAAAAACCTTTTCTGTATATAAGACTTAGATACTTACTTAACTTATCCCAAGTAAATAAATGAGGAGCTGAATTTTGGTTGTTGGAAAATGAAGGAAGCACTTGTATCACACACACAAAAGTAACCTTTTCTTACCAAGTTGAGTATCTGTAAAATGGATGATGATGCAGTAAGAAGATTCATCTCAGTCTATGTAATTAAGTTTGTGTCAAGACAAGAGAGAGAAGTGGAAACGCATGAAGGGAAATCCAAGTACGGCTTCACTTCTTCCGTTTACGACCATGGCAGGGAGAGAGCATGGTACATATTCTATGTTTTTATTCCAAATAATGCTACGGTGATGGTATGATGATGCACAACAGGAATATAATGCACTGTGGATTTCGGAATCCCGTGAGTCGCTCTGGAACAAAAATCAAAGCATTTTGAAGACAACGTACGTATGTGTACGCTTATCTAAAAAAAATGTTGGGAGATGTTTGAAATGCAAGCGGCAAGTTTTGGTATTCATTTCTCTCAGCGAAAGTCAGTTTATTTTTGGAGGAGAAAGAGAGTATTGTTCTTTGTGGGATAAGTATATCGACATGGATGCATCATCATCATCTGTGTGTGTACACTCCATTCTTATTCCTAGCCTCCTTTCCTCGTTTGAGTTTCTACCATTTCTTGTTGATCACATAATGTGTATTATGTCAACACTCTGAGGGAGCATAAACCAAAGCAATCGTCATTTACTGTGACCAAAACTACAACATTCTTCTAACCATGTAGTATGTGCCCATTGAGCTGAGTTTGTTTACAGAAATTATTTCCCCAATTTGTTAGATTTGTGGGGAAAGCTTGACATCTCAAGGAAAAGTACAACGATGACAACTCATTGAAATGCTTATACCTCCTGCTGTTGTCTCTTTCCACTAGGTACGACTTTTCTCCCACTTCATTCGTTAGCTCCCTTGTGGTTCTTAACTTCATTCTAGACTTGCATGTTGCATACACATATATATCCCTTTCCCTGGATTCTAAATCAAATCAAGCTGTGTGTGCTGGAACAGGAGACAAGGATGGTCATGAGAAGCTTCCAAATAAACGGCTTTCACGAGGGTTTCCTCTCTTTAAACTCCATGTATATACGTCGTTAGACTTCAACGCAACAAAAAAAGTGGGAAAATACTTGTTTTTCTTTCTTTCTTTTGCTTTTTTTCTCTACTCAAACTATCTTTCCATATATGTATGTGAATTGGGGACAAGAGCAAGAACTCTTCACTTGTTATCCATACGTGGAGCTAACATGTACGTACGTGATGGGAAGCAGTCACATAAACTTCAACCAATGCAATTTCAGAAATACATACTACCAGTTTCCTCCCAAGTAATTGCTCACATTTGGCAATGTCAATCCGTCTTTACAGCACTAAGATTGTTATTTTCCCAAACTGTACTCAAAGTCGAACATGCAAATGTCTTAAATTATTAATTAATAATTTTCATGTTTCCGTCAACGATTTCCTTTCTACAGAAACTCTAATCGTAAGTCATGGCTTTGGGAGAAGACGCCCATTCATGCTAATTAACAGCCAATTAGACGATTTAAGACTTTACTTGTAGCCTTAATCCATGGGTGAATGTAATTCTTGCTTGAATTGAATTTAGTATCCAAACTTCAGAGCGGCAATTTTGTTCAACAAAATTAGATTTGTAGTTAGGACTATAGCTACTTGGGTTTATGATATTATGTTTTGTATTTCTTTCCACCTTTTCAAAACAAATATCAATGAAGTACGAAGTAACATGACGGATTTTAATAGACCTCCTGTTTTTTCCGGTCAACATTATGAAAAAAGGCATATTCTAACAAAAACGAGGCTTATCATTACAAGGACTTGTACCAACTCATCTAGAGGGAAAAAAGATCAGGCTAGTAAAAGCCTGCGTCGTGATGATATTTGGCAGTTGGTTATTTTCTAATGATGTCTAAACCATGCATTGAATGTTTTTATAAATATTATGATGACTAAATAATATTTTATGCAGGTGTACTTGTGACTAAAGCTGAGGACGTCTATTTCCGTAGAGGTCAAGTATCATATCACTACGCATGTACGAAAATCAACTATTCTTTCCAGTTTATGTAGTTACCTGGTAAACGGTATGCATTATACTTTTTTCTATTCTGTGTTTATTACGTAGCTGAATCAGCGTAGTTATAACTTTACTAAGTTTGTCTGTCTGTCCGTCCGTCCGTCCGTCTGTGAGCACTCTCCTGTCGACATGCGTTGACCGATTTCCACCAAATTTGGCACATATGTAGTACACCTCAAGAGTACGCCTGGTATTGCTTTTCAGCCAAATCGGTCAAAGCGTTTGAAAGTTATGGCGCGAAAATTCAAAAATCCGCAGATTTGGCTGAAACTCAGTATATATAGATTATCTGATATGCTGAATCGATTTCTGATGGTGATAATGCTATATGAGCAGCATTTCATGCAGATTTGAATGTTTTTGAGCGCGAAAATTCAAAAATAGTCCCATTCATCACCCAGTATTCCTATTCATCGCCCAGAATTCCCATTCATCGCCTAGAAATCCTATTAATCGCCCAGAAATCCCATTCATCGCCTAGAAATCCTATTCATCGCCCAATATTCCTAGTCTCCTGTGTATGCCATTCAGCTACGTTTCTAGGTCTGCTTACCAGCAGTTTATTCGTTTCAATTTTTACAATTGAAATTAGTTGACGAAAAATGTAAACCTTTTCGCATTTACAATATGCTTCCTTGTACTCCAAAATCTCCTAAAAAAGTTGGAGATTTCTAGCATTCTTGTACGTGTAAGTTGTGTTTAAGGCAAAGTTTAGCAAGTGTTGTTTATAATAAAGTGCTCATGTGAAGGGAAAGTAAAAGCATAGTCATTGAGGAAACGAGGATAAAGCTCATCATTCCATCTGACACTCTATCTTGTCGTTCCGAATCGTTAACTATTGCCCTGTCAGACTTGCCTTATGGATAGGTAGCTGTATAAAAGGCAGAACTCTCTTTCATTCTGTACATGAATTTCATTGTCGATGAAGGAGCCATAACTGTGTGTACATGATGATGGGTCTGATGATTCGTGCTTCTTTTTCCAGTTTAAACTAACGGCAATGTAATGGTTTGTACACGAGACCAACTTTCACAAATACACACACGTAAAGTATTTGCATTAGAATCACCTCTCCATTGCTCATGTTTTCGTGCGTCATTATCCCATGCTTAAAATGCTTAACACTCGATTTCTCGTATTCCTTCATCTATCAGTACTTCATCCTCTCCACTCCGGTACACCAACCATACCATTATGGTGGGTATGTTCAAATGATTGTCGAACCAAAAAGCATCTCATCGCCTACACCAAAAGTCGGAAATAAATATATAGCTACAGCTACAATACTTTATTGAGAATATGCTGTTTGCTTACACAAAAAGATAGAGCAGTAGTGTAGCAGTGTGATCATTCTACTCATCAACATCGTCGCCATCGCCTTCCTCATTTCTAAAAAACATATCTCTTGTATATCCATGCGTGAATTATAATATCGGAGGAGTGACAAAGGTAATGTAGAGCAGAAAATATTTTGAACTCACAGGGAGGTAAATAGAAAGGGAGGACATATTATCCAAATATATTTTAGCTAAGAAATGGGCTAAAGATGTCTCATCTAGTGAACTGATGATTGCATTGCTCACACGGTGTTTCTCCCTCCATGTATTACCAAAAATGTGAATAGTCTCTTAACACTAATTCTTTTATTCTACTGGTCTCTAGTAAAGTGTAATCACAAGGCTGTCACATTTATCCTAGTAAGAAGAAACTTATTAGGATTTCCATCTATTTCTCCTACTTAAGATATGGTTGAAAGCCACGATTCATTTACAGCCATGCATTTTGGCTCCTTAATGGATATTTTTATCGTGAAACGGAAGAGGACAGCTTTCCAGAATGAGAAAGAGAGAAAAAAGGAGAAAAGAAGAAAAAGAGTCTGATATGAAAAGCTTATGCAGATATGGGAAAGAGCAGAACACACATAATGTGTTAGTATAAATAGGTATGAAGACAGAAAGAGAGAGAGAGAACAGCAGATACAGACGTACATATGTACGCTAACTCTGTATCTTACTGACTGTTCCTGTAGCTTATCCTTATTTCTTTGCCTCAGTTCAGATTTCATTCTTTTCTATCTGCTCCAGACCTAAAATTCATGCATTTTGACTCAATCCTCATTTACAGTGGTAGTTGAGCGCACCATAAGAACGACTCTTGTGTACATGAAATATATGCAAGAGTGTCAAACTTTATAATATCAATGGGTAGTATTGTGTTATTGTCAGTTCGTAGCTAAAGTATAATATGAGAACCTAGATATGCAATGCCGTACGTACGTCGGGGATAGAAATAATAGCTTTTTTCTTCATTCAGAGGAAAACGTAAAGCCGGATACCGTACATGCATTCATGCATGCTTTTGTATTGTTATGTGCATAATATTTGAGCTCATATTCATTGTAAAAGCTGCGTGTGTGAGCCTTTTTCTAGCACTAGGGAAAATATAACCAAGAACGAAAAAATCGGGATACGAAATAACGAGAAAAATACAGAGACGATGAGAGTGGAGAGAGGTGTTGGAATGGAGAGAGAGACAAGATATTTTCGTTTTTCATCTCTCTCGGAGATGAAGATGAGTGCTAGCCAACTCGTAATTTGAACACGGGAGAAAAATGTGAAGTTAGTAGTACCCGTTGAAGACGCATGTATATAGGTAACTTCAATTTTACTCTGCTAGCGTCGTCTCTTTTTTTACCCAAGTGTATTGTGTGTGTACCCCGCATTATGTTTGCCGATATTCGCATCAGCGGTTGGCTTGGATGTTGTCATTATTTAGCAAAAAACGTAGCTTTATGTAGGGCAATACAGCACAACATCATCTCACTCGCATAGCATCTACATATATTGGAGGATGACGAATATCTAGTCGCATAATGATCTTTATCAGTGTGAAAGATGGTAATATTAGGTGAAATCTCATTCGTAACGCAATGAAGATCATGAAGGTATAAAACGGAGTTAGAGCACGTTGCCCCAATATTTCTATAGTAATCAATGTGGCCTTCAATAGCAAGTGCAAAGACATTTTGATTTTTTTAAAAAGCATGTAATATCATATCATTTCATTTGAATGTATTAAAACATGCAAAAAAACAATTTTAAAATTAGCTTACAAATAACTTCAATTAAATTCTTCAAAACTCAACTTTAGCACGTAGATAAATGATAACTCAACAAATGAAAGTCGTTCAGAAAATGTAATGTTTGGAGGCTCTAGTTAAAGGAAGACGACGGACCAATGATTGCTTTTTAGCCAATTTTGGAAAGGAGTGAGCCAATAATTGTAAAATAAACTGATATGTTGACACAAGCAACCAAAACCTAAGATATTAGCATACTGTTTTGAAAGCAACATGTTTTGACGTTGCATGTATACCTCTGACCAAAAAAGTGTAAAAAGGATGTCAATTTTTCTAATGTAGTATGATTTTTCAAATCCACAAATTCCTAAGTAGTGCTGCTTCCACTCACCTAGCAGAAAAAAAGCCACAATTTTTTCAGTGACTTGGAAAAGAGAAGCAATATATACAAATGACGCTTGAGCCCCAGACGCTGCCACCTTGTCCCATGAGTAAGTGACATGACAAGAAAGAGAACGACAGAGATAGAAGGAGCTGAAAATTTTACTAGTTGGAAAGTTAGAAACTTGAAACAAGGTTTTTATGTCTCTAAAAGCGTATACATGTACCTTGATAGACAAAGTTTGACTTGACTGTCACTCCAATTGCTGATTAAACTTTCTACTTCATTCTTCCACTGATTCACCTAGCACCCCCTTAGCTATCCATTTTGTTTTACATCTATTTATCTTAATGCATTACTATGGGCGAGACATCAATGACTCTCTCTGCCTATGTATGTGGAAAGTGAAGTTGGAATACAGATTCTCAAAACCTTATGCAACTTTTCATAAACAAGTGACTATGTAAGTGTACTTCTCTCCTCTTCTCTCTCTTTTCTACTTGTCATAATTTCGTATGAGTTGCGGAACACCAGATTTTGGCAGGGAGTGAATAATATACCACTTATATAATGTATACAATTCAAATGTCCACTTTTACTTTTGCTTTTATGCAATAGTAACTACACACAAATATAGCTGGTTACCATTTCAAATCATCTCATCTCAACTCTGGCTAATATCTTCAACTTTTCAGCTTTGAATTTTCCTTGTCTTCTTCTCGTGTTTTAGGAATGCCTTCCAAAGTTTCAAAGTATCTATGTTACGTACGTATAACGATTTTTAAATATGTATTATGAAAATTGCCTTCGTAAGTTGGAGGTTTGAGTGCAATTGGTGGTCACGAGTCACGACTGCATTTACATGCATGTTGTGATGAGCATAGATCCATTCCTTTCCCCCTACACACTATGATATGATATGATAGGTTATGGCAAGTCGTCGTGATGTGTGTGGAGCACATCCATTCCATTGTGGAATGGAATGGAATGTATAAAACCGTTGTCGGCGTTTCTGGACTCAAACCTACAGCCTATCTCCCGATAAAGTTTTCCCGGCCACAGCAGAGCACATCATGAATTTTGAAAGAGAAGCAAAAGTAACTGAAATAAATTGACAGCTAGCTTTATTGAGCAAAAAGCTTAAATGCACAGTACCACTGTATGGATTATGTATGCTTTACTTGTCACTTTTCAAAACATTATTTATACAGCTGTTTAATACAGTCACTTTTGCTGTGTTTGCCCCTAAAGTTGATGCTGTGTATGTGTGTATTTGTATCAAACCAAACCGATATGAATGTGGAATGGCAAATGGCAACGTGTTCCATCCAACTCTTCTTGTATCAGTCAGTTTGTGGCATGCATGATGGTAGTACACATCGCCTAATATGTTCGTTTTTTTCTGGATTATTGAAATGTTAGAGCCTCTTTCTTACATGAAATGTAAAATTATAGCAAATGTTCAGTGAACATTGAGCATGATAAAAAAAAGTACTAAAAAGTAACAACATGACTGGAGGACGTCAAGCTATACAGGAAAAAAATAAATATATTACATCTTGTTTTGGTAGAGTAAAGATGCACACACACTAGTCACTTGCTCAAGTACTTTCCGTTTTTGGTGAATATTATATGAGAGTAAGTATCTATAATGTTTTGGAATCATTCGGCAAGAGTGGATATGATATCAAGTTTAAGCAAGCTTGTCTCGTTATCATCTAATACATCTGGGGTGTATCGTGTACCAAATGGAAAATATTGTTTGAAAGAGTAAGATTAGAAGTACATGCATAGGTATGTACGTGCTTATAGGATAATGCCAACCATATAATGTTACTCCGTCCAGAAAACGAAACTTGCTACTTTTGGGGGTAAAAAGAGTCATAATGGGGTTGAGCTAAGGAGGCATTGCATAAAGCCATTTCTTTCCTTGGTTTGCTACATGAATGTTCCTATCTGTTCTTCCAGTTGTATTTATTGTAAGCGTTTGGTAACCTTCCAAGCAGATTCACTTACCCGCTCTTCATGGCTCGGTGACAAAAACCACCAAACTCATTTGTACAACTGTTAACTTGTTATAACTTGATTTTAAAACAGTGTCAAGAACTAAGAAAGTGAGTTAATTATTACCAATCTGATAAATGCTACCAACCCTTTATCAGGTTAAATCACCATTCTAAACAGTCCCTTTGTATGATGATTCGATAGACACCTTCATTCAAGAATGGATGTAGATTCTCAATCAGAATATAGTTTATTTAAATCAAGTCAAAGCTTTAAACCATTTTTAACGTTTTGATTCATAATTTTTTAAAGCGGACATTAACATATGATATGTATTTTTTTTGGTTCAGAATGCAAAAGGTTGACGTAAGATAAAACTTCATCAAATGAATCATGAGTATGACGGAGAAAATAATTTGAGGAGCACAATAGTTGAAAGATGAAGCAACTTTCTTAGAGTGTCCCTCAAAACCATTTGGTAGGCAGAGATTTAAGTAAGTGTTGTAGCATAGACACCATACTGTGCGCATTACCTTTAATAAATCTGATTGCGATAAGATCTCAAGAAAAGGTTCACGTTAGGCAGGAGCATAGATTCATCAATCACTGAAATAAAGATATCTTGTTCCTTTAAAGACGTTGTGTTACATACACACGCACATGAAGCTTATGGAGCTAGTTTGATAGAGATAAAGTGACGTTGGTTGGCTGTAAACTGGATGGCAGCTGCAAGTAACTCTCATCATGCTTTTTAACAGCTTCATTCATTTCCTAATCAAGGATGTTTGTTTGGGACTCCGTGTAATTTATATCATTGTTGAAAATTAAGATGTGGTGCGATGCTATCCCAAGACAGTGCCAAAAGCGAGTATGTGATGAATTTTTGACGTGAGTTTCCAGTAAAGCTACATAATACACTGGCTTTAGTATTTCAGTCAAGCACAAAATTGATGTTGCAACTGCAACTTAATGTAATTTATGGCTTTTGTATTGCATATTCAAACGATAAGACTTAGATCAAGTGTAATCAGTCTAACCAATTGTTCACCAAAGTCATTTACAAGGTTTAGGTAAATATGTCACTGCAACGGTAGGATACAGATACAGACTAACGATAGAGCAAATCTGTACCCCAAGAACATAACTTAATGCATTTTAATGGAATACCATAACTTGCCTCATATGATGAGTGAAGCCAATTTTGCTGTTTGGATGTGCATTTTTACAAACATTGTAAGGCGTTATCAGTTTAAGTAGTACTCTAAAAATTAAATGAGCTTTGCAAACTGCTGGGTTTTTTTACAATGCGAGGCAATATTCACTTGCATTTCTTGGATTTTAAACCCGACCTATCGGATATCCAACTTTTCTCTCCTTGAAATTAGCATGCGAAAGTGCACGTCCAGCAACAACAAACGAAGGAGTATAATATAACTTGAACCTGGTGGTAAATTAAATTTCATAAATAAACAACAATGACAAGACAACAGTCCAAGCAGAGTTGAACAAACGACCTACGTTTTTCTCCATGAAGGCTCCATACGCATACAACAAAAAAAGGTAGGATTTTAAGTTGGTATTATTAAGCTGGTGCGCACATTCCGCATCATTCATCCGAACAGCCATTCCTGCTCTAACGAATTCATTCTGATTCCAGTGCACTCAGTTCCATTCGTTTTCTAATTTAAAAGAGCATCCATACGTGTAAAAGTAGAAGAAACGTGAGAAGAGGTGAATGTCTACAGAAGGCAAAAGAGAAATGATCCCTCACTTTCCTTTATTCCAGTTGACTGCCTCGTACCCCTTTCCATTGCATTTCGATGCGATGCCGAGCCGAATGGAGATGCTTGCTGATTGCTGATACATTTTGTTCTTTTGGATGTATAGAGCTGGGCACGTTTGTTTCACCTTTTTCGAGAACGCGACATACATTCAAGTTCTGATACTGGTCTTTAAAATTATAATTACCTACGCTGAAATCTTGCAGCATAACATTTGAAAGTTTTAAATTTCTAAACGAATGGAAAAGATAACTTTACAAAATGTAAAAAAATGCATATATACCTATACATTAATGTGGCTATTCTTCGACCGAAATCGTGCAAACAGCATGTGTATTCAAGCTTTTGGCAAACGCTGTCAGAATTCGTATACTTTTCTGTAGGCATTGGGACAGACAGACAGCCTGAATTCACTTTGTTACACACTAATAATTTGCAGTTTTGACCATGTTTTGGAAAACCAGAAACATAAACCTCAACCAGTGCAACGATACAAAACAGGATGTGTCTGGGAGAGAAGAATTAATTTTCTTGAAAAATAAAAGATTTCCATTAACATACATATGCATAAGACATATTTGCATAAAATCGTTTCAAGTCTTAGCAAAGAACCTTTCCCCATATGGTATTCCATAGTTTTACTAAGGCTACGTAAAATCCTTCCCAATCTAGAATCCAAATGGTTGAATAAGAACTTTAGCCATAAAACCCTCCTAGTCCTTTCCTGCATCCGCTGATGTCGTTCGAACTACTGGACCTTACTCTAAAAAGTTTAAATTCTTCTCTCTCCCTCACAGCCTTTTTGTTACACGTTCAATGAATAGTCGTCGATTAGACTTACACGCAACAATGCACACAAAAATTACATGCATGTAAAATTGCAAAATCGTTCACCTACGACGGAGAAAGAAAGAAGCAGCAGTAATTTTATGACATATGAGTTGCAGGAAGGTGAAAGAACGGCTCAAAATTTTTGAGAGAAAACTTTACTAGAAATTCATTTCGTTGTGAGGCACGATTTCTGTTCAACAAATACAATCAAACTTACGTTGCACTCTTCCATGTGCCCATAACATTGGAAGAGCGTAGTATAAATTGTGAGCGGAAGGATACGGATCCACAGCGACAGATAGACAAGTTTCACCCGTTGTTATTTTGGAATGGTGGGAGTAAGGTCACTTTGAAACACAAGAGTTGATTAAAATGGAAATCGAATGCGAAAATCATTTCGCTCCCCTCCATTTCACAAGTAATTGTGAGTATAACCTCTTTTCAAGCAATATGCATGGAGGAGGCAGCCTTCCCAGTTTTGTAGAGAGGAGAGAGGACTCTAGGTGTTGATAAGTGAGCATAACATAGGTTTATATCCTTCAGTAAACAAGGAGAGAGAGAGAGAGAAAGTGTTGAAAAAAAAGGTTGTTTGTATATCGAGAAAAACAGCATTTTCCTTGAACTATGCAATATTTTATGTGGGTGTTCTCAGCGTCAAAAAGTTTTAACCAACAACAGAAAGTACGAGTGGCAGTGGTGGTGTGGAGAACATACTAGTATAGTTCCCGTCTTTGCAGCTTCTCAACCACTACACCAGTGTGTTCGTTGCTGAAATGAATTGTGCCAATTGGATTTGAATAATCAAATTTCTCATCTTGCTTGGGATGAATAAAGCCACTGTTTTTCCGAGAGCACTCTATAAATTTGGTCTGGAACGAAGGGAACCATTACGCTTCCTGTTTCATTACAGTCAAATGTATGTATATGAGAGAGAGAGAATTCACTTGACTTCTGTCTTTCTTTCTCTCCTCATGTTGTGCGTTGTAGGTTTTCAACGGGAGCAGCAGGAACAGAGAAGAAAAAAAAGTGTTGTTGTGTTATAGTCACCACTTTATTACCAAAAGCTGTAGTACCAGGGTGCAATGTGATACACAAGGACGAGGGAAAGAAAAGAGTGAAAATAGTATTATACAAGAAACGAGGGAACGATGTGAATTGAGTAGAAATGCTTTACACCACCAGGATAACACATGAACCAATAATAATTCTTTGCAACAACTTCCGAATATGGTTTAATCAAAACCATCCTGCTCTTTTATTTTCGTCTCTCAGCTTACCACTCTTGCACTGCATGCCAATAAGCCTTTCTCCCTAGTGCTGATACGATACCAAACTATACAACATGCCCATTTTTATTTCATTTTAATAAAAACCAAAATGCAATGAATCTGCGTGTGTGAGTCTATATATATTTTACATTAGCTGTATGAGTGGAATTTCTGTAAATCGCTTTATTATTTGTTTTCTATTAACACTGCAATGGATATTTTGAGGATTGAGTGAACTCAACTGAAAACTGAGTTGAAGACAAACGGACCAGTCTTCCGGAAGGGAACTTTGCATTGTATGAATTATATGCCAAGCATAATGACTCGTTGAGATATGACGATGTGTGGTGTGTATACAAAAGTATTCATTCATAGTTGCCAAGTAGTAGTTTAGCTTGTTAGTATTATTTTTGGTTTTTGTTGCAAACAATGCAAAATTTAACCTGAATTTCAATACATCAGCAAGCCAGAAAATCAATTAATAAAATAACTTGTAAGCTATTTTGAAAGGTGATAAACTGTACTACTTTCCCTTTAAAGTGTTTCTATGATGAAATGATGCCAAAAACTGATAAAAAATAGAAGAAACCTCCACACAAAATAGTTAAAAAAAAACTTAAATGAGATTAATATAGGTATTCACATACGCACATGTTTTGATACGTATGTGTAGGCACATACATGTATTTAACATTGTATTGCCCAAACTGCACACAATTACTTTCTCTTGAGAGGAATATCTTTGTTCCCATTTGCTCTTGGTTGCGTTCCAGGTGTTCTTCCTTGTTATATTTCCGTCATTATTATATTAAAATGTGAAAGTGAAACTCTTACAACCACTGGCCAAAATTGAAACACCTTGAATTGAAAGTAGACAAACCTTAGTATTATTGCATTTTTCTTTTTTCTTCCAAATATAAACAAACCTACATATGTATATCAACCCCCAAAATGCAAGCTTGAAGTATATTCATATCGCTAGTCAACAGTTGGAGTACTTCCTTTTCCAAAAGTGAGCTTGTTTTAAGCGTCCAAGATCGTATCCGGTTAGCGTCAAGAAAATATATGTGGAAATTCAAAGTATTTTTTCCATAATTTCCTTCTCCTCTCTCCTCCTGTCCTGGACTGGAAATAGAAAGAAAAAAATTGAGCCGAAAGAAACATCACATTGTATTGTTCACAGTGTTGTTACGAGCACAGGCAAAAGGGCAGGAAAAGGCAAAACACGACGCATTCCCTAAAACTGTATCCGGTCTCCATTTTTACATTTTTCTCTTAAATCTACATACATTATATTCCAAGAACAAATACAAATGTGGTAGTAATCCATTACACAAAAGAAAAGAATATAAAAAAAAGTTTTATACTGCCACTAATGTTCGTTGCCCTTATTGTGAATAAATGCGTTGGGAACGCAACATAAGTTATTTTCCAAGATAAAAAGAAAAATAGCAAAAATCTACATTATAATCTCAATCTCACGTGTTTCCTTATTTAACCGTGGAGAAAAAGCCACATCAGGGTGAGTTGAGTAACATCAACATTGGGTTATATTACGTTACGTTACGTGAATAGAGGGCCACATTTGAAAAGATTTATCAGGAAAATAAGCTTTTTTTATTACTTAACAAAATAGTTCATTTACATTTATGCAATACCACATGCATTGCAGAAATGGAGTTTTATTTGTCTCTCTTTCTCTCTCAACGTTGTTGAGCTGCATGAATGAGTACAACAGGGGTCATGTCATGCCATGCTCAGTTTTCCTAGCCCTTACAATTTAGCATGCATATCATGACATTATTTGATAACTTATTATGAGCAACGAATTAAGGTTACCTTATACCCGCAAAAACTGAGCAGACGTGGGTAATAATACACATTTATTATACAGACAGATTATGTGCTGTTCACTTTTCACAATGGTTTGAATGTAAATACTAGAATGTTTCTACGGAAGATAAATAATATATATGGTGTATGTATCACCCTGTTATGTTGTTGACATAGCATTGGTGTCTAACTTTCATTTTTAGTGATTTGTAGAAAGTACTACTTGACTTTTTTTGCACTATGAAACCAGGAAACTTGTTATGGATGAGTGCATCGGGTACTCTTCATGTCTAGTTTAGAATTTTTGTCCTTCGTATTAAAATAATGAAAGCATGTTGACGTTGGCATTGATATGATCCCCTTGCTTAAAGCATAACATTATTATATTGTAAGTGGACATTTCTTGTGCTACATTGCTTAAGAATTGTTAAAAAGGTGAGAAGTTTGAGAAACAAGTTAGACGATTAGACAAAGGCATATTAGTAGGGATTCGAGGCGCTGACTGGGGTTTCCATACTGCTTTTCTCCTTGCATTTCTGCACTCGGAGGGTTAAATTCGTTTCCTGGTGAAGGATCAATTTTCCTGATCTTTTTCTACATTGAGTTATTAGAGTTCGTGACCATTTTCAAAGTAAGTTCCAGTGGTGAGTGTAAGAAGAGGAATGGAAGAGATGGATGCTCAGGCGGCATGTATCTTTTATATAAAAAGTGGGATCCAATAGTCCATCTTTGGAGTGGTGGCACAACAATAATTTTGACAGACAATGTAGAAAAGTCATGTTGTTGATTCGTTTTTCTTCACATCAGCCAGCTTCTCAGCTCACATAGCCATGAATACAGTTGGACACTGTGAATGCGAATACACACTCGTAATGCAATACGCTCATAAAGAATTCATCTTTAATCGAGTTTGACTAGACTCCACAGAACCGAGCTCATCGCACGTCAGCCCCCTCGTTATAGATATACAGAGACAAGCATAACACTTACATATTATATGGAAACGGTACGTTGCTAGTCAAGTTTTTTTTGGTTTTCTGAGACACATACAAAAAATAAAGTCACAATCACAACTTGTAGCATGGATCGTGATCGAGATATAATAGGAATTCTCTCGTGCTCGTTGATAGGTTTTATTGTGGTTTGATGAAAACAAAACCACTTACAAATGTCTCAATATTTTGTCATCTGTTAATATTTAATTCATGAAAATGATACATTGGGGATTAATAAAGGGAAGCGCTACAGAAATTGAGAAAGGAGCGTTAGGGGCAAGCTAGAGCAAATGCTAGGATATTGTGTTATGCAGTAGCAATAAATGCAAAGCATCTTTAGGTGAAGCTACTGGCATTATTCATACACCGAGTGTGGCCAACATTTTATGTTGTTAGGTGAATGTGAGGCATAAATAGTTAATGATGTTTTTAAGCTTTCTAAAATCGGTCCGTCTTTGCATACTTAATTAGTGTAAAAAGAATTTGCAAATGTGCAAAATGAAAAACTCTACAAAATAGATTAGAATGGTTAGGGTGCGGAAAGAAAGAAAAAAAATTGACGAAGAGGCAGACAAGCGCTTGGTGTTGCTCCACATACATATATGATACCACAAGAAAGGATCTCCATGTCTACGTTCATGTTCATGAGCCCCTCATTAATTTTATACCAAGTCGAGGGCTCTCGTTCAAGTCAGGAGAAAATGCTGAAATGGGATGATTTCAGGAGGAGGCCAGAAGAAAATGACGACGACGGAGGAAAGCAATTTTCATTGCGCGTTCTAACGGGATGAAGTACTCGTCATCCCTAATACTTTTTTATGTAGGATATGAAGAGTGATGGAAATAAGCAAGTGCAAAGAACGGCAACAACAAGAAGAAAAAAAATAAGGGAAAAACTTTTTTTTCCGGCAGCGAAGCATCCTGCACAAAGCACTTATACACCCATATAGTAAGTAGTGACACTGCTCTCTCTCCTTTCTTGTGCACGTAGTCACAAGCCATGAGCTGTGCTCGAAGCTATTCAATTGGTGTATATACAAGGGGAAGCAGTTCACTATTACTTTTTGGAAAGCTACTACTACTCCTCCGTCTTCTTACTACCTCAGTGGCAGTAACCAAAGAAAGAAACTACAAGCGGTGGCGGTATACCAGCATAATATCATGCTCATCCTTGCTCGCTACACTTGTTTTCTACACAGACACACACGCACACACACCTTGCTTGCTTTGCTCAGTGGTTACAGAAAAGAAAAAAAGGATAGAGGAGGAAGAGAGAGAGTGAGCATTGAGCATCATCATCATCCAGCAGCACAATTTCACTAGTTTCAGGTGGTGTGATGGAAAGAATTTGGTGGAATGATATGAAGGTAAGAGAAGGGGGTAAGGATAAGGACAGTGCACCAACTATCTTTCCTCAGCAGTAGTAGCAAAGGCAAAGTGAGTAAGCAGCAGCAACGAACATTTTGAAGCTGTCAACTTATTCCATTTTGCTTGTTTCTACAGCGAAGCCAAGACACCTCTTTTTCTCTACTTCTCTCCGCTCTTACACGAATGAAGATGACTGACTTCAGTTTTTGGCTAGAGAGCTTTCTAAGCACTTCTCTTTGCTCCCTGCAAACAGCTACCAGATATATGTATGCTAAGCGTTTTGTGGCTCAAACTTCTCTGCCTCTCTCGCTCCACTAACATCACCCTTCCAGGCTTCTGGTGTGTGTGCACTCACAGTGAATCTCTACGGCTGCTTTTGTCCTGTTGAAGCTCAGTTGAGAACTTCAGTTCAAGTAGTGAGCACGCACGCATGCTGACTCTCTCGTGGACTCTCTTTGTGAGATATAGTGAGGGTACGAGTGGTTCCTCTCCTGTTTGTACGAGCCGTTTCTCAATTTTTTGGGGTTATATGTAAAAGTTGTCAGATTGGGGAAAAGGTATAGGAAAAAACGTGTTAATTATCATCTACGAAAACCTGTACTTTTTAAATGTGTTCATCCTCATCACATCTTCACCACAAAATCTGATTTGTTTTTTTAATGCTTAGTGTTGTTGTGCAGTGAAGTGATCATGAACTACTGATGGGGTAGATTGCTTCCAGTTTTTTTATGGCAGCCAAGTGAATAATGACTTGATATTTATGATATGATATCTAACAAAATTACAAGTATCTACTAATGTGTTCCGATTGGGGTTTCCTTTTTCTGGTGAGCGAGAAATAATTTATGAATTCCAAAACGTAAAGAATCAGTGCATTTTTAGACGTGGATTTTTGGGTGAAAACACACATTACGTTACATTTCAACAGACACAAGGTAATAGAAGATTTTGCGTCCAGAGTTAGTTTTGGTAGCTGCGTAAGCATCTGCCTCCAAAAAATAAAGTTGACATCGACTCTGGGAAATCGTTTAAGAAGTTGAATCTATATGAACCGATCCCGTTACTACTTTTTAGCGAATAAGTAGAAAATCCTACCTCAGCTTTTACTTACGTTTCAATACTGGAGGGACAGACCGAACGTGAGTTTCTTCTCAATTCCTTCTTTTTTTTGTGCAAAAGGTTTTTAAGATAATACGTCAAGTTAAGCATTTACCGCAGATCATATAGAGTTTTTCTATACTTCTTTTTTTCTGAAAGAAATAGTGCTAAAATGCACAAGAAAAAATCCTTTTCACGACAAATTTCCTCTGGAAGACTAAGACATCCGTGCCATAGTTCAGAAGAAAGACAAGTGAAGTCAGTTGGTTCTCTCTCTTCTCAGCTTGCATACATTTCTTGATCTGAAAGTTGGAGTACCACTTCTCTAACAACTTTAAAAGGTGAATGCACATAAAAAATAGTGCCTGCAAAACTTCTCTAACAAATACCATTTTCAATGTCATAATAGAAGGAACAAAAATCAGGAAGCAGACAGATATTATGGTGCTGTGCATGATGGGCAAAGGAAACTGGTATTTTTCGTCTCAAATTCCATTACTTTCATGCATCGGGTTCCTTGTACATTTTTCCTGAGTAAAGTGGTAAAAAGTCAAGAAATTCTGGTTTGAATCCCCATTTGAAGGCAAGCACACGTTATGCTAAATGTAAATGTACGTCAAGTGCCCAGACAAAGATATCGAGTAAAAACACAATGCGAAGGGTAGGCATCTCTATACGATTGTGTATATGTGTAAAAGAAGCAGCACCAAGAAAATAATATGCTGCTTACTTATATCCCCTCTTTCTTTCCATTTTCCTCCTGTAAAATATCTACGATGAACAAAACGGTTAGGTTTTTTTTGGTATTGTGCAGGGAACGTAAATTCATGTATTCGTGCATAATATGCAAAATTATGTCGTGAAGCACCCAAAAGTGAGGGAGAAGAGAAAAGGGGTTTGAAGCACGTTTTCTTTCTCTCATAAAGTTGTCGAAGAATTCGTGAACCTCCTTTTAAATATAATAAAACGCAAACCATACCATTCAACACGCCGTCATGCACTCCACTACTTGGCTGGACTCTTTTTTCCCAACTTTACTTTGCCGGAACAAGATTGTACATTGTACACATTTTATGTCATTGAGCTTGCCATGAGCATTTCGGCAATAAAACTTGTAAAAACGGTTAATATTGAATTAATAATTGACACAAACCACCACCACGGCTGCATTATAATAGGGTTGCATTTTAATATTCATGCTACTATTGCATGTGAGTGGCTTGGTGTTAATAGCTTTTCATTTTTGATACACATTCTTCATGCAAGCAATTATAACACACAGCAAGATCCTCGTGTAGGTGAGTTCTGCCCTTGTGAACATCTACATACTTTTCTAATACTTTTATATAGCAATAGGGCTAAACATGTTCGAATTGCCGAATTCTTTCTCTTTTTGCTTTCGTCGAGATAAATTTTAATTTCAAGGAATAAATCCCAATGAGATGAAATGAACACCTCGGGTTCACTACGATATTATGAGAGTTTGTTATGTGACGGAGCGGTGCGAGCATTCAGAAAAGTACCTACGCATGGATATTTTAATAGAGGCAGCGTGACATGAATGCAAGAGGGAATAATTGATCGTGCAGCACAAAATTTCTTGTAGGGCCAAGCCATGGCATTTTTTTCATATCGTTTTATCACATCGTCATCTTATCACTCTCAAGTCTCTCCGTTGATGACAAAAGCTCGCTCACTTGCGAGCTGGTTAGAAAGGCAGAAATACTTATGGTGTAAAATATTCTAATTTTTGTGATGAAATATGGTGTAGCAAAAATGAGCAAAAAATTCATTTTGCTGTGTGTACCATATCATGGAGCTAGGTTTTTTCGTAATCTACAGGCTTATATGATATTCCCATTATCGAATGATTGCGTTTTTTTTTTGGAATTCAAGTGGTTTTATATTACTTCATATATTTTTTTTTACTTTATTTTGCTTTTAAATCCATTTCGAACCGTTAATTGTCATTTTAGCACAATTTTAAAATGCATAAGTGGCTTTTTCGTAATGTTTCTAGAAATGTTGAATGTGCCTCCTTAAAATATACGGATGTAATTAGATCCGACTGGTATGTAATAGGTCACATAGGTACCTAGTTTATTGCTGGCAGAAATACTTTGGCAATATTGAAAGCCAGCCCAACAAGCCAAAGTCTGTTCATTCCTCCGACAGAAAATAACAGTTAAATAGTAAAAGTATGCATTTCTGCAAAAGTAGAAAAGTTGGTTTTGAACCATTTTTTTGTGTGAAAGTATTTTATGTAGGTAGGTAAATTTTTTCCCTAGTGAAAGCAATTGAACCACTGAGCAAAATGGTTGAGGTCGAACTCAAAATAAATGGACCTCAATGTGGAGACAACCGACTTGGCGACCACGAGGTTCTGTGGAACCATTAGCAGCAAATTTAGCAAAAAAAGGCAAAGTTTTCTCCGATTGCATTGCTTACTTTGGATTCTGGTTAGTATTGAATAGCAGACAAAAGTAAACTTGGTATTCCCTGAGAGCTCATTCAAGCGCATAGTTGGAGCTTCCAAAATTCATGTTTAAAACAAACTCCAAAAATTGTGAATGTAATCATTTTGTTGTAGAGCCTATATTGAACGGGGGCAAATGACGCTTATCTACGTCTAGGAAACATGCTTTTGTTCATTTGTCCTTAGGCTTTAATACACTCAAACTCAAAAAAAAGAAGCAGGCACTTGTAACAAGTACATACGCACGCATAAATAGATGATCATGGTAATCTCCATTCTATCGCTCTCGACATATCATATTTTGGTTTGAGTTGGGACTTTTTATTTTTTGCTCAATCTCTGACAACTGTACTGTGTTTTACAAAAATACACATCGCACGCTACCTCTTACCAGTCCCATTAATCTTAACCAAACAATCCTAATTACTAAGGTGGATGACTGCATGTATGTTTACGTATTGAATTCGCATGCAAAACACAAGTTTTTGCTCCTTAAAACGGGAAACCTGTTCTTAAACTTGATGGCAAAATGGTATGTTACTCGACATATTCTCTATATTTACTCAACTTTTTGTGGATATTTTAGCGAGTAGCAGTAGTAAGACTGCAGTAGTGTAACAAGGAAAAATCATCAAAATTGTTTTTTTACGTAGAAGCTACCAAGTGCAGATTTGATTAATTCAATTTAGGTACATACATACCAAAAAAGAGCCGCAAATGAAATACGGTGCATTTTCTTATTAAAAAGGAATGAAGGAAAACCCATCGGTAGTGTTATTAATATTACTAGTCATAACCGAATAGTTGTTAGCAAATAGGTTGTTTGTGTATAGGAAAGAAAAATCATTTAATAAAGTTTCCTTCCTCCACATATATTCCAAAGTTGTTCTTGTTGGTAGTATGAATCTCCAAAAATTCTAGAAAACTAATCAAAATGTGTTGTAATGCGCATTACTTTATACTTAGTAACCTACAGGGAAAACTTTTGTTTTCAATATTTATATTCAAGTGATGACAAAATCAAACGAGCCAATCAGAAAATAAATAATGCTACTGCCTAATACAAAAATGTATTGCTTGAGCTTTGAGCCTTTCGACTTCATCTTCCACCACTACTCTCGCTCTAGAAAGGGCTATAACCTATTGATTTTAGAGATTGTTACTGTACGATCGGTTTTTCTATTGTAATTCTACTACTGTAGATATTGTACTAGTAAAGTAGTGAGTGATATTGCATGAATGGTTCAGAAAAATGCGTATGAAGTATTAGGCATAACTCTCTCAATATATTGTAGGCTGACATCATAGTCCATTCGCTAAATTTGTATGTAGGGAAAAGATTTTGTAGTTTGGAAGCCATATGAAAGGGAGCTGATTAACCCAATAAAACTTATCGTCTTAAATAGCCGAAATATCTTTGCCGACAAAACATTTCCCTTTGCCGTAGACCTTTTCGAGGGAACACAGCTAGTGTTTAGGTATAGTCCGCGGACACAAAATATGTTGACCGCATACACAAAAGCGAACTGTAAGTTGGTGCCATGTGACATTCATGTTTTGCCGATATGGAACTGGTGAACTCACAATAACAGTGGCTTGCTCTTTGCAGGCATCTCACTTTGCTGAATGTTATGTCTGATTTCCCTTTTCCTTTCCCTTTTTTGTGTAATATTAAAAGCTGTGATAAAACTAGCACTATTTTTATCAGCTCAGTTAAAACACAGTTGATACACTGTACTGTACTAACATATATATCGAGTAGAGCAAGGAGTCAAATCGATTTTATTTAACGTAAGCTACTCCACTGAATCTCGATCAGATTGCAATTTCATTGAGCAACACATATTTTTCTTGAGCGATGGAAAATTAGAATAACCTTCTGATACACAAGCAACCTTTTTTTGTACTTACATCTAGGAACGACTTCAAGCATTGGTAAAATATTTTCTGTTATTTTTCCTCCACAACCTTCCGTCGTTCCTTTTTTATGTAGAGACTTCATTGGCTTTGAGAGGAAACTTACTGGTGGTATCACAATCAAGCTCCTGAAATAGATCAGTACCTCTAAAACCTGCTAAATATATGCATAAACAGTGTTCTACTTCCAAAGAGACATATTCCACACAAATGATTTAAACTGACGGCACTGGTGAAGACTCCTCATTCGAGAGAGGATTGAGCGAGGGAACGCAGAATGAAAATTATGATGGAGTGAGAGTGTGAGTCTCCGAAAAAGAAGGAGAAGCGTAGCTCTATTGTTCAAGTGAATCTAGAAAGTGTAATTCTTTTGAATGTCCTAAAGTGCTGAAGGCAGTGAGTGAAATAATCCAACATAATCTACAACATGCCTTCCATTTCTAGAATGCGCGTTGAATATATAGCTAAAAAAAGAGCACCTTTTGTATTGGTTAGGGCATAGCTGCTCCACTGCTTTTAGTGTTTGCTATTATACGGCAGCTGAAAGTAAAATGAAGCCAGAAGAAAGTAAGATATGATGATGATGATGGTGGTGGTGGTGTGTGGACTTTGTAGTTCTTATGCCAGCTAAGCATAATATAGCAAATAGCACATATTAAGTCTAAGGCAATTGGAGACCAAATACGAGAAACGTGACCAATTGTATGCTTCAAGCATCATCGTAAATGATCTTTGCTCGCTTGCTCGCTCTAAAAGCATATAAAAAGTTGCTGGAGTGGTATAAGCACAAGAAGGGGCAGCAGCAGGCAGCGTTTTGTCTTGGATGACTAACTTATAGAGAGAGAAAGAGTAGAGAGCTAAAAGAATTAGTGTGGTAAATGGTTGCAGTAAACGCAAACTTTTCAATGGGATTGTTTTGGAAATAAGGGAAAAAATGGTGGATTGCAAGTGGCAAAAATATAATTTGGAGAAAGACGCAACAATCATTCGAGCATAACTAGCATCATTGCCATTCTACACACTCCTGTGACTAGCTATGCACCTAGCTCCAGGAGAGACGCAGAGAATGTGAGAGTATAATATGAAAAAGTGTAAGACCTTTTCTGTCATAAGATTAAATGAACTATTATACACTTTATTATTTCGTATTTTTTTCTCTCTGCTCAACGTTTCAAAAAAAAGCTGGAGTCCTATTGAGTAAAATTTTATTTTATAAAGTGTTTAATTCATCTATCATAACAACGTTCCTTCTGATCCTGTGCTTAACCAGTAATCGAAAGTTGTAGCTAAGAGTTATTCAACTATTGAAGTTGATTAAAATCTAGTAGCTGTTTGGATATTGAGCAAAAAAAATCAAGAATTACAGGTTTTCTAATCTGTGTCACGATGTTATTAAATTGCTTTGCAATAACTTTAACGCTTTTTGCAAAAAAAGAGAGAATGTTGCGGCTATTCAGCAAAATATTTTAAGATTCAGATCACTGAATATGGCTTTATTAATAGCACTTTAGATTTGGACCCTTACGAACCCATGTACCTATCACCTATCATTATTTTCAGATTTTGTACGCTTTAAAGCATACAAAACATTTTGTTCATAGGTTGTTTCCAACGAGCAGTACACCATGCTACTAGCCGGAAGCTAAGGCATACCCCCTATTAAAGATTTCTATCAGGTAGGAAAGCGATATCAATACCCGAATCAAATTGTTTGCCGTGCTTATCGTCAGATTGAAAATTTAGGATTTTCACCTTTTAAATCTCACCATAGAAACGGACAATTTCCGCGTGTTTTAGTGGCTATATGACGCAGTAGTTCAAATATGAGTTTCATTTAATGACTTTGTGAAGGAATCAAGAGGATCATGACAGGACGGTATATAGTATGCGCGAGTTGCAACCATAATGTAGTAATTTCACCCTTTAAATCCAGACTTTGGTAGGAATTCCGGTAGTTGTTGAGTATGTTTGTAAAATGGTCAGAGTTGTTATTATTACGATTACTGCTTACTATTATGACTGCTGGAAGTGTTGTCGTCATTGCTGTGTACTTGTATTTTGATGATGTTGCTGCCATGATGGCCATTCTTCTCATATAACGTCAAACGCGAAGCTATGATTGTGAGCTCAAAGTGAAAAAGTTGGATGAACTTCTTTGTGTGTGTGTACTCATGACAGAGTGAGTTAAATCATGGCATGTGTTTCCGTTAATCCAGAATGGGAAGAAATGGAGAGCCTCATTTGTTGCAGCTATCATAAGGTGTTGACTGACTCTTTTCCCGTTAGATTATTGTTATGGCTATGAACGCTATAAACCATCAAATTGGAGCTATAATTAAATGGGGGATTATAAAAGCGCCAGATTATTGTATCTGCTCAACTAGCTCATAAAACGCAGGAGAAAATCTTAGTCTTTATCAAATACGGACCAACCGGGTCATAAATGTTCTTATGAACTGTTCCACACATAACAAAGTGTCTACCTTTAATTATATGATGCTAGTATAAAATTGGATTACGGACTATTATATTCGGGGTTGTCATCACGTTTGCTGAGCAAAATTGGCATATAATTCTAAGTATCCATTGTTTTCCTTCAAATTTATTATACTTTTCTATTACTAAAGTTGAAATAATTTGGTTTTGTGGCTTCCAGGTTTGGAGTCGTAAGCCAACACTTTACCTACCCAGTTGCTGAAGAGGGCTCAAGTAATAGCTGAACCAAAAAATCAACCATTGTTCTACTAAACGTGTCCTAATAACATGCATAGACGTGATTTACGAATTCTAAAAAGACTGTGATACGCACTGGTTTTGTGAGCCCGTTACAATTCCCGTGAAAATTACAGTTCGAATTCCACCTACATATTTTGCAAAAACTAACATTATACATATTATTCTTGTGAAACAGAACAGTTCTATAGTGTTTGTGCTTCAAAACTTTGTGACTTGTTGAAAACCGTTGTTTGAAATATTTACAAAATAAAACTCTCCTCAGTGTACAAATTACATAACAGGTTATAGTTTGTACCTATTGCAAAATAATGTAAAGTTAATTAACTCTTTAGACGAAGAGCACACATTCTCTTCCACTTTGTCATCAACATCCTACCACCCACTCATTTTAGGCAGGTACAAGACCTTTCTTTTTATCAAAGAAACGACAGCCAAGCAAAAAGGATTAGACGCATAAGGCTGTTGAAAGACTTGAAACAGGGCTTCATGCTCTTTCCTTTTTTATGTGTTTTCATGAGCATTTAAAAAATTGATCATGCTCTACCGTACTTAATGAGTTAACTGAAAAATTGGTTGACCTAGTTTAGGTTTATACTCATATGGTACAATATAAACCTACATTATTGCCAACGGCGTACTTTCTACTCCCACATGGTCTAGGGTGAAGGATGCTTTGCCTGTAAGAAGGATAAAAAACTCATCAAATCTTTGGAACGACTTTTTTATTGATTCTAATTTTTACCATATCAGATAGGCAACTTGGTCCCCCTCTCAAGAATATAAGCACAAGTTCATTATTCGCTAATAGCAAAAATTTTCTCCACTCTAAAAAAGAAACGAAAAATTGTGAGTTTTTTTGTGTGTGTAGTAAAACGACTTACTAATGCTTCATTACTTGTGGTAAATGAATGTCGTCTTGGTAATGGTGAGTGCACATCCTTTTTTTTTACTTTTCCGAGGATTGTGAGTGTAATGAGAAGTTATGAAAAGGAGTTTTAATCTCAACATTTTCCAATACTACAGACTTTTATAATACTTTCCCCGACGGTGGGTCTAGTGATACATACATGTATACTGGTCGCACAGAGTCAGATAATTACAGTTTGTAATGCAAAGGAATCATTAGTTAACAAGAAAGTTTTAGTTTGAAAACTTGAGTTTGTCCCACATTACATTTTATGTGTTTGTCTGTGCAGCCGCCTCAAGTCTAAAGTATACATTTTGCTGTTATAACAACACTATTTCTAGCAGCATTCCTCACTTTCCGTATTTGGTTCATTGGTGATTTATGAACTTATCAAAAAGTAAAGCTCCATTCGTCGTTACTTACTAATAGGTCCTTTAGGTATATACCATTCAACTGTATTGGTAACTCCATTCAGTTTTCACTGGAGGACACAAGTTTAGACTAATTGCCGAAATATCAGTCACTGTTCGATACTGCTTTATTTAGTTTTCTCTTCGTAATTACAACTTTTACTTTCCGTTCTGCGAATACATTCAACAAAGTCTAATTAGTGATACACTTCATGATGATTATGATGATGATGAAATGTAATAACATGGAATTCATTTGATAAATACCTCTTCATCTCTAAAGTATGAATAACACGGTGTGTACACCATTATTATCATCATCATCATTAATAGAAAATATTGAAACATTAATGTATACATTATGTGTTAACAACTACGTGCCACCAACGAAAGGGTATGGTGTACGTACACACATTATTAGTTAAGGAGTGAGTAAGCAAGTTCAAAATTAACTATCAATTTTCCCTACCATCATCATCCTTATCCTCACCAGTTGGCTAATGACGAACAACAATGTTTACTCCTATTATACTATTACTTTGGTGTTTCATAATTAAATAAAAGCAAGCTGGTTCTATCACTTTAAATACAAAATTTATGAATCATCGACCGACTCGTTCGGAAAAGAATTCAAGATGGCTCCAACTCAACGGACGATCATCATCAGCACCCTGCTTTTGGCGCTAATCGATATTAGTCTTGGAGGACGAATGTTTGGTAAGTGAAAAACAGTTTTAATGTTCCCTCCAGATTTTATGTGTATCAACATAAATTATTTTCCATAACAAGCTTGATTTACGACGCTAAGGAGGAGGTAACTTGCTTTCAATTTGTGCGTGGACCTGGTCCTATTGCTTAACCCTGTCCAGTTGAGTCCACCGTCAAATTTCCAGAAGGCAGAGAAACTGCTGAATAGTCCCTATTTTCGTTGCTCAATATATATTTGTATATATATAAAATGTACATACATTCAAGATGATTTTAAGTGGTAGTACAGTAGTAATACCTGGAACCACACCGCTAACAACATACATAAATGAAAAAGAAGGAGACGAGAGAGCACCAAAGTAGACAGAGAAGGAGTAGTACAAAATGAGCAGTAAATGCGAAAGTTTATAGGTGCAAGAAGGTTTTACACAGCAATCATTGAAGATATCTAAAAACATGTGAGAGGGAGAGCAATAAAAAATTCCCTTGGTCAGAATTAATCAACTGGACAGATGTGCCACATGATGTGCACAAGTTACACACACACACACACACACACTATGTATATATTTGCACCTGTGTATTTACTCCCCACCACAAACTTTTTGAATATGTTCGGTGGGTTCCGTTCCAAACGATGGAAGAGTTTAGGACCATTTTATATTATGGAATTATAGTTATACACTTCCCTTGTTTATAGACGTGCCTACTACCAACATATAGGCATCATCATGACCTAGGCCCATAATAACTCTTAGTCTGGTAGTAGCGGAGAGAGGAAACCAGAGTCGTGAATTCAAACCTTCTGTTTGACAAACTTTGGCAATTCGTTGTTCATGGCTAAGAATAACGAACTCATTTCATTTCCTGGTGCTTCGCAAAGGAAGTTGCATGTCATAAGGTTTGCTTTCCGTATTATTAGAATAAATGCTCAAGCTAGTTGCTTATTGGTAGGTCTAGTTATATAGGTAATGCATGAAAATCACTCTACACTCAAAAGTACCACTATTCCCCAAAGTTTATATACCTATATACACTTGGTGAAGATAGTTGTTTCGTGAGTAAAAGCATAATAAAAGTAGCTTGGAGGAGGAAAACTTGACTGATGTAAAAAGTGAATGAAATAAGCAAAGTGGGTAACTGGAACCCTCCAAGTGCTTCCGTAAACCAGTTAAATTTTGATAACTTGCCGCTACTTCATTCAATATTAGTGTTCGCCAGTATTTACTGCAGTGTATTAAGGGCGCGATGATTGTAGTTGGCTACATGAGTGTTAGATTTTTCCATTGTTTTCAACATCCTCCTCTCAATTCCTAGACATTCCCTGTAGCAATGCGTGTGTGTTCAACGTGAAGTGCTAAAATGACACTAGCAAGGAAAATGGAAACGCATACTACCCATAATAATAAAACCATTTATTCAGATACTTTTGGCGTTCTCTGGAAAGTAAATAAGTAAATGAAACAAGTTCATGGCGAACGAAATGGCAAGAAACTTTCATAAAAGATTATGCTTCATAGTTTAATGGGGTAACATCTTGCATTTTTCATTTATATGTGTGCGCTATGCCCTCCATTGAAGGTGTGTAAGACACTGTGCTACTACTCAGCATACTGTATCAATTTACAACATATTGTAGCATTTACTTTAATAAACCTTATTGGAAAACCTAGAACACTGCATTGATAAGGGTTTAGATATTATGGTGAAGCGCGAAATAAAATGGATTTATGCACCTTGCATCGGGATTGCATCCGTTTTCATTATTTCCAAACTAACAACTTCTTCTGAATGAACGATTACTGAACCGTCTTTGTTAGTGTACAGGCTACATTGACAGTTGTTCATAGGTCTGCGTTAGCTAACGGAGAGACGGCTGTTCACAGCTTTCAACTTGAACCACTTCAGACATAGACTAAACCATTTCTTTGATATTCCCATTGGCCCATCCAATTTCACAAGCGAACGCACTCATGTGCACGGTGAACTTGAAAGAACAAGGTAAAACATACATACATGCATTCGTTACTTAACTAAATAAAATATAACACAAATTGCAGCCATAGGACGGAATAGAGTGACTACTACACGTTACATACGACTAAAGAATTGTACACATCTTTACACATCTTTGTCATAAATAAGTAGATTTAATGTACTCGTTCTAGTTGATCATCCATCCTTATCAATCGTTTTTTTAGATAGCATGCATCCCAGTACTGCTATAGCAGCTTTATCCTTGAGTTCAAGTTTACGTGACATGCGATAGGACATCCACTTTCTTTTAATAACTTGATGTTAAGGACGGCTTATTTCCGATAAACTCGTGTTCTACCGTTGTTTTAGTATAATTAGAAGAAAGTTGTAACCGAATGGGTTCATGCTGTGAAAGCAAACTAGTGAAAGAAAGAGTATTGATGGCAAATTTAAAATTATTATGAAGCAGCCTTTATTAGCCAGTAAAGTGTACTTTATTGCAGGAACAATAAAAAAAAGTTTGTATCTGAGTTTCTATAGCCCTAAAAAAGGCATGCTCAATAGACAGTAAAATGGTTATTTGGAGGGCGTAACAATTAAAGCGGGGTATAAAAGCTTCCAAATTACATGAGAAATGTGACTTTTTTTTCATATACAAAATACCATCTTTCACTGACTCAGCTTGTCAGTCCATTTTATGCATTGTTGTTACAGCTTTCTCCTACACAATATCTTTGTAGCCGTCTCTGCAAATTGATTGCAAAAAGTGATAAAACGCCAGCTCGGAGCGCAAAAAAAATGAGACTGAGTTAAAACGGAAAAAGGAACTATTCACTTACTTTCATTTTATACCCCACATCACAGCCAGTTTATGTTTATTGATATTTTAATGTTGTTACCACCGGTGTGCGGTTGGAGAAATGAAAAATACTGAGCTGAGCCAGAAATATTATAATAAATGGGTGGAAATAATATTCATATTCATATCACTGAAATCATAGCCACATCTTCTTGGTTTTACATTATTTCATTTTTTTCTTCTCCTTCGCCTACTTCCTTCTGCAGGACTTAAAAGTAAATAAAAAAAAGGGAAGAGTTGCGAGTGAAAGAGATGGGAAAGAAAGAAAGAAAGAAGGGAAAAAAATGGGGAAATAAATGTGTGAAAAAGGAAACGGCAAGGAAAAAGTAAGTGGAAGTGGTGTCGGAAAGAAGTAAGTAAGCAAGTGATAGTGAACACTTAAATATTGCAGTTTCCTTCTCATCTCTTAGAATATTTGTAAAAACGCACACACTGTTTTGTGTTTGAGGTACAGCAAAAGCAACTCTCACCATTTCATATTCTCCACAAGAATAATACAAGTGGCACATGGTGGATGCCAACTCACATTCACAGTTTGCTTGCATGCAAACCACCACCACCACCAGCCATGGCATCATGGCATGTATGTCTTCTCCCCTTGTCTATTTCTTCCTCGCCCACTGAAATGATATGGCCACTGCAATATTAGGTATATTGCAATGGGAACCCACTGCTCAACGCACAATCATATGAGGAATTTAAGTACCCACTATAAGAAAACACAGACACACATTGCTGCTTAAATCCTTTGGTATCGTTCTTCATATCGTGACGATAATAATGATGGTATGATACTAGAATTTACCATCTTGCCACAAAAATACGAAGAAAGAGCAGAAGAAAAAAAACCCTCTGCTTACACTCATATTGCATAGATATAAATATATACATATGGGCTCAATAATGGCGTTTCTTCACTTAATATTTAGCGTGGTGGAATATTCATAAATGTGGGACACAGAGCATGCTTGTTTCCAGCATGGCAACATCATCCTAATATTTGTGTTTTGTATCAAAAGAAAGCCTCTCATAATCAGGGCATGCTTGCGTAGGAAGATGAAACTCTAGCTCAGCAGAAATAATACTGTTGCTACATGGTCCGCCACTTACAGATCTTGTCTGTCTGATTCCAAGATCTTTCTCTCTCTCTCACTCACTTTCTCCCTGACTTTAAGTATCTATTTAGGAAGAAAAGCAAGGAATTCTTAGTAAAAAACCAAAGCATGTGGAACGACAGGAACGGACGTCAAACACTACAATACAGAGGAAACATAAGCGAAAGATGAAATGGTAATCATTATCATCATCATCATCATCATGATCATCCCTACCACCACCACCAACCGACAAACCCCGCTGCTATTTTTCTGCCGTAAACATTCGCGGTTTTCTCACACTTTTTTCCTCTCCCTTATGTGATATGGTGTATTAAAAAGCAATGTGATAGTAACAGCTACTGCTCCACTATAATCATCATCATTATCATCAATTGCATTATATGTATGAGGATACGTGTTTCCTTTGCTCCTCAAGACGAAGAAGGGAAAAGACGGAGGAGGAAAAAAGTTGCCCAGTTAGAGGAAAAGTATTTTGCCAAAATAAAGAGTGAAAATGGGAAAACAACATGGGCGGTGTAAGCGATAGAAAAAATTGCCCATAGCACCAACTGCTAGACAGGTCCACTATTAAAGACAACCAAATTTCTGAGGGTGAGCCACAAAATACATACATATACTCACATGTAAAACTCTCATTTTACTAGTTGTCTTCAGTGTGTTCCATAAACCACAACATTAAAACAGGAGTCTTGACAGCTATGCTTGGATGAGAAAGCAAGCAAGAAGAGTAATTCAAGAAAATACTTGTGTTACAATAACTTTTTTATCATCTCCTCGTAATAGCTCAGTTATAGAGATGAAAAAAGAGTTGCAACAACCCATATATACATACATGCATACATACGCACATATGAAATGCATAGGTACACAAGTATTCTAGGAAATTTTTTAGTGGCCAACAACAGAGCACAAAAAAAGTACAGGAAAAGATAGATGTGGTTAAGGATAAGTGCAAGATACAACGAGTATAAATTGTGTCCATATATGATGATAATAATAATACACACTTTCTCTTTTTTTTCGGGAGCATCTTTCTCTGGTAGACCCTTTTGAAATAAGGAAAGTAGCTTGCTTTCCGCTTTCTTCTTCTTTATCCAGCTTTTCTTTCTGGTGTGTAGCTTCTTCTTCTCTCTCATATCACTTGCCGCTACAATAGCACGACTATTTCTCTCTCTCTCTCTCTCTCTTCTGAAGAGTTTTGCTCTGTAAATCTTATAGCTTCCCCTTATACTTAGAAGTGTGTTTGGTTGGTTGGTAGTTGGTACTATTCACAAAAAAAGTAGTAGCGGAAGAGAAGCATGAGGAGAAGCTTATGTGGGCTGTATTTTGATGGTGAGGTCGTAAAAGTCATGATGAGAAGCAAACAAGTAACTACCTACTACATTCTCCGTAATGTGCTTGACGTTACCCCACCAAACACAGTGAGGGTTTTTATGGATAAGGAAAACTCGCAGCAAGGAGGCAGACAGGCTTTCCCTCTCTCACTCACTCACTAGCTTTTGTGAGGCATCAAAAAGAGAGAAAGGGAAAACAAAAAAACAACCAACTTTATTCCAAGCGGAAGTTTGGAGATAATGTAACTGTTTATAAAAAGTACATATGAAAACAAAGATGATGATATAAAAAACGCTTCGTAACGGCTTTTTTCTTGCTTAGTGGTAAGAAACAGTAGTGATATAGGAAGAGAAAGGACAGCCGGATGATTATGATCAAGATGAAGTTGACAATGAAGGTAGTGCCGTATTCTTTTCTATTAAGTTGTAACAACAACAACTGCCCTTCCATATAAGTACATAGTGCACGTCACAAATTCCAGGTTTCCAACTTTGGTCATCTCATCACATCACAAACCATGGGTTTCTCATCGCATACCAAGAAAAAATACAAAAGAAACAACTGATATCTTGTCTTTGTTCTGTGAATCTCTTTGTCAGTTGAGACTTTATCCCAAAAATCCAAGCTAGTTACCTCCTTACATGGAACTGTATACATATGTACAATATATGCCTAGCTTATTGGTGTATCAGGTACAGGATTTAAAATCAATGCTAAAAAAAGTCACATTTGTTTCCCTTTGATGGAGTTTTTGCCCAGGATTAGGAACAACTTAAGCAACAGATTGTTGATAGAGAGTCAAAGGAATTAAATGATAAGCTATACATGGCTAATGAACAAACAAAACATATATTTTGCATTCGTTTTTTGGTGAAAACGCACACATACACTTCATTAGTAGATGCACATACATAAAAGTGTAGGTTGTAGCGTGTAATGTATATTTTATGTTCGTTTCGTGTCTGTTTGTGATGTGGTGTGGTTGGTAGTCACTCGCTGGAAAACCACAAAAAAATATGCTTACTCTCTCGTATGGGACATAGAAAACAGAAAGTCGTTCCGGTTAACTGTGAAAATAAATAGATGAAAGAAAAAAGAAGAAAAGGGAATGCAACACTTTTGCTCCGATAACAAGCTAACATAAACCGAGTGATTTTGTTGCACTTGACTTGCTGTCCCATGGAATTGAGCCTCCTCATTTTTAGTTTATGTTTATCATTCCATTTTCCTTCTTCTTTGCGCGCTCAGTCGTCTCTCTCCTTCTTTTTCTCACTAGCTTTTCATGTACAAAGTTATAAGAGAAAGTGTATGGGGATGTGTGGGGAAAAAAACTTAGTTTCCTTTGGAATGCTTTCGTGGATGCTATCATAATAGTGAGAAAGTAATAAAAATAATCATAATACTAATACACATGTACTTGTTGTAGCAATAAAAACAATCCCAACGTGTCCCTTCAATTCCATTCCGATTCCTATTTGTCACTTCTGCTTTCTCTTCCTATAAGTATTGGGATGGAAAATCGAGTGAGAGAGTGAAAGATAGATAGAAAAAACGGGATGGAAATGAATAGGTCATTCCGCTTATATCCAAAGGATGTTCTTGCTTCTTCTACATAAGTCACTGGTCGTTCTACAAGAACATACATTTATGTATATATTGTATCTAACTTGCATCAGACTCATTTTTGTGCGTTGTAGATGGTAGTTGTAGCTTTCGTTTTTCTTTGCCAGCAACGAATTGAATTCCATTTACATCAATGAAATTGGATACATACATGCATTACAGTGCACGAGCTCGACCTTTTCCTCATTCTCATGATGGTGATGGTTTTTCCTATTGTTTGTATACACAAAAGCACCTATTCTCCAAGATTCTTTTATGGGCAGACAGAATTATGCATCAACCATCGTAAAATTGTGGGTGAAGGTTGTAATAACCAACGACCTACGAAGAAGATTACATTTATTCATTATTACTTAGTGGAATCTGCCAAACTTGTTTTCTTTCCGGGGGATTCAAGAGCACGATAAAACATTGATATTTAGACAGGTGAAGGGCAATATTGCCTCGTTCCCACGTACATATTCCTTTACGATGCATCAATTCCCTTGCGTACAATGGTTGGCTCTTTTCTTAGATATTCAGTAGGGAAAATGGATTTGGAACGCGTTTGAAATTTTGCTTTTATTCTTATTCATTTACGTTGCCTTACGCAAACGTATTTTCCTTGGGTATATATATGACGGATTCTATCGTAATCACATATAGCAATCAGCATTCTGCTATTCATTACATGACAGCGTTGGTATTTTATGTCATCAGCTAATTAAACCCAGATGTGAGGGAATGAATGTTGTTACGATTACTTTCTTCATACGAAACGATTTCCGTTAGAGGGTTTTCAGCCTTCGCTGCTTATGTATAAACGAAAACAGATTAAATTCAATATTAAAGCAGCAAAATAAAGGCAGTTTGTGAGGGGGTTCAAGCATTTATAATATGATATTATTGTGTGTATATCCAACCCATGGAAAGTGGAATCATATAGATATGAAAATGCATAAAATTTTCTCAAGAATAAACACAAGTGGGATATAAGGTGACGTCGTTAAAAGAAAACAAGATAAGACCATTAGTAGACCAAGAAGGTATCGGAGAAACGGGAAAAGGGGAAATATATAATTCGACTATTTTTTCGTATCCACATGGGAGATTTTTTGATCGAAGAAATTGGACTTAAGCCGGCTTGGTTCGTTTTCTGACTTTATGAACACCGTGTTGCCAACAATGTCTCTTCGTATAACCTTCAGTTGAGCAGGAAAGAAAAAGGAGGAAGCGAATTCTCTATGTGTGATCCAGTGCGTGCTTTGTCGTATGAAGCAGAAAAAAATATTCCTTATGGCTTTGTAACTGCTATATTATATGAGAGAGAGCGCGTGTGTGTGTATGTGTGCCTGCCTACCGCTTCATGGGGTTGACAACATGTACCATATACTATGTATGAGAACGAGAGAAAAAAGCTGCGATTTTTTGTACTCGTGTCACCAGCTGTTGAAAAATGGATCCTTGCAACGACCCAGGCGTGCTCAGCTAGGGAAATAGGATTTTTTACGGATTGTCGATTCCATGAAATCTTGTGCACAGGTGTAGTAAGCAATATGCTAGTTTTTTCCCCTTGTATCATCCGCTTGCCGTTGGGAGCTGTTGCCAAATATTCACTTACTGATTTAAATTTTTCTCTTTTTCCGTGAAGACGATCTTTCTGACGTGTGCTCATCACCATGGGAAATGGCAGTTAAAGTTCATAGCTTCTTACATTTATATCACCGCTCCGTTCTCTCTTCCCTATGAATGTAATTATTTCAAAATCCTACTGGAGAAAACGTGTGCTCTTTTTCTAATTTTAGAGATTGTTTAAACCATGAAGACGTTGGAATGTAAGAAACTTTTTTTCTTCAGAAAAGTGATAAGCTCTTAGAAGTATCGGATTGGGTCTCAGGAGATCATTAGTTTTTGGTGACCCAGGAGAAAAAACTTTTTGATCATTTGAAAATCTTACACCTTACACATAACTATAATCTGTGCTACATACACACGCATAATCCTATATCATTTCTTTATCCAACTCCGACAGGACATGAATGGACTGAACTATTAAATGATATTTTGTTTTCAAAAAAAAACTTTATGGAAAGTGATAAATTAAAAATGCCTTCAAGTAGAAGTAAGTAGCCTCAACTACGGCTTTTTTTCTGCCGTTTCTATGTGAATTATTGAGCATGACTTCTTCATTGAACTCTCTTACCTAAAAACAAATTACAGGGTTTCCTACTGATTCTTTAGAATCTACTGCACAGGTTTAGTGTTGTTGTTACACCATGAGCGTTTTTAAATTAGTATACTTATAGAACCCAAAACAGTTTTTAAGAGTTGATACACCCACCATAAACTCATGATGAATCTTATATGTTTAGAAAAGCAATGACGTGTGGGTGAGTGTAACCCGTCTGATTCTACGAGAGGAGCGAGCAAAGCTTATTCCTAATGAATGGAAGAGTAGATTTATTCTGGCGATGTTTAATGGGATATGTATAAGTCTATAGAACGTTGAAACAAGAGGGGTTTTACGGAAAGGAAAACGAAACTCAAAAGAATGGAAGAGAGATGCGTATTAAAAGAATGAATATATGTATGTAGCCTCTTTCCACAAATTATACCAAGAATTGAAAATACCAACATGCAGGCATTTTTAGACTAAGAAGGTTTTATCCTTCTTCTCTCACTCCTCTTCTCTCACATGTTTTATTCGGTGACTTCTGTGTAGAGTAGCATGGCAGTTCTACAGTTGAAAGACTTTGCTCCAGAGAAGAAGGATACCAGGAAGAGCAGAGAGGCTGACGATGAGACATGAGCATTATATATATCTATAAGTTGTAACGCTCGCGGAAAGGCTGTTTAGGAGGAAGAAGTATTGTAGGAAACCACAAGAAGCTCTTTATCTTAGGCAGCTAACGTAGCGTTTGCATTGAAAACAGAACTGTCCTACCATACCTCTAAGAGCATAAATCATGTAGAGGATTAATATCTGAATCCTTGGTCGGGAAGAGAGAGAGAGAGAGAGAGAGAAAAGAGGATAGAAGGAGATCGAAAAAACTTCAAGTAATCTTGGTTGACTACAAAGCGCTTCCAGTACCAAAAGGTGAAGAAGCTGCACATCCACATCTCATTATTTGGTTTTGGTACTTACGATTCTTATTACTTGCAATATTTCATATGGAAAACGGCAATATAAACTTTTCTTTCATCGTCATATTGTGGTATTGTTTACTTGTGTACCTTATCTCAACTCAAGTCTCTGTCGGTAGTTATATATACTAAGCCGCTCGCCTGTTGTCACTCGTAAATTCCACACTCTGGCAGCGGAAATACACGCACATAAATATATAAAAATGGAGAAGTGAACGGAAAAGCTGGAAAAGGTTTCGAGGTCTCTTCATCCCTAGTTTTTTTATCTCTCTGGAAAATATGTAAGTACATATGTCGGGTAATGGAACCAAGCGGGTTAGCCGACTTTTTTTGGAAAACCCAGGAATTGGAACAACAAAGCATTATGCATACGTCTTCCAAATTCTCAAGCTACAAATTATAAAATCTAGAACTTAACCAAACCCAGCAGTTTGAGCCTGTTCAACTGGTACATAGTGAAATGGTCACACGCATACAACTTATTTAGAAAGGATTAATTTTTGCAAAGTATTAAAGTTACATTCAAAACTAATCTCCTTTTTCAAACAATACTAGCCCAACACATTGCCTTATACGTGGATAAAAACAAATTTTTGGTGCTTAGCCTCCCTTTTGAACAAAGTGCGAACTAGATTTTTTTTGCAAGTCAGTGTAAAGAGAACCGAGAAATTAAACGTTTATTTCCAAAAAAAACTTTGTGCAAAATGTCAAATTAATTACTACAACGGTGATTTCATGAATAGTTAAAAATGAAATCTTTATTATGATATCTCAGATTACTTTTTACTTTCTCTTGTTGACCGGCCTTAGTTTTATTCGGGGCTTATTTATAATGCTATTATGCAAAAAATAGCAGAAAAACAATAAAACCCAGTAATCGTAAAAATCAGGGAAAATAGGCATACCTATTCCAACTCCAACCCCTGCTAATTATTGTTTTTATTTGTGACTCTACAAACTAATTTTCCAGTAAGAAAAAGTAATAATAATATGCAAGTTTGTGGTTGATACGAGTAGGCAGAAAAAGTGGGCGTGGATTCCCTTCATGTGAGATGGAAAAAAATGATTTTGTACAGAATTTCTTGATTAAGAGCAAACAAAAAATTTAAAACATTTTTTTTACAACTTTGATCCAGCTCGCGAACGGAACAGGAGTGTATGCAATGTGCACGATGCAGTACCCTCCAGCTCTTCGTTGTTTGTGTGTATCTGAACCGGTAGTTATAAAACTATTACGATATTGCTCCACAGTTTGGAATTAATTGAAGTGTTCAGAGGGGAACACAGTCATTAAATTTCTGAGCCATGAGAAATACTCATCCATTCCATTCTAGCGTTTTTGTATCATGGGGTACACGTGTGGAGCCTATAGAACTAAATTTGTACAATATAAACATGCATGAACTGAGGATCACGCAAATTTAAGATAAACATTCATTCATTTCTGGATGATTAAGCCATGTTTGTACAGGGAACAGGCATGTAGCTCTCCTGCACTATTGTTTAGATTAGGATGCCGTCTCTCTCTCTCACTCTCTGTTAAATAAAAAACACGGAGGTATGTGTGTGTTTATGTTGCACTCATAGATTCAGTGGTGGTGTTACCCACGTAATTCCCCTGTAATGAATGACTCACTTCACTTTGGTTCAAACTGAGCCTGGCCAGGTTTTCACTAGCTTCCTTAGTTTTCCAAGTTGTATTTGCACGAACAAAAGTGGGACGTTTTTGTGGGGAACTGTTAGAATCTGGATTTAATTTGAGGTATTATTATGTAAAATGGGAAAACATACAGAGAATATATAAAAAAAAACGGATTGGTTCATTTTATTATCATGCATAGTAATACTACCTTTCTCATGAAATGTCTAAACTGTCGGTAATGCATTAATAGTTGGGTTTTTGGTATATGTACACAACACACTGTCATTCACCCAGATTCTTCCCCTCAGTGCTGCTATTACAGAACAAAATGCCAACGTCAAACTGAGATGCCAGCAATTCAATTATTTCAACAGCGTGCACAATTTAATAACGAACTGAACGAGAGCAAGCTTGGGTAGATTGCAGCAAGTTAAATGTAACCAGGAACAAGAACACAGTGTAGGCAAATGCTCCATCCTGTCAAAGGGTTCAATCTCTTTTGATAAGATGCGAGATAAGCACCTGACTGCTAACCTGAGACGGCCACCACCACTACCACTCACGCTTTCTATATTTCTGGCACTTGAGTTGTTGCTCCACTTTTCATTATATAGTGAGGTGCATTGCTTTTAAATATATTCCTACGTTTTGTGTTTATACATTGTTTCTCCAGAAATATCACTTAACCCATGCAATAATACTGGCATAGGAACATATTTTTATTTGTCGAGTTTTATACCCCCGCTTCACTTTACTCTCTTTATGACTAACTACCGCTACCGTACTCCACACACCATTTCTAGACGGGAGTGATACCTCTCCTCCACCACATTTCTGTCCCTCAGGCTCCTTGTAAACTGTCCAAAAGGTCGGCCCACTTTTTGTACATCGCCCTGTAGCACTGCTGTTGACCAGTTATTACGTACTGACAGAAGGACGGGGAGAGAAAAAGAGGCAAAAGCAACGTTGAATTTAGTTTGTTAGCCAGTGCAACTGCTCAATCAATTTCCTTGTCCGGTCACCTGCTGCCTTGTATAACGTAGTGGTAAATGAAAAGTAAAAGGAAAAAACGTGTACCTTCGCCTTCTCCTGGATACGGGAAAAGAGGAAAGAAAGAAAGAAAAAAACAAAAGTTTTGAAAACTTGCTTACAATATACTTACATGACTAAAACGAATATAAATTATACCTGTACTTTCCAAAAAGTCGTCTCAAATGAACTTAACCTGATACTCGTATTCATGCAATCAATCAACCTTTTTTTTTTAGTTTTTTTTCTTCACATAGAATTACACTTTTTCCCCTTCGTGTGAATGTAGTTTTGTACATAAATGTCAAGTAAGTTGACCTTTTTCAGAATATTATTATGAGTATTATTATTATTATTATTATTAGAGGTAGAGTAATCGCACAGATACTAAACTTGTGGTGTACACACTTGTATTTACAAAAGCACAAAGGGAACAAAAATATAAAAGAAAAACTTTTTCTGTCAGGAGTATCCGCCATATACCTCAGGGTTGTTTCACTTTCCTACACACTTCTTCGTACCTTTCTTTTGCATGTAGTTGGGAGTCTCCTCTCTCTCTTCATAAAGTTCGTATCGTATCACAACCAACCAACAACGGTGAACCTCATAAGTCTCTTATTTTTTTCAGTTCTACACCGACTGCCTTTTATTTTCTTGCTTTGACTCCACGTATAGATATACATAATATGCACCTGCATGTCTATGTATATTACATATATATAAAGGAGAAGAGTTTTCTCCCGAGTTTTTCAAGAAATCTTACGAGTCACCAATATTACATAATATCTGAGGTTGTGAATAAGTTTGACAAAATAAATTAGATTTAGTTTCACACTGCTGTCAACTTCTATTTTCATACACTTTGCATTGCCTCTTGTTCCAGAACAGATTTGTTACTTTTCCCTGTTAACTTAAACTTATCTCACACGAAAAACGGGAAGAAAGATGATGAAGAAACAAGAGTTGGACAGGAATGAAGCGCTTTATATCCACGGAAATTCACTTATTTGTGTACATGCCTATTTATGGGATCTGCTATAAAAGTGGCGGTGAAATAGCTTCAATTTTTTGCCTCTTACATCGTATACATACATATATATTCTAACCCACTATAATTGGAGCAGCAAAAGTCGAATGTAGAAGTAAAGATATAGAGGAGAATGCTTCCGTTTGTCTTTCACTTCTTCTCGCAGTAAATCTTCCTTTCTGCCTTTGTCAGAGTCTGAAAGTCTATAAAATACGGTGCTCCTTATTAATACAACTACTTGCAAACAATGCTCTATGAAAAAAAATGTTGGTTTATGAAATGAACTACTGAAATCCATTAGCTAGTTTGAACGCTTGGTGGAAGGATATTACTATTAGGATATCTAAAGTTCTAAACACTAGTATCATATTTATAGAATGAGTTGGTTGAAATCAAGGGAAATATAGAGTGACGGTTCGTGCTCTCATATTTATGTATGTCTAATGTAATGCTCCCACACTTCACAAATTAATACCTTGTTCATTCAACTGCACACTGATTTGTATCATCACATATAGATATTTCGCTGAAGCATCCAAAAAAGCCCGACCACCACCCACTTTTAAAGAGAATAACGAAAGCATTAGTGTTAAAGTGAGTGTATGGAACCCACCAAACCCAATATACCCGTTTTTGAAGTACATGTTGAATACATAATTGATTACTTCCTACATAGGAAGTGAAAAGTGAGAGGGAATGAAATATAAACTGGATGGAGATGGAGGAGTGGGAGCTTCATTGGTATAGTTGGGTTCTGCGCCTTCTCTCCCTCAAATTTAAAAATTCATCAATTGCGTATGTGCGTTGAAATGAAGTAAATCTCTTTTGGAATTTCAGTAAAAAGAGATAACAGTGAACTCGGGGTAATAAAAGCAATGCCTGTTTTAAAAACAAAACTTTTTTTTGAATGATTACAAAAGATCTAGTAATTGTTTACCTACTTCATAAGAACAATAAGACCATACTGCTTTGTTTTTATATTACATCCATGCTCGTTTTTTTTGTTGCTAGAATTAAGGGGCTTTAAGTGTAATGAATATGGCCTGTGTGATGTTTATTATATAAATATACACATTCAACGAAAAGAATGTTTTGTTTTCACCCGTTGCACTGCTTTAAGATTGCATTCCTTTCGTGGAATTATATTTCATCATTGTTTCACGTTACACAATATTTTTACTAGCTATGCTTTGCATGTACAATGCACTATCCATAATACGGGCAAGTTGAATCTCCACGTAACCAAACTCCAACAATCCTGACTGGAAAGAATATCTGATGATGAGATGCAGTAGAAAAGAGAGAAAGTTAGCAACAATTTCTATTTTTCATGTCACCTACCAAAGCGTAGCCTATTTTACTGCACTATGTAAATATTTCATTTTGCACCCAGTCCAAAAATTCTTATGCAAAAAATGGCAAGTTGAGCATGTCTGCCTGAATAATATAAAGAAACAGCACGGGAAACATTTTAGGCTGAATTTGGTTATGACAATTTTTCAACTTCATTGGAATAAAGAGACAGATGCCGGAGAACCAAGGTTGTTGGCTCTCAGTTCTTTTTGTATATTATTATGTAATATACGTATTGTGAATAACCTTTACAGCATGAAAATGCAGTCCGTTAGATGAAGATATCAAATAATATAATGGTACGGAAGTATTATTTTGTAGCTTCATCAACTCAACAGCATACTTTACATAATATTCAACTTCCCCTATGAACACGTAAAAGTTTTTTTTGTGTGGAAACAATGTCTGGCGCGAAGTATCGTCCACTAGCAAAATGTTTCAAGAGAATAATAATATGTGTGTGTCAGAATGAAGAAGTTGGAGAAGCTGTAATTTTGTAATTGTGAAAGCTGCACATTTGAGCATCACACAGGAACCACGAATCAACTTATGAAATGTATGCGAAGTTTTCAGCTTTTATACTTATGTAAGTCGTAAACCGTTGACTTGCACCCTAGCCTAGCTCCAGTTTATATCTTGCTATATATGTAAGTAACATCATTATGAGCGCCCAAAAACCACCGTAGTCAACCAGACACAGAAAATTATGGACGATGGAAAGCTTCCGTTTCGTCCAGGAGGAGTATGGTGTGAGTGAAGTAGAGTCGGTGGCTTGAAAGATCAGTCAAGGTGCATGCATGAATGTGAAAAAGGTATATAATATAACATGTATGTATGTAGCTGCGTGAAGATGAGAAAGTTGCCTTTCTCACCACAAGACAAGTTTAGAATCCCCAAACAGAATTCCTTCTGTCTTGGTCTCTCTACCAGGAGTGTAATGAAGTACATAACATGCCCACATTTATGCGTGGAGCATCATCATCAGTTATCAAGTTAACAAAGATTATTTTGAAATTTATAAGGAGCCTCTCTTGTTTCTTACTTTCTTGAGTTTGTCTGTGGCACAGCCAAGCTCAACTTTTACTTTTTGTGCGGTGCTAAAAGGTTTCACATTTCAAAACACAAAATTATGTAACGTCTCTACCATTCTTGCATAGGTATCATGTATAGATGATACGTATATGTATGGCACATTGCAGTTTGATATGATATTTCAGCCCGGGTAGAGGTAGACTTACATACCGTGGGCGTTTTCAGTATTCTTGGTGAATGCTTCCAGCACCAGAATTCTCAGTTGGTGTAGGCATAACATAACATATCATGTTTTTAGGAAGGGCAGTGTTATTGCAACTCGTAACTGGAAACGTAACCATCTTGTAAACTGCACTTGTGCGTAGCTGCAAGTGTCTTTGAACAAGATACGTAGTTTCCTGGAAAACTATTTACAGCAGTGAGCAAGATCTTTTAAGACTCATCTCTCAATTTTACGATTCTGTTGGGATACCTTTGTCGCTGTGTGCTTTTCCTGTATCAAGGTTTTCGACGTGGGCTTTTCCCATTGATTATTAAGGAGATGTAGTAAAAACTTACAACTCTCTTAAACCATAGCATCGGTTGTCAGAAGAGATTTGCGTGTTGGTACATGTACGGATGTGGATGGTGCAGTAGCTATTTCGACTGTGGCAACTTTATGAATGATAAAAAGTCATTTTAATACTAAATTATCCCCAAACACGTTGAAAATGTTTCGTGTAAGTTTGATGCAGCCGGCATAAATATAAACAAAAAATAGAGCTACCATTTTATTTAAAACTCCCAAATGTATTTCCTATAATTTCTCTAATCACCGTGAGTTTCTGGCTGGAATCTCTATGTGTGTTCACGGATCCCTTGTGGACTCTTTATCATTCCTATATTATTGCTTGCTATAAAACCCTTACTGCATTTTCATGCTAAAACATTTCTGGCAAAGGATTTGGGCGCCTTTGGGACATGAAAGTGATTTTAGCCAGAGTTATTCGTACTAACTTAATGACACCTAAAATTAGCAGATTTTGACTAGAGATTATTTCAATTTTTTCTGGTTAATTAACTCTTTCTGCGCATTTAATACAGTCAAAGATGAAAACATGTGACTTAAGCTTAGATATTTTAGCACTGTTTTACTCCCTAAAACAAGAATGACATGTAAAAGAATACACATAAGGGCATGTATGAATGTCGATGAATGCGTAGTGTATCATAAACACGAACGATATGTACAAAATTTAACGCCCAATTTTCTTGGAATAATCCATTCGCGTTCAACGGTAGGCATATCAATAGCATTTTAAGTGCGTCTTGAATGATAATTTCGACGTTTATGGCACACTTCAAAGTTTAGCATGCTGTGAGTGTCAGTAGCAACGGCAATTTTTTTACGAAGAAGGTGTAGTGCAAAACGGCAACGAAGATATTGCATAGTCAGCATCTTTATGGATGTTTTTTACGTCTTAAAAATCGAAGGACGGGTCCCTCTCGTGAATTGAATTCAAAAACAGACATCTTTCTACTATTGTTAGCATTGACGCAATAATATAAAAAAAATGCTGTCGGGGTCGATATTTTTACAACCTTATCCGCATCCTAAAATGGAATAAAAATTAAATTCTCAAAATAGGTTTTTAAAGGGCTATGAAATTGAAACGAAATTAGTTATGCTAGTAATAAACTGGAAAATATATTTTTGCTTGTTATTTTCCAGGTGCAATTCGCAAAATGTGACAGACCGATTCGTTTGGGTAGAGATTTATTTAAGCGTTACCAATTTAAGTTTATGATGGGTTCTTGGTTGCAAATTTTCCTTTGTGTCCTTTTTAAATCTTCAGCACTTGTAATTCAAAACTAATCTGTACCATGAAATTATTACAATTTTGGAGCTTAACCCAGTGTAAATTACATCGATCGCTAAACGTCTTAGGCACACCTTGAGATAAATATAAGCAATATCTTTAAAAAGTTATTAATTTTTTTTATTGACTTTTATCTTTTAATGGAAATTCATGCTTTTCACTTAATGTAATTTATACACAAATATGAATGGCATGAAATAACTACCACTGTTCAATCTATCTTTCATATGAAGCTCTAGTTAGTAATACACTTTTAAAATTGTTATAAGTACATTAAACTTCAAAGTGCAGACTTCTCTAAAGTATCTAAAAGTACTTACTTTGGTCTGATTTAGAATTAAAAATTCCACGAATCCTTTGTGTTTCTTTAACGAAGTACATGGGTTAAACCTTTTCCTTAATATATAGAAGAAACCCCTTAACATTCAAGAAATGTTTTTGATATATACAGTCCTTCCATTTCCACTGAACTCAATTATGTATACATACATACATACATATGAAGGACAAATGGAAATCATAAATATAATGTAATACATTTTGATTCTAGCATAGCATGACGCTTTTTTGAATATTATATTAGCAAACTAAAATTTAAGTTTTGTGTACATAAATATCAAGATTGGAATTGGGAAGAAGAGCCAGAGTCCTTCCAAACACAATGTTTGAACTAGCTGATCAGAGAAGCGTTTCATTTTGCATGTCAATATTTAGAATGCCGTCTCAACCATCAAATACCCAAAGCAAATTTCTTGGTCTGTCGCTTAGATTCCAAACTGGAAAACAAGGTATTACGCAACCATGAACTATGTCATTACTATTCTAGCCATTTTCCAATGATCATAATAAGAAATATTATAGAATCATAGTTTGTTCATTTCAAATCGAAACTTCAATTTATCCGAAAATCCTGAGTGTATGCGAATGTGAAGAAATTGGTGATTTCTGCATAAGTTACTTACTTCGAATGAAATGGAATTTACTTCCTGTGCTCTCCAGCAGAATGATCATGGTGGGCTGGAGAGAGAGAGTATGAGTGTGTGTGCACGGGAAACTTTCATCAATGTGAAGATCATATTGGATGGCAGTGTACTTCTGTCGTCACTATCATGATCAGAATGATAGGAATAGTAATAAAGATGATGCTGATCACTATCATTGTAGTAGTTGTAGTCGTTGTTGTCGCCACACCACACACCATCGTCATGTGTGTTGTTAATGCAAAAGCCTCTTTCTCACAGTTGTTCAATTCTCTACGCGTAGTCTCCTCGGCACGCGTTTGCTTAGTCTTCAATCTACGAACCAACCATCTTTTTCGTACTTCACTCACTCACTCCCTGGACTCAAACCCACAAATCTCCATATTACATTTGAATAGTAATCGTACCATGTAATAAGTATATGGGCTCCCTCCCTCGTTTCTACATTCCATATTTGATGTCCATGAGATGAGGTAACTCAACAATATGTAAAATGAGTTTTGCATCCCTCCGGTTCCTATTTACTGAGAGATCTGTTGTCTTGCTACTCTATTTCTCAGTGACACAATAGCTCCCAAAGAAACTTTCATCTCATCTGAATACGATAATAATGCCCATCACTTGTTCCCCACTATCTTTCTCGTTAGCTTTCACATCTCTTCCACGTTCCTTTACTGACACTTGTGCTCGCTCAAATATACGGTTGTCTCGTCATTTTCAAATATATACGTAGGTACGACTCCATACATTTTCGCTGTGAATTCCCTTGTTTGCCTTTTATTGTGGGATGTAAAGTAGCAGCGCTGTGTGTAGCAATCCTTTTCTTTCTCTATCAAATTAGGACAAAATCTTCTTTACGAAAGTAATAAAGTAGTGCGATAATTTCGAAATGAAAACGACCTCCGTTTCAACTTCCCAGTTGTAAAACATTCATTAGCTAATTATCGCTGGTAAAATTTGTTCCGAAGTCATTGTGGTATAAATATGTGTGTGTGTGCAGCACACTAGTCCCATTTTAACTATGTAGATTGTGTAAATAAATTCACATGAGTAAATTGCTACATTCCAGACATGTCCTAGCTTTTTTGTGTTAATCCTACTCAGAAATTATCCATTTAAAAAAAGATAATAACATTGGTCATTATTCTGCCATAAGGGATGCAAAAGCTACAAAAATAATTTTTCATGGTATTTTTTGACATGATGCGCACATGTGTGTAATTTATATCTAAGCTCATCTCACTGGACTGGATTTACCTCTAATTCCACAATCTCTGTCTGGATAATCCGATTCGTGAAGGGAAAAAGTATATTTCCTCTATGAAGCTATTACAACAACGTGGTGATGGCATTTATTTCGGAATGTTTCAAAAGTATCACATACACTCACAAATACAGGGGAGAACGTGTACGTGTAGGCCCGACTTGGTAATGGAAAAATCAAGAAAGATCAAGAGATAATGTTAGTCATGGATCTCTTACAGAGCAATCATCTGTCTTACAGCGGAGAATGGGTATCCCGTTGATTCCTAAGTGCTCCATTCTCCATCCAATCTTTTACTACCACCACCACCACAACCATTAGGAGTCGTGTAGTACGACGAAATAATGTAATAGAAAGAGTGAGCGAGGGATAAGGTCCACAGTAGGCAGCAAAACTCTAACATCTTCAAGTCCAGTCTTTTCGTGATTATGAGGATGTACAGATATGATGATCAAGATGATAGAAGTTGCTCACGAGAACATAATAATAATAATAACAACGATAATAGGAGGAACCCTTGTGAGAGGCAACAAACAAGTAGCAAGAAAGAAGGAGAGAGAGAGAAATATCTGAGCATCATGAGTTCTTGTCTTCATATCACAGCCATTTTCATCGTCTGCTCACAGTCAGATACCGAGAACACAATGATGCTACTCTGTTTGAACAAAGTGACAAATATAAGATTTAAATGATTATGCAAATGACTAAAATATATGGAACACTGAGAATAAGATTGGAATGGATTGCTTTGAATTCCAGGGTGAAAATCACGAAAACGATAATGCACGATGTTAGGTAGTCTGATTTGAGATGTGCATCATGCTATTTATATAATAGCATCCCATATCCATCCTTCTTTTTGTATATATTTATGTATAAAACTAGGAATGGATGATATGCACGCTTTATTTGTATGCAGATTTTGTGTATTATCAACGGATTGTTCACACTTGAAATAAAATTATACGTTGAGCTCGTACAAGGAAGCACAAGCATAGTACGAAACCAGACTGGTAGACATTGAGGGTATAAAAACATTGTAAGCTTGAAAGAGCGGGTCAAATTGCTTCGGCGAGCCGAATTTTATGATATGGAGAGGATTAAACCTCATGCTTTGCCCGTTTCCATAATGGTCAGAGCAAAGAATAGATAACCAAGGGGATGGAATGATAAAATACAGCTCCGAGGTTTTCACAGTGACACCTTATTGTTCGAACACCAACATAACATAACGCATGCAAGCATGCACGAGTTTGGATGAAATGAATTGCCCACGCAATAATGTATCTGAAATAGGAAGAAACGTAAATGCCAACCAGTCTGCTTAGTTTATTCAAGCGTGCAACAGTGCCTTCTCTCTCTAGCACCACACTACAACCATACCAGTCCTTGCTTGCTTTTGCTACCTCAAAAATGTAACAAAACAGAAGTATATAGGCCTCCAGGGATGACAGTCATCGTAATTCTGGTAGAAAGGTGCTTGTAAATTATAAATTATCCTTTTGATACGGTTCACAGAAAGGGCTGTTTTCATTCAGCCTTAATATTCCATTTCATGCCGTGAAGAACAGGCAGTGGACCATGCTAAAATTCTTCATCTTTTCGAATCGTCTCTAATATTCATACAATTTTTGAATAAGAATATATACTCTCTCTCTATCTCTCTTCCTCTAAGCTCCACATATTATATGATGAACCTCACCTCAACAATACCAAAAAGGAGGGACATTAATATTATTTTATTGTGTTGTATAGCTGATGATGGATGATTCACTATCATCCAGTGTCTAATCTCTAAAAAGATTATAACTTGATGTTGCTCCTACTAGATAACAATAAGTGCTACCTTGAATAAACTATCCATTTTATTTTGCTCTATGCATAGAAAATTCTATTCCACATTCAAATGCACACATGGTTCTCCTACGAACCGAAAACATTCATTCCATTTGTACTTTTACAACACCACACCATGTTTCCATTAAGATTATGCATTTAACACGAATTTCAGCAGTCAACGCCACCTAATTTATATACGTAATCCCTTTTTTTAGGTGCAAACGAAGAAATGCTAATTTAAATCCACCAATCCAATTGCGACTACCCGGAGTGCGTAAACTATTTTCCGAGCTAAATACTCTTTTCCTTTCAATAACTTTGAGTTTGTTAATGGATCCTTGATCCTTCTTGATGAGAACATGTCAATCTAATGCGGTGGATCGATCATTGTCTCTTCAATCTCTACTAACAGTTTCACTGGAAATAGTTACAAGAACGCTTAAGCCAAAGCTCATTTTGTTTCAACTTAAATACTTCTGAGGATGATGTTGATGATAATGATGCGAACGCATGCAGAAAGTGTATGCACACAAAAAAATATTGTTGGAGTTTGAGGTGCAACAAAGCCAAGAATAACATTGAATAACAATAGAAGCAGAAAAAAATTAAAAGCTCGATGGCTTCTGGCCGATCCACTCCTTTAGAAAACACATTTTCCATCTTGTCAGTCCCATTCAAATAATTGTTTCAACTTGTTTCAAGCCTTCGGGCCTGGCTCATGATAGCCCTTTATAACCACAATAATACAGAATTGAATCTTTTGATATGTCATCACATTTGAAAACTACTACTTTTTACTCATTTCTTTTCATCTTCTCTCTCTCTCTTTCTGTTTATACGGCTCGTGGTGATGGACTACTGAATCAATTGCTGAGATCCCTGTTTGTGTGCCACTGAAGTTGTAATAAAAACCACCGCAAGGCAATATGTACATGGGGGAAGGACTTCACAGTAGCTTTGCTTCAGCTTAGATAACACACTCCTGCAACAATTCATTTCGACTTTTTTTATGCATTTCGTATTTATGTTTACAAAAGCCTAGGGTTTATGGCCACAATAATATAGCTTGGAAAGTCTTTCCGGTTTCAGGTTATTACTTCGAGTCTATCGTGCGTTTAGAAATGTGATGAAATGAGAATTCTTTTAACTCTCAGTTTTTCTTTCTTTCTTTCTTTTTTTTTCGACCATTGTATGCATGCACTTTATTAGATTTCAGATGAAAGCATGTTTTTTTATAACGTAATGTGTTGTGGAATTGAGTTTCTTTTATATTGTCAAGTCAAGCTAAATCATTTTTGCACTAAGGGAAGTATCATTCAACAGACAATTGAGAAAGTCCCTTCGTCATGTCATGAATGATGATTCACAAAAGTCAGTAAATTTTGAGGACATTTAACTAAGTTTTTGCCGTTATGTTTAAAGTGAAGAACAGGTAAAGACATTGTTCAAAAGTCATTCCAGAATTAGTTGGAATATCAGCAAACTATATCAGTTTATTGGGGAAGAGTCTATATACTAAAGTTAAAAATGGAGATTGAAAACGAGCAATAAATACTCGTGTTTTTTTGCGTACAACAACTCTGTAAGTTCGTGTATGTTTGTGAGTACATGTGTAGCATTGCATTTAACATGGTTTTGTAGCGTTTCCATTCTTGTACACAGTTATCAAGCAAGCATTCCAGAGCACTGCAACTGCAATATTTTATGGTTTCGGCATTTATTCTGAATGAGCTAGAATGATTGTAGTGGTTGCTCCTGTTGGAACAGTTGTAGCAATGCCAAAGCAACAATTTCATGTTCAACAACGATGTTGTGTTCCTTTAGTATTTTTTTTTAGTTTTCGGATGTAACAGCCAGCAACAGCCAAAGTAAAGCTAAGCCAATACATAAAGAGAATGCCTTTTACATGAAAATGACAAGCTCTATGTTCAATCCAATTTCCTTTCACATTACTGAAAGATGTCCAAAAAGGAAAGCAAAGGAAAATAGTTGTTTCAAGTTTTCCGGTAAAATGTACTTCTCTTACTGTAATCTATTTCCTCCTCCTCCTCTTTTCCCATTTCATTTTTCCCCTTTTGTACTTACATCTCTGGCATTACGCAATTCAGCATTTCAAGAATAATCTGAGTATTGAAAAGTTGAAACGGGGGTAGTAAACATGTCTGAAACAAATACAAATTTTCTTCATATCATGAGAAATTGCTTACTCGTTTACTTTAAATGGGATGCTTGCTAAAAAAAATTAAGAACTTTCTTCGTCCTTCCAGTTACGAGCAATTTTAAACAAAATTTTGCACCATTTGTTTTGTTTCCTTGTCATCGTAATTGTTAAACGAGGAAATTAATTTGGAAATGGATTTTTGCGGAATGATGCACCAAAACAATTCGTCGCATTTCTTACGTATTACCTACATAACGGATATAATTACGAAACATATTCTTAACCTCAATATATTATTTAGTATGGGCTGAGGCAGAAAATAAGCTAATGCTTTTGTGCGAATATTAATGGTACGTGTTGTGTTAAGAAACGTTTCGACCGTTCATGCTCATGTATTAAACGAAATATTACCCAAGGTTTATTGGTTGTTGTCTTCCCTTCATTCATTCATTCATACATGTTTCAGTTTTAACTGAAGTACACCCTTGATTAAAACCAGCAAAAAATGCAAACTTTTTCGAATGAAACGGAAAGAGAGCAATGAATGGGGGAATGAAGGACTGTCTTCCTGCAGTGCAGTGTTGCAGTTTCATCAAGTTGTTTATGATTTGCACTGCATACCTAGTGTTGTAGCGCCCTCAACTTACCGAAAATTTCTACTTATATGCCGTACTACCAAATAAGAAACAACAGTATAGTTCTTAGATCTCCCCCAATTTAGCCATGCACACGTATGTACAGTATTATAATAGCTTGAATCCATAAATTGAGATCAGGCTTAGCTATTAAAGTAAAACCTATAAACAGAAAGGCCATCAAAAAGGTATAAAAGTGGTAGTTAAAAGCATGAAATCCAAACAACTATTTTGTGTCTATCCATTCCCCGCAAACCAGTAATTTTCTTGCCTTTTTTCTTATGTGATTTTCTTCGTTATTACAAAAAAAAATATGTTTGGAGCTCGTAAGTAAGCGAAGCACATGAAAAAATAGTAAACGAAAAGAGTTATTATGTTTGGAACGTTTTCCAGAGATGGTGACGGCTACTCACATGTAGGCATGCATACTTAAATTCGACGGTATGGTATATTATAGAATACCATCAAACAAAAATACTATATGCACGGCACCACTACACCACACTTGAAATGTTGTAGGGCCCAGTCTGATACAAGTAGGCAATCGTTTTCCCTCGCGTTCCATGTCTTGTAACTATAGTATGGTATGGCATGGCATTCACCATTTTATGTCAGAAAATTAAGTGGAAGAAATAAAAATGCCTACGTAACCAGTTTTACCTCGTGGTTCGGTTCAAATTGCATGCTTATGTAATTTTACGTTTGTTCATTTTGTGGTTTAGAGAGTATATACAAAATAAGTGTATTAAAACAACAATTCCAGTAACTGTAACGTTGATGAACCCTCCAACTAAACAAGAAAGAAAAACCTCATTATTGCCAAAACCGCAAGTGTAGCCAGCAGTCGGTTGGGGTAGTGGGAAGGGTGCCTATATATAAAATCGAATTATGGATGAGACAGACATTAGAAAATATGATGGACTATCTTTTCATCACGTAACAAAATATTCGAGGCCATGGAATAATATTGATAAATGAAAGTACTTCCCTGGAAGAATTTAAATTTGGACGAATTGTTGTGCCTATTATATAATAGACATCGCATCGTTTCAATCTAAATACGTTGAATTGAGGACGATAGCCGACGATAAATTTAATTTAATAGTTGGATCGTCGGGTCATGTCATGAAATTCGCCTATTTTATAAAAATGATTATAGGATCGTGATACTTTAACATAATTTTCTTTTCAAACTTACAAATAAATAATATCTAAATGTGACAACGAAAATAGAAGGAAAAATGTTTTATTCCATCATTCAAAGCACAAAAAGGATTTTTAAAATCAGGGGTTTTATATACCTTTGAATGATTTTGCGCAAAATAAATATTTCGAGCGTGATCACGTGATCAGGATCACTTTTTTTGCAAAGATATCTTCTGCAAATTATACATGCAAACATTTACGACTGGATTCTTCTTGTAGAATGGGTGAATAAGTGTGTATAGTAGATGTAAATGATGTAATGGAGGGTCTCAAAGGATTCTAAATGAATGTAATCTTATGTACACATAAGAAGATGTCTAAAATATACATACGTGCGTAGTTGCACTAGCGCAAGGGAATTTGCTTAGCTGCCTTTGGTAACTCTAATTTGTTTAGGGATTCTGTTTCACAACAAATGGTTTCCAACCCATAACATCAATAATGCAAACGATTCCCTTTCCCACTACTTTAAGGTTTACACATGAGAAGGAAACAGAGCGACAATACATTTACACACGCTACATTTTACAATGCTTCTTAATTTACCCTGTTTGGATGGGATTGCTCTTGTTTATAGCACAAAACTATTGAACAAGCCACTAATTCAGACAATTGTTATTGTTACTACCAATTAGTCGCATAATCCAAATACTGGAATAAACTTTATGAGAGTTCCTGGTAAAAATTAATAGTAAACTTTATATTCCAACCACCAGACAACATTTACAGGAACTTGTTAGAATAGCATTCATTTATGATATTAATACATGCATTGTGTGGGCTACAACAACGTTAAATTTTAACGTTGTGGTAACACGCACAATACCCAGTGTTTTGCTGAGTCCTACTCTTTGAGCACTGTTTCTGAAGGATAAAACATGGGGCAAAATTAATACACACTAAGCTCCTTAACAAGGAAGGACACATTTATCAGCTCATTTCTTAAATACAGATTCGTAAGTACAGACTTTATGACATATGGACGTGATTTGTGTATAAGTAAGTACGTATGAAACAAGCAGATGCTTACATACGTACATCCTGATACCAAGTCAGATAGTCAGTCGACTGATTTTTATATTAGATTGGGTACGCAGGAAGAAAAACAACTTGGTGCAAAAAAGGATGCATTCCAGAACGACAGAAGGTACACCTCGAAGAAGAAGGGGAAATGGAAGGAAAACGAAGGTAGCAGATGACTTGGTTTTCGAGATCTTAACCGTCCTAACTGCATCTTCTCTTGTCTATTAGAGATAGGAGAGAAAAAAGAAACCGTTTCTAAACCATCAGTTACAATGATTACTATGATGAAGCGGCTATTTATTCCAGGTGTACAATGAGAGTCTCGGACAACATATATTACTCATCCTGCACACGGTGAATCAAATCAAAGCAGATGAAGAAGGTACATGTTGCACATGACTCATGTGAGGAAAGATACACCTGTAATATACAGAGTAGGCAAAGCCTTCTATTAGGCTCAGATTTTGTATCCTTGTTAAAAAGGGTCAGATCAGAATCTGTCCAGAGCAAACGAAAAAAACACTCACAACCTTTCCTTACTCAATTTGGATTAACAGACAATAGAAGTAGGGCTAAAGTTGAGCGTCAGCCGTGAAGCGAGAGGAATTGTTTTTTTTCTTCAGAAATTCATTCTTCCAGATAGATATATATTTAATGCAGTGCTCAGTAAGTAAAAACTTCATGGAAGTGAATGTTTCTTACCAAGTACGTTTTTTAAGAAAAGGGACTCACGAAATGTAATGGGTTTTTATTTTTCTATATCATGAAGGTAGGTAGGGACATGGTAACGCTTCATAACATAACAACAGCATAATATGTATATGCAAGCATATATAGATATTTTGATGTATGGTTAACTTAGAGGCCATATTGTCCAGCCATTTGCCAAAATCATACAGTTGTGCTATAAACATGCGGATGGAGTCTGGTGGAGAAACGTTCCCATTTTTTAGAACCGCTTTATCCTGAAATTTGAAATATTTTCTCCCATTTACGATTATTTATCAACTTTCCACATTTATTACCAAGTCCACTTGAATGAGCCAAACCGGGTGGATCAAGTCCGATGAACTCCATCCTACCGTGAGTATTACTATCGGATATCCATTCAGTCGCGGAGAGTTCTACTTCTTGTACGGCTCTCAACCAGAGGAAAAGTGTACTGAGGTAGATGAGAACATCAAACATGTTATATTGTATCCTTGGACCATTAAATAGTAAAACTTGCATTGTCGCTGTGATGTCCATCTGTCTTTCCTCAAAGTGTCCATTTCTTCAGTTTAAATATTTTTTCTGGACGCTTCCAATTCCCTAAACTGAACAAGCTATTGTTTGGTAGAATTGGTTTGTGGTTCTGATGTAACTACATTGTTCTATTTTGACCTAATTCATCAACAGACCTCTGCTACTTTTAGGAATCCATTAGAAATATATGTTTTACTTTCATTTACTTCCATTTTCAATAGAACAGGATTGGCTATAATTTTGATATAAATTGTGTATTTTTGTTAGTCATCACTTCTTAAACGTATAAAACATGGAATAGGTCATATTTTGGCGTATTCGTACTAATATGAAAGGAGCTTTAGAGCTGTGTCACTTATCCTTTTATTTTGCGGTGAATGCATGTACCTTTACACGACATGTATGTATGCTTGGATCTGTACATTTTATCACTACACTTACTTACTTAAGAGTCTACCTTTTATACACGTTTTTGTGCGCTTTTATCGCATCTTTATTTTTTGAGAGAGAAGTGGAGACCTCAGAATAACTCTTAAAGGACTTTGAGCAAACTTCGTCTGTGATATCAGGAGCGATATGGAGCGACACCCTTTCTCTCTCTTCTAAGCTTTAATGTTTCGTACCCTTCTTTAGTTCAACTTGCACTTTTTTCCTTATTTTATCAAGATATATCTGACGCTGTCGTCTAGTTATATATTTTAGTCGGGGAAAAAGAAAGTAGAATGGCTGAATAGAAAACTTGAACCTCTTTCATCTTTATTTCTTGCTTTTTTATGTTACGATGGACATTAGTACATATCACACAAAGGGAGTGAAAGAAGATACTTAGTAAGAAAGAAGTTGGCGGAGTAAGTGTGTTTGTACACATGCACTAGTAACAGTCATACTCATGTGTCTCTTAACTTAGGAATTCTCAAAGTCGACATTTCGTAGTTGTCTCGTTCGTCGTTTTTGCTACATTCATGTCAGCACAAGTACATAGACGGGCTACCGCCAGTCTTTCTACTTTCCCTTTGCCTCTCCGTTCTCTCTCCGTTAAGCAAGCAGCTATAGAGGGAGTATATTTCTTCCTCAATTTCATTTTTTCTCGTTCATTCTCTCTCTCTCTCTCCCTTCATCTCCCTTTTTCCTATCGGACTTCCCCCTGCTGGTGTTACTGACTTGAGATGTACAATAAGAAATAAGTTACAAGTATATCAGAACTTTCTGATTGTAATCTTTAATCACTTGAAGCCAATATTGGGCTGGAGAAATGGGTATAATATAAAGCTCTATGAAATAAAAATGTATAAGGTTTTTATAGCTTACAATGCTCTAACTTATTATGTGCACATGGGCATGACTTCTTTGGGCTCGGTGGACATTAAAGGAAAGTTGTTCATTCTTTCACTTCCTTTTCCTCTCAAGTGGGTTCTGCTCAAAATACCACAAGACAACACTTGGCAGTCGGAACTTTCAACTTTGTACTTATCAATGCTCGTTTCTTTTCCTTTCGAAACTACGATTTTTTGGGAACCCCGTGTGTGTGAGACCATATATGCGTGTTTCCATTACCCAATTCTCCCTGTCATACCGACTGACTTAAGAAACAGTTTTCTAATGGAATTGGTATGTTAGCTAAAAAAACGAAGAAAAACTGATTTTTTTAGTTCGCTATCCCAAAGATTTATTTGGAGTTACTGATTAATTCAGAGTGATATCCTCGCTCTTTCCCATAATAGCAGTTGGTCATTATCTTCAGCTGGTTATGTTACCTTTTGTTGTCCAGATTAACTCCCATGGTCCCCAGGGTTCTGACATTGAGAAGTGGAAGAAACAAGGAGGAAACATGTCGATGACATGTAAGCAGGCTGTAATTGCATATTAATAAATTATCGCAAGTAGCCCCTCTTCAGTATACTTCAGCATGTTGGTTAAATCTGTGTATTGTGTAGTCACCGTAAATCTTATACTGCAATACAATGGATTAAAATATGCCACTCTGATGCCTTGCTAGAGGCATCAAACTAACATCGTTTCAACATGCGATCTCCTATTTTTAGTGGACACTTGAGTTAACCTAGAACCATATGTCAGCACCATCCCATCCGCTTGCAATATATAAATCCTGATTCCATCTCTAAAAGTCAGGGTCTTTCAAGACATGTTGTTCAAGACATAGTTCTTGTGATGGACACGCACATTCCTTGCCAGTAAGAAGACAGCCCTGGATGACTAAAGCTATAGTAGCAGTGATGTTGATGGCAACGCAACGTACATTTCTCCGCACTGTTGGGCTTGCAATGCGGTGGCAGGAGGCGGAAGCCGAAGGAAAGTCATGACACACATCTGTTTGATAGTATGTGACTGTGTCATCCATTTCCAGAATTGTCGTCACACACACGTATATATATATCCAATGCCAACGAAACACGTGCCGACGTCTTGCCTTCATATATAAAAGAAAGTCAGATAAAAAGAGCATCTATTGCTGATAGATGAAGGAAAACCTTGTATTCTGGCAAAGTAGCATGCTTGAAGTTGAAGATAGACACTTTGAGCTTTTACTTGGTTCAAATTTATGTGTGACTATGTCAAATCGCATTGATATAATATTTTTGCTAAAAAAAATTCCTAACAATCCGTACAGGGGAAATCCTCCACAACCAGGTCAAAACTCACTTCAGTGTACTATCTTGTCAATCCATGTGAAAGAGTTATCGAGGCGACTTGAGTTGAGAATTGGATAAAAAAAGGGATAGCATCATCAGGGAGGGAACAGAGTATGGGCTAAGTACACGAGGTAGCTTGAAGAGTGCTGGAGCCAAAGTAATATAAAAAATCTCATAAAGATGTACTGAACCAAGAAGTAACGGGGAACTGGGTTATGTTGCACATTTTATATGTTCCAATAATGCTCTTTCAATTGGTGTAAGAGCCCAGCGTGGAGAATTATTGGTCTGACAAAGATCTTTATATTGAGTTACTAGTGTGATACAAAGTTAAGAAGTCACTTCACCCGGACACTTCACTTTTGTGTGCACAACCTATACAAAAATCACTAAAGCAAGCAAAGCCGTTTCCAAAGCTTTTTTTTCTGGGCAGGTCCTCCGCTTCTCAGTTCCACCGCTCAAACAGAGGTTCTCTCTTCTCGTCTAGAGCAGGAATATTTCTTCAGGCGGAGATATCTCTGACAAACTTTGGCAATACTGTTTGTCTGCCGCTGTACATGAGCTAACAATGAATCTCAATAAAACTATCAGTTGTAGAACAACATTCTAGAAGGAAATGTGGTGAGCTCATAAGTTTACACACACGCCAAACAAGTAAAAATGAAGAAAAGTGCAAAGTTAAAAAACGTAAGTGTATGAGCAAAAGTTAAACAGATAAAATCACAATGGATGATGATGATAAGGTCGTCGTTAAAGAGACAGCCATTCGAGAAACCAAAAATGTGGAAAGAGTCCCTTCCATTATGTTACGCACTGGGTTTGAGAAGTTATGGGCACCGTGGTACAAGCTTGCAATTTGGTGCACATATTTAATACCGACATACATCGCATTTAGAGAGAATGTTGACTCATACCAAAAGATTGTAGATTAGAGAGAGACGAAGCTTCTTCTTCTTTCTTGTGTAGCTATCTCGCTTATATGTACATTATACGTTCATGCTAATGACATTGTCATAAAAGGCATAATATACGTAATGTAATATATAATATATGAGTGTGTGCAAACTTTTCAAAAGTCCTCTTTTCCAACCCCCATATATTTATAGGGTAATATCTACTTGTTAGTAGTTATGATAATGATGGAAAAAATGGTATAGGAAAAGAGAATCCAATTCTGCACCTCCATCATATATCTTGGCTTGACAGTTCAAAAGACAGGCGTATATATGAAGAAGTTTAGGAGCCGCGTGGATAGCAAAATCAACATTGGGAAGGGAGATGACAAAGTGACGTGGTGAACTGTATAATTTCTTTGTTTTCTACTTACTGGCAAGCGTCATCAATCAACAGGAACGGCGATGAGAAACAACGACAACGAGGAGCACGAGCAGGTTGTTTGGTTCCAATGGGGTAGTAGTAGTGGTGATGGTGACAAAGACGGCAGTGGCAATCCATCCCATTCTAACTTTCACAACAAGTACTAAGAGTTAGCTAGCGCATATACGGGTTTGGGAGACAGACCTGCCTGCCTTCAAACATGTTCAATTTTTTTTGTTAGTCTCCAAGTCTCCATGAATATCGTGGAAGCGAGCTCTTGAGTGAGTTGGACAGTAGGCGAGCTTTTGTGTTTGAATTGTTTTGAATTAGAGTGACATACTTATGTACATATGATTATGTAGTTTAGTTACACACGTTAATGGATTCACACGTAATGAATGTACACTGGAGCTTTTGATTACGTTACGTAAGTACATTCAAACCTGGAATTATACACTTTAGCTGATGTTTGTGTGTGTAAGCACTCCGCTACAGCAATTGTATGCCGTTGCTCCACATCCAACATATACATATATTACCTTGTCATGGAATGTTGAACAAACACTTCGTCTACTTGATTATAAACATATCAAGCAACTCATTATGGCTCAGTTCTCGGTATCCAGGATACACTAAAAGATGTCAAATGCAAACTTTCAAAAGATTATATAGTGAAACTATATTTAGAATGTGAGCGATCGATATCACAATTAATTCTAACTAGGTTTTTAGCCACTATGTCAACTACTGTACCAGAAGTTTTCCATTGTAGAGATTGATTGAGTAGTAGGGAAACATTTTAAGGCGCATTATATCATCACTCATTATCTATTAAACTCATTAGATTGAACATTAGCTCATTTGTTTGAACGTTTATTTAAAACTTTCTGTAAAATTTACATCAAACGAGCCCTATGTAAATCCATCATAACGCTTGTCTTCTGAGAACTGTGTTATCGACAAAAATTTAATGTCTTTGCATATCTGCATTCTATTTTCCCGCTCCAAGGAATAAAAGTGACATGACCACCAACTTTTGCGGTTACATTAGTTGCAATTTTTTTCCGGTGATACTTTTGAAAGTTGTGGTTTATGAAATTTCGACTTTTGTGTGGTTGGCATGAGTGCTGTTTCCTGTCATGAAAGGGTTTGGTACAATTGGTTTTGGTGTGGTGTTGTATGTAAGCCTGTAGAAAATTTCCAAAGGCTGCAAAAAAATAAACCAGATAAAGCAACATCAATTCTCCTAATGGATGAACTGACTAAGCTTTTGCTAAAACATAGATGAGTGCAGTTGTAGTTGCTAGAGCAGAAATTTATTTTACAAGTGCTACAAGAACAAGGACAAAGAAATGAAAGTGAGCAAGTATTTAAAATCCTCTGGTGATACTTTATCAACTTGAATGGCTTAGTTGCTCAGCTATATTTATTTTTATTCGAGCTAGTAGAAGGCTAAGTATTTTTTATTCAGGTTAGGAAACATAAGAAGACTCCTACTTTCCAAAGAAGAAACAGACAAAGGCCTCCACATCCCTTTTGAGGCTTACATTTAGTACAAGAGACAACCGATCGCGTGTTTCACCGCAAGTATAGACCAGTAGCAACAAGCAGCACTGGACTCATTTAAAATTGTCTATATGCACAACGCATGTGAGATTTCTTGATGTTCCAACTTACTCTTTTCAAAATGGGATTGTGAGAAACGGGAAATAAAGAGCAAATTGAGAACTACATTATGTAGTTCGATAGCGGATAGTTAGTCTCTGCCATAAAAAATTAGAGATTGGAGAGAGAGGTCCCAGGGAGCTTCCAGATGAAAAACCTTTCATCCCCATGCACCGAAATTCTATTTACTTGAATGGTGGTGGCATAGCATGGCATGGCAGTGAAAGCATAAGTGGACTAACATGGTGGTTTTGTCGTTTTCTGCATATTTACATGATATAGAATCGATTTCTGTGAAATGTTATGAATTTGTTCCACATGACTTTCCAAAGAAAAGGAATACGTGCTGATGGCATGACGTAGAGAGCCACTGTTGCCACTAGACTTACTGTGATCCTGTTATGCTTGACTGTCACTGTCAGTTCTAACAAGTACGACAAAAACGGTAAAAGGAAGGCAAAAAAAGTATTGCTGTATTTTTTCTATACAATGTGTGTAGGGCGAAGCAACCATAGCTTGTCATGACTTCGATTATCACGACAGCTCTGTTGAGCACGAGAGATTGGTTGTGATAATGAAAGCCAAAAAATTTCTCGGACTTTTGCCTATTGGGATGCAAGTGGCACCGTGGAAAGGGCAAGATCATAAACTGCACGTAAAGGCATGGAGAGAGAACACTTGCTGACAAAGCAAAACATAGTGGTGAGCATGCACACGAGAAGAAAGACAATCACAACGTTTTGATTGTACTTACGTATGTGCAAACAAACGCCTTTCTCCAATATTGTAGCCAATAACCAACTTGTTTGTGAAAAAACGTTCAAGAAGTACCATGCATTTTCAATGAAATGTTAGAATTCGCCCTTGAGTTTATACTAGTTTTTTTCCTTTCACATATATATTTTTCCCAGGAAAAAAATACAAAGTAAAAGAAATATAATGGTTTGCCGTTTCAGATAAAGGTACGTATGCTAGTGAAAAGATAAAACGTTGCCAAATGTGAATTTTGCACCGACCATGTTCTCTCGCTGGAAACAATGTGTCGGGAAAGGTATAGATTCTTGCAATATCGATATATGCTTTGTTTGAGGAGAGTAATACACACTGTGAAAAGTGTGCGATTTGTGTCTGTCAATGCCCACAAATTCTGTTCACGGAAACACCACTGTTTACATACATGGCTGATCTGGTTTTATGAACGGGTTTCAACATTTCGTTTCCTTCGAGGTGGTTGCAACTCTGAAGTAAATGAAAACAGTTACTACACACTGTCTGTCCGTCTTTCTCTTTTTAAATGTGGTTTTAGAAGGTAAACCCTACAAGCGAAATACACTCTTGTTTCGACAAGAAAATGTGGCTATTGAAAGAAAGGGGATCACTTTCGCCGCTCAATACACGATATATGGGATGGCATGGAATGGGATGATATAACAATGTACAAATAATAAAAATAAAAATAATAATACTATTAGGACTCCCCTTGCTGCTAATGATACTTTGTTATGACTCTTTTCACTGTTGAGACCGCTGTTCCAACTATAACTGCTGGTTTGATGTAGCAAAAGCAATATGAACGACAGAATAAATAGGAGAAGCAATCATCTATATAGTGGACGAAGTGGTCACAAAACTGTGTCTATGGCTATATATGTATAGAAATACATATATGGGGTATATAATGTTTGTGATTATATGTCGGTGTGGAGTACAGTAGAAGATTTTTTGGTTGGAACAAGAATGGGAAAAAACAGTTGTCTTATTACGGTTACGAACGAGCTGTCGTCCTTACTGCTTTATTCTCAATTCTGTTCCAAGTCCACTTCATAAAGTTCACAAGAAAAATGCCCTCATTTCTGTTCCACCCGCTCAAACATTCCTTTAATTTATTTCCACCAGGCTCTTTTTCTCTCTCATTTTCTCTCATTCTTTATTTCTTATGTTTTTGGTTGAATTCCATGACTTTTAGCATACACTTACCACACTTTACGTTTTTCCTTTAGTATCCATGCATGTTATCACTGAGCAAGGAGAAGAGTCCTACTGCTGCGTCAACTGCGGTTTTTCGCTTCGCATTTTTATGAATTTCTTCTTGTTCCCCTAGTTTAAAGTATGCCAGACCAGAAAACAGAGCTCTATATTAAATCGTTAGAAAGGGAGATTCTTTTAACCGAGAGAAAGACGTTAAACGGATGCCATGCATTACAGACCCTCATGCATATCATCATGATAATGTTTCACCATTGCATTGCGTGAAGCGGTTCCACTGGTATTTTTATGGTTGATTCTATTATTTCCTGCTATCTGCTTATCCTTTCCGAAAGGGAGGGAGTTGATGGAAATTATGAGCACTGTACTAGATCAGAGAACTTGCATTTTTGCTCATTGAATATTGGTGCCAAGTTTTTCCTACTTTCATTTTTCATTTCTTTCATTATCACAATCGCCACATTTCATTGCATGCACAAACTCTCTTTGCTTTTTTCCTACCACTCGGGATTTCTAGTGAGAAGAGTAAATTGCTGAAATAGCCGTTTTCCAGCTTGTTGTTGGAATCAAATGAAATCATCATTCTAGTACAAGCTCCCCAAAACTACGGTTGTTATCTCATACTTTTAGCAACCTAAAGAAACAAACCATGAACTACTACAGAGTACGCCCTAGTTTGACTCATTTATTACGTTGGGGTGGGTGCTTTCTCTCTCATTCACACACACACAGACACATACATACATATATACAAAAATACTTTAATGTGTAGGTCCTCCCGTCCCCTCTTAATACACCGGTAGCGTAAATGACTTGACTCACAGCACATTCTTTGATGAAAATAAGCGCTATTGAGTAAAAATACGATTTATATAAAGGGCTGACATTTTTCTTTGTTGAATTATCATTAAAAATATGGTCCTGTTAGTTTATTACAAATTACTTTCCTAGTTCATTTCATAGTTGACTGCTATTTTTCAGATGTGACATCCGTTCCAACGGAAACAGTGGTGACTGAGGCGGGAGCCAACCTAACTTTGGCTTGTCCAGGCGTTACGGAACACTCTTTGGTTTCCGTGTTGGAATGGTATTGTGAAGGCTGCTCCCATAGTCAACCCGGTTCTACACAGCAGTCCTCTTCCCATCATGGTGGTGTAAGTATACCAACGTTTCCTTTTTCTTGCTTTCTTTTTTTGAAGTTGCAAAAATGTGGATACTTTTTTTTATATATTTTAACTAGAATTCTAGTACCTAGCCTAGTTTATCATTGATATATTTATGTATGTATACATGTATCTCAGGTAGCGACAATATTATAATACTTGAAGCCAAAAATAACGTGCTCCAAACAAAAGGATACAAATTTGTAAAACATCGTAATTTCACGCTTACTCGTGCTACCAACTCCACTCCCTTTTCAGGTCCATGTATGTCAAGAAAATGGCTTGTTATAACTCTTCGCCTAAGTTCACCAATGCATACACTAATGCAGGAGGTCAATAATCTAGCCATGAGTTGTTTCTGACATGTCTTGTAAGCATAAAAACTATAAGTTTATATGCGAATTTGCAAGTAATATACAAAATGTATAAACATCCATTACTTTTAAAACAAAACAAAAAACAAGCCAACTTGGACCAAGACGCGTCTGCTTCTGATTATGGTAATTTGACGTATTTTTCCTGTACAAAATCACAATTTCTTTAAAAGATTTTCTTATTTCAAACACAATAAAGCATCAAACTAAAGAATGTATGAAGTAGTACTTTAATTGAAGTGGTGAGGATAAATTGGATACGGTTGGGCAACCTGATTTTACATGACTAGGATTTTTTAGCAAGAGTTGTATTCCAAACGTAACAGGTTTATCAGGCACGCACTGTCTCTCATTCAAATGATATTTCTATTTTCTACTCCTTTCAACTCTTACAAAAACTATATTGAATTGTACGTGGCACAATAGCACTTTGGACTTTTGTGAGTTTCATGACGTGTGTGAATGTCACGATATGGCTTAATACAACAGATCAACGAAGTGCTCCAATGTATATTATTTAGATAGAAAGAGGCGAAAAATAAACATTGCAATAAGCTAACAATCGCTAGACTAGACGTTTGAACAACTTACATGCAACTACTGTACTTTAGTCCAGAGACTGATATTGTAAATGTAAAAGCAAGCAGTCGACGTAACAACAACACTAGTGTTTGTGCATGTTCTATACTTCCGTTTAGCAAGCCTTGTCCTTTTCCACTTGAGAAAAAAAAGTATCACAAAAATGGAGCAAGTGAATAGAGAGAACTGTCAGACCTTAACCATAGTCTGTCTGGAAGGCTATGATTCAGAATTGGGGAGTAAAAAAATAAGGAAAAGTATAAAATGAATATAAAGCCAATAGATGTGCCAACGATTGTACTGCGAATGAAGTTGAACTAAATGTTGAATTTGTAAGAGCGAAGACATGTTCTTTATTTCTTCCGTGAACCACGTTTTTAACCAGAAGAAGATGTATGTATACAAATCGACAGAGTTGCATGCACATTCAGTTACTTTCACTGACGGCTTTTGCTTAGAGCATTTGGTTTTTCTGCTACTACTACTAGTGCTGCCGATTGCTTTCTTGTTTCTTACTTCCTTGACTTGATGGTTGGCGTAGCATGGGATGGTAGAAATTCTGTGTACATAGTACATATATACTGATGCATTATAAGTTGATTCAACTGGAAAATGTTGATGTTTGCTATCGATTGCCACTCACTTAAACGACTCATAGAGCCGTGTTTCTATTTATGTATATATGTGGTTGTACACAGCTTTGTAGTTCCCAAAATGCATATAACTTCCAAACACGATTTCTGGTTTTCAGCTTGTAATGCAGACATAAAATGAAATATGGGAATCAATATAGCGAACGAAAAAAAAATCTTACGAAGAGAAAGAAAGAGAGAAAGAGTTGATCTTCGTCTTATTTTTTTCATGTTGCCAATCTGCAATTTCAGCCTTGCATCGAGGATTGGATTGGGTGCTTTAGAGTTGAGCTAAACATAATGGCAAAAGTTTGCTGGTTGTAGGCATTCACTTATGTATTTACGTAGATTTAAGCCTCATCTTTTTGAAACATGGATGGCTCCAATGAATCCATGAAATATCAGCTTGACTATAATATAATATGATGCTTGGTGAGGCCTGGATAGTATATCGGATGACATGGCGTTTTCTCATAAAGCTAAAATTAGTGCCGAACCAGTGGACGTTGTTCAATCCAAAAAAAAATCTAGTTCCCGCTCTCAACATTTTTCCATATCTTCTATATTTGCGACATAATTGACACGCTTGAATCAGAATCCAATTAGTGTAACAACATACATATCTAATGAAAGAGTGTAATTTAGGCAATTAGTCTCGTGTTCGTAAGCACTCAAACATTAAATTTTGAAAGCAGTCGGTTTTATTCCCAGTTGTAAACAATTTGTTTGATAAATAAGACACAATGTTTCTGAAAAGAGGCTTTTATAATCATACATGCCACTACTGTCAAATCAAATGTTTTATATGAACGTTTCATATCATTTTGTTCTATTTTATTACAAGATTGGTGATGTGCATAAAACGCCTACTGTGTAATTAACTCATGATCCAAAATTTTCTTTGATATTGAATTTAGTCCCCTGTGGAGATGAGTCTTTTGCAATATAATATTGATTAAGGTTGAGCTAAAATTGAGGTCGTACTTCCACACTTTCCACAAATTTCTACACCAAACTATTTTGAAATTTTTTGAAAGTTTGCGAATTGAAGTAAACCAACATAGCACTTTCTTAAGCACCAATATGAAACATGCATGTGCCCTGTGGTGCAATAAATTCTGAGTGAAATGGGGATTTTCCATTTGAAAAACGTCAATCATCTATTTACTTCCTGGTTAGTTGGTACTAACAACAATGACAAGTGAAGAGGGAGAGATGAACCCGCAGATTTTCCTCATTCAAAATTAAAATTTGAGTTTCATTCCTTCCCGTTGAAAGGAAAGTATTTATTTGGTAGTAATTAATTGCATGGATGTCACGTAAAGAAGTAATTATTTTGTTTAGGAACCTAATGGTGACTTGGTTATCATTATTTTATGTATGTTTTGAGCTCTGAATCTGATACTTCCTCACATCCCATAACTTTCTCCAAGTAGTCATATGCGGTTTATACAATGTGTACATATAATAAAGTTGAGCTCTGACAGTTCCATCCAAAAGCTACTGTCAGTAACTATTGTGAGTGCTAGGGGCGGAAGTGTGGAACGGTTAGCTGTTTTCTTTGATGATGTTGTTGATGCATACTTTACTTCTACAGAGAAAACGGTCATGCATGTGCCATGTCTAAAAAGTAGCACTGTCAATGAGTATATCATGGTGAACAAATTTCTGTGTGTGGAGCAGAAAAAAAATTGAGAGAAAACGTCTTTTTATGATGAGATTAAATTTTTCTTTGATGAATCGCCCACTTACTTTTTTCTACAAAACTTGCACGCTTTTCCCAAACACATCATACCACACATACTAAAATGTATGGGATAAACATGGACGCTGTACAAACAACCATATTATTCTGAGAACAACTCTTTAACTCTCGTCCTCTCTTCAGTCTCTCTCTCTCTCTCTTCTCCCATTCTCTTTTACTTCAGTCTGTCTCGGGTTCTTTGGCTTTATGAATACAAGGATTTGGTACAGAAGACACAGAAAGCAAATCATTCTTGACTTTGGTAATCAAGAAGTAGGGCGTGTGCAAATGATGTGACAGCAGTCCAAGTTAGACTAATTAATGAGCCACAGGCAAGCTGACTCACAGTAGGAGTGAGAGTGTGAGAGACTCTATGAATATTGTATTTTACAATATGCAGTCATGTTAGGGAAAAAGTTAAGTTAGTGGGTAAACCAAATGGCTCATTTGTGAAACTTTAACGGAATGGCAGCTCGAGTTCTAGAGTACAAGTCGTACTGCTACTACAACTGCAAGGCTACCAGGCTTGGGAACTCAAAACGTACTTTTCTTTTTACATAATGTAGTGAAAGTGTGCAACTTACTACCACAGACGAAGTTGCTAGTAATCTAGTCTAAAAGCTTACATATTAGACGGGCCTATACCTCATATAACCATGTGCATGAATACTTTATCCATATGTAAAAATTTCACGAAGCAATAGTACCAAAAAACTGGCGTATCTACTAAGCACAAATTCTGTCATCGTCATTATTACCTTGCTAACATTGATAGAATATGAACCATAAAATCATGACATGATTTATCTCCTTCCATCATGCTATTTTCCAACTAGTTCACACTAATGAAGGAGTTCACTGATATTTATTTTTTCGTTTGTGTAGAGTGTTGTGTATTGTGTATACTACAAAACAACAAAAACAGTCGGCTTACATGCATAGTTACAGATACTGGCCATCGGCACACACTTCAACTTTTCCTGTTGTTTCTTTTCTCCCATACATTTAAATCATAAACGGAGCAAGGACTTATCAGCTCCCTATTATTTTACATATGTAAATGCGCTCTGTTTATAACCGACGTTAAGCATGTGAGAAAGAAATAAATGCGCCTAGCTTGTACTTCCTTAAACGCAGCCGAACCCCATGAGAACCCATTATCTTAGAGCAAAAACTAGGTGAAAACGGAAGGTGATAATTATTGCTATACATAGTCTCTAATGAGCATGCAAATTGGTGTTTATAGGTGGAGGTGAAGCTCGTCGAGTTCCGAAGAGACAGCACCACAGTCTGGCAAAACCGGGAAAGAGTAACACTCAATTCGGATACATACGCACTTAATTTTCATCCTGTTATAGCGGGCGACACAGGTGAATATCAGTGTCTCGTGAATGATAGACGACTACCTGAATCCATCTTAAAACTTGTTGTCCAAGGTAAGAGATATTACTATTTAATTCCAAATGTTTTCCTTTTCTCCGCTTTTTATGTTGCTGGAACATGTACATATCTGTATATGGAATATATACTTATGCACCTTATTTATGAATGTCCATGTTTCATTATATGACTTCAAACTCTAGTGTGAAAAAATGTTCAGGTACCTTATTCATTGCAGAGGGGAATAGAAAACGTGTATGTCGCGTTTTATGGTCAATGTTAGGCGATAGGATGCAGACCGTATAATTATTCGTCACTTATCACCATAAGAGCCATAATGCTTAATAATAATTACAGTAATAACGAGATTTTCCGAAAAATGAATTCATGTCAATGGGGAAAGTCCACAAGCCAAATGTTGCTACTAACGAACAGGTATATATATATACCTTGTGCTTCCGTATATTTATGAATGAGCATATATACTTAAGTACAGAAAATTCGAGTGACTTGTCGGATTCCATGCCACGATTTGCACAGCATTGGAGCTACTTGGCGATGACAATGAAACAGAGGCTACGTGTCACCGCATAGAATGGAAACGGCCGATTCCTTTGACTTTCCCCAAATACCCGGGTATTTCTCAGCTTATACAATGTGCACATTGCTGATAAGACTGGTTGACTTGACACACTTCCGTTTTTATATACTGCAAGAACAGGATCATACTTGTTTCGTTCTCCAAAAATTGGAATTCGTTCCCATCTTTACTTTTGTAAGGTAGTTAGAGTTTGAAGTAAATGTGGTTCATTTAACACGCTGCAGCTGCTATTAAAATATATCAAGATATGACTGACTTGCGGAATGGGTTTGAAATTTGGACTCAATTTCAAAAACCAAAAGGAGCCAAGCAAACGGACGTTGGAAATTTACAATTTTCCTGATATTTCTTAAACTATCGATTTAAACTTTTGTTCCGCATATTAGACGTTAGCTACTTAAATTATTGGTTTATTGCAAATGTACGATTGTATTATCTTATATTTCGACGGACAGACGGACAAGGAGAGCTAACAATTCAGAAAGACGACATGTCGGGGAGAAAGAACAGCTGTCAAAAATAAAGTGAAAATTGACACATTAATAGCAAACATGCAACAACAACGTTTGATGATTACGTACACGATATATTTTAAGAAAATCAAGCTGGTATTTACTTGGTGTCAGTTGAGTAGCAAATATTGTCCCTCGCTGGCACTAAAGGTGACCTCTGTAATTAAAGAATTTTTAATTTACAGCCTATTTTTTTGTACAATAACTTCCTCAATAAGGGTTAATAATTTCCATGTACGCATGTAAACTACTGCACAATCGGCATTTGAACAGCGGAGAATGTGCGATGTATCCACTCATGCAGTTTTAAATAGGTTCCATGTAACCTGTCTCAGGTGTACTTAATTTGAACGGACATTGTAAGTAAGAGTAACCTTTCATTACCTAACATATATACTTCAGGAGCAATATCCTTTTGTCCTCATGTCATAAGCAGTCGACACAAAACAACGGTAAAAACATGAATTATGTGGTTCTACATTCACTTGTCAGTTGTACTATCAACTTAAACACATCAGTGGCAGTGGCGCTCTATATGATTTTAACAACACAAAAAATACACTGTCTATCACCTACTGTTCCATTTGTTATACAAATAAAAGGCGGAAATAAGCAGAAATATAGTTTTACGTAAGACCAATGGGATAAAGAAGAAAAATAAAACCAAAATCACTTCTTTGCGCCTTGTAGAAACCAATGAAAAGCGGTCGGCGGCTTCAGTATATTGAAATCAAGCACGGAAATTGCAGCTCTGAAAAATTGCTTTGAATAGGTATTCTTTGAAGTATCTTTCAACGTCTATGTTCGTATTCCATCGAAAAAGAAAAGGTTTCATGTGTGGGAGCGCAGCAGACTCAGTCTAAAACATTATCCATAGGTGGATTGTAGATACATACATGTATGAGTTTCAGATTTTAGATCAGTTTCAGCAAGTTTCAGTTTCCAGCAGCATCCCATTTTTGTTTGGAGTAAGGTGTTTGGCAAACCATCGGAACCGCATTTCTTGCTTCAGGTCAAGTATACCGTAACTACTTGCTTTGTAGAAAGTCGGTACATATTTGCTGGAGGTCAAGATAAAATACATGCCTCATTTCGTTTTGTTTCGTTGGCGAAAAGGGAAACGTAAAAGTTGCAAGGCTGGAGAGAAAAAGAAGCATTAGCGAATTCTTAGAATCGTACACAATATGCATTTCTACAACATACCCTACATGTATTTGCAGAAAACCAACGTATCTACATTTTTAAAGCAAGTCAGTTAATTTTCGGATTTGCAACTTCCAATTCTTACCACTGGGCTGTTAGTTTAGTTACTAGCAAGAATTAGAATGGGGATTTAATATTGCACTTTAGTTGAAGTAATGCTAGTTTCATCACTATTTTAACGTTTTCATACTCCCAGTTCGGGTGATTCCATAATCATTAGCTGGAAATGTCAACCTTGTTGGAATTTATTTTGCTACTCTGCAAGGTTTTACCTGAAAAGAGAAGTTTTGCTCTTAGAAGGGAAGTTAAATTCCGGAATCCCAAAGGACAAGTCATAATGATTGCATTGCATCTACTACCTGTGACCCATCGGCATTTTTACTGGTTTAGATGCAGCGGTTTTACTGTCTTGATGAAGAAATGGTTGAAAATACTGGGATAATCAGGCATTGTTAGTCTCTTGAATTAATTTATTAATCAGACATCAATTTCAAATGGGGATGACTCAGCCTCTTCTGGTTTTAGCGAGCAGATGGGCCCGAGGTTTTCGTTCAATATTTGATTCCAAACAGCAAAGACGAATTTCCGTAATCAGTTCTTATATGAGCATCCAAAAAGGAGGTTGCCAGTGGAAAAACTAAAATGTTTGTTGAAAGACAAAACTCTTGAATGCAATTTACAACAAGTTTAGTTCAATGTATTGAGCTGAGACTCATAATTTTTTCATGTTTACGTAACTTCCGTGGAGAAAATAGATAAAAAAAACTTTCCATGAGTCAGTTCAACTGTTTGCAGCCTCAAACTTTACATTAATGAAACTCATCAGGTGCATGAAAAACTTTTACTTGAAATAAGTTCTAATACTGCACTTTGATTTGGACTTTTTAGAGACTGGTTTCCTACAATATATATCTCATGTTTAAAATTAAATCCTGTTTTTCTATTCATTGCTAAAATACTTTTTACTTTGTACAAAAGTTTCATCCGGCCTTTGATTTGATTCCAATCATTACAAGCACTAAAAGAGCATAAGGTAAATAATTTTTATTTTGTATCAACATATTATTTCCAACAAAAAAAACAGTGCATGTAAATAAGAACATCTGTCTCATACGCTTTTATTGTATTTAATTTCAGAATGGCACAATGAGATATCACAATAAAATATATCATCAATCTCCTAGAAAATACAATTGAAACGAAACGGGAGTCGGAGATAAGTGCACACAATATTTTTGTCAAGAGAGCCGCTCTCATTCTACGATCGTTCCACTTTTAGTTATTTACCCTAGCATTTTTTTGGTGAATGATAGGCTACATAAATAACCATCTACCTGCGTAAGGTATATTTATAATATGATTTGATTGTAAGAAAGGAGGGAAATGAGGGTAAAACGGGAAGATAACGGTAAAAGGAAAGAATGGAGAATACAGGAGAAAAGAAAGTTGATAGGATTTGATTCGATAAAGTAGACGGTGTATCATAGAGATGAATTCTGTCTCTGTTTAGTCTGCCCACATATCTGGTTTTCTCCCTCACTCAGCTTTCTACATACATTTTATTTCTGCTTTCACTAACAGTTGATATTATACATTATATGAGTGAGTATATGCATATCTAGTTTCACGTAGGAATCTTTTATATATGCTATCAGTGATTTTGGTATGGACATGTTGTCGGGAATTGGATCCTATAAGATAGAGGCTGAATCGAATCTCAACAGTATTAACTCTAAGGAATACTCTCATTTTGAACTGTTCTACATAGAGATCGGTCTCTTCGGATTCACTCTTTATTGCCTCCTAAATCTATTTAAGGCTTGAGGAAAAATGAGAAAAAACAGTGGCTGATTCCTGTAGGGTTTCCAGTTGTAAAAGGTTGTGTTATTACCTATATCCACACGGCTCACACTTATTTTGTCCTCTCTCTCCTCATTCCCCCTTTGACTTGTATACACATTATATTACGATGTTTTTACACTTGTCTCTCTACCTTGAAATACAAGGCGAAGATCAATCTTCTAAGAAAGCTTTTGTCAAAAGAGGTTAAAGGGAATGCGAAAGGATTCACTTCACAACTAGCAAAACATGCGTTTGTCATCCATATATCCATCCTATTTGGCACACCATAGGCAAAAAAAATATAAAATTGCAAACATGCATATTTTGAAGGACCCATTCAGCAATTCCAAATTGTTTACCATTCTTAGATTGCTTCTTGTGACGATGTGTAGTTTTATTCGTTTCGCCTGCATAAAACATTCAAATACGATAGGAAAGTCCCGTCAAGTACAAACTGCATGCACTTGGAGATTTGTCGAGAGAACTTGGGCCTTTCGCTCGTTGGAGATAAAAATCTATGTGTGTATGATAACCTATAAATAAAGGTCGCATCGTCAGTTAAACTCTGTAAAGTTTCTTCTTTTGTAGAAAGCATTAGAAAACATGCTGTGGATCGACGTAAGGATGAGATGCTGCTTATTCAATCAATCTATACCAATAAACGTTTACACAAATGTAGGGAAATAACGGACGCCTGTTTTTATATGAAAACATTAAAAGTAGGCAAGAGATTATCATTTAGAAACACTACTCTCTGGACTTGGACGTGAAGGTACAAACTACTTAAAGATTTTATAGTATCCTGGATATAAACGGGATCATTGGTGAATGGTCAGGTGGATTAGGGACAGGGACAGACACACATGAGAAAATCATGAAGAGGCTGTACAATCACAAAATGTGTATATCTACGAGCAAAATAAAAAATAATAATAATAAAAGTTTTCACAATCGACGTAAAACGAAGGGTGTAAATATTAACTTTCACATGGACCTAGTCCTACGCCATTACGAAAAACGTATAGCAGAACGGGATACAACTCTATAACTTGCGGGATTTCATATTACTACCACTGTAAAAAAAACGAGTTTTTTTCAGTTACTACACAGTGAGCAAGGGATGCTGTTGTGAGTCAGAAAGAATTGATGCCATTATTTCCATCCACCCTTACTCCAACATTTGAAGAAAAACACACCGACAAAAAAATATCACTTCGGTCGCCCATTCCACTTAAGCTACCTACATATGATACACTCACTTGTACGAGTTTTTCAATGGTTCATGTGTCATGCATGTTAACTATGAGAACTATTTTCTTCTTTGCCATTTTCACTTGTACGTGCTTTCCAAGACTGCCCTTTAACTCAACTGTCCCTCTCAATTTATTGTCTGTTTTATGGCTTCTGCATCTACATTAAACTCTTTTCTCCCTCCCTGCTCACTCATTCGTGTACACAACTGTTCTTGGTGCAACTACTTCTTTTATTTACCAATTCGACCAATGTAGAGAAAACGAGTTGGGTCCTACACCCTTTACTTTCTCCGTTTGCTTGCAGTTATTTCTTCCTTATATTCACTTTATATTTCTTTCCTGTCTCTCTAAATATACGATTTTCATGGATAAAATACACTTTTGTTATCACTGGACCACTGCGGTGACTGTTTTTCAGGCTGGCATTTTGTTAGAGTTTTAGTCTCACTGCCCTTTTACTCCATCTCTTTCATGTATATTATGTTGTTTATCGTCCTCTGACTCGGTCGGTGCATCGAAATTTTAACGAGTGCTCAAGCATTTGTAGTCCCAGAAATTTGTATTATTAATTATTTTAGAATTACCACAAAGTATACTGTGAACTACAGCGGATGTGGTATTTTACTTGAGTACTACTGACGCATTTGGAACGTGACAAAAACAGAGCTAAGCGATTACAATGATATGAATGTTGAACGTACACGGCTTGATCATTATCAAGATAAAGACTGAATGGACATTGCTATTTCCTCTCTAACGATATGCCATTGTGTGTGTGCATACTAAAATATCCCTCGGGAAGTTATTTTTGCACACAGACCCATTCAAGTCTCATATATAGACTGACGTTATTGTAAGATCTTTGCCTTCCTGTTTACCAAAGATTATGTGAAAGTTTACCATACCATTTTTTTTATTCTGGAGCTCTTTGTCGCGACTCTAGTCCTATTTCCTTTCACCGTTTCCTTGCAATTGCCTTCATTTACATTGTCAAAGATAACTTCTATCGTCGGCATAAAAGTGTTTACTGAAAACTCAACTGGAAACGCATCATGAATTTTTATAGAAATTCTTTCATCCTGACCAAAAACGTTGAAATAATATATATTTATAATGAGAAAAGACTGAATGCATTTTGAGCTGTTTAATTTTAAAAACTGTGCCGTCAAACCGGATTATTCTTTCACTAATAATGTTACTTGATTGTGTTTGCTAAACCATGAAACTGGTGCCTAATGCAATACCGTTATCATTCCAAGTAAGACGTTTACGTTGATTAGATGTGTGTAAAATCCGCTGCAGCGTAAGGAGGCTAGTGAAGAAAAAAAAACCTAACAAAATGTAAAAACCCATGAGAATTTGACGGCTGATATTACAATGTTGCAAGACGACTTTCTCCCCTAGCCCCTCTTCCCACTACCACCACTTGGATGAGCATAGACAAGGATTTAACTCATCCCTTCTGTACCTTTTGTGGCGACTTTTGAACCCAAAACACATACCAGTCAATTCCTTTCTTTTTGTGAGAGGAGATAGCGGTGTAAAAATGCTCTGATGTATACTAGATATCCAAGAATTTCTAGCGATTTCACAAGACAAAAGCAGTTGTAAAGGATATATCAATAATAGAACTTACAAAGAGAAAAGAAGAAAAAGTTGGAGGCGCTCATTGTTACTGTCACCTCACCAGAGTTATGTACATAAATACTAGTGTGTTTTTTTCGTGAAGAAGCCCAAGAAGAGAGAAAGAACGAGAGAGAGAGAGGTCCAAGTAGAAGGAAAGGCTTTCACTGAGATTATTATGGGAAAAGCGAGAGAAGACGCAGATGACACGGTTCCCAGGGACTTTCATTCCCACTTTCTTTGCTATTTTTTAGCAGTTTCCTTTTTAAGGCAAGTGAGTGACTATGTCCCAATGGATCCTCGACAATCTCCGTGTGAACTTGCGTTATAATTTAAAAAAGAACCATGGCAAGAGATTACCTTTATGCTTTGAGTTTTAGTAGTACTGAGAGCTATTTGGAAAGCAAAAAAGTAATATAATATTCTCCTCTGTGCAACTACCACTGTGTTATTGTAGCTGGATGCTCTTTGAATGCTGGAAATGCCTGATTTTAAGGATAGAATGAGAGAGTGGAAAGGAGTAGGAGAGAAGTGAGAAAGAAGAGAAGCATAAGTCGCACTTCGATGACTCCGCTTGGCTTTACCCTCACCCGCTTTCGTCGGTCATTCACAGTCACATAAGAGTTTGTGTATTAGAATGCATGATATGAATGCTCTCGGTGTTACACTCATACACTAAAAAATATTGTAACGGAGACTATAGGAACAAACGCCAAGGCGCCAGAGCCAGAGAGCAAGGAAGTAGGAATATCTATTTGCTTGCAAAAATCTCCCATTCTTCTTCTTCCTTCCAACATGCTTGCACCCAATAAAATTACCACATTTTGCAACGGACGGACCGAAGGTGCTCCCAGTTTCGTGCGTTCATGCATGTACGTAGATTCCTATTCTGTGTTCCAGAACTTGATTTTATATTATGGCCCGACTATTGTAGCCCTTTTTAGTAGTAGCACTGACTAAGCCATTTTATATTTTACTCAATTACTTAAGGTATTTTAGAGTACATTTTGCAATAATACAATGCATGATAAGTATACATTTTACAACTAAAAGCTCGATAAAATATTTTAAGCATTACAACAAAATTTTTACCGTACATTGGCTCTGACTTATACTATCCATCCAACATCCAAAAAAACCAAAGGAGCACTTTAACTCCCAAAAAAATAAGGCTCAGTAAATTGTAAGACCCATTTATGTCTTTCATTCCGTTTCTGCTACATTGAGCTCGATTTGCTGTGTATATGTTTAAAAAAAAGTATGTAGTTATTGGGGCATGCAATATGTGTTAGGAATGCACTGCCTGCTAGATTAAGATATAATAGGTTCGGTCTAACAAAATTAAACCAATAAAAAATCAGTACGGAAACTAATTTTTTGATAGAAATAACCCGGTGAAAAGAACAGGCCGTCTTCCATCCTTTTTGTGCTGATATATAAAGTTACTTTATATTAAAATAGAATCCAGCCACGTCGCATACATATTCGAAACATTCAGCATTGAGTTTAAGACACTGACGCTTTCCCCCGACGTCATGCAAAAAAAACTCACTCAACTAACACTCCCTAATTAGTTTACTTACTTGGTAGGTGCTGTCTTGTTCAGCGACTCACACTTTTCTGTATTATGCAAATGTTCATTTTGTCCGTCCGGATAGGTTGCTTATTTACATTATTTACTTCCGTCCACATCTTCTTTGGTATTATGTTGAGGCTTCCGTTGGTTTCATGAACGTAACCATTGGTGAAAGACTAGTTTTGTGTATAGGCTACTGACACTAGGGGATAGTGTCTGTAATAATTTGTCGGACTCTTCTTTCCATAGAATTCACTTTCTCTTAAGTTTGCCGTCGTTCCATGGCTAAATACTGATTTTGAGACTTTTCCCCTTGTTTCAAACTGCCATGAGTTTTTACATCTCTTGAACTTACTAGTTCTTTTTCACAGCAACTTCCACACTCCCCGTTTTTTTCCACCACTCCAAGAGCATTATATAGGTAGTAACATCAACAACTCAAAGCAACTGACATCTTTATAGCAGTATCTTAATCGCTCCTTTACAAAATGGAGCTGCGAAAGCAGTGAGAAGAAGAAACTCAATTTTCCAAGTTGAAAGCCAGTTTCAGAGTTTTCCACACCTTGACAAGAAATATGGGGATGGATAGGTGATGTTAGTATTACTAGTAGACGCTGCGTGTGTATATCTATGTGTATCTGTGTAGTATGAAGATGATGATGATTAAAGGTAACTTATTATAATAGGTGTTACTGGGTAAGCTCATTCCCGGTTTGCATGTTTGCCACCGTAAGCTCCGGAGCCCAGCAATGATCCTGGTGAAACTAAGTACATATGTAGATAGGGTTTCTTTTTATAAATACATAACTTGACAAAAATTATGAGCTTACATATGGAAGGGAGAAGGAGAGAAAAAAGATCTCCCACCTTGGTGAAAACCCACCTGTCTTTCTCCCATGCACACACGCTACCATGCCTGCATAGGTTTTCCAAAGAGGGAAAGACGGGAAGACAAAGGGGAATGAGCTGACTTCATACTACTTCTTATTCTTGAAAAAAATTGTAGATTGTGTAGAGCTTTGGTACTCCAAAACGAACAGAGAGTGAAGATGAAGATACTACAGAGAAAGAGATAGAAAAGAAGAACACAGAGCTCCCTTGTTATTATTGTTGGGGCACACAACATGCAATGACTACTGTGGAAAAACAAGGGGCAACATTGAGTCCATTTAAATCATCATTAAAGCCTTCCGGAAACTCTATGAAGTGGAAATGGAGTGGAAAAGAAAATTAAGGAATATTTATTTCTTTTGTTGCACTTTACGTTTCAAGACTCAAACAATAATTCAAGAAATGCTCGTAACGATGTTTCTTCCAGCTCATTTCCTAGTTTTTGGGGAATGGTTGAAACGGTAGAGAATACAGAAAAGGGAAGCAGAAAGCAAAGCTAGCACACATTTGAAAATATGCATCTTATTCTTTACGTCTTTATATATTCGGCAAGTGATTATTATGTGTGCATTGTATGGGCATAAGCTGTACTAAATATATCTGTAAAACAAGGAGAAAGTGACTGCTGATTTCCTCGTTTCTCGGATGGTTTCCTATCTTGTCCTCCTTCTCACATTATCATCATCATTTCCTTATTCCTACTTTTTGCTTTCTACAGGTTCACTATTTTAATACTTTAGTTAAATAACAATAACAAATATATCACAAATAGAAAAGAATCATGAATCAAGATTCAACAGCAAGACAATTTTTAAGGCTTAAAGCGTAATATTAAGATGTGAAACGGAAAACGTGTTCCGTGTTTCATCCGCTTTTGCTCTCGTGTGCCTTTCTTACTTATCCTTATAACAGGATGGTTGGGTCGCCAATCTTATCTTGTGAAAAGGGACGATGATGAACACCCTAACCTGAACTGAAACTCTTTGCTTTGCGTAGAGTAAGCGTACATACATCGTTGGCTCCGTTGAACATATAGCTTCCCACTCCTTGGACTCGTAGCATCTGGAGAAATAGGTAATAAGATAAAGACTACTCACGGAAATGTCAGCTCTGCGTGCTAATCTGTGTTCCCAAACGGTGCATATTTCATGTCTGCCATGGACATGATTAAGTATTGGTGTTTTGATACTATTATTACATTATAACATTATAGGAGCCAACTCTTGAGCCATCCTTCTTTCAAACAAGACTACGCTTTCATTTTCATTTCACCAAATCTTTACACCTTCATATAAGTACATGCATAGCTCAGCTTTTCCATCTGGATACTTTATGAAATTGTGTTAATTTGCTGAAGCTAAGCTTCAAGGGAGCAACAGCACTTGAGATCCTGATTGCATGGGCTAAATTTATGTTGTCTTTTTTTTTAAAAAGGGGGATTCATGACGAGTTTAATTTTCTACTAAGTCAACGGGTTTGAAGCTAGTTGTTGGGTGAATAAATGGGAATTTTCGTTTGTTTGAGTGACAGCCCCACTTGTAATGATGCCTGTGGCCTAAAAGAGTAGAAAAAGAGAAAGGGCTGGGTGGCCATCTAGCAAAATGTCTGTGTGAAACCATAAATCGTTTCTAAAAAGACAAATATCAGAACTATTTTTTCATGTCAGTTTCGAGCTTGCCCTCTTAAAGGCTTGTCTCTTTGAACAGAGGAGAAGCCTCTTATAGAAAGTGAAATCCATTTCCGAACTGTCAACTGTTGAGGACGTGCAACTATTAAATACGCATCCTTCGTTTCCCTCCTCTCGCACTCTCTTTCTCTAAATGTTAAGTCCGCACATTGCACGAACGTAACTTCCCTTGGAGAACTAAAACAGAGTCCACTTACAGAGAAAAATACCACACACATACACACACACACAAAGTAGCAGACTGACTTGAAGGTGTAGTGGAATATGATTGCGAAGTGAAAATGGAACCAGCTGTTTTGTGGCTGCTGTTGCTTTTCCTTTTCAACCTGTAACAATGTAACGAGCAATTGTGAATAAGAAGAAAATGACTAAGTCTGCATGGAGTATGGACTACTGTCATGCCCATAAACATATGCCACGGTACAAGTCCCGTCAATATAGGGTGGTGCACTGCACTCCTCTCTCACCACAAAATAAACACTGTTGTTACTTTCTCTTTCTCTGATCCTATTTTTATCAAAAGTACTTTTATACCCATATCAAACTGTATTTTTCTTTGTGCAACTTTCCTCCAATCTTTTCCTTCCTCTTCTGATGTCTGGATGCAGTAGCGGCTTTGTCGATGAATAATCCTTTTGCTGTTCCATTTTCATTTTTTTATGTTTAAAAAGCACATAGTCAACAACAGAACGTCTTGTTTCATCCGTTCTGTATTAGAGACTAGGGACCCTATTCATTTCTAATATATTTACTATATTACGTTCTTAAAAAGGCTTGACAACTTATTCTTTTTGAATAAAAAAATCGTTTTCAAATAAATATGCTCCAAGAACTAAGCACAATGCTGAAAAGGAGAAACATTATTATTCAGAGAAATGCCTGTAAGTGTTTTTTCCTTATTTTGTACAATACTCACAAGAGTAGCAGCATGAAAAACATGTTTTTCATCTTGTATAACGATGTATTTGAAATGAAAAGAAAGAAAAAACATGTTGAAAGAATTAATAGCATGTTGGAGATGAAAGTTGCCGGTCGTTTTCCAACTGCAGTCAAGGGAAAATATCTCTTTCTTCTCTCCTTTTAAATTTTCTTTTCCCGATCACTTCACTACCAAAAATAATGCCCTTTGAGTAGCCGCACGTAAGTATAAACGGAAAATACTGGTGCACATGCATCCTTACATACAAAGTTTACATAATTTAAATAATATGGTTTGTAAAATTTATATCAAGCAGTTAGTTTCCTTATGCATTTTTTTGGGGTTGTGCTGACATACCCATTCAAAAAGTGGTGTTTCTTTTAAACAGGTTGTGTGTGTTGGAAGGTAACCCCAACAATTTTTTTGACGAAGCCCTGTAACATGTTCCATCGACCGTTTCCTCTAGAGCAATCAAACTAAAGCCCATATGGAAGGAGAGTCTTACGGGAACAACAAGAAAGAAACAACATTTGTTCTTAAGATAAAGATTAGGTTTGGTGCAAGAGGCTAGAAGTAGCGTACGGAGAATGACATGAGTACGAAGCGACATATAGGAGCCACAAGAAACGGAAAGAGCTAATATTTTCTAGCTACTGCTCCTGCTAAGGAGATAGATTGGGATGAAAAAAACCTGGGGAAAATAGAATAAAACTTTTTTCTTCTTCTCTTCTTCAAAGTTGAGGACAAGAGTGAGATATATGACCAGCAATATATTTCCGTCCAGTTTGTCTTTATAAGTCTCAGATTTCTTTTTATTCCGCTGCCCTAGAAATGGAACCGAGGAAAAGCTTTTTTCTAAAACTATCTCAACTCAACTACTTCTCTCTTTTCTGATATTATGTTATGTCTCCTATACCTGCTTGCATATATTTCACTCTTCCCCGAGTCCCCAACGGTTAATGTCATCCCTACAAAATATAAGCGCAAAAGTATATATATGTATACCTATCTTGTAAAACCTAGATAGATGGAATGAGAGATGTAACCTAAGTAAACGCGGACAAGTTGCTTTGATGCATTGAAATGGTGAGTAGCAGCAGAGTGAGTAGGATTACTCCGTATTCAAATATCTGAAAGAGTGTATGTACTTACGCGAAAATTGCAACACGCGCTTTCACGGTTATGATAAATGGTAAATAGGAACATACATAGGATTTTGATGGATGTTTTCATGAAATTCTTATGCCCTTCAAAACGGCTTTTCCCTCTAGAACTTATTATCATAAAGGGGCTAGTTTCTCCGTGAAGAGATTTGGAGTGGTTGTGTAGAGAAAGGATGAGTAAACGGATCAAAAAGAATTGCAGTCGAGACAGGCAAGACAAAGGATGATATAAGGTAGCTTTGGAGATTTGTCAACAGAACAATATCAGTTGGCTTCTCTCCTCTGCTCAAGCTTCCTCCTCCAACTTCACAACTCTTTTCATTCTTTATGCTTAATGTATATTCAACTCAACATATCTCCAACTCAGCCTCTGCTACTTGTATGATAGAATAGGAGATTCTATAGCTACTTTCCCTTATAATTTGTCTAACCAAATCATGCCACTTTCAAAGACTCGAGAGCAAGTTGAAAAAAAACTACTACTACTACTACTGAAGACAGTAAGTTAAAGGTTCTCTCCTTTCCAAGCCCTCCTTTTGTCAAGGAGGAAGGATGTGCATTCCATGTGCAATAATCATATGAAGGCACTGCACTGTTTGGCACTCATAAATCTCAGAGCTAACTATCTCTCTCCTTTTTTGAGAGCATGTGGAGAAAGAAGGAACACAATAGAGAGATTTTTTTAATGTAATAATCAGCTACCTAATGTACATATGTATTTTCAGCGTGTACAAGAGTAAAGTTGGATCTTTTACAGCATTAAAAATTTGCTTTTGATGTTGCAGACAATTTGTCGTGCTTCGAGGTTTACTCCTTGAATCCCCCACGATATCTGCAACTTGTCCTATTTATCAAAGAATGCATTAGCCAGCCTAGAAGAGAGACATGCTTCTTCATGAATCCTTATATTTAAGCTATTGTTTACCATATTATGAACATGTATTTAACTTTTAGTCAATAAAGTTATGTAGGCCATTGTGAAGAAACGTGTGTTTGGAGAGAGCAGTTCCATTATGGATCATAAGTGTAGTCGTTATGGAGCTCAGTTTTAAATGTTCATAGAGTGTGTGCATTCGCATAGCATGGTATAAATTTTAAGCGTTTAGGAAAAAACAAATTATCTATGAATGAGTTATGGCCTCCAATGACACACTTCCTTGTGACCTTAATTCGTATTCGCCTACGCCGTCCTTATTTCGCACACCAGCAATTTTCTTAGAGATAAATGTAGTTAGTGTTTTACTCTGTCAGCATTTAGAAATGCTGCTCACTTTTTTCAGATGTTTTCAAGTTAAAGGGCGGATGCTGCTAATTTCTGTGTAAGTATTTTTGATGCAACGTTTCCAACGAAATGGTATAGGAATGTATACGAACTTAATACACCTCAATACTTGAGTGTCTACAGAGATGCTTTCAAATAAACTGTTTCTGTTTGCCGTGATAGCTAATAAAGTTGTTTAAATTATAAAAGCAAAGCTCAAGGAAATGGACAGTTAAAGTACCGGAAATGAATCAAAGCGATTTGGATGGGAAACATCAGTGAAAGCTTCAATATTTGTTAGCATCAAATGCAATTCGTTTTCAAGTTGTTTATAGTCAAGTGCTCCGATATAAACTTTAAAAAAGCAACTGTTTCTCTCTGTAAATTCAAAAAGACATTCGAAATAAATTAGCACCATACCAAGCTGTAGCCGGGAATATATATTGCTGGTAATATTATTCCGACAGAAGCCGCTTGAAATATTTTTACCGTTATTCTAATGTACTCACAAGGCAAAAGTGTACGTACGTACGTACGTATGTACACGCTTGTTCAGAGTATTTCCAAGTATGTATATATGTGTGTGTACATGTACATAATATTATGTGCCCACATTCCACTTGTACACTCCCTGAAATCTCTTGGGTCACATAACAGAGCAACTTCTATCATGAATCTTTAGTAACTCTTATGGTTGTAATTGATGGTCGCCAGTCCAGAAATGAAGTAGTCACTGGCTAGTAATAAACGTATGTGAGGTATTCTCTAACTGTATGATACCCCCAAGAGAACCATCTCTTAAGTGGCACTGTTTCCACCAAACAAACGGGCTTCTCCACATATACACATAGGGAGACTGTGAACTTCCTTTGATTTTATCACCTAATTCGGAATGGGAATGTTGTTTCATTCCTTGCATCTCTGCATAAGTATAGCTAACGATATCACATATCTACTAACGTATCTACCCCAGTTGCATTTATTTATCGAGCCATACGAAGAAATGCCTTGGAGCAAACCAGTGGGCAATTTAAGATTTGTATGACTTCCGATAGCAGAATGACATGTTATGTTGTGTACCTTATCAATCTTGTATGGAGTACGTACGTTCACGGAAGATGAGTCAAGATAAAATGTGATGATTACTTGGGATGTGGTATCGAGCTCATTACAACGCAGTTACTTTACTCACAAATATTTCATTTCCACAACGTTCGTTTGGGGGAAAAGTAGTTAATAGTAGCGGCTGGCTGGGGTGCCTCATATTCATATAGCTTCCAGTTATCATTCCTGAGAAATGAAGTGGCATAATAAAATCATGGATGTTGGCTGCGAAATTAATGAAAGTTCGTGCTGAGAGTATTTGTGTGCATAAATACTTTACTCGGATGTGTGTGTGTATGTAGTATGTATTGACATGAACAAAATCCTGAGTAATGGTTGATCAACGGCTAGAATAATTTTTTGCTTCAACAATTTAAAACAACATAGACAAAAAAAGTGTGAATAATCACAGGGGATTGAAGATTGTGATCAAGTTGAAAGTTAGTGTTTTCATGGCTACAATATGGGTTTGTAGTGTTGCAACTTTTTGACTTCCTTTTCCAGTCCCTGAATGCTGTTTTGCTGGTAAGCTGAACAATATAATATGGTGTAATGCCTAGTCACCACAACGGAGCCAACTTTTGCACTAATTTATTCAATCGTTAACTCAGCTTCTAGTGAAACTTTTCAGCTTTTACAATCTCATCAGCCCTTTTCCTCTCCTCCAAAAAAAGTGAAATGTTTGATGGCGAATAGTGAAGCAAAGGCAAAGCTTTTTATGTCCATTCAATATGTTGATACATATAATGTATGTATGTTTCTATGAAGATCAGTAAAAGGTTGAAGGTACATGGATACATATAATATAGTAGGCATATATGTATGGTGCATCGCATTACTTCACAAACTTTTCACCCTAATACATTAGAGCCAGCTAAAATATACATCCCTGGCTTAAGACTAGAGAGAGCTTCTACACCTTCATTATCTACATCCTGTGTGTACTGCTCAATATTAAAGGGTTTCCCACTGAAGTTTAATGTTTCAATTAACACTAGCTGCAATTGACTAATTCTGTGGATAAACTCATAAATCATCTTTTTTGAAAGGCTTTCATTGACAACTAAGAAGCAAGGGGTTGATGGGGAAAATTGAAGATTTTTACCCGCTTCATTCGATACAACACAACACACTGTGTTAGCAAGCTTTACTCATCATCATCACCATGTGTTTTATGTTTTGTATCACAAAATGGTTTTAGTAATTTGAAGGGTGACAGTGAGCCGATCAGACAAAAAATTCTGTTTCTATCTAACCCCACGCCCACCTCTATATACGCCTTCACATAATCTGACAAAATGTATTGTACACGAGCTGGCTGGCATACTTCATTCAAAACTTGTGTACCAATTCGTAAGTATGTGCACAAGTAAGGATGCCAACATCAAAAGAGACTTCAGAAACAGAATGTGACTTTGAATAAGGTCGTTGTATAGTTTCTGCTTGAATGTTATCCATCAACAGAACGGAGATTGAAAGTATTCATCAGTAGCAGAATTCCCACAGTGACGAAAGCCCTTTGTGAGCTTCATGTAGAATCATATTGTAAAGTACTTTATTACTAGCAGAATAGCTCATTTAAAATTTAGTGTGATTAAGTGAAACATTATTGGTGGGAGTATGATCAAAATTTTTGAATAGGATTTGGATCGCTTTTGAATTTTCAATTGCCGACATGCATATGCGAACGCGTGTTTAACACGAAATATTCTCATTAATTTATTACATGGTGAAAGCAACACTTATTAGTACAGCAAGCAAGTACTTACAAACATGTACATATAACAAACACATCAGTATGCTAATTAACTACAAGGGTTACAAAGTGCAATAGTCAACACAACACACACATACATTATTATACAATATACGCGAAAATTTATATCGCAACTTGAGAAAATCTTCATCAAGCTCGTAAAATGTAGTTGGTACACAAACTTTCACCAGCGTGGAAAGTGTATCAACACATCTACTTACGCATATGTACCTGCAAAATCATGTGTGAGACACTCTATCTCTCTTTCAAACAGATTTATTAGTGCAAACTCCAATGTTTGTACACCATGAAAATGTAATTAACTCCGTCAAATTCATTGTGTAAAAACTATTGTTTTGCCAATTTTGTGTACCCGCCTGTGTGCACCACGTTCACGCTCTGAAGGTTGCACGACAACATTGTACGAGAGTGTTTAATCCAGTCACTGAATGCGTAATCATACCTAGTCGCGCCCAAACATACACACCTCCAAACATCATGTATGCTCTTGTTTGCAATTCTAATCCACATAATGTGCCTTGACAAGCTTCAGAATGGAAGCGCAGCCCACCGTCGTCCGCGAACCATTACACAATCGTCACTCAACTTGTACATGTTATTGCGTAAACATGTCCCGCGTATAAATGTATGTATATATGTATGCTCATCCATTATCAAGCCTTAGCACTTTCGACATCGCCTTTACTTTTGACACTTGCTCTTCACTTACGCTCTCCTCTCTATGGAGTATGTTCATGAATACGTACAAACTCATACTTACCATTTTGGCTCATAGTCCCTCAAGCATGGGTGGAGAAAGGAGATAATATAGCTTTGGAATGTAGATGTTAAGCTCTGAGCAATGGATGTTCCCCGAAATAAAGCGTAATGTTCCCTTTAAGTGGTTAAACATAATACTTACAACGGCGCAACAGTGTTTTTTTAAATCCTAATACAGGAAGGGGAATTTGCATATGCGGCCGCATCCCTACATTGCACCCAGTGGGCTGATTCCGCAAATTTCAATGCACACCATCTTTTATTTCATAGAGTAGGGTCTTAAAAACTCAGGGCTTGGAAGATTCACTCAAATGAAAGTTTTCTCTTACTTCATATGACCACTCTGGGGAAATCTTGTCAAATGTACTTGTTCTCCCAGGAGTCTTGTTTATGTGCTTTCATTCTGGTCCTGGAGAAGAAAAAAACCTTTGACTTTCACTTACCTTTTCGACATGAGATAGATATAGGAAATATTCTTAAACGTCAGTGTGTACTACGGCTGAAATGATTGCTAAATAGTACATGCACCACTGGGTTGAACATCACTTTCTCTTGGTTTATACCATCATTAGGAAGGAATACATTGTCGATTTTCTTGACGAGAAACAACAAGGGACAAAGTCTTTTTCTCATTTATTTCAACTTTATCATTTTTAAAATATTCAAAACTGAGCTGTCTGTTGGTCACCCGTCTTTTCAGGAAATGAAGAAATGTCTTTGGAGTTCAGTTTGCCCCTGAAGGAACTCTGTGCTGCTGTTGCTCCAGGAAAATATTTTGGATGTATGAGCATAGCTAAAGAGCTGGGAGGAAATGTTTAATTTTCCTTTCATTGACATGTGATCCCAAAGTTTTTTTTACCTGGCATTGTAAGTTGAATGTAAATGTGACTGTTGAAAAGTTACGTATCCTGACCTGTGACTTTCATGTTACTACAGTTGCGTATAGTGTCATTGACAAGGAGGAAATAGAATTTCCCTGTGATTTGCAACAGGGAACGAGTGGTAAACGACTGTTTTCTCTTTCTCTCTTTCTTTCCTTTCAAATAATCATTCACTAGAGCTTGAATGTCATGCTATATGTATTTTGTAGATTCCTGATAAATATAAATTCATTTTATAACTATGCTTACGACAGCCGTTTGTACTGGAGCCCTCACTCTCTCTTCCCTGCTACCCACGTACAGAGTTAGTTGCTAACGAGTTGGAGTGTGCGATACGAGGAGTCAGACATTTCTCATAGGTTTCCTTTTCTTCGCTTTTGTCTTGAGCACTAATAAATGCTGACTGACTGGGGTGTGTGTTTGGAGGGTGTATGCATGTATGTGTCTACTCTTTGAAAATTGCTAAGACAAGCTCAAGGTGTAAATGGCCCTTGTCTTTCACTCACATCGTTTTTTTCCGATTGACTCTTCCCAGTTCCCCTCATTTCCTCTAAAAAACAACCTATTCATTTTACTGTCCTGTGTATTTGTGTATACTCAATTTTCTCGAATAAAGAGAGCTAGAGACATCACAAATGGGATATTTCAAGGGGAGATGAGACGGAGGAAAAAGCAATCGATCGATTTTTTTACCCCCGAAAAAAAAAATACAACTTCGTATAAATATATACGATACACACTAATAGATATATAGACGTATACAAAGATTTGGTAATACTTATACTTATAAATAAAAACATTCGATGAAATACGGAAAACTGATATAGACGCCTACCGAGTATAGATTTCTCTGAAAAATAATATCCTCATCCTATTTTATATGTATTCATGACGAGTAAGTGTTTCTCTTTGCAACCCTATTTGCATTGATAAGTCCCTGCAGAGAGGGAATTTTCTTCCCTATTTTTTTTACTCTTATCTCTGTACTATCTTTGATAGGCAATATTTACAATTGCACTTTATGTTCTGAGTACCCACTGCAACATCCTATCAGTTTTGAAGCTAGTGCATTCTCTAATCCCTATAAAGTTTCACATTATTTAAAGAGAATAAGTGCATAATATACCCACGAATATATGGATGGATCATTGGGTTGAAGTGGAAACACCACAAAAATACAGAATAAACCATTTCTGTGTGCAGTTGGCGATGTGCAACTTGGTCTTAGCAAAATATTTTACTTTGTGTGATCTAGTAAGCCACGCCACCGCCACCAACTTCTCACATGAATGGTTTATATATTGTCTATCTATGTTGGTACGTCTACATCAGCCGTATTTTACTCATGTTTACCATGAACTATGCACCATAGATGGTACCAACCATCTTTTGACCTCTGTGTGAATGCTGTAAGATAAACGCAGTACAGTTTAATTGTACAATACATTAAAAACAGATTAAATCAAATTGTTGGTATTACGAACGACTCTATTGGCAGTTAATTTATTAGTTATTTCTTTAAAAACAGTTATTTTTGGTTGGCGAATGCATTAAAAAATTGAACGTAATAACCCGATTCTTGCTAAAACTTTTTTTTTTTGAATATTTAGTAATTCAGGGAATGTATTAAATATTGCTGAAAAAAGTGTAATTTATGAAATATCTGGCAAAAAATGTCATTTGTGAAGTTTTCAAACTTGTTTTTTACTTCTACTCCACCATTCAATTCTTAGCTAATACCGATTGCTATAGTGCCTGCTACAAGTGTTACCAAATAAGCAAATGATGACATATCGTTAGTTGGAAGTGCATGTGCTTTAATGGATGCGTGTAGTTTTTATTGTGCATGAGATTGAAAGGGGTACACATCACATATCAACAATAACACAGTTTTTATTGGAACCAAAGTTTTTTTCTCTCGTTTATTTGAAGCTGCATTTCCCTATTGTTTCTTCTTGGTTGGTATGAAGGAGCCAAGATTAAGAAATCAAAATTGTCCTGACTCCTCCAACTCATTGAAGTGGAAAGAACAACACCGTAAAAGAAATGAAACTGAGCAGACAAGGGAAAAGATATAAGGTTTCCGTCAAACAGCAAATGACAATCTACCATACTTTTGTGTTTCGGCGAAATGCAAGGGTAGCACAATCTCAATACCTTATTCACACTCTGTTCAATTGATGAAGGCCTACGTCTAGTTTAGTACCGTTATATTTATAGGGGAACTGTATACACAATGCAGGATCAGTTCCTTTACTACTTTTAATGGAAGTGAGTTCTATGTTGTAGACACTCCGTCATAGAGTACGACTTTAAATGTTATTTTTAAAGTGTATTCTTTTTAAAGTTTTATTACACGTACATACAAAAAAAATCCCATCCAATCTAACCCTACCAATCCTCCTCCTATATTGATGTACTAATGCTTTGATATAAGGAGGAATACACTCTTTTCATCTAAATTCTCTTATCATGTTTTGACGACAATCACAATGGAAGAAAAAGACCAATCATCTTTACTGCGCATTTCTTTATGTTGAGCTGAACACCGCGTATGAGGAAAGTTCCAAAGATGTCTTAAAGAGGAATGTCCATTGTCCTCTGTCTATTCTTTAATATATAGGGAATACAGCCTAGTACAATAAGAGCTTTAGCTATTATACGATGATGATATATTAGAAAAAAGTATGTATGGAGAGAGCGAGAGACAAGGGACAACCACTGAAGAATCAATGTACACACACACATACACGTTAGGTAGAGCTCTAGTTCGTAGAAGAGGAAGAAAAGAAGTTGGAAACAGCAATACATTGGGACAACGGGCAAAGGAAAGAAAAGGGGGAAATAGATGGGATGATAGAAAAGTGGAGTAACTATATTTTCAAGTATTGCCTGCTTTACCATTGCCACTACTTTATAATGGAATGGAATAAGACGACGAAAAACGTTCCTTCTTTTTTTGCTGTTTCCGCTTCTCTCTTTACCGTTTCTACTTTGGGTTTTTGCTTTTACTTTACACAAGTTATTTTCTCTATGATTCTCCATTTCGTTTGCCTTTTTTTAGTTCCATTCATTCCACTCTTTTCTTTTGCACTAGCCTATACATACACACAACTCGTAGTCATATGTATGGTTGCACGGTGTATTCTTCATATGTCTCTGCATATGTGTGTAGACGTGGACACAAAATGGGTAGAAAGAAATAATAGAAGGATAATGGTAACGACAGTGTATAACGAACTGATGAAAAATGCAGACTAGATATACATTCTCCCGTAAATGACGTCGCAACCAGTGTACCAGTTACTGTCCACTAAAATCCTGTAGTTGCATTGATCTCAAAGGAATTTTCAGTTTCTCACGGACAATACTCCAGCTCTTTTCTGACTTTCACCGGCTTCTCACCGAAAAAAAAGCCTCTGACTTATTTTACTATATCTTACTCCCAAGCTTGAAAGAGTAATAACGATAGAAATAGAAGAGAAAAAAATAAGAAGTTAGTGAGTGTATATATGTGTGTGTAGTGGGAGATGTAGGGCTCCCTTTTCTTCTGTTAAGGGGGATTTTCTTTCTTTTTTTTTCTTGGCAAGAACAGGCTTGACTTCCCGCTTACTTGTTAGCAGTTTAATATAAAAATGGAGGAAGAACTTTCTGGGAAATAATCGGAATCGAAGGATTTTCCCCTTGGTGGTTAAATCCTTTAGAAATTGGCCGAAAAGGTTTTCTCTTCATACCAACTCAGGGAAATGTTGCTCCTGTGAGGATTTCAGTGAGCTTCAAAATTGAAATATATTGACGTAAATTCAAGAGATTCTTCTAGTACAAATCAATTTGCAAATCTCAAAGAAGAACATATCCATGGAGGGAAATCGATAGATTACTTGAAAAATCGCTTTGTTATTGTATTTTACATGCAGAGAACACGTTGTCAAGGGATGAACCAAGTTACGATTTTATTTTATGCTTGATAAGTATATATAAACCTGATCCTAGTTGTTGCGCTGCTGATATATATGTATGCGTAGTTTAGTTAGTATTCCAGAAACAAGGGCCTTTCCCTCATGCCGCGTGAACTGAAGTTTCATGTCTTATCGAGACAGTTTAAGCTGTGGCAAAGCTACTGATATGTTAGTCAGAAGATAATGAGAATTGAAATGTGAGATTGTAAGTATATCTGGGTTCTCCTTTTTGAATATTTCGGTTTGTCAGAGCATTGTGCTGATCTGGCTTGTTATGGAAGAGCACAAACACACGTACAACATTCACCGCTCTTCTCTTCTCTCCGTGAAATATGCACATGCTGGTTGGTTATTTTGCCCGTTTTCATTCCTTTACACTTGCTTCTCTGTGAGCGAGATATATATATATATGTTTTTATAAAGGAACTAATCTTTACTATGACCTTTTCCTTACGCCATAGATTTAAATGTGGCCACACGTAAAGGGCGATGATAAAGAGAGAGAGAGAAGCCGGTGTTCTATCCTAAATAGGTCGTGGAGTGGGTTGGAAACGGTTTCAGTTCTAAAATGTCAAGACGTTTGTTAAATCAAAGTATTAATGAGCTCCACTTAAATATCATGCTTCCAATCCAATGAGCGATGAATATTATGCCTTCTGATGTATCTACATTGACAGAAATTAATGTGGCCTTAGGAGGCCAACTTTATCCGAGGAACAAAGTCAGGTGCATTGGTGGAAGGCTTGCTGATAATGTAAAATATGTTTATAGCCAATAGACAATAACGTAGCTTCCCCATCGTCCATGCAACAACATCTGTTTCCACTTTTAACCAAAGTACCGTAAAACGAAAATGGGTTCTCGCAATATCTAAAATTTGTCCTACGTAATCATGTTAGCAAAAGTATGCAAAAGGAAAAGGGAATGGAGGAGTTGTGATATCAGTGAATTGGTTAAGATACTTATTACTGTAAGAGCCATTGGAATCTCTTGCTGAACCAGCGATATATCCCCTAGAACCTTTGCTAGGGAGAGCGATCTGGTTGGAATGGATAATGATAATGCAAGTAATATTCCGCTACTACAACGTAATGTTTGTGGTGAGCAACAATGAGCGTGTCTGGGTTTACTACGCGGAGCGAAGAGAGTGAGAGAGATATGGCAAAATTGTGTGGTAGTAACAAAAGAATGTGCAAGTCGTAATATATACATACATAATGTATGTACATGTTTGGCCCACCACGTAGGCATTACTTTACGTCCAACAAATATCCAACCAAGTTGAAAACCGTTGACTGTGATGTGAATAGTTTTTGGACTATAACTGCCTACAGCGGAGTGGTAGGAAACCTTATTTTACATGAAATACCAACACATGAAAACTCTCCCAGTAAACGGAGAAAGACTTGGGAAAGTGAGAGGGAAAAGAGAGAAAGTAATCGCATTGGAAAAAGCAAGTGAGCACGGGGAAAGAGAGAGAGAGAGAGAGAAAGAGTTCTTACTTTTATCCATCTCCTTGTGAGTCTTTCCATATTCTTGATACTGATTCTGCCGAAAGTTAAGGCTCTTCTGCTATTTGTACAAATCTTGCTTGGTATTACTTCAGCTGATGCTCCTTGTCTGCTTTACCCAATTTATGACAGGGAACAACCGTTGACTATTGATTTCATAGCCACGGCTGCTGCCTCCTCTTCTTTCCTGTACCACATATGGAATGAGAATGCATTTCCCTCCGGACGTGTTTTTGTTTCCGTATACATATTAAATTTAGTTGGATAGGATGGCCAGATATTGTCCAACAGCGATCATCGCATCGACTCGACCACTCAAATCCCATACAATTTAATCCTCAAGTCCTTTCAACTAGTGAGGATTTTCGAATTAAATGGATAACCGGAAACATATTTCAGCCTAGTTTATCAATTCCTTTGAACATTAGCCTATGCGTCACATCTTTCCTACCAGAAATGAAACTGTTGCTACGTGCATACCTACACAAATGTGAACATCATCATAACGGCATAAAAAGGAGAGAGCCACACCAGCTACAATGAGTAAATGAGACAAATAGATGAGCCACTGTCATATTAAACTCGACTATTTTTCCCCTTTCACATCAGGCCCCCAAAAAAATAGTACCCACCGCTGTTCTTTCGGAAATGGTATGGTAAGTACAAAATCGAATCTTCCGTTCCATGGGTGAAAATGCTCTTTTTGTGAAAATATCTCTGGTATGTTTTTCTCCCCTGTGTTAATAGGATTTTGGTGTCTTGTTGTCTGCTAATATCTCCCTTATACTTTTTGTATGTATACATGCGTGTGCCAGGATATTTATGTATGTTCACTACAAAACCAACAGATTTCGAAGTTTTAGTACATCTGCCACGACGGCTAACATTGATGCTACTGTTCGGTTGGAAAAAAGGGCTGACAGATGAATTCCATGTCCAGTGGTGATATTTTATCGCCTCCCTTTTTTTCCTTTTCCTCAATTTCATGGTTCACCGTGACTGTCTAGTTTTGGTCAGCTGGATCAGTTGCATATAAGATACGTATCACATATAGGTGTATACCCCTATGTGTGTATTTGACTCGTGGGATTTGATTTCACAAGCTCTGCTCCACATTAGTCATTAATAGGGATGAAGATTGAAAAGCATGTTCACACTATATCATTATGTATGTATTTTATATGGGCATAGACTTTTTGGGGTTTACGGGTGTTTTGTTTGGCTGTGCTTTGATCAGTTTCACTGTTTCCAAAGTGAGCTTCATTTCACCAAAACCGGAAAAGTAGATTCAAGGGCGGATCTGATTTTTGTGTTAGGATGGGTAAGCCTCATTTATCATTTTCGTACCAGATACAACTTCCACGGGAAATTTTTATACGAGGAAGTATACTTTTATGTCGTAAGTGGTATTACACTTTAAACCATATACACACTACGATGATATGAGACACACAAAGTAATGCATGTAGCTATTTTGTAATTTTAAACAATACCTGCAGCAAGAAAAAAAACTGCATGAGAATCAATCAATCTGAGAGCAAGGTTCCCTTAACAACAACGAAAAAAGGAGTGAACGTCCGATAGTTGATTCGAGATTTTTGATATATAACACTGAAGACTCCTCATGAAATAACTAACAACCCAACAAAAGTTTTCTTCAAGCGGTGTAGTATCGAAGCAACAGTCATATGTTTTTTTTTTAAATTTGGACAAGTGTACAAAATGAAAAAGAAATTGAAGAGTGGAAAACAAAGAATAAAAAACAACTGTAAATAATCTAAACAAAGTGATTTTAAGCACGACTTTGTACCACAAAAACAAGTAGTAGTAGGTAGGTAGCGAGAGGTAAGCTCTCAGAAAAAACTCTTTTCTCTTTGGTAATTGCTTCGCTGATATTTCATGGATAGGGAAGGTTTCAAGTTTTCCCCAATGAAAATCAAAAGAGCTACACGGCAATTATAGTGAAGCTACATAACGACCACGCCTAAATTTCCTCTTCCGTGCCATTAGACGTATATAAAATTACTGCCTCATTTCACTCATATCCAGTGTGCACGCAAAAATTTAATCTAAGTCTTTTCTTCATTCATGAGTTCCCTATAATTTACAAAATCGTATGAACACTCTATTCTCCCCCTATCAACAGTTAACATAATTTAAAACTTGTTTTTATTTTTTTAAGCATCAACTTCACATATTCTGATTTATGTATATCAGTAAATCGGGAACGTGTATGTATTGAAATTACAAAAAAATAGTAGGCATTGCAGTAATCCAATTCAGTAGATACATACTGAATTCTTTATGAAAAGGATATGGGCTATTTCCCATTTGGACAAAATTGACGAAACGAAATTTCGGGGTGATATTAGTGGAAACGTTAAAAATTTACGGGTTTGCAACAAAAATCGAGTTTAAAAGTAATCCTTCAACTGGCTCGGTTTCACCATGAACATACAATTTATCGATGAATCAAATGTGTATCCGCAATAACCCTGAGCAGTTTTCCAATGATGAAAATATGTTTTTGAGTAATGGGACATAAAAGCCAAAACTGTTTCAAATTCTTGTATAAATCACCATGTACAGATAATATAGACTGGGGGTAGTTCCTTGGGCAATTTAGCTTTCAGTTCTTAAAACAGCATAAAACCTCACCCATATGCTTTCTTTACGATTTTGTGATTAGGTGTAAGATTTGTTATTCCAAATTTTATGTTATGGGATACAAAAACAGTGTTAGTGTTGGTTGTTGTGAGTCACTCTCGTTTGAAACAACAAACACTGCCAAATACAATCTACAAACACATGGTCTTAAGCTTGTAGTATACATACATTAATGAGTAAAATTCTCAGCTGCAAAGGGGGACAAAGGTTACTTCTACTTTTCCAGCATGAAATATGCCATTTTTAAGTACATCCTGAGAACATAAAAACACTACCACACTCGCGTTCAGCTGATGAGAAAATAGAGTCCGCTCATAACTTGCTGGAACGGCTTTGCTGGCAGAACCCATCTTTCTCTCCCGGCTCTTCACCCTAAACCCACGGTGTTCAATGTACCGGAACCCTAATACTAATTGATCGTATTACTGGCTAATAGACTAGGAAATTCCGACAAGGAAAAATTTGGAAGCATTTCTTGCTCGCAGGGTCGTTCGTGTTTTCCTTTTCCATTTTGTCATCCAATATAATATTGACGGCGTTTGCGTTTCGTCATTAAGAGAACGGGATCTTCTGTAGCATAAAAAATGGTTCCTAAGTATATCATAAGGATGAATTGGGATTGAAAGGTTTATCATTACACAATATTTAAGAAAAGTCCAATATCAAATTTATTCAACTTAAATAAAAAAAATATATGACGCATCTCGATTTGCGAAACATATTTTTAAGTGTGGAAAATGTTTCATATTGAAATGATGGGTAAAATTTTTATGCTAATTGGGAAAAAATAATGAACATGTGTATTGGTTAAATAAATTCGTAATTTTAAGCTTTGAAGATAAGGATTTCATAGTTTTTATTCATTTTTTGCCACAGACGAAGAGATGGCAATATTAGAAAGTTCTGTGTGACGCAGGATTTTTTTTCTCAAAACTATGAATGTATGAGACCAAAAGGCTGTGCCCATTCAGCTTTTCCTTGCACATATTTATAGTACATAAGTGCTTCTAAAGCTTCCCTCTATAAGATAATATCATGATGCAATACAAAGTAGAAGTGGTAGTGCAAGCAGAAGTGGGTAAGTGCAGTGAAAGTTCTTCTAGAAAACGTCATTAATACCCTCCGCCATGTGGGACTAGACTACTGCTTCCGAAAAATATGAGGAAGGAGAACAAGGGAAAAATGCAGACTTTGCATGTTTCCTTAATAATCGTATAGGGGGAAAGCAGTTACCTTTACGAATATTTTTTTCTATGGATGGTGTATGAATACATAAGTTAAGGCGTCTAGTGGCACTAACCCAAGTAAGTAGTATTAGACGCTTGTTTATCATGTAGATAAATACATCGTATGTATATATGTACCTACATATTATCCAACAAAATATAAAGCAAAGCATAGTTTTACATACCTACATAAATACATTCACTTTTTTCGACTAGATACTCCATATAATACTAATATAGGTTGGTGATGGTGGTGAGCGTGCACTCAAACTCAAGAATCATGTGATATAGGAAGGGAGAGAGGAGGTGATAGAATAATGCAAACGAGAGAATATAGAATGATGGCACTTTCTTTTGTCTTGACTCACAAAAGTAGAACATCACGAGCTATTTTCCAAGCTGTTGTACATCTTCCATGCGCATAATATATTAGCAGGATAGGCTCCTGGCTTTTTGGATCAACGGTGAGAGTTTCGTTTTCAGAATGAATGTTGTTAGTTTCCATTTTACCCTCTTTTCTCTTCAACTTGATGTACACCGAATATCTTTTAAAGTTTAAAACATTGTGTGTGTGCATGTTTCTGTGTAAAGTTATCCGGTAGGGAGCTACCTAACTGTAACTTCCTTTACTTTCCTTTTTTTCTATTGATGGATGAATGTGTACCGGACCTGCTTTCTTCTTTCCCCCTTCTTTCATTTCTATTCATGTAGGTTTTTTGCATGAGGAGGATGAAGACAACGTGAAACAATGAGGCAATGAAGGCATCATCTTCTTCATACGTGTGTAAAGCATGATTTTATTGTCGTTAGATAATTTTATAAAACTATTCATGCTACTGCTCGTCAAGTGTGTACAATAAATAATGATGCATGCATACTACGTATGTAGCAGCCAGATGCCGCCAAGACACTGGCATGATGGCATGGTATGGCATGGCATGGCATTCAGTATGACAAGAAGAAGGCAGAGAGCTAGGTATCACTCTTCAGTATATTCTACCGTCGTTATATGTATCTGTTGGAGATGGAAGATCTGTATCATATCTCATTAGCAGTACGATAAGTGTAAAAAAGTTCAGCGACGGAGACAAACTATCAAAAGAAGCACATAAAATGATTAGGTGAAAGAAGGAGGCCGACTTTAGCAAATCATAGTCCAAGCAAATGATGAAGAAGGTTGAGGGCGCCCAGCCCAAAACGCTGGAGTAACGTTGTCCTTTGGTTTTCTACATTTTAGTAGACATAGGAAATGCAATATGTATATTCCATCTAAGCAAAAAAAAGGAAAGAGGGAAAGCTTGCTCGAGGGTCTCATTATTATTACCATTTCTATTCAGATGATCGATCTTTCACTCGAATAGGCTCACTTTTCCTATACATTTCAATGCCTATGGCGTTCTATGTATCATCATCAATGAGACAACCCTCACCTGGGCCCTCATCAATCATCCATTTCACTCTACGCTCGTCTTTTTGATTATTCTCCCTCCACTATATGGTGAAGACGATACAGAGTTCTTATGTGTCATTGTAGCAGATTCGTTAGACGGAAGTGAGGAACGTTATAGGAGAATCATAACACGCGCTGTTCCTCTCCATAACTAACTTTACCAAGTGACATCTCCGAGCTCTTGAAACATTCCTGTCTCTTCTGTCATTTGGTTCAAAATTATATAGTCATGATTTTTGTACCGTGACTACTAGTCACGGATTCTTATACAAGGCCCAACATATTTCTCCTTTCGGTAGAAAGGAAAGTAAAACTGAACAATATCAATGGAAAGAAAAGCGACAAATATTTTATACAAAGATTGAAACATGGTTCCAAAAACTAACAAAAATTTTCACGCCAGAGTCTCCACATTTTTTTTATTGAGACGGAGTAGTGCTCACTCACCAGTGTGATACTTAAGACGCGTATCTCGGTTTATATGGAGAATCAGCTCAATCTTCTCCACTCACATTTCATACATATATGTGGATACGTACATGAAGAAGGTTTTGTTTGTATCTGATTTACACGATAAACTACTATCCATTATCTGATTTGAAGCCCCTTCTTCACTCTCAATACTTTCTCATATGTATCTCTTTCCCACTCTTTCGCGAAACTGTAGCAAAACAACTATGGCAAGCGTTGTAGGAGCGTATAAAAGGCTCAAAAATCAAGAACAAAAACGCCTCTGTTTTGGGTACACAAATAATGTGTCTTCTAATTCTGAAAAAGCCTCGAACGAGCAAGAGAGAGAGAGAGAGAGAGCATCATCATCATCACAGCTCAAGCTAGAAAGGGCTGACTTCATATATGTTTTTCTTCCCTGTTCTTCTTGCCAGAGTGTTGGTGATCCCATTTGGAACCACCAACCATGTTATCTTGTTCCCTTTTCGATCGATGATTGTTTTGGTTCGATAACTTTTGTATGCTTTTTCTCTCGTCATATCCGGAAACAATAGGATTTTAGCGGGGATGTTTGTGCATGTACCTGTTACATACAGAAAGTGAAGAGAGAAAGCAATATATTAGGATGGAATGGGTATTTTGGAGTCTCCTAAAAAGGCTTTGCTTCTAAGCCAAAACATCTACAATTATGAAGATAGCACGTACATACTAAACTATAATATCGCACACCAACCTCGCCAAAAACCACACACATCCTATGCTTGGGATCAAATGACAATCTCTTTCTCTGTGTCCCTTCCTTTGTTGGTGCTGGATGCTCCCCGTATCGCCATGATTTGTCTCTCTTTGCAGTCTGCACTTGAATGTTTGTTTTATCCATTCTTATCTTTCTGTCCCGGAGCAAACGAGCAGTATGTGAATGACGAATTCCCTTGATTTGCAAATAGTCCCTAGATGCATGCATCAAGGTAGTAAGCATGTATCACAAGCGTGAGATTCTCTCCACACTCTTTCTTGTTTCTTTGATTCCTTTGCCAATATGCAGTGAGGCATGCATTCAGAAATTCTCAGTTTGCTCACTGCCCGACGTGCTTCTTGGTACTGAATACTATATATTGACTTTAAGTGCAGATATTGACACATTCAAACCTAAATGTTCCATTCAATGTGCTTTAATTATCTGACGCAGGTAAATACTCAAATCTCATGGGCGTATACCTACATGCCCATCCACTTGCAGTTAACATACATTTATGGTGACTTGTTTGGTCCCTTGACACACTAAATTTTTCATTTCATTTCGTTTTTTTAATGAATCACAAGTTTTCAAAGGAATGTGCATTTTATTTGCTCACTCTTAGAAAGTAGGACTGTTATTCTTTTTGAGAAAAAAAACGGCCAGTTGACGTAATTTTAGTAGTTTGACAATACATTTAAAAGTAAATAACATATGTCATATGTCGTATGTGAGCACGCTTTATCTCTTCTCATATTTGGTTTCCTTTCCTGTCAACTATGTTTTCATTTCATCTGACGGTGTATCTTGATCCTCTGTTATACGTTTTGTTTGATTCATACAATTTCAAAAATAAAGTAGAGCGGTTGGTAAATGTTAGCACGAGATCTGTGCAACCACTCAACTGTAAAATGGGGAGGCTGGGGTTTTGATAAAGAACTTACAGTTTGTATCGTATTTGATGCTCAAGTAAAATACACAGAAAATTTTGTGGGTGTGTTGGTGTTGGTTTTAGCTCATAATAGGAAGTAACCCTAGGACTTATATTTGGAACTTTCGTTGGTTCTTGATGGAGCTACTGCTTGATAAGCACAATGAGAATGTTTGAAATGATTATTTTTAGGATTGTAATGTGTAAATGTTTGAGAGGGTGAATGAGTTCAAAATCACTAAAAAATATTAGTTTTCCTGTGCATCCATGAATTTTTTTTATAAATCAAATAGAGATGCAAACGCAAAGCGCATACATACCATTAAAACATGCTCACATACTTGCATTGTAGTCGGAACAAAATATCTTTTCAAATCCTATCATGCTGATTGTAAGTACCAACATTTCCGATTGGGTTGGTTGTGCCGCATCATGATGCTTCAGAATAACCTGCAGCGTCATATAAATCGTCTTTATGGTTCTCATTCTTACGTATCTTGTTGCCAGCTACCGAAGTTCATAAAGTAACCAAACCATTTACAAATTTTTGTTAGTATCCAACGCCGCTCAACCCTAGTTTGGTTATGTAGGTTTGAAGAATCTACATCTGCTGGTTGACTGAGTCTCCCACACTAAAAACTGCATGCAGCCAAATAACAATTCAAGTTCGTACCCAAAATCCTTTCGTGGAAGAATGACAAAGCTTACACTCGCATTAAAAATCATTTGTGACTGAAAAACATTGCTTGCATCCAATATCATTTCATTCATACCTGATCTCACAGTGTACAAACATTCAAATCAGCACTACCAAAGGAAACCCGTCCACAGCCTAATGGGCTTGTGGAAAATACAGTTTTTGTAAAGTAGAGGTTAAATATGATCCTATTGGTGGTGCAGTGTTGATGTAATTGATAATCTTCTTTGATATATTTTTACTTCAATATGATATGGGATGTGAGATATTAATTTTTGATGTGATAAACCGTACGTTGCATACGTCAAAACAACGTATGCATGAACCTCGCAAACATTAAACTGGGATCATTTAGTTCACGTGGACTGCTTGCCGGGAGAAGAAGATTAATACATGTCACCATGCATGAGTACAGAAAATCGTTTATGATCTGCTGTTGCACTACCTAAAAATGTTAGCGTAATAAATATTTTGAAAACGTTGCAACAATCTAGTTCATTCGACCATTTGGGTTTTATTGGGACATAGGCCGCCATGTATCAAAATCAATGTTACAGAAACTTCCTAACTTTTTGTGGTGACTACTGAAAATGTTGTTGATGTGTAGTTACATTAGATCAAAAGTAAAAGATTTTTTAAAAGTATTTCGATGTTATAACAATATTCTACCATTAGTTTCAGTTTGATGATGAAAGGGATCATCATATCAGAAACTTGGAGTAATAAAATTATATTTAATACAGTATTACATGAAACATACATTTATGAATGTTATACTATTTAGAAGTTTTAGAAACGAAACGACCCATTTATAAATGTCATTTGGGGGGGAGTGGGTACATGAAAGAGAGTTAGAGTGAAACGACGTAAAAAAGGAGCGTTGTTAAATGTCTTAGAATGTCACATCACCATGCCGTTTTTTTACCCAAAACCGACCCACTCGAAAACGAGTAACCACATCAACAGCATCACACGTTTCATTTTACTGAACGAATGAGTTGCTTCCAATGTGTTAGGTAGGTATGCATAGCATTCAAACATGCCCATTTTTACATCCACTAGTAGCACCACAACCTCCCCGCCACTACTTCTGAACTTCTTTAATGGTTACATCAACCAAAAGGTTCAAGTTGGAGGAAGCTTAGCTTGGCAAATAACTTTTTTACTAATAGATATCCATTGCATTGAACACGGCATGATGAATTTCATATTCTTTCCCGTCCTATCTTCCCTATTCCTTTTACAGGTTTCATTTTCTCTTTTTCTTTTTCTCTCTCACTCTCCCAAGAGTTTTTATGAGCATGCAGCTTACTCAATGTGCTTTGTTCAAGTCAAGTATTCTTCGCCGTTCTGTTTGTTCACTCGTAGAGCTCTATCATCATCTTCCTTCTTTTCTCCCCTTCTCCAGAGCTCAGCATTAGAGTCAACATCGCCTCTTGGTGTGTGTGTATGTGTGTGAGTATGAGTGCTAAGGCACAATTGACTTTGCACCAATGATGATGATGATGACGATGATGATACCAATGCCAAAAGTATAATAAACATATTATTATTATACAGAGTATGAAGACAAGTTTTTATGTACTAATGTATGCATCAACTTCGACTTGTACAAGGAATGTCTACGCATCAGGATGTCTTCAAAGATGCAAACCTTGTATATGCATCAGATAGTGAAAGGTAGAAAGCAGGAACTATCTTCTTCAGAGAGAGAGATGAAACCTCACCGCAGTCATCATCATCATAGCCAACACCACGAACGTCGTCGTCATCATCAGCATCAGGCAAGTTGTAGGGTCTGGTCTACTAGTAGGGAAGCAACTTTTCAAGAGAGTTGAGTTGCTCTACCTTTAGTCCCTCGAGTCATTCATATTTGCATTCACCTTTCCATCTTCCATTTCTTTCTATAACTCCACATTTACATCTACATGTGTCTACATCTTCCCATCATCCATATCATCCAACCAACCAACGAGACGGGTTATACATTGTTCACATTCGTATAGTTAGTTGAAAGTGAAAGTAAAAGTATAGCGGTGGAACTTGCTTACTCACATCTTTGACTTTGCTTTCCCTTCGTCTTATTTTGGGTAGATGGAAAGGAAAAAGACAGCATAAACTACGCCATTCTTAGCTCTGATGTGTGCAATCATCCATTCATTTCTCATCTGACGACTTTTTGTTGTTGCTGTCGGTGGCTCCCATCCTCTTCTCTCTGACACCGTGCTAAAGGGTATAACATTATGGCAGTTACACTCTAAAGAAAGAATCTGTTCCTTCTTCTCCTTTGTTCTTTGTTCACTCTTTCGTGTGTGTGCCAGCACCAACCCATGACTTTGTTGGTTTATACTATATTAATTTAATGATTCCTAATTGCAAATGGAGATAATAGGCATCAAAGAAATGAGGCTACAATGGGTATGCTCAAGAAAATAAAGTCCATTTTAAGACACAAGTCTCTCCCACGTAGTTTGGAAATGTTAAGATAGTGAATTATTGAATCTAATTCATTACGTAAATTCCATGATGACGAATAATGAACTTTCCGAAAAGGTTAATTACAACAAAAATACGTTTTTGACATAATATTGCCTTGGGTAGAAAGTTGGTTAGCAAAATTCTTAGAACAGCAATGGAATTCTGATTGGTTATATGTAAGTAGACGTTGTAAAAAGATGAACCATCTTTGATAATCTTGGAATTTTGTAAATTAATGTTATATATATGTATGTATGAGTGATGTGATGAGTAACGGGGATATTCCAAGCATGTACAGGTACACTGAAAACATATATAGAAAAAAAATGGGAATATCTGAGTTTGTGCTGTAAATAGAGCAGAACACATTAGACTCGTTGAATATCAAGAAATTAAAGATGTGGAATGAATGCAAGGATCATGCTTCATGGGTATTTTAATTTCCTTTGATGCATATCCGTAGCAAAGCCGATGCCAAGGGAGCATCTCTCAGAGTGCATGGCAAAGGTGTGCAGGATCGATGTAGCCCAATTATCGGTGACTTTGATGAACAGGATGTCAGATCAGCAGGGAATACTACTGTCTATGAGCGAATAAGAATCAGTTCGTCAGTAAGGTGAATCTCTTTCTTTCAAGCTGGAATAAGTCACTCCACTGCCGCTACACATTCTCATTGTCATTTCCCGCACGTTTAGAATGGCCAACCGTTTGGAGAATGGAAGAAAAACGGTGCTCAGGATGGGAATTACGAGCTAAAAAAATAAGGGAAAAAAAGCTCCACTCCTTGCTCACTTTTCCCCACTGCTTGTTTTTTTCTCTCTCTTCCAGTGCTCTAGCTTGCACACAGTTTTGTCTGATAGCCAAGTTTCTCTCCGCCATTTTTTCTTTGTTTAGCTCACCGTGCAGAGAGAGTGATACCATGTGAGCATGCACATCATGAGCCTCTAGTTTTTATATAGGGAGTTATTACACCGAGTCAGTGTCACACGACGACCGACCTCCGTTTTTCCATTATACAGAGCCTAAATTCAGGATCTGATAGGTGAGGAACATACGTATGGTAATTCATGATAAAGCTGTATCCTGGAACGCTCTCAGAGAAGGGCTTGTTCTCACCTCATTTGAAATTCTTCTCCTGGCTAGAGTATTTCGTTTTTATTCTTCTCTGTTTTTATTCGTCTTCTCCAGTCGAATGTTGAATGCATGCTTAAGTTGCGATATGTACCATTCTTCTATTGATGCACTTAAAAAGCAAAAGGAAAACAAAGGGAAAGCAATGATCACTGGCAGAGCTAGTCATGAATTCCTATCTGCTCCTTGTCCACCTAGACGAATATTTCTTTTGATTTTCTTTCCCCCTTATATATACCTGAGCAATGTAATGTCAATTTCAATACATAACGTTCGTGCTTCCATTCGTTCCCCCACTTCAGCTCTCATATAATCATTTTGTATGTATTGAGTGTAGCCTGCTCTATACCAACTTTTATTCAATGGTTTGAAAAAACAGAAAACAAACTCGGAACGCAACGTATTATCCATCTGTTTTAACTTGAGAAAGGGGGAGTAGTAGGTAGCTAGACTTGCTTTTTCTTTTCATGCACGTTTCATAGAAATCTGGAACTCGTTGTTTGCCGTCTGTTGGATAGTTTAAAATACTAAAGGAAAGTTTTATTTTTATTTTCCCTTACAGTCTACAGCTTGATGCTGCCAATGTCAACTGATTGATACATTTTATTGATATTTGGCATTAACGTGAATGAGATACCTTTTGAACTTCTTAATTGTTTAGAAACCAAACATTTTTCATTTCTAAAATTTTGCGTATTTTTTTTGCAAGTAGATGTTAACTCGCTGTCTTTTTAGATTAGATCCAGACTGTTATGCGTGGTCTTTTTGCCTATATAGTAGAGCAACAGAACACCAGATAATGAAGCAATTGGTGATAGTTTCTTACGAAATGTCCCTTCCCAATTCGCTATATATGTATATATGTTCTAGTACGTTGCAAGTGGTGCTTTGGGAACTCGAATTTACAATTTGCACTTATAGATGTATTATGAAATTTCAAACTCAAAATCACCTGAAAATAAAACATAGATGAGCATTTAACAGGTTGAGATAGTTCGCAGAATTTTATTTGCTCAAAGGACTTAAGTGTTTTGGAAGTAACAATTTTGGTGAATAGCATTGTACCTTTATGTCTAAAGATATTTTTTGCACTACACGTTATCTCCTGGTCCATTGAATAATATATTTGTAAGCTCTCGCTCTCGGTGCTTATGTTTGCGCTGCTTTGTAACACTCAGTCTGGTTGGCCTAATGTCAAAACGTAGCAGGAAACACGAGCTTTCAATAGAAAGTGAAACCTTTCAAGGTCAAAACATGGAGAAAGCATGTTTGTGAAATTTTACTTGCAGGCACGATATGTTCTCCTGTCAAGTTTAAGCTTCTGAAAAGAGCCAAATTGCAATTACGAATAATCCTTGAATGGTCAGAGAATCCTTGAATTGTTTTGAGATAGCAACAGCAACTGGGATTTGTTGAAGAGGTTTACAACATGAATTGAAGATATAACCAGGGGTTTGAGCTTATAAATGTAGCTATTACCTTTGTACCTGTAAACATGTACAAATGGTGGAAAGAACGGCCGTGACGATCCTTTCTATTGCATTGTATTTTGTAACAACTTCGTAGGTATCACTGAGCTGTCGTGGTTTTTCTTTGAAAAAAAAAATACTGATGAAATAATGTATTCACCTAGTTTGAAATTTTTGAAAGGAAAGTGGAAAGTGTATACATATAGCCATCATTCGAAACTTTTCTTGTCACGTTATTTTGTATTGTATGTAGGCAGCATAGTGTTGTAGGGGTTACTTCACTTTTATGAAGATGGATGCCACTAAAGAGAGTAAACAAAGGGATTGCTATTTCCGTCTAAAATTTTGTATGAATACACTTTGTGACTTTCACCTCAGTTGTAATTGATTTTACAAGTTTCATAACGTTAGTTGTCTCTTCTGCTTAGTGTGATGGAATGTGAGATACTGGTGGAAGAAAAACCCAGTGGCAAAATAACCCCAATTCATTCACAAGTCTGTCACAACACGCTTGCTTGACTGCCTCACAAGTCATTGACTCACTAAAAGGAAAGAAGAAATACACTTCTTCCAGTCGTTGCATTCTTTGAACTCTTTTCTTCCTAAGAGCCATCCCATCCTCTTGCATATGTTATTCAATCACTGTTCCACTAATATCAGCGTGCTTTTGCAACAAGGAGCACAAGAGCAGAGATACAAAAAAAAGTTGGTTTCTAACTTTGCCACCTTTTTCACCTCCTTTCACAGTAAAATGCAATCCAAGTTCCATTTCCAGGCTTGTAGATACGTTAGTAAAACAGCTTACTTTGCCACATCCAACCAAACCAGCAGCATTCTTTGTCAGTCACCCTGCGACACACGCATTACAAAGGCATCATTTCCTTTTTTTGGAGGTTGCAATAAGTGACTCACTAGAAACAGCTACATGTCTTGCAGGCTCCAGGATGTAAATTGAAGTCACGTAGATTTAAAGTTATGAAGGAGAAAAAAGATCCGCTACAACTGCAACGTTGTATCACTCACTCACCAACATAACATTACTGAATTTCTAGTCCGTAGCAAAAACTCGATATAACACGTTCTTTTTCTTCTTGTTATGTCGGAATTCTTTGTATGTATCGCAAACCCTTGTGTGACCTGATTTGAGCTGACAGAATGTAAAAAGAGAGAGAAAAGAGAGACGAGAGCAACGAGACATGAAGAGGGAGTAAAAAGATAAACCAAGTGAGCAGATGAGTGACTCGACCGTCCCATGAATAATTCAAAGATCTTGTCGTTCTTTCTTATTCCTTCCTTTTTCTCCTTTTAATAAAGGTAGAGTGAGGTGCGTCGAAGAGTCTTGAGTCAATGAAGGAAGCGATATTGGTGACACTACTGTACATATGAATGTCTTCTTCACTTCACTATATTAATGTCTGCATATGCACCAAACACAGGTTTAGCTTCCCTCTCTCACTCTAGAATACGCAGAAATTGGAATCCACAATAAATGAATACGAGCGGACAAAGAAACTAAAATGTACCTACACATAAAATTGTGTCCACAGAAACTTTTCCGTACGCAATCTGCTTTACACCACATTTCTCCAAAACTAAACACAACAGCTGTAGTTGTGCCTTGACTATTTGTATTTTGTATGCTAAATGTGTACTGCCCATCTCAAGCACCTTTCTTTCTAAAAGCAAGTTGTGAACACATTTGAGCATTGAATACTTTTTTTATAAAAAAAATTGGGAATCACACATAGGTGCAAATAACCCATTCAATGTAGATCTTATGTTAATTCGCAATTCAAAAATCTTCCTCCCCTTGGCTTGAAAAAATTAAACTGTAAGGGTTATCAAAAGTGATTCAACCATTCGCACACTATACAGCTATGACTGATTTGCATATAGATGGGAAAAGGATTCTTCACTGAATGTGATTCACACTCATTTTCACTTTCTCTTTTAAGACTTTCTTTTTGTAGGGGCTCTCCAGGAATCTATGGGCTGGTTGAGTGAGTGAATGGGGAAATGAATAAGACACCCATTATTTCTCATTCGTTGAACGCATGATCATTTCAAGGGTTGTCAACTAATATATATTTTTGTACCAGAAGGAAACTTATTTTATAGCTATTGAGAGGAAGTGCTTTTATTTTTAATTTGTTTCAGGCTCCCGTCATATTTTAATGTGAGCTTTCGCTACCTTTAACTTGGTTACCATTTTATGTGTGCTACCATTTCGGTTGGTTTACTCATTAGAATAAGTCTTGGAGATTTTTAATTACTCTTCAAATTGCGTAAGATTTTGATTGTTACACAAGTAATTATTGTAGCATCCAACCCAATGTGTGCATAAAGTATTTTCGTCATTCCTGCTAATTTAAGGAAAAAACCGCGGTTTTCTCAAAAAAGAAAGGAGCTCTTGACTCCACGCGCAATTCTTTATGTAGGCTTTAATTTAATATGTTACGTTACATAACGTTCCAAAGTGTATGTTATCCAAGCATTATACTAAGCAAGAAAATTAAACGCAACCGAAACCACAAACCGAATCCCATTTTTTGGCGCAAGAAATCTTGTAGACTTCATATTTTCCCATCTTCGTCATGCTATTGAGCACAATCGCACTTCAATATGAATTAATGAATACTTTAATGCTGAACTGTCAGAAGGAAATGGTTGAAGTAGCTTTTTCCAGCAGTTACGTAGCACATAAAATTGCATAAGGATAGGAGGAACTGGCAAGATGCATATGGAAACTTATGTGTCGAAGATGAGAAACGGAAATGGAGACGGTGCGATAAAGGAATATAACTGTTAAGCTGTGTCAGCACCATATAGCCTCCACCACACCATTGCGTTCCATGTAGATGTGTCAAAAGGAAGGAGAAAGAAAAGAGTTCTCTCCTATTCCTATATAATTTAGACGGTGTCAGCGAGTCACTTCCGTTTCTCATGATGGTTCCAGTCCCGCTGTTAACAATACTACTGGCAGCAGCCCCACTACTCACGATCAGTCAGAGGTTCAGTCAGTTGCTTACACACACACACATTACATTCTCTATACGTCTTAGGTTCAAGAGGACGTTGGGTTTGGGTTGGTGGCGTCGAAACCATGCCAGTGTTCAGCTGGCTGATTTACCTTGACTACGAGTATTGCACTCTCAGGAAGAGTGACACTGCACCACTAGTAGTAGTAGTTGGTTTAGTCATTAATAACCTCTATAAACACTACGTGTTAAAGATTCACATAGGACTAGTTTTAATGATAGCGTTCCCTAACGAAACGCAGGAGGAGTACCTTGAATCATTTTCACCACATTCTAAAATAAAGCTGGCTTAAAAGCACGTCCCATTGCTTCTCCTTCTCAGTCCTTTTTCCCTTTTCCCTTTCCATTATCACAACATTTCCAGTGTGTAGTTTGTATGTGTGTATGCAATGGACTACAAGTTTTTCTAGCTCTACACATATTGACGATATTGAATCATGTAAAATAAGTAAGAAGGAGTATGAGAATTATAATGAAAAAGCATGAGAAAAGAAGCATTTTCTTCATTCAGTACGTGTATTCCCATCGTTTTAGAGAAAATCTCCTGTGGTGTGCTTTCCCATTATTTTATTCACCAGACCAGAAAATATGGATTTGCTCTACTCCAAAAGATTCTCCACCGAAGGAATATTACGATCAACCAAGCAGTGATGAACATGGACCCTTTTTTACTCTACCTTAGGAAAATCTCCTACACACTAAAGCTAACAACTTCGTACTCCCGCCGCCAACACACACGCTGAACCATTTTCCACTCTACTTTTCTATAACCGTTATCATCCTATAACTATACTTTCACCCACTCGTTTAGCAAGAAAGAAGAAAGCAAAATAGCGTATTGCTTTTTCTACAAGGCATACAATAGGCATGAAGATGGATATTACCAGCTTGTTCTTTCAACAGATAAACCTACTCCTTCTCATAGAGGAAAAAACGTGAAGACAAAAAAACAGATACAAAAAAGTCAAAATTTGTCCATACCTTCATTGTTACATCGCATGAAAGCTTTCGAGTTGGTGTGCTGTAAATATACATATATTAAACGGCTCCGTATACACACATACATTATTCTTTGGAAATTTATAAGTATAAAATATAATGTAAAGGAGAACCACTGTCGATGTATGTATACCTAGCTTGCTGCTACTGGTCGTCGTCGTCATCTAAACATGTACATTCATTCAAGTGTGTAGAACAACGTATAGAGAAATACAAAGATGATTTAAGTATAGGTAGTCAGTCAGCATTTAAACCTCTCATCTCTCAGCATCTCAACCTTTCTCCAATCTTTTATTTATAGAATGAAACTCATACAGAGTTTAATCACGCTTTCAGGTTTCATAAATATAATAAAAAACTGAATTTTTATAGAAATTTATTATTTTGTGCAGAACCAAACACATAAGCTTGCGGCTCCATTTCTCTCCAAATGACTGTGGAATGCGCTTTTTTTCTGTTGCTGTTGATTCTCTTGTAGATGGGAAATATGGTGCATCATCCATAAATATATTGCATTTTTATTCCTCAATTCGATACAATTTTTTTCATCATGCTTTCCCTTTTCAAGGAAAGCAGCTTTCATTGGTCATCCATCTTCCTTTCCGCATCCATCTACGGCTATTCCATCATCATCAACGGGCTTGTTTATATCGCGTCTCGTACTCACATACAGCGCTCGTTCCGCTCTTGTCTGTTGGTTTATATTTACGAGTATATCCATGCCATAGCACTACCATTTTTTCCCATTTTGGCAACAAAATATTATTTTGGATTTCGCTCTCTCCGTCTTGTTTTCCAATAGCTCCAACGTAAACTTGAGAATCTAATATGGCTGCCCGTTTCAGAGAGAGAGAGAGAGAGAGTAATTTCCAAGAAAATTGATCCCTAGCTTGGGATTGAAAGCAAATCGAATACATTGAAATGACATAAGAAATTGTCCATTGCCTCATATTTTGTCAGTAATTTGCTGCTGACGATGCTATTTAGTTCACGGAAGAATTGCTGGTTATGAGTTCTTACAACCAACGATTTGGTTATGGGTTTCAATGTTAAAACATTTTATCCAACCCACTTTTCCTTTGGGTTGGTTATCATCCTGTCATCACATCTATTTCGGGCACATCCAAATAATGTTTAGAGGAACTGCTTAACCTTGTGAGGAATATATTACACTTTCCCTCAAGCCAGTAATGCAATCCAATGCAATGCTACTTGGAGATGTATCGAAATCGAAAGTAGAGTGTTGAGTGAAGGATCCATAGATAGGATGATAGATCCAACATATAAGTACGTACGTATGTACGTTCATAATGTTAGATGTTGATTCTATTTTCAAATATTTTTTCCTGAAGCATCGAATGGATCCTCCAACTCTATATTTTCCTGTCCCATTCATTATTCACCTCATGTAAAAGTATCCGTATTCTCTGACGGCTTTTCTACCGCTAATGTAGTACTTCACCATGAATTATTGACACTACTCATATGCTTTACATGTGTGCGCCATGAAACTCTGTGCCAATACTCACTCAATCATGCCTGGTTCAAGTGCAATACTAGTGGCAATTCTGGGTTGTGAACGGGAGAAGAAAAAAAGTAGCAGAGAACAAACTGGTATCTCTCTGACGAAGAAATAAAAAAAATTGATTGTGTTGAGGAGAAAAGAGGCGAAAAAAATAAAAGTATGGTGAGACGAGTGAGAATGTACACAACTATTGTGTGCTTCTATCATTGTTTTCTTCCTTTTTCTGAAACTTATCTTCATCATGACAGCACGCAACATTGGAATAGAATCAGCATGCAATTCCAACAACCCTGCTTGAATATATACATATTGTATATCCATATACTTAATATATCCATCAACTAATACAAGGAAATGTTTTTTGTCAGGGTTTTTATTACTCACTCACTCCGTTTGTGTATTCGACAGACCGATCGAGTGGGATTGAGTACAGGTGCAGGGAAGTTGATAAATCATACATTGCATTCACTACTTTCTCTCCTGCTCTACATTACATTAAGGAGTTTGAGTAAATATAGTCATTTATATGCATTCATGATGCGTTCTCATGTCTGTTATAAACCAAAAAAAACCCTGCTACCTACTCCCAATGGATATCTTATTTATCATGGTTTGCCTGCTGTAGAAACAGGTATATTTATATATAAAAGGTTTGTTCAATAGTATTTTACGGGGTTTGATTACTTTTTTGAGCTGAACGATATTCCCATTGCACTAAAAAAAGCCAAACAAAACAAATTACAAAAGTTGTTTTTAGAAACAACTGGTCGATACTAATTACTATATTTTTATAGAACGTGAATACTTAAATGCTCTAGCTTGAAATTTATCCAAAGTTTTTCCTCGTGTCCTAGTTTTGTTGGCGGGAGCACACACAGTTTACAACCCGCAGGTTCGTTGGCTTTGGTTGTATTAAGATGATGATGATGGTGGTACTAACAAACACCGTTAGCATGAATTATAAACTACGTGACACATTTTTTTTGTAATTGTTCCAAGCAACGTAAAAGGCGGAAAATAGTTTAAGGTTAATCTCCCCGCTCTCTGCTCAGCATACCGGTGGTGATATGTTGAAAGGACTAAAACCGCTCCTGTATTATTATTAGGACCGCTTATATTCAAAGAAAGTTGTTGCACACATTAGGCATGAATCTTTAACAAGTATTTTCGTCATGTCAAGTCAACCATGCAGTTACGCACACACACAAAGGCAGGGAATTCAAACGTTTGCTTTCCTATGAATAAGAAAATTGTCAGCGGCTCATAAAAGAGTCTCTGAAAAATAGATGGCCGCCAGGAAGTTTAATTCAGATTAATGGACATGGCGTGTGAAACTGTAAATTATTAGTAAGAATAGCGGAAAGACGAAAAAGGTATTAAACCTGAGCTCACACATGTGTGTATGCTGGTATACCTTTATACTTATAGTGAAGTGCCCATGTTTAGAAACCATCTCTTTCCCTACCTTTCCTCTCCCTCTCTCTCTCTCTCGAAACTTGTTTAGGCAAGTGATGATGTTGGCATTATTATTAGTATTTTAGTTTGAAATAACGGGCTTCCTTTTTGTTGACAGACGTTCCGGATCCTCCAGGGAGACCCTTGATTCTGGCCTTTACTTCCAGAGCTGTGAACCTCTCTTGGGCACCGCCGCTTGACAGTCACAACAGCCGGATAACTCATTATGTCATCCATACAAGGTAATACACTCACTCCCTTGTTTTGTCTCTTTACTCATGCCATTTAACTTGTCTTCTTCCCCTCTCAGCAAAATGTCAAAGTTTTCACGATCTATAAGATGCACAGCTCTGACAGTTGTACGCGGAACTAATAGCATTATGTATGTATCGCTCAGGAGGATGAATGGTAATTGTACTATATAACAGTAATTTATTACCAACTTCTCCACTATACACTTAAGGTATGCACACCATGCCTAAGAGAAGCACATTGGAGACTCTGTGTGAAAGTTGAATGACGAGAAGAGATAAATACTATGACATGGTGCATGCTGTCATTACATTTACGCGTTTCTATTTTAATAGCGTGCAAAAGTCAGAGGAGAAACGGACTATCTCTCCCCAACTTATATTACAAAGGAATTCATGCAGTTGAACTTCTCAGTTGTGACGAAGGCTAATAGTAGATATGCCAAGGAAGAGTAGCTTCCTTTTATAAGCCAGTCTCACAAGCTATTTTTTTTGTAGACTTCCTCCCTTTGAAACAAAGCATTTACACCAACACAACGACTAAACCAGATAGAGGCTGAACAGTAAAGTAAGTGTCACGAAACTTCTTGTTTGCCTCTTTAATCCACTCACAGATACTCCCTGGTAGTCACAATTAACTTTGGAAAAAAGTTTGTGAGAACCTTTGTGTGTGTGTGTGTGTACACCAAAGAAATTTCGGTTTATTTTCTCTTCCTCAACTTTTTTGCTAATTTTTGTCTTTATCTTCTAACTAAAATGGGAGCGAGGCTGGTTGTAGTGGCAGTAGTAGTATTTTTTCAACTTTTTCAGAGCATTGTTTTGACGGTTTTGATTGAGCAGCTAAAATGAATTTTTGGTTCGTATTTATTTTTTTGTTTTTCTCTTCATCTGGTTAGGAAAAGTCATTGAGGATACTCTAAAATGCGTGTGTCACAAAGCATATTTTCAGTTGTCAATGGCATGGCTACAAAAAAATCAATTTATTCTCAAGATAAAACTTGCTTAAATGGCTCAAATGGTTTTGATATAGAAAAATAAGTATATATATAAATGATTATACAACCTCAAGTTTCTCTCATCCTCAGTCCTCACTTGAGTGGCTCAATGAAGTTACGTGTCATTTACCAAGAAAAGATGCTCTTTGAGCATAAAATACAATGCTCCAATATGAAATTTCCAAGACAATGTGCAAAGACGCTGGCTCAGACTGAAGCTCATTTTAGTTTAGCACTAACTACCACCACCACCACCATTATGCGTTTGAATATGAGCACACACATATACATATACATTCATACGACTGATGTAATGGTACCTAGCACCTAGGTGTTTCTATCAAACATTGCGTTGAGTTGATCTGGCAAAGAACATAAAGTAGTGGCCTATGGAGAGAAAGCTTGGCACTGATGAACCGTTGAACTGCCGCCAACAAGGTATATTGCGTATTGTGACTCTTCTCTTTTCCTCATCGGCAACGGTAGTATATGTTTAAGAAGAAAGCAGGAGCAGTCTTAAACATTCACTTTCGTAAGTTAACATACTCTGGAGGACCACTCAAAGTGATCGTTTCAGGTCTTACAGTTTTTTTCTTCTCTTGATCTAGAAAACAATGTGATAGACGCACACATAAGTACATATAAAAATGTGTATATGTAAGCATACATACAATGTAACACTTACCTTAGCATTTTTACCACATATGCATGAGAGAAGCTCTTCTCTCTCCGATTCCTAGTGTGCTCACAGGAGGAGATCAGATTTGCAGTGTCATAATGGTTGTCGTTTAGGAAAAAATGTCTTCTTCCTTACTACACAACGTCTTTCAAGCATCATTTCCGCCTTTATGTTCTACTTGGAATGTTATGAATGAAAAAGTGTTGGTGTGCACTGTAGTGGTATAGCATAGCCAGCGGTTATGGAAGGAAAGAAACCAGTCCCATCGGTGGATTATGAGATGAGAGCTTCCCGATATGGTATATGAAGCATAAGGCCGTCGTCGTCGTCGTCGTCGTCGTCTTCTTACTTTCAATAGATTTCTTTTCTTCAATGCAACCTCCAAAAGTTTTGGTGTACTCCCTCCACATCACGTATGACGAGGCAACCTAAAAGTGATTCCAAATTTAATCCAATGTGTATGTACTTCAGAACATAGTTATTGCCCATCAAAAGGACACAAGGAAGCCATGCCCATAGCTCCAGAACTAACATGAATTTGACCATACATTGAATCCTGTGTGACATTAAAAATTCCAAAAATGGAGAGAAGAGAGCAGAAATCATTCGTGGAATGCAAAAGAGCTTCGTTAGTAACCAGCACATTTTGCGCCCACTTATTGGTGATTACCTGTATTCCTTTGACCATCCAGTTCTAATCCAATCCACTCACTTTGAAAATCAGAAGAAATATATCGGATTTCTAATAGTAAAGAGCATCATGCAATTTGTAATCCCGTAAATCGATCAACATTTTACGATAGTTGGGGTCTTGTCCTGCTCAATCAATAATTTTCAACGTTGCTCCAACTTCTCATTCACTGTTCCAAATGTAATGCAACAACATGCTCCTGCTGCTCATGCTTTTGCTCATATACATACATAGGTAAACCAATTTCAAACATTTTCATCCAGGTTGATATTTCTTGGGGTCTGAATGTTTCAACTTCATTATTTCTGCTCCGTCCGTCCGTCCTCCCATTTCAATTGGAGGAAAGAGAGTCAAATGTATTTAATGGCATGGAAAAAGCTGATGTGAGCATATTTTCCTGTTATTCACCCTTTCCGAAGAATGAAATCAATTTGTCACATAACCTCATTTATGTAGTTATGCTACAATTTCATGGGCAGATGTCTGCTTTCCATTACTGGAATGAATGTGAACATAACACACAATATCCATTATCCAGCTTACTTATGTTCCTATTTTTATACTTTGTATTATTATGGATATGACGCATACACATCAACTAAAATTATCTATGTAAGTAAAGTTTTCCGAGGAAGGACATGCGTCTTTTATAACATAAGTTCACGAATGTTTTGGAATAATATCCCTGTTTTCATTTAATGTAATTCACTATGAAGTTTATGTACACTTTTCAAGTTAGTATGAAATTGTTTTGATCCAGAAACACATATATATTGTATAAATGACACGTATCCCCAAATAGAAGCAGTTCTAACCCGACAGTAAGTAGTTTAGCGTACGATAATATCATCAAGGGTGCATATCATGTAGATGGACGCATACAAGTTTGAAAATACATTTTATTCAACTCTTACTCTCGAAAAGTTTCATATTGCATAAATAGAGACATTGATCGAGAAGGGGGTTGTATTTCGGTCGATTATATTACATACAGGGGAGTTTTATATGGTTTAGGAGCTCTCAAGTGTCCTTGATTTATTCCACTTAATCTCTCTCCAACGCGATTTCTATTAATTAAGGATTAGTAGGGCTTAAATTTCCAATGATTGAACTTATGTTTGAACTATTCAGCAAAGACTTTTCATTTCTTTGAGGCAGAATGAGGACGATGACTGATATCTATCACTTTTGTCTAATTGGTGAAGGGCAAAAGTTTGGTAGAGTTTTATAGATAAATTATCTAGAATCCATTGAAGAGCAAAAACTTTGGGAATTGGATTCAGAATAAATGCGATTACTTTGAATAAATGTTTCTAATTGGCCTTTGTCTGAGTCTCATTGAGCTTATTTTTTGTCTACCTATTTACTGGCATCTTTAAATTGGTGGATACCATGTAAATTTAATTCTAGCTATTCAATTTTCGGATTTCCAGTTAAATGTTTTTGTTTGTCTTCTTCACATGAAATTTGATTTTGATGAGTAATATTTTGTTTAGAATTCTATTGTGATTTGAATACAATGTCTATGATGTTAGTAATAGTTTTGCAAAACATGAATAATACACATATATATGTTCAATAGATACCAAAAAGTTTCTTCATTAACCTCAACTAATTACTCACTGCTAAAAGTGAAGGAGCCACCTTTTACCATCTACTCTTGAATACTTTTCTTGCTACCTTTTGTTATCATTGGATCTGATCCAAAGTTGGAATTCTGTCGCGTCTTCGACCGCTGATAGAGCAGCCCTCATGGGGGTTTTCATCCTACACTAGCTTTTACCTTTTCCCTTCGTATGCTGCAGTTGCTAATCGCACACTTTGAGGATTGCTTACTCAAACAACACAAAAGTTTCCCACACACTCTACTCCATTTTCCAATCTTACATGATCTCAAAAAGGCAGTCGTAGGTTTGTTACCACTGACTGACAAGAAGACCCTCTTTTCCAACCTTGTGGTGTCTCTCGACCTATTTTTCAACCAGCACTTGTTTATGCTAGCAAGGCTTATTTTACATCAGCAATCTGCGTAGGCGTAAGCTTAACGAGTAGAAACGAGAAGGTTAGGCCGTAAGACAAAATTTCTAGGGGAAAAAATAGGGATCGATTTTTTTTATTAATGGTTGTTTTGATGATATTTAAAAAAAAAATGCGTTATTAATGCATGTACGCAATTTTATTTTGCATTATTGAATATGTAAATAATAAGAGTAGATTGTGTCCGATTTAAATACAGAAATCAAATAGTAAGCACAACGCACTACATCCATTGAAATTTGGGGGAAGGCTTTGTATTCATGCATGGATGAAATACAAACAGTACATTTCAATGAAAGGCCGTCATTCAGAATCATGTGTTATTGTGAGCTCCAAGGGAAAAGACGCATTAGACTTTCACTATCGCGAATAAATTTTCAGCGAAATCGTCTGAACGTAAAATTTTCTTAACTCTACTTTCTCTGCGGTTTTGTAAGATACATAAAAGTAAGCATGAGTAGTTGTCTTTCTAAATATAGTGAGAGTAAGTTTACACTGGAAAGGTTCCATTCTTGTAGCTTCCTTAATTCCGTGGAGGATTGTTGAGGCAAAGTGAGAGAATTATTCATCTACTTCACTTTCCCTCCCGCGTTTCCCACTCGGTTACATAAGTCTCTTTACTTTCTTTCCTTGAGTCACCACAATGTACACTCTTCAGGCAACAAAAATCCAGCACCTCGTGCTTCCGTGAATTATGGGGGATGTCGATGGGATTATCTTGAAAATTCTCTTGCATATTAAAGGCATTTGAATTTTTACAATAAATAATCTGGATTTCGTTGTACTACTTAGGTTCCTTTTTTTTGGATTTCAATATTAAATTCTTGATTGGTTACAAAATAAGGTTCCTTTTTGGACAAAGATTCGATTGCTTTTGCTCTGTTTACAGAAATAAAAATCCTACATTTTTGGTTTTCCATTTTCTTTCCAATCTGTTTCCCACATATATTATTACATGTTCCCGAATTATTCAAGATGTAATATGATGTGTAAGACAGCAATTTCATCAACTAAACATGTATTTTTAGCTCAATGTATGCATGTTTATGTTTCGTGTTTGTACTGCTTACTTTTTCGTGATAAAATAGGGAGAAGAGGATGTCCTTGTTAAATTACTCTCTGGAGAATCTATTTAAATCATATCCTGTGCCATTTTTTCTTCGATAAATGCTGTGCCATCATTATAATGCAAAATTTATTACATGTTTGCAGCCAAGTATGCTCGCTCACATGAAAAGTAGACAACCAAAAAATGAGCATATAGTGTGTAAACTGTTAGAGTTCTAAAATGACATGAGAAATTTGTTCAGCGTCTCTTCTTCCACGTTCATAAATGAATGTTTCTAGAGCATTTCATAGATTTGAAAGCAAAACCAAAAAAAAAATCTTCACGTTACGCTTCAATACAATACACATAACTTTCAACGAAATGAAGGAGTCTGGTTGAGCAAAGCTTGTTTCCTCTTCTACTTGTAGGGCTCTCGGGATTTGTTTCAAAAGGTTGCATTGTGTTAGCAAGCAGCTAGGAGTATAAATGTTCGAGTTTGAAGGAATGTTATGCATATACACATGTCTTCAAATTTCAGGTATGAAAGGTAATAACAGTGAGAAATATTAAATGTCAAAAACTTGTTAGTTTCTACTTTTTCTAAGAGGAAAATATACATGTATGTTTGGCAGTTCCATGTAAAACCTTCATACTCAGGTGTTCTTTCTGGGTTTTTCATGGGTCCCTAGTTTTCGTTTAATTTTAAGGTGAATTCATGACTTTTGTTAGTAATGGACAAAAGCCTACACATGTATAACTTCCTTATATGTATCTCTCTAATCGTAAGTTTTCTTTAGCTACGGACAAAGTTGTGTTAGAAAATCCTATTATTATTATTGTGGAATCGTACTCTTATACATCAGTGTTATCAGTGAAGGAGAGCAGTAGTTGTAGCAGTTTATAAGGGAGGGACGGTGTGGAGCCAAGGAATATTATGTCCATGTCTCTCCTGCCATTGTTCCATCGAAGAGCCAACTTTTATTTCAATTCTATTAAACTGTTGAGATCATACTGAAGCGTTAAAATAAATGGCAAAACTTTTGTCATCTTTTTCGCTTTTGTGCTCCACCTAAAATGGTTCTCCTTCCTCTTGGTTACTACAATTTAAAATTTATCATATCTTTCTCCTTCTCCCTTTCTCTTTTTCCTACTTTGAGAATTTGTAGTCTTTCCAGACTCGTATGTATGAGAACGATAAATTGTTTTTCGTGTCAACTCAAGTCAACCCTACCATATAGGCCAAGATGACCTCTACCAATCGTTCAAGAAAGGAAGTGTACAATTTCCCTAACAAGTTTTTAAGTAGCTATGTCTAAGGTAAGGAAAAGAGGACATTAGGAAATGCAACAGATCAAGAAAATATGGAAAGGGAAAATGAGCATGGCATATGTGTCTTTTCCTCGAAGAGCGAGCGAGCGTGTGTGTGTGTGTTGTGTGCTGACTCCCCATTAAATAAATGTAAAAAGCATGGAGTAAAATTGGATGGCGTAAACGTGGAATACAGAAACTTTCTTGTTATTATGGAATGAGACACTGTTTCTTAAAAACTGCCGACAAAGATGACCTGGAATAAAATGTAATAGAATTGCGATTGTGGTTTTAACACGAATAGTGAAAGTCAACGGAGTGGGCTGTATGACTAGGCAACGATTGTACCACCAATAACGACAGCCGTGAGGTAAAAAAAGTTGGTAGCAAAAGTGCAAAAAATGCATTTTGTCTTGGTCATTGTGTTTTTGTGCTGTGCTCTCTCCGTGGTTTCCACTCTCACCAAGAAGTTTTTCCCACTTACAACAGCTCACTTTCCCTTGTTTCTTTCCAAAAAGTCTGGGAGTTGTATAAAACTTGTAGCGAAAGTGTAGGATACTATGGGACAATTTCGTATTCTTTGCATGCACACTGGCTGATGCTGAGAAACTGTTGAGAAAAAAAAGTTTCTGCAAGCTAGCATTATAAATATGAATTGTAGTAACATAACATAAGTACACCCAGGAAAAAAAGGAAAAGAAGAAGCTCAATTCTACGCACCGTGCTTTCGACGTGTGTACTTTATCTTTCAGTTTTCTGAAAGGGCATAAAATGCAATGAAGCTGGGACCTGGAAAGGACAACAGGACAAGGGAAAAAAAGGAGAACAGTCGAAGGCAGGGAGAACAAGTCATAGACAAACGGTCTTCAAAAAAAATGAACAGAACACTACTCTTAATCCTGGAAAATATAAAGTACTAGAGAATAGAGAAAATTCAACTAATATAGTTACTGCAATGCTGGTTGCTTGGTGGCACTACTTTTTTGTAGGTGTACATTACATCTGGACGAAATAGTTATGGTGCTGCTCAACGCAGTTCTATATCATGTGAATGTATTATTGCGTCCCTTCCTATTATGTACCTACCCAAAAGATCTTATGAAACATGGTGTGCTGGTGCTCCTTTCACTGGGGAAAAAGTTGGGTTGTCCTGTATGACGATGATGACGTCTGGAAACAGTGTTGCCATAAGAGTATGAGGAAGAAAGTGTTCTCATTTATGTACATGTATGTATATGTGAGTGGAGTGAGTGTATGGGGCTGCCTGGACAGAACATAAAAATATGCAATTTCATAAAAAGTGTACAGAGTTTCAAAATGGGGTTTTGCAGGGCCAGTCAACACTTCTTAAGGTAGCATAATACATAGATATACATAATATGATGTTTGAAACTGTTAAGCTACTTACTTATTTTTAGCCAATTTCTTTCTCCTACTCCTTCTCTTCACTTACTTTTTTCTCCTTTGCTTAAGTAACTCAAGTTGGGCTCGAGAGAATTGCCACCAAAAAAAGGGAGGATAAATGTCCTATGAAGAGCTCCATCCTAAAGAAAATCCTGAGACTGTTGGTCTACTTTCTGATCTATACACATGTGGACGGCACAAGTTCAGGGAAACTCCATGACGCTAATAAGTTTAGGAGCATTTTGTGGCTGTTTCACCATTGCATTGGGCGAGCAGTAGACTTGTGGCAGTTGCTAGTGACTGTATGTGATGAGGAAATATGAGGAGCGATAACGGAGATTAATGGAACGCTGATGCTTTGGAATCTCCTGTGAGTTCCCTCTCTCTTCCAAGAGTCGACTCTTGGTCAACCTATTATTCAATGAACGTAAGACGCCACGGACGATCTGTAAGCTCTGAGGATGGAGACGAGGAGAAGCATTAATTAGGAGCAAAAAGTAGAAAGGGTTGGTTAGTTCACTCCCCATTTCTCTATACCATCCGGGGCCGCTGTATTGGGATAAATGTTTGACGTTAATTCAGAAAACATCACAATTTAGAGAAGCTTAGTCAATGATTTCTTCCAGTTGTACTTTGAGCAAATTGAAATTTTCGTAAACTGCTCCTGACAATGACTAGCTGACATTGATGAATAAGTGGTTTGACAGACATCGTTTTCCAGGAATGCACTTTGCACTAATAAATGCCGAGTATGAATGCCTTTACATCGAGCATCAACATCATCATTGTAATTTAGAAACTTCCGGTTTGTCAGGGAAATATGTAAGGTTTCAGCCTCAGGCCTCTACACATTGGCATATTTTGGATTTATAAATGTTGCATTTATAGTATTCTGTAAAGAGATTTCTTATCATTTCTAACCTAACACTTTCTCAAAACAGGATCATCAACTAGTTGAGCAGAAGAAAGTATAGTTTTTTGAACAAGTGAATATTTGCAATGTTCATCGGATCACTCTGTCAATTGACTGAGCAGTCTTTGAGCTCTAGCTGTCTTCCTGTCTGGTATTTGGATATGAGGAAGAGAGTTCTTAAAGGACTAGCTCCTTGGCATATAACGTTCGAGACGGAGACCATTAGTTACAACGTCAGTCACACAAAGAAGAAGTAAGTGTCGGAGATCTTATATGGTTTGGAACTGTTGTGGTAGTCAGTCACTGAGTCAGTTTTTGTTGAGCACCACCTTCGTCTTATTATTGAAACCGTTTTTGCTGTTGGCAACAGCTGCATCAGGTTGTCTTTTCTTCTCGTAGAACAGACTCTTCCGATTCTCTCGTCTCCCAAGAAAGAAGAGCAACTCATTTTCTTTGACTAACAGCTATTCATGTCAGCAAAAGCTGTTGACAAGTACACAACAGCGTTGTGCATCATCAGGTGTTCTTCACTCAGTTGAGTTCTCAAGATGTATTTCATTTCCGCCATATTTTCTTCCTCTCTTTATTAAAACACCTCCGTGAAACCAGAAAGAAAGAAGGCTGTCGCTTTCCTTCTCCTACCATTATCTGTAGCGCTATTTTCTCAAAAGAAATTTTCTAGTATCTTACTTAATTTACGAAGTTTCATGCCATCATTTGAAATAATGACGACGCATTATAATAACTACATTGTTTGGCAAAGACGCTTTTCTTTTTGTAACCAACCCGCTGTTTGGAAAATTCATAGTATAAGCAATGACGTACTTTTACATAGTTTATATCTCTACATTGTTACTCTTGTTAATTTATATAAACTCATGATGTGTATTGAAACTTTGTTTTGTCACGGCGTAGAAAAATTGAGAGCGATCTATAAAAATGGCTTAAGTAGAAACAAGGAGGTAGAGTAGCAGCACATTTTTAATTTTGATTATAAAGACTTTCATGGTTTACAGATTAGGTATTATCACTCTGCCATTATGAGATTGTTGAATTGTTCCTGTATATAAACCGCTCAATGATACCGTCTGGTTATTAAGTTTGGGGTTGCTTATAAACCTTTCATATACTGGTATAATCTTTTGAAAGCTAACAACGGAGGTTTCACATTTCAAATAATACGAGTAAATATACCTTGCTGCACAGCAAATGATTTATCCTTTCGTAATTCAGTTTCTGATTTTTAACTTTTGAAGAACGTAGTAGCTAAGCTCAAATAATTATGCGCAATTTTTATTTTTGCTGCTTTCTCCAAGTTTAACTTTCCCTTTGATTGTCTTCCATTTTAATGAGTTTGGCTGTTTGGCGGACGGACGTGTAGAGCGACTACATTTGTTTTTTGTTCCACCGTGGCAGCGAGCTAATAATGGGAAACCAAACAGCAGAAAACAACAGGCAGACAAAATGCTTTTACAGCTTGAAAACATTCTTCCCAAACCTGAGCAAAGTGATGCGGAAGGAAGGAAGTAAAAAAGCTTTTTGTATGTATAACCTATAAGAGAGAGAGAGTTTGTGTGTGTGTCTCCAGTTTTTTAGAATTCCCTTTTCAAACCCATCTTGCTTAAAATTGTAGTGAGTTCTTCTCTGTTCACTTCTTTTTCTCTTCTACTGACTGTACTAAGCCAAGTCTTTTTCTTTTGTTGCTTGGTGACTCTTTGAAAGTGGAAAGTCATTGAAAACAGGAGTCAGTCTGTTGCACTTTATGAGTATGTTTCCCTGTCCTTCTCCCGCACTTCCACTTTTCTTCCTTTCCCACTATACTCTCGTTTTTTGTCTCCTTATTTTTTCTTCCTGGAAGTAGAGGGGTAAGAAAAGAATAGTCGTTATGAAAAATCCTCAATAAAAATTCCACCAGCTTTTGTAGAGCATCGCATCAACTTAATGGCTTCCTAGATTGATTTTCCAAAGAGTCATTCTCCACGTTTTACTATTGTATATGCAATACCTTTAGTTGAAAAAAAGAGGGAAAAAATGGAAAAGAAAAGTGCGGAATGAGGGGTATACCGATAAATAGTGAATGAGAGAAAGAAAATAGGCTAGAAGAACGAGGAGTGGGAAGGATGACGACAACGATGATGTTGATGATGCTGTAGGTTTTGTCTCCAAATAATAGGTAGACAGCCAAGCCTGATTCTTTCCATGTTCATTCTTGCCTTTATTCTCCATCCTCCTGAATATCTTTCTACCATAGAGCTTGGAGAGTAAAATAATGGAAGAACTATGAGAAAATAAGATGGGATGATTTCGAAACGACCAAAATCCTTTGTTAGTCATTCACCACCTTTCCAAATAGTCATGTAGGCATACGTACGTGCTCAAAAGGTATTAGCTAGTGCCATGATAGAGAAAAGCCTGGCATTTCTTGTTTGCAGCTATTTCCTCCAAAAAAATTCTTTTCTTTGCCGTGAGCCCATATAAACTTCCGAACTTGCTAATGCCCCATGTACATATGGTTCACTTGTGCATTTATGAATGCAACAATTTTGCTCTTGGGACGTACCATTCAAGTTCCCTTGCATCCCATCATCAGTCCTGCTCCTCTTGTTTAACTTTGGTTCTTAAGCTCCCAGTCTCTAGGGCTTCCAATTTCCATACTTACACAAAAATCTAAATCAAAAACGTGCGAAGCAAAAAACAGCAACGATTAATATTATCCGTCTTGCCTATCCTGTACTTTCATAAATGCTGCTACACGCTGGTGCATACAGATTTCATCGGTGTAGGCTTTCACTTTTACTTTTAATGCAGTTTGGTGATTATGTACTTCAATTACAAAGCACGAATACAAGTTTCGTAGAATTAGTTTTCATATGTAATATGATCAGATCTCATACGGTAATGGGATGCACCACATTTGCATTTTATATTTTTGGAGATGTTGCCATAGAAAATATTTTTGCTGTGGGGGAAAATTTCGTAACAAAGTAATAGCTTGCAGTTTTGATGAATACCGCAATCATTTTGTTGGTTTCGAGTTTTCAAAATATCTTTCGATTGCATTTGCATAAAAATGCGACAATTTTCCATGAACTGGAAAACGCCAGAATTTGTTTAGATTTGTCAAGGCTTTTTCATATAAGTCTTAGCATACTACCACTACTACTCAAAGCTGAGGGTTTCTGACTGATTAATTCCTAGATCCTCCCATAATCCGAAGGAGCTGCTCAGTAACTATCAAGTAAAATAATGTTTTTTTCTTCAGAGGTAAAACTGCTACTGATTCTTTGTAAGAATAAGTCATTGCAAGGAAGACGGAACCTCAGGCATTGAAGTTTGGATGAGGGAGCTCGTGAAATCTTCATCGTCGTATTTCCAAACTCTCGTACACTTTAAAAAGTACACTTTGGTTTGTACATTTTTGTGCCTCTTTTAACATTATGCTGTTATCCTTTATCACTCTACGAGTTGTTCAGATTCTCACGACAAGGGTTTATATGTGAGATAACACCTTGCTTCAATGAAATCTTGAAGGAGAAAGCTTTTCTTGAAAATAGAAAAAGAAGTGGGAAGTACGACTTTAAGTAGATTCCAAACCAGCCAGAAAGCCTTTTGAAACTTCTTCAAGAGGTATGAGAATGAGACGACTTTTTTTTGTTGGAAAAAGATTTGTTATGTACATGAATATTATACAAAATCGTGGATCTGAAGTTTTGTTGAAGTGTCAGGATCACATTTTTTGAGATGCTTATTGTTGGCTTTTGACTAGTTTATTATACTTTTCAAATGTGTTACGGAAATTATTCTTAAATATTATATAACATAATGATACTTATGTAGCACAACGAGCAGAGTAATATTATATAAAAATGTATATATACAGAGAGATGTGAAGTGAAATGCCCTCTGGTTTTGAGAAATGAAGTAGTTATTGTCATGATATGTATCCTGTAATAATTCGTATGAGTTCACTTTCTTTCCTTTCAACTACAGATTTTTTTTTGGGAAATGGAGCCCCACAGATGATATTCATGGATTTTAAAATTGACAAAATGAGAAAACTTTTTGTATTATGAAACTTTTAAGCAACAATTATTCTACTTGAATCTTATTAATTTTTCCGCAAATTTTTTGAGCCCCTCATTTCCTCTCGTTGTCGGGACAGAAACAGGTCGTTAGTTGAGAATGCCAGGGGAAGTTACTATATAAAGTTGGGTTCTAACGCTTTTACAGTTTTACACAAAATTATTCGCATTGTACAGCACAGGTCGTAACAATTTGTTTCTTTGCTGGGGATTGTTTTGTATTGGGAATGATACGTGAACTTTTGCTTGACAAAAAACTGGTAAAATCTTCATAAAATCGTTCATAATTACAAATCACATAAATAACCATTGTGGCATCAACTATTATAGGTGCTTAAACTTTATTACATAAAAATATACCTAATTTTGGCATCATGCGCATAATAAAAGTAGCGGTGAAACCATTTAATTATTGCTTGATATAGTTGTTATTAACCCTTCACTCTTTTGTTAACTATTTCAGAGTTGGCGAGGAAGGTGACTGGGATACGAATGGTGGCATAATTACGGAAAACAATCGAACATCATATCAAGTAAGATTTTTCAGAATGTCTCCCTTCATTCTTGGGGTAATGGTAATTGACGTAATAGTAATCCTAAAAATGAATCCTTTTACACTTCAGGTTGTTGGACTCCAGCCATTTACCGTGTACAGCTTTCGTGTAGCTGGTGTCAATGCCCTTGGAAGAAGTCCACCGAGCAAAGAGTCATACTACTTTGTCACACTCCGAGAAGGTAAAAATGATATCCCTTTTTGCTTCAGTTAATTAGCTAATAGCAGTGAAGAACGTCATGCTCAGAACTTCAAGAGGTTTTGTCAAGTATATCGAAAGAGTAAGGTAATACGCATTTGAAAAATTATAATATGCAAATTTTTTTTTAGAAGGCATGCATTTACATATACATATGTGCTAAGAAGGCTCAATGCAATTATGCAATTTTCTAATGCAAATTTAAGGAAAAGGCATCACCATCTACAAATTCAGACGAATCTATTTCAAAAGTTGAATTTATGTTCTTTCTGCACCAAGAATTTCGAGAGATCAGCATCAGCAGCTTTGACTTTGTGCTAGGAACCACAAGTCTCAAGTGGAGAGGGATTATAAAATGGTGTTCCAACTTTTTGGATTGTTTACTCTTTTACAGGCAAACAAATAGGACGTAGCCTACAAAAGTACATTAGCGTTTTTAGAAATTATTTACGTGATCTTACACAACTTACGGTTCCTCCGTCCATACACACACATTTATAAGGGGTTTTTGTCTTGTGAAAATTAAGGAACTTTGTGGTTTTATTACTTTAATCTTGTATGAATTCATTCTGAATAACGTATGGCGCAACAGAGCTCCACATATGTATGAGCCCTTTTATCTTACACAATCCCAGAAAGCTGTGCATTAGATAACTTTAGTTTTAAGCACTTCCTCCGTCAGTAGGTAATTCTTTCTGCCACACTATTCTCAGCAGTCCCATCTCAGCTTTCAAGTTACTACTTTATGTATATGTGATGTAGTGGTATGGTGGGCAAAGGAGCAAATGGACGAGCACTTGTTTGTTTGCAACTACCTACTTACTAAACTACAAGTCCACTTGCTTACTTTCTCTTTTTTTAGGGGGGTCTACTCACTACGAAACGAAACTCGCTAAGAAGAAATAAAATACGAGGCTTGGCCGTGGCACTATGATCCAAGTGTGTCTACATCTACATGCGCATATAATAATATGCAATTTTATGTACTTTTCCAGCGTTCAGATGAAATTACAACGTATTTTGAATTGCAGCATATGTACGTATGATTTGAATACATTCATTAGTACTTTCACAACTTTTACCCAACCCAGCTTGACAAGTAAAGTTAGGTCTGCTCAACTTTAAGAAGGAAATGTCCAACTATCTTTACATTTTAGTTATTCCCTGGATCATGCAAGAAGGAAACTCTCTTATCGTATCATAGAAGACTCCAGAACCATGACCACTGGTAGATAGCTAGCTTGGTAGATTGGATGAAAAGGAATGAAGCTGCAATGAAAATGTTATTGTTGCAGTTCTTTTTCTCTGTGTGATATATGCTTTGTCCCATATAATAGTTGCTGATGTGCAGATTTCTACTGAGGCAATAAATGTGCCTAGCACTGTCAACTGTGCAAACTCCTTTATGCTGTATCACAATCCCCAATCCGGAAAGATGGCCGGTTTTTGGATATGCATAAGTTTTAAATTACTCTCGTATGCGTGTATATATATCTAGCTTAGCTTAGAAATTTAGAAGAGTTATCATATCCATATATCCACTTAAGTAAGTTACGTACATTACAAAAAGGGTTACAGCCACTGCTACTTAACTCGTTAGTTGTAACCGCTTGACAAAGCTCCTTTCGTAGGAAAAAGAAGCACGGAAATATTAAAGTTACTACACATACTTTCCGTAATATAAACTCATTTACGTCGTCCGTTCCACTGTCTTTTTTTGGGTTCACTCTTTTATTTTCTCGGATGGAGTTTATGAACAGAGTGCAAAAAGCACACATATATATACATATATCCATGTGTGATTTGAGTTTGCCGTTTGCCGTGTGCTATTCAAGTCAGCTGGAGTGCGAGTAATAAAGTGGCCTCCCGATTTTTTGCCTTCTCTATAAATCTAATAGAGGCAGGCTCCTCAAGCTAGTAGCACCAAATTACTGGAGAAAATATTACGACAGCTCTAACTTTTTGCTTTTTCCTGACTCCTCACGCTGAAAAAAAGTGTGAGGGAAGAGCAAAGTAAGGAAAAACTCTTTGTCAGTAGTTTGCGCCCATTGTGATGTATGCACATGAGACACATTGCAATAATATATGGAATAACAAACGGTTGACAGCCTTGTGGTTAGTTGGTTTAAACATTGGATGCAGTTTATCTCTTTTGAATGTAATTTTAAGTTTGTTTAGTTAATCTTCTTGTCATTTTATCGTACGTAGTTGTAACACTGAATTGTATTTTTTTGTATGTTGATGCGTATGCTTTCTCCATTTGTGGTAGTAATTAGCGGGATATAATTTACTTTAATGAATGTCACTAGTCATCAGCAAATAAAAAAAAAGTTTGTATAAACTTACGAATTTTACTGCGTGTGTGTGTGTTATGCCTTACGTGTATATGGTTGTGGTTACAAGACCATATGGATTTTTTTTCCATTTTTAACTCTTTTGTAACTGAACCCCAGATTATCTTATTTTTATATTAATGCGTTTATAGTCTGTTGAAATCATCACCGTTTGTTTGCTGCCTGCAATTTCAAACCAACCTACATCACTCTTAAATATATTGGTTTGAGCAATGTGGCTTAGCATCCGCCGTATCTTTTACAATGGTTGCGTGACACGGTAACATAAAAACTGTAATCTCGAAATCATCGAGTAGGTAGAACGTTGCACTGATGCTTCATTGGACTCCTCGTGTTTGGATAGGTCAAACAACACCATCATTTTTTAAGACCAAATAATCTTCAAAATATCCAGGAATAAATAGCAAGGAACCCTAAATCCTGACTCATGCCAATCTAAAAAAACAATAGCACTGGCATGTCAGATGATACATGCTCCGTACCCTTCAAAAAACCGTGAGTCATAAAACGTTACCTTATTAATTCTCTTTTAATTATCATTCAATAGTTAATTTACTTGTTTCTGCTGGAATAATTTGAGAAGCCAAATTCTTTAATTATAGAAACGCAAAAACTGGCACGTTTGAAGCTTTGGCGTGTTAAATTATTTTTTTAAATTTGAATAAAATTTTAAATAAATGATCTTATAGAAGCCTATTTTTAAACTAATATTTCCAAAGTACGGCTATTAGATGAAGGTCTAGGAAATTTAATAGAAAATAATACATATGCGATACATGTTCAAGACTTTCAGTAGTTTTACATGATCAACTTAAGCGACGTTTATATTTGGTAAATAAGCATGTACTGAGTCAGATGGTTGGAATTTCTGTTTCATGTGAGTAAAACAGTGAGATAGACATAGAGGGAATTAAAGTTAATGCATTTAAACGTTTGTGCCTCTATTGGTGCTTCTCTGGATGGGTTCGCCTTCAGTAAGAGATGCTTCTCGGGCTGAGCAGTCATGGTGCATTTTCGTTCCGTAAAGGATGTAGCGAAAGTACAATTTTTGTATCGTGTGAGTACTGTCATTAGTCATCTCGGCATCCTCCATTTCATAGGTTATTCTGAAAGATGACAGCCATTTTCAGCGCTCTCATTTGTCATTGTTATTGTGGAAAGAACAAAATCAAGGAGTTATGCTTAACTTTCATGCTTTTCCTATTTTTCTTTCTGTATTCCGATTTTTTTCTTCTCTTTCCTGTTGTTGACAAATGCAGTAACAAGTTGGATGGAGATTGTAAGAGTACCTGGAGAAAAGCGAGGGATTAAACTGAGCTACACTTCCATCTGTCATTTAAGCTGAAAAGTCTGAAAGGCTCATGTGTTAGATCCAGAAAACTAATGTTCATCGTATTGGTGAGCCTTATCGTACTTTACACCTTTTCTTTGTCTTAAAATGGCTACCAAAAATCCATACACATTTTTTGTTTGTTTCAATGGTATCAAAGCAAATCCTTTTCTTTGCAGCTGGTTCTCTAAACTTGGAAACAAGTTTCTTGTATAATCCAAGTGTTACTGATCAGTAATAACATAAAAATAATTGTGAGCCTATTGTTAAAGTTCCATTTTGTAGGAACATTTACCTCATAACTTTAAGATATTTCACGCAATTAAAAATACATTTTTTATATTTATGTTCCTAAACCAATCTTTTAGTTTTTTGCCAATATTTTTATTTCCCCCCTTAATAATGAAGTTTCATACGAAATTGTGAATTCTTTATGGAATATATTTTAACAGATTGGAACAATCTGTGCAATTTCTGGTTAGGAAGTAATCGTTTATGGGAGGAAATTTCTGCATGAGCAGAATCCGTATTATTTATGAATACTTGTTTTTTTCAGGTTGCTGATGTTTACAATTCCTAAGTATCTTATGTTTACGATAGGACAGGAACTAAGGAAAGGAAATGGAATCATGAAAAACTAGGAGATAAAAAATGGGAAGAGAAAGAAGTTGTGGAAACCGTTTGTATGTATATATGTGATACAGAAAGATAGATAGAGAGAGAGAGAGAAAAGAGGTATTGAAATGGTATTCTCCTAAATAAAATGAATTTCTCTTGTTGTCTTGCATGTACTTGTGCTTCTTTTTATTCTTTTACCATACTTGTATATAGTCTCTCGCTAAACAATGAGTTTTTGCGGCTGGCTTGTGGCATCTCATTGTCTTGCTGGTGAGTTCATTTCTCTCTGTTGCAAGTACTATAAGTTTTGTTAGATTCTTTGTTTTCTTCTCTTTTGTCATAAGGTTCTCGTTGTCAGACTATTACAACTGTTGGCACAAGTGTAGTGTAGTATGTGCTCCTACTACTACTGCTACTACTGCTAGTTCCACTTTAACCTCTATAATAGTTTCTACTCTATAATCAGTTTTTGTCCCAACGAGAGAGATATACAAGAGAAACTTCAGTTGTCTTTTCTTTCAAATGGATTACGGGATTCCTTCTAGTAGCCCTTTTCATTTCATCAGAGCTACCATGATATTTTCTCTCTATGCTCTGCTCACTGCGTGAACACAGTATTGTTGTCGTTGATTTGTGGGTACAACATTTGAAGAATTACAATATATCAGTACTTGTGGTGCTTTTTGTTTCTCTTTCCTTTCATTCATTTATTTCTCTTGGGGCTTTTTCTGTTTTCTTTTCTTTCTTTCTCTGTCTCACTCCCTTTATATGTATTGAAGAGAAAAAAAACTAAAAAGAGCACTGAAAGTATGTCAAGCAACTATGTTACATAGAGGTTCTTCAGTTTTAGGTCATTGCTGCTATCTCTTTGTTTCATTTATGATACCTAAATCTAGAAAGATATTTACCTTTGACAATCACAAGTTTGATGCTTCAAACATCCCTATCAAACAACAGAACACATAGAGTCACTAGGGTTCCTGCCAGTGCACTGCACTCTCGGAATATTATGATAGAAAGGGAATTGCAGAGGAAGAATGCTAAACACGTACATATTTTTCATGCATACTCTGTTCTGGCATCGGGAACGTTTTCAACCTTTATCATATCTTTGTAACAAGCAAGCAGTGCAACAAACAAAACTGTACAAACATTACCTACTTTGATTTTTGGTTGGAGTTTACATTCATATTTGTTCTCTTTTCCTGTACATGTTCCTAATCGTTCTCAATCGGGACATAACTCTATAAAGGCATGTATCTCTATTCATACTAGTCATTAGGAATGATTTATTAATGTTTGCAATTCTCTTGTAGTTCATTAAAAAGCACAATACATTTAATACCAAAACTGGGATGCTGAAAACAACCCAAAATTTTAGACTCTGGCCAAATCCTAGAGATCTTCTCTCCCTCTAACTTTGTATCGCTGTGTGCCCACATCATATTTTATGTTTGAACCTTGGAATTGCAAAGATGTAGATTGAATTAAATATTTACAGTGTGTGGGCTATGGCTGCATTTCTCAGTCGTTATTAAAAATTCCGTAATATTCATCCGTAAAAAAATATCCCAAATTTGTTATTAGATAATGATTGCAATGCAACAAAAATAACGCTCATCGTGAATGTTAAGGCTCTTCCCATTAAATTCCGTTACTAATCCTTATTATTACGTAGCCAATATTACTGAAGTGATTAGTTTTTGTTCGCGTGCATTTATGTGCAAACTTGCGGGGTGCATGCAGTTCTTGGAAATGGTGCTGGAAAGGGAATATTGTTAGCAACCAAACCACACACAGAGATACTGAAAAAGTACAGCCCAGTACCCTTGCTTAATTGTAGACGTATTCATGAACTGTAAAAGGAAGTTTGGGCTGTAAAGCTTTCCAAATTCCTTTTAATTTGAAGAAGTGTGAGAACACGAGCGAAATATTAATTTGAATATATCTTTGGTTAATTATAAGCTTAAGTCTGGGAAAATGTCTACTTCCGTACTGCAAGAAAACGACCCAAGTATGTAAGCGTGTGGCTAAAGAAGCACATCTCCCATGCTTCCGTGGTAAAAGTCGGTAATTTCTATAAACATACATAGATACACATTGTCCTATTTAGCTATATATATACAAATTCGGTTTTCTTTCAGAATTGAGCATTATTTTGTATACAAAAATCTAAGGATTCCGACTTTATGAGAATCTTACACAATGAAAGTAGCTCAGTGGATTTTCGTAGAAGCATACACTTACATGCATTTTCATATCATGCTGTTGGGAGTAGGAGGGAAGGAAGAAGTCCAACTGCCAGCAAGGAAGATTGTGTATGGTTAAAGGGAAGGTATATATATAATATAGCTAAACAGAGTTTTCTGGTGAAGTGATGTTGGGTCTCTCCTTCTGATGATGATGATGGTGATGGTAAGCGTTTACACTTTGGAGTGTTTATGCACCCATGTATGTGTGTATTTGAGTATTTGCTTAAGAGGTGAAACTCAATGTTAAATAGGTCTCCGGCTTATGAAAATAATGAAGGGAAACCGAAATAATAGAGGTTGGCTTAGGGAATTGAAGTGTTTCAAACTAGTAGCTCTCGGTAATTACAGTTTCGAGGGAGGAAAGAGTATACACTCCTCCGTACGTGTGAGTGTAAGTGAGAGTACTTTGCGTGTAAGAAGTAGAGAAAGGGGTCTTAGAACACTGGTGAATGGAAGCTAGTTAAATTAGGATTAATTTAGTGGCCCATTTGTCGCTTGGTTGGTGTTTATGAAGGGAATACAATGAGACAAAGTATGCAGGGCACACAAGTCGCTGAGCCGTATACGAAAATGAAGCCACATGCTTACACACCCATCCTTCAGCAAAGCTATGGTATGGCCAGTAGAAAAGGGAGGGCAATGGAAATAATGAAAAGGGATATTCCTCTCGCTAAGTGCACTTATCCCTGCTTTCACCGCACTTAATAATTCTGTTACTCTGCATATTATACAAATATGTAGACAATCTATATATAAGTATTTTCTTCGCTGTAAACAAACTAACTCTGTCTTACTCATAAAAGGGGGTTTTCCATTTACGACCATTACACCACGAAGAAGTTTCCATTTCATTCCGCTGTCATTTAGCTGCTGCAAATCACCATTAAAATCATGAAAAAAATGGGGTGCGTATTGCGTGAAAAAATACTTATACACCATGTTGCCACTAATAGTTTGTCTGGGCTCCACAATGAAATTTTCTCAGAAGCGGAATGAACACAGTTTTAGTCTTGAAGAATTCTCATCTATTATAGCCTAACAAAATAATACATAAGTACTTCGTCTGAGTTGGGAAAGCTCATCTAAAAAGTCAGTAAAATTGAGCATTTTGTAGAAGCAAAAGAGTTTTAATACCACTTAACATGCTGACTTGATTACCAACTTATGCGGCTCAAATACGTAAAAAGGTAGTGATGTGAAATTAATAATGCAACGTCAGCGTAGTGAAATTCCATGAAAATTATGAGTTGCACATGCACCACTGGTTTTTTGTGTGCTGAATAATTAAATAGTTTATGGACATTACAGTGCAGTGTTTATGTTCACCCATTTTTGGATTATGATCTGGTTTATTGACTCGGGAGATGAATGACAATGACAATGCATTGGATGGCTGACAAGTTTTACTCACACTGAGAATGGAAGCATGTGCTTCATACATTTAGCTTTTTATTCACAACTTTTTATGTATGCATAAAGTCTAGTCTACCTTCCCTTTTCATGCAATAAAGCTATTACCTTTGATTTTGTCATTTTATGCCTGCGTATGACATATTCATTTGATTAAAGTCTATTACACAACTTGTTCAAAAAATGTGGTTACACACGAGCACTCATTTCCGTTTTCGGGTTGGGAGTTTACACCACTCCATTTAAAATCCATTGAAAGTTTGAACAAGAGAGGGAGAAGGATTTCATGAGAAGTTCCAATTTAGTGTTATGAACTGGTATTTCATTTGGTTCGTTTTTTTAATGTTTAAACACCTCTGTTCCCTTCCGCTTCTCGTGGGGCTTAGATTGCATCATTTTTCTACTCTTTACTGTCCATTTTTGAAGCTTCTGGAAAGCACAACTGGTCTGGTATAAAAAATGAAGGTAATAATTGTCGAGTTACGCGAAGGAATAACGTGTATGAACAGTGAAAGGAATGGTTATTGTTTAAAGATGGATATGAGTTGTGTAGAGCTGTTAGAGGTGAAACAGCACGATATACTTGACATCTCCACTACATTAAATGATTCTGAAAGATCGGTTGTAAATGGTTGAGGAGGAGGGGATTGAAAGTTGAATGGGTTGATAACAAGAGGTGCAAATGGTTTGACATTGACAGTTCCTGATGGGAAGCCGACAATAACAGCAGCCCAGAATGCCAGTTCCACGTCAATTCGATTGGCATGGAGACCTCCCCCGAGACATTCACTTCATGGAGAATTTCTGGGATATCGCTTGGCGTTTCGACCTCGTGACAAAGGACCTGACTCAATACAGGAGATATACATCAGGGATCCCAACATTGAGGTATAGTTTCATACACCTATAAATATAATATTACTTCCTCCCCATTTCCTTTTGGAGCTCCAAGCCCCTCTCTTTATCTCAAAATCCTCATGTCTGTTTCAATGTAGTGTTTTTCGTCAGACAGGGCTATATTGTATTAAATGTCATAAAGTATGTACCTACAAGCAATTCGCATGATAAAAAATAGTCGATGCAACCATTCTCATAACTTTTAGTCTATGGGTTTGTTATACTACTTCTATAACGAGGAAAAAAAGTAAACTCAGCTCAGCAAGTGAGCGATCCCATACTGCGAAATATTTTCCTGGTTACATTTCACCATTGTAATGGAAATATCTATAAAAAAAATTGCCGTTTCATTCTGTCAGATCGACAATCTAAAGCTCAGTTTGGGTAACTGAAATTGCTAAAAGTTAGGTCAATTTTATTGGACATTGTATGATTTACACAGGGTGCTTTCCTACCACCAATGTTGTTTCAATTAAACATTTAGTTTTATTTAGAAATACTGTCCACATTTCATTTCTAGAAACACCATGTTTCTCCACACACGAATGACCCAATTCAATTTTTATAATATTTTTTCTTAAACTTGAATGCAAATCGGCATATTAAAACTCAAATTTTGTTCCTTTTTACAGAGCTACACCATTCAACATCTACAAACATTCACTCAATATCTAGTTTCCCTCCAAGTATTCAATCCAGAAGGTCTGGGTCCGCCAACTACCGTCGCTGTTATAACGGACGAAGGAGGTAAGAAAAAGTTTTTAAAAATGTTATGCATCCTCCTTATTGTTTCTCCAGACATTTGTCATCACAGTCTCTAATTCATTAGTGCATCACAACTTTCAAATCGTTGTCGTTACTTGGAATGGTAATCTCCCTTCTTTTCTAAAGTTGTCAGTAAGCTCTTGAATGAAAAGGTAACCTTGACTTGGCTAAATTGATAAGCTTAAGATGATAAAATAACAAAACCACCTTGTACAAACATTAGCTTGTGATAAGCATAATGCATTTATATGGATCTGACTCTTTGGTTCCACTATTGCTATTGCTAACCTCAATCAAGAAAAAAAACGTTGATGACGGTTGTAGTTTAAACGAGTTGACATGAAAATCATGATTATGTAACATCTTGCAGATATGATAATTATGTTTCATGTGCCGAGGCAAATTTTGGAAGGGAAGAAAATCTGCTAGTTAGTTTTACTTCATAGTTTTACTTTACCTTGTGCTGAGTACTTGAGTCTGTGGGGACCTCACCAAATCTTTTCCGTATACTTAAGTAATATTTTCAGGAGAACGACGAGGGATGGCATATATTAAAAATGAACTTCTCGTTAGTAGACAGCAAGATAATGACGAAGGTAACATTCCGAAGTTGGGAAATTCGAGGTTCTCATTTTCTACTTTTCTCCCTCCTTCTTCCGTCCTTAAGCAGCCGTACTCAAAGAGTAGAGAACGCCATTACACTTTCCATGTCTAATATCATTATTCCAACACCAATCTTTACATCACCCCCGCATCCATGTAGGTATATCTTTGTGAGTTGGTAGATTTGTCGTTGTAAGGTAAAATTTTCAGTCCGCTCCAAACTTCTGCTCCGCCATACACTTTTACATTGATCCTATCTCCCCCTTTCCTTACTTCTATACCATCATCATCATCATCATCATCATCTTTTGAATGTTTTTACATGTCTGGCATACCTATATACATATTGCTGGCAATTTGTATTTTTAGAGCATTTTTACTAACTGTAACTGTAATTTTAACGTTCACTAAAAACGACGGTGCTGACGAAGCAAAACTTATTCCAGCATATATTACGTATACTATGATGTTCATTTATTGTAATGATTTCCCTCATAAATTGCATCAAAAATATTAATATTTCCCTTAGCTTTTGTCAACAGAATTATTACTCCCGTTTTCCAAGAAACTATATTGATGAACTCATAATATATATATAAATAGTGTCCACTGTTGACAACTTCCAAGGTTTCTCCAATAACTTCAATCAATAGCATGAAACCCATCTCTTTTGGCTGTGAGTACAAGAAGTTTTTTTTCTTTATTACACAGTTTCCTTTCATGTAACTTCCAATATAAATATATTGAGAAGGATGGGCTGAATAGATGAGCGAATATTACGCCAATCTATTTGTGTAGCTTCTCTCTTTTCTCAACTGCTGCCACTTGAGAAAGTATCTGAGAGATGTGGACTAGAAGACCTGAATATGGAGCTGCACTGCATGAAATGAGCGAAAAGAAATCGTTAAAAGTAAAATTCTAATATATTATATACGTAACTAAGAACCTGTTGAAGCGTTTATAGTATAATGACAAGCTTTCCCTTTATGAGAGTTGATGTAACCTTGTATCACAGTGAACCGGGGAATATTGATACTGGCTGAAATGTTACCGATTGGATTAGATGAATTCATGGCATGCTATAAAAGTGTAGCGTTACGCTATGAATGTATGTATTAGAGCGTAGCATGAGTGCTTTCACTAAAGAGACCTGAGCCACATGATAGATCAAAGTAGAATTTCAATTTTTGACTCTAAAATTAGCACAGCTCACAATTCTAGCGAGAGCCTTGATTGGTTTCAAGGTATCTTAAAAAGCAAGAATTTGTTAATTTGAATCTAACTCCTCCATTGATATTTTATTTAGAATATTTTCTCTCGTTAAATTTGATGAATAACTTGGCCCTGAATGAAAGTTTCCAAGAGCAATGTTTGAAGCCTTCACGGAAGAGAGGACTGAAAATTAACTGCAAGGAATTTGAAAAATTGCCACTTTCTAGTTGAAAAAGGATCTTTGAAACTGTTGGAAGGGAGCAACAGAAGCACATTATGGATTTGTACATGTAAATTGGAATTTGGGGCTCATGAAACCATTGAAATTCAGTCAGCATTCAATTCAATAATATATTAGGTAGATTCTTCCGCTCACTTGTGACTTTTGAATCTGTGAGTTGTAACTCTAACCAGATTTGATTGTAAACGCTGTTTTATTTGCCACAATTTCACTAGTTCTTATTTTTACTTCGTCAGTTCACCCAGCTGACATGATGGAATAAAATGTGTGTCTGCCACTAATATATCTAATATAGTATTATATTACCACTAATATAGTATTATATAACATATATATATGTAATGTTTAGTATAAAAATGTCTGTGGTGGCTGAACAAATCTGTAGCGAATGCTATAAAAAGAAAGTCTTAAAAAGCTGGAATCGATCACTTCGTAAGGAACTTTAGCTATATCAGATTTCTGGAGAGACAACTTACTTTCTAGGAAGGTTGACTTATTCCCAGAGTCTCAATAAATCACTCAAAAAACCTCGTGTGCCTTGGATTTCTGAAAATTCGTTTTCTCCTACCTCCACTTTGTAGTGGGAATAGTAGCAGAACCTGTTTAAAAAGGCAAGTACAACTGAATATCATCAGGCAAGTTAGCTCTTTTTTTCTTTCTTTTTCACTGCGGAATCTAACTTCCACTTAGTCAGTAGAAATCCTCAGGGCAATAGAATCGCTTTTAAAACAACGATAAATGTGCACTTTTACCAAGGTTGAAATGCATCTTCGTTTCCTTTGAGATTTGTAATACAGCTTCCTCTCTCGTTCCCACAATGCAACTATACACATATTACATATTTATACTCATCCTACTGAAACCCGATGAGTTTCTTTACATATCGTTTTCACTAGGATTCCTTCTCCTTTTTTGCCAACATGCGGAAAAAACAGTTTTTTTCTGCACTTTGTTACCATCCCTAGGCTAATTCATATGCAGCTACCTCACGTATGTAATTTTATGCTAATAACATGTAATTACGCGTTAGAATCAGCAAATTTTCTTGTAGATGTGAGCAAAAAATATTTGGAGGAAGCGTATAAATTCGACAAATTGGATGGAATAGATAGTATAAAGGGAACACACATTTGTAAACTCAATTAAATATTTACTAATGTTTGAATTTTACAAATGTAAAAGCGAACTTGATATGGAAGCAAAAGGTTACTCTAAGAGCATCTACTCTTTGAGAGAATTAAGTAAACGAGGTAGAGTAGCTTTTTTGTTTTGCAATCTAATCATGCAATTTAGCTTGTGCAGTTATCTATTACATAGTAAACATGAGTTGGAAAAGGTTTCCTGCGTACTTAAAGCCTTAAGTGATACTGTTTTTACGTTTTTTTCTTAGAAAGTTGCACAAATACGTTTTCAAAACAATAAATAATGAAAGTAAAACTAATTAGTAGTGACGTGGGTGCGTGCTGACTCTATGTCACTTTTCAAAAAAAAAAAATTAAAAGCTCCCAAAACACATTAGATAGGAAAGTTGATAGTTAAAATGTTGCAAATTTTATTCGTAGGCGTTTGTCATTTCCTCCCCTTCTACAAGTTGTAAAGGATGTTGAATATATTCCGTTTTTTAGTGAGTAACTTTTTAGGAGAGGAAAAGCTATTTTGTCTCATTACTTTATATTAGATTGCAGTACCTAGCCATTCTGGCTGCAAGTTAGCTAAGTCAACCCGAGCGACTTTATTATGGGAAGCAATCATCTCATCCCCGCTTCGTTCATTCACTCCATACATATCTGTACGGAAAGGGGTGCTTTCTTTCTTGTAATTTGATGTTTTTATCTGCCTACTTTTTTCCAGAACTGTCGTATGAAGTTTCCACTTTCCTTTTGGCATGCATTGTTAAGAAATGAGCTCACTTTTTAGTACTTTTTACCATCCCTCCTCTCATGACTGCTTCAGGTGTAGTGGAGAGATATCTTATGAGTAGTAGCAGCAAAAGAACAGCATGCTCCGTTACGACGGGTTACTTTATGTGCTTTAAAAACGACCATTTTGTGATAAGGAAACGACGGCTAAGCGCAGTAATGTTGCAGACAGCAGCATCTTTCAAGACACCTTGCTTCGCCATTATCATGATATGCTGCGTATGTTACATCTTTTATATCTTCATGTGCGTATGCTTGTGGCTTTCTCCCACACAGTTTGAACATAATCTAGTAGTACTCCTAGTGAGTAACAACTATTCTGTGGTTGGTATTAAGAACCACTCTACGAAATTTCAAGAATGTGCATTACTTATCTTGCTCAATAAAGTTGAAGTGTAGGCATGTTTGCAACAGGAGCACATTTTTTGGAGGATTTCTTCCGGTGGCCTATATACCATGTAAAGCGTAAAATTACCCGTAAAAATCCGTAGGATTCCTTCTATTCACGTTACATGGGTTTCAACGATAAAAATGGATTATGTTTTATTTTAGTTCAGTTTTATGTTCCAAACTGAGCGTGTGCTCTATCCCTACATGCTACATTCAAGCTGACGCTTTAAAGGTACAGGTAAACCACTATAAATTTCATGTCAACTTTACCAAAAGAATCGACTTTTTTTGGACAAACTGTTAGCGTTGCCTATCATAAGTTACTTGTAAGATTAAACTTTACAACAAATAAATCTCTTTTGGAATTCATGGTCTAAACAGGATATCTTGTCGTACAGTGAACCAATGAAATCATTTGAAAATTGACATTTAAAGAAGCAATCTGTTATCTAATATTATTGTATTAAATCCCTGATTCTGCAGATTGCAAGGTATTACAGTTCATGAGCGAGTTGTCTTTGTTTCGGGATAATCCTCTCTAGAACGCGAGTACAGTTGCCTAAAATTACACACTAGCACCCTCGCATCCCCTACTGGCAAACAAAATAACTTGGTGGCTCGCAGTAAAACTCTCTAAATGACTAAAGTGTGTTTGGCTAGGTGACACTACACGCATTATAAGTAGTATTGTACTCTGTTTAAAAACGTTCACTGTAGCGAAATTGCTATGCGTATGACTTCGTTCATACTTTATGTATTTAGTAACTGCAAATGAAGACTTGCTATCCAACACAATTGTTTTACAGCTTAGCCAATGTCAACTTAATTTTGATTTAGTTTTTTATTTGAATATTTGATTTAAATGGTTAAATTTGAAACACTGAAGCAAAAGTATTGAAAAATGACAAATCTACAGATCAGTTTACGGAATAACTAGTTAGCTATTCAGTAGGCATTTGTATCTCCTCTCAAGTCGAGTTTTGCGATTTGTAGTAAGTTAAACACAAGGTAGTATAAAATCAATGCATGGATGACAACATGCATTTATAATATTTCATAAACAAAAAAGATGCGGCCAGTGACTAGTGTTTTGTTGCATGACGTAACCAAAAAAGAATACAATAATTATATCGCTCGAAATTTGCAGCTGCCAAGTAAGCCTAGTTTCATAACGAAGCTGCCTATGATTTTTAACAGATTGGCATAAACCGGGCGAGCGAGTGGGCCGATCAAGTTTGAAAAGATGAAGGCTCCACATAAAGTAGTTCAGCGTCTGTATATGTAAATGAAAACTAGTTTTGTGTCCCTCAAATTAAAATCAAAGTGGTGATTTTTATTCCTTTAGGTGCTCATCAAACTGAGCTTGTGTATATTTCCAGGAAATTATCACATGTGCCTTTAAAATATTGTCATGAACGCCACATCAAGGCACCAGTTTCAATCCCATTTTTCTTGCGTGCAATTAATGAACTTATTTTTCATCAATCATTAGTAGACACGAATTGTCTGGGTTTAGAACGAATTTGAATGCGGCATCTTGATCTGTCTTGTAATAAAATTGATTTCGTCTGGGTTATACGACCCCCATATTATTAGTCCTGCATAATCAAGCAGCAAATGCTCCAAATATTAAGTAATAATGATGGTCCTTTTATGAAAGATATTCATCCTCAAATCAATATTCTGATTTATCTGTGTTTGTAAAGTAGAATATCAAGACATAGCGTCTTATTGAACAAAGAGAAAAACCGTTGTGTTATATGACACACTCCTCTACAATTCTTATGCCCGACGACGAAGTGCTCTCGTTGATCACACCCTACGCATTCGACTCGTCTACGCATAAGTTCGCCACGACTTGTTCTACTCTACACCTAACAAACCAAAATTTGTACTTACTTTCACACACACACACAGTGTTATAATATCCAAGTGTATATCGTTTCCGTCATTTTAAGTGCAGGATACAATGCATCCGCAACGCGGCTGCTAGGCGATTCAAGTTGATGCAGTATAAAAGTGTGGGCGTATGAGCAATACTGAAAACGCACTTGAGAAAAGAGAGACCAATTTTTTTTGTGCATTACTTCTTAGAAAACGGAGATGAGCTGGAGAGAAATACTGTTCGGCAAGGGAACGACGGCAGAGGCAGTCGTCAGATAGATGCAAAGAATCATGTTTTAAACAACAGCGGAAGGAGACCAAAGCGGCCGATTAAATGTTTATTCTGGGATTCCTACTTATGTGTGAGAGTAGCTTACTGATGCACAAAAACGTACCGTGTACACAAACACATGCCATGAATGGAGCATTGATTTTGTTTCTCTCTTGGTATGTACTATAAATATAGTGCATTTCCGTCGTAACGTAATCCGATCCTATTTTTTCTTGTTTACGAATTGTGTTTGGTTTTCGTTACGGTTTCTTGCATTATGCTAACCATCGGCCTCTTACGAATGCAAAAAAAAACTTCAGCAAACCTAAACTACATTGGTAGATACCAGAAGCATCATGTAATGTAAGGAGTCAGCTCTTGGAGTTTACTGACAAATTTTAATGCTTAACATACAAATTTTGGATACGCTAAATAATTAAGTTCCTTTGATAAAATTGGGCAATTTTAATGGAAACCATTGTAAACATTTTCACTGCATAACAAATATTTTTTGCAGATGCATTTTTCCACAACCTCTGCTTTCAATAACAACTAGTGATTAGTGGCTACACACACCTGTGGTAATTATTTTACTGTAATTACATGCTTCGTCATCCTTCTAAAAAGGGAACGTTAGCAGACCAACAAATCCTTCACTTCATTTATTGATTGTTTATTACCTCATTCATAGGGTTACATAATAATAATAGCAACATGTGAATACGCTTATAAGTTTTCTCAATCTCACAATTCACTTCTCAATTTACAGAAAAGGGCTTACTTAGGCTGATGTAAAACTCTGAGTAGGTATTATACTCAAATTTCCTCATAGAAACAACATTCCCCCAACGTAATACAATGAAGAGAGTGAGCGGAACAAAACATAAAAAAATCGCATTAAAATAGAAGCTGTACTGTACACCTTCGTAAATCTAAGAACTCAATTGTAGCCATTCCCATTCATCTTCTGTCATACATGTGTTGGCACTAGAAAAAAACATAATAACTTATGAAGCCATAAAACCCTAATGAAAATATATGTAAGTACGTCCCATCATCAACATTATCATCATCCGCATACTTATTGCAGGTTTTTGTTTTAAAAAAGTTGTTTTCTCATGAAGCCAAGCTCACTATTTTTATCATCATCAATAATAATACTGATGCAAAACGTCAATCATAGATCAAGACAATGCATAAAATTTGTGAGTGGGAACTGCCTCCCTATAACTTTACTGATTAAGTGTGTAGGCACTCTCATTTTAGTTCTCATGCAATTATTACAATATATATATATTATAATCACCACATCACCAAGCGGAAGTCTTCTCGCACTCATTGCTTATGGTTAGCAATTTGCAATTTATTGCGCCATCAAGCATGCAAATAGAACTAAAAATCATGCAAATGGCAAATCAAATTGACAATATATGAGCGAAAGGGTTACATTAAGTTATATTGAAAGTAAGTGTGCAAGTAAGTTCTGTAAATTAAATGCAAATACATAAATAACCACTCGTGCACATGATTTGAGACATATGATGCCAATAATCTTCCCTCCGTGAAAACGACAAGTTAGTTACGTGCGTCTTGTATTAAAAATTGTTGCTTTTTACGCATTACGAGAGTTTTGAATCAATGACGACGATGTCTCTTGTTGTTTAATGCTAGAGCTACATGGAACACAACACACGTAATGAAATTAAGTATGAAGTTCGTACATGTTTTCACAATTTGTTAATGATTCAAGGAGTAATACTGTGTTAACTGCATCGAAACAAGTGAAACAACGAACGCAACGTGCACAGGGCTCTGTGTGATGTGGTGTTATGATTATTATGAGATAATGCAGTCATATAGGCAAGCATGCGTAGAAATCTGAAATTTAATCTCCCCTACAAAGCTTATCTTATCAGACATGCTGATGCTGTTACTTACTACAAGTAATAGCAATATCTTAAATCATGTGTGCATTTCATTTTTCTGATACTTTTTTTTGTATTAATAGAATATTGTGTGTTGTTGAAACTTTTCAAAGCGCAATCCTCCTAACTATAAGAGAGTGCACCATGTTAGATGAAGTATATTGATGGATTGTAATCATTTCGTTATCTAACATGATCTACTAGGCACTGATTTCTGTAAAATAATGTATGATTCTGTTCTGTTCTGTTATGTGATGCTAAGATGTGTCTATATGTTAATGGGATGCATTATTGTGAGCCACATAGCAATTTGATTTAATTTTTCCCCTTTTTTCTTGTAACACTGGTTGTGTCTCATTTCTAATTCTCATCTGGTCGTGCAATTCTAACCTCTTGTGGATAATAATTGAATACATACGCGAAGCATGTTTGTAAAAGACATACATAAGGATACAACACCTCTGCGGCGGGTTATTCTCTTGTCATCCCTATCTAGTGACTTACACCTAAAGATAACCACGAAAACAGTGCAAGACAACATAGTTTTTATTCCTTGCGTGTGTGATGTATATTTTTTTCTTCATTGTAACCATATAAATTACTTGCTTGCTTTCATTCAAAATATATTACATGGATAGTTAACTTTTATGTTTTTAGGTTTGAGGAAAAATCATAGCTATGACGAAGAGCATAACCCATAGCAATTTTTCACTATATGCACGTCTCTAATAAATGGGATTTATATTATTGCGTAAATTCTTTGAAGGAGCAGACACGTTTTTAAACCAAAAAAATTTGTCGTATCACATCCTCATCGTTTGTCGTTCCTCCTTAAATCAGTAGAAAAAAAATATTAAAGTTTTTGTTAACCTCAGCAGTACGCTACAGACAGGTTGAATATAAATTGTGTCATACATACAGTCAGTTAGTCAAGCAAGGGCCAAATAAGACGAATAATTTTCATTTTTATTTTATTCAGGAAAGGATTGAACGTTGTGAGAAATTCTTCTACTAATAAGAACGATGCGCTAATGAAAGAGGTCTCAGGATTGTTTACACACATACGAATTTGTATGCTTTTTATGAACATGTTTACGTACCACATTTTTAAAAGGAAGGTACAGAGCTTGCTTCTTCAGTTTATGACAACCAAAGAAGAACATAGTTTTTTTTGACATGTGTAATTTCAACCATTCTAATTCCAAATCCAGCTGCACATTCATAATACATATGGTTGTTTGAGTGCATTCATAATGCAATGTTATTCCATCATTCCCATCTTTTTGAAGATTGTTTATGCACACATGCCGGAATAATATGTGTTGGTTGTGTAGTGTTGCTTGAGATCAAAACTTCTTCATGACATTTAGTATTCTTGTTGTCCAAATGCAAACACACATTTTAAGTTTTTTTATGCCCGTATCTATGTGCTGGTTACAACTCTTATATGGATGAGGTAATTGTGAAAATGTATTTTGGTCAGATGTACAAACTTAATCATTCCCAAATTTTGTGGCATGTTGTAATCACTTTTCGTGATGATAATGCAGGTAGCTTTAGAGTGAACGACCAAAATCTAATATAATATAATAATATCTCTTTGCTTTTTGGGGTTTGCATGCATCGTATCTTACTTACTTCTACACTGACTGCTCAAATGTGCTTTGTGGCACAAATGTCGAAACTTGGATTGGATATTAGGTTCGATCGTACCCGTGCGTGCAGTTCAATCTCTCTCGTCGACTCGACTCACTTTCAGGCAACATAACTGAACAGCAGTAGGCAAAGTGCATCCTCTCCTCTTCTCTCTCTCACTCTTTCAGCCGTGTTTCAAGCCGTCTTTTACATCTCCACCACTTTTACTATTGCAACCAATGACCGCACATAATATGATGATGCCTTATCTTATTTACTTTTCTACCATTACTATATTTCCCATTCCTATAAGTATACAAAGTAGCATGAGCTTTTATCTGGTTGCATATGTGCATTTCTCACAAGAAGAATATTATATGTTTTACCGTGGAGAGTATGGTTTTGTTGTCTTGTGTGTTGTTCACGGTTTCTCATTTGATGTGTGCATACATCACCCACAACACAATATTCATACACTAAATATCTTCTTTTAGTAAATCCATATGTTTATTATATATACGTAGGGACATACACTATTTCCAATACCACCATTCTAATTACACTTCCGCCCGATATTGCCTCAAAAATAGAGGTTCACTTGGGATGTCGTAGGATCGATCTGTAGCATCAGCATCATCCTCGCAAGATCAATTCCACTTTTTTGTTTGCTTCCCCTTTAGTCGTAAGCATGGGAAGCAATTGCAATTGTAAACTCAAGCGACAGATGCAAGATTGCCTTATTTCATTCCCAACCTAACCAAATGCTTAATATTGGCTTTAGCTCAAAATGGAGTTTAAAATTGCTAAAATATACGTCCTTTTAATTAATGGCCTGCATTAATCATGAAGATATTGCGCATGAAATAATGCATTTGACAGTCTTAACCTCCGAACCAGATGAATTTTGTCCATACTAATAATGCTAACACATTTGAAAGAACATCTGCACATCACCAGCCCTATGAAATATTCTATTAAATACATATCAGAATGATTTTTTATACAAATTTTGACTTGATATTACATGCACAATAGGTTAGATGTAGAGATTAGTGGGGAGATCCTAAAAAGTTTGCCATTTCTCTATCAAAACCACAGAGCAGAAACAAGTAGATATTTCATAGGTAATAATTACGCCAAAAAATCATGTGTCCAGAGAACATGAGAGCATCTTCTGCCACGCAAAGGGTGATTGTTGTTTAACTATATACTAATCTATGTTTACCAAGTTTGAAGTTTGCAAAGTGAATTTTTAAAGAAACTGCATAACCCATGTATATATGTATTATGTACTCATATATTATGAACGAAGTGGAAGGGAATAGCAGAGGAAAGCCCTACCTTGTATTTACTAGATGAGCGGAGAGGGGCAGCATGAAAGCAAGTTTAAAATTACATAGACGAGGAGCACATTGTGTGTTACACATTCTAGGTAAAAAGGGATATTATAAACGCTATAGTGTGTGTAAATATCCCAAAAACCAGCATTGCATTTTGTATCATCATCACCATCACCACCATGCAAAAGTAAACTGAAACTCTCTACTCTCATCTAGCTGGTTGAGTTTGTTGAGAACGCGAGAGCTAAACTGATCGTGAGTGAGAATACTGTGGTGGTGGGATGAATAGTTGTGTTTGTGAATGCATGAAGCACAGAGTGTTGAAGTTTTTGGTGAGCTCTTGGAGCTTTATGTCAATAAGAAAAACTTTTTTTCGCTTCTACGTGAGTGAGTGAGTGAGTGTGTGCGCTCTCCACTTTTCTTCTTTGCTCTTACTCCTTTTTGGCAATTCCATGTGTACTATGTGTACACTTTTAGTTGGGTGCCCTATAACGAAAATGCAGGCATGAACAGAAAAACGATTTCGCTGGTGTAGTCTCTATGTTGTTGCAACTCTCTACTACTACTGGAACTTTAAGCAACATTATTTTACGTTATGTGCAAGGATGAGGATACATTTCTCTGAACAAACCAGCAAAGGATGAAGCTGATGTGATACAGCATCCAAAAACTGTGTGTTCTGGCCAGGCCTGGTGAACAAGATGACTGGGTTGAGATGTTGAGAATAAGACTTTTTTTTGAAGACGAGAGAGAGAGAGAGAAGAGGACACTGCCTTGCATGGCTGTTTTTGTGTTTAGTACTGCTAGCTAGAGAGACACACGACTGCTCATGTCTATGTGCTCAAGTGACAATAACAAAACACAAGAAGCTGGTTGTAGGGTACACACATTAGACGGCAATGGCAATGCCATCAACTTAATAAAATCTGCTCTTAAGTAATTCAGTCTTAAAATTTACAAACACTTTCTTACTCATCCTTTTCCTTCTCTCGTCATAACATTTAGTTGGCAAACAAACTCATCTTTTTTTTAAACGGGAATCAAAGTGATGGTATCTTGAGTAAAAAGAAAGAGCTACACATATCAAAACATATCATGGACAGTTAGTAATCCTTTAACATCGTGAATTTTTTATTAAGTGACTTTGAACGTTGTTGCAGTGAGGTGAGGATTTCCTCAGTAGATAAGCTAAAGCTATTGGATTCACTCACCAAGTGATAATGATGGTTTGACATTTCCTTAATGTAAATTTGGATTTTGATGTGTTCAAATTATACGCGTAATAAGTTCCACTCACACACATATGTATTCAATAAAATAAAAATTGTGAGAATGTGCTCGTGAGGTATATACACTCGAACCCATAATTAACCATGTTTACTACCGTGCAATGAAGTGTTTTACTGTATAGTTTGCAATACATTTGACACTGATCGTTGCCTATATCTGCATATATCACCAAGCTGGAAGCTTTGAATGCAAGTCGTTGATGGTTGATGTGTGAGAGAGTTGAAAATTGCAATGCAACATGAAATAGTTTTGCGTGACAGTTTAATTGGAAATTATGTGATTTTGTACGGCGTTTCTACAAATTGCACACTAAATGAAAAAGGAGAAAGGAGCCATTCTGATGGAGTATTTGTTATCAAACCTCAACTGTTTGCATTGTGCTTTTAGCACTATGAGTATTAGAAACCAATTTTTGTCATAATGCCGGCATGCTAAACAAACAAACTCCGTATTATGTATTATCACCTATTAAGTATACAACCAGAAAGTGCATTCAATCCTTCGTATTGAAAGTTAAGACACTTCTTTTTATCAATGTTTCGCACAAAGGAAAGATTTGCTAAGGAACATAGATCCTTTTGATAAATGTAAAGGAGCGCAATAATTAATTACACTTTAAAGTATTCTCTAACGCTGTTGTTCAACAAACAATTGTCATAATTTGGAAATAACGGGAAACATTTTTAGAATATGCAATTAGTCCTAGTTAAACTAAAAGAAGAAGAAGAAGCTCAAATGTTCAAGTAGAGAGTATTGTTGCACTAATCTGTATTTCTATTGAGAGAGGAAACAAAATATGCACTTAAAGCTTATTAGAATTCCAACACTGTATTATAACCAATTCATTCCATTTCTTAGAGCACACTATTTAAACCTACGCCGGGAGATTGGCAACAACCGGAACGAAATCCATTTGTACGGTGTTTAGCAATTAAAAGCACATTCAAATTCAATTTCAGCTGAAAGAGAATTGAGTCATCCATTTATGCTAAATTAATCAGTGCTTGCAGCATAATTTGTTGTACAAGACGACGACGAAATTTTGCATCATTCATTATTGTCCTCGAACTCTATTCATTGGGTTGAGGAAAAGCGTACTAAATTATTATCCAAGTGTTTTCAATACCAACGCATAAATTAAGGTAATAGGGAATAGGAGTGAGCCAAAAGGGAAAAAAGAGAGATCTCATTTTCAGTGAATGTGCAAATTCAATCTATTATAAAAAGGCAACGAAAAGTTTATGAAGTCAGAAAAAGCAAATTCAGAGAGGCTTTCAACGTGTTTTCATAGGTTATTTGTATGATATATTATTGTAATGTTAGCTTTTGCATATTCAAACATTTAAATCAGGCTATACCTTTTGCACACCTAATTTGTATCCTTTAATGGTGTAAAATCAAGATAGAGGAGGATCAGCACCATAAAATTACAAACATATTGTAGACAGATAATGAGAACCAACGACAAAAGTAGATGCTGCAAAAGTAGTGGTAGTATTAGTAGTAGTAATGCTAACGGTTACAGCGACAATATAAGCGCAAGCCCTATCAGTGACGTTTTTCTTCATGGTGACTGCTACAGCTCTACGAGCGAGCATGGGAATGTGGCAGATTGCTGTAATAGTGGTGGTCATACCGAGCCACCTTTACTGCACTTTTCTTTATCATTATCACCTCAACGAGACCAAAAGAGCACGCCTTTGTTAGGAAGGAAAAGTGACACTTCCCATTCCCTTCACTATCATCATCGACGTCGTGATGGGCATCAACATCATAATCTGAGACACAGTAATCTGCCTCTGTCAAGAAAATTTCCGTATGCTAAAATGACTACTCCACTCCTCATTTCGTTGATTACCATGTGTTTCCTACACGGAAGCGTTGGTATTGTTGACGCAGCACCTCATGAAGACAGAATGCCAGACCACTTACAAGACACAATTGCTCAGAGGGATTTGCAAGATGCGGAGTATCCCCTTTTTATAACACCAAGGGATGCTGCAGACACATCCGAAAAAGACAGGAAATTCTTAACCTCGGAAGACATAGAGGAGAGAAGTCATCAGGATGAAATAAGTAAACTTCCGGAAATGGATGGATATATTGACTCTAGTTCTAGTGTGCCGCGAGAGGAAGAGGAAGATGTAGACGAGGAAGATGATGAAGAAGATATAAACAGATCGGATCGGGATTATGACCGTAAACATTTATTTTTTTTTGAATGAAAAGTCTTTCGCAATCTATCTTTGACTTGACATTTGGGGTATCAAGTATTCAGTACTGGGGCGTTCTCATGTGGTTTCTTTAAACTGGAAATGGCTCTGCTTTCTATGTTCGTATCTATAGTCAGGACAAATGTTGATACTGTAACGAAATATCATCACGTCTTCGATTATCAGGGGATTGATGATTGAATGAGATGTGAACATGTTTAACCTTCAGCTTGACAGTAGGGTTGGTTATACTGGAATGATTATCTAAAAATACGACTCATACATATTCTCCAATGAAATAGAAACATAATAATATAAGATTTAAAATTTGAAGATGCATATATGATCTTCTTTAAATTAAGCATAGGAAGCTGCATAAGTTAAAATAATCTTTATGGTTAAAATAACAGGACTAGCATTTGGCTTCGCATCATTAATTTCATATTGTGGGATATTAAAGAAGCATAAATACGAGCACAACTCTAAAAAGTTACCTTACTATTTGGTATGCGTGTATAGGAATTCTGTTCATGTATTAGTTCATTCATGTTACGGAGCTAGTTTATGATCATAAGTACGCTGTAACTGCCTTTCTATATGGTTAAAGCTATATTTTTGGCTTCCTGTGACTCCATTGATCTCCCAGAAACTGTTATTTCTCTTTGAAGTAGTATAGATATATGCATTTATGTGGGACAAAGTAGCCATCCACTTGAGCTTCTGTCGGAAGCTGAAGTAGGTTCTTTGATCATCTTCAGGATGTATCTTGAGTTATGACTTATAAGTATGCCATGCTGTAAATATGGTCAATTTTTACCATTTTACATAATGTTTATTCATCACATTCCCCCATTTGGTTAAATTATGATATCAAGGCTAATGAAGTAGTCATTCAAGACATCATCAAATCGTCAAAAATGAATGATACTTACGTAGTAGATTCATCGTTTCTCTGTAAATCTAGTCCAGTATAAGATTATTTATTTCACATTTCATCCTCATTTATAGGTATACAAATAGAGCACCAATCCATAAAAAATTAATAATACTGCCTTGCTATTTTGAGTTCGCATTGGGTTTTTGTTTGATATTGTACAACGGACTGTTATTATGGCCTCTTTTTATAGCTTAAACTAGGCATTAAAATTAATAGGATAATTTACTAACGCTAAAAAATCCCAAAGCGGGGCACTGATCGAATTAACTCATTACTCACACATATTTGTTTGGCTTGTGGTGGAAACCATAAATTGAGTACATTCATGCGCCTATCAGTAAATTGTGGAAGGAAAAAGGGCTATCTAACTGATACTAAGCAAGCTCTTCCGTCCGCCGTCCGTCCTCACAACTTCAACTACCAACTAGAGAGGCTCAGTCAACCGCTATTATCAAACATTGTATAGTAAATGAAATCAAATTAACATGATTTTTTATTGGTTTGATGATACGTTGTCGTACAACTTTTCATTGGAAAAAAGTATTACTTATGGTACTTTGCAAGAGCCATTACTCATAACTCATGACTTGGCGTCCGTTTGTTTATCTAACTTTTTAGTTATAAATAAAAAATTTATAGCTGTAGTAAATACAATATTGCCAATAATACAAACATGTATCATGCCGATGTTCAATGCTGGTGGTGTGGTGTTTGAAGTGTGACGAGTCAATAATATTTATTCAACTGTTAATACTGCAGGCGGGCTACTTTGTGGTAATAAAGTATTACTGATGATAGATTAATTTTATTTATGGTCGCCTAAATATGTTCTTGCATATGCTTTTTTTCGTCGTATTTTTACCCATGCAAAAAAGGAATCCTATATATCCCTTCTCAGTCCATACAAATAAGTCAACGAACAATGCTAATTTATTTCATCAAAATGACCTTTCATTTCAAAGAAGGGGAATTTCAAGCGGCATGAGATAATAGTAATCTTATGTCATTCTTAAAGTATGAAGCATGTAATTTACTCAAATTTTATAAACTTCGATGGACATCTCTGAGAAATGGGTTATGGTGTGCAATAAGAACTTCAGAAGTCTTCAAAAGAGTTGCTTCGTTTGCAGCTGCTTTGTTCTCCTGGGAACTAGTTTACGTCATGTCATGTCATGTTGTATATTTCAGCAATCACACTTATTATTAGCTCAGTGTTTGTACTGTTGAGAAGATTAACTTTACGTAAAGGGATTGTTGATGCTTTGTACTTTCATGTAAGCTAGTCAATTGCATTAGAATTTTCATGCAGGTCCTATGAAAGTATTTTAGGTTGGTTTGCCAAAAAATCGCTTTTTTAAATGCTCAAATTAGGAGGATTCTCTCTGTTAACATCTTTAATCTCATTATAAACATCTAGTTATCATAGCCAAACAATTTTTTCTTGAAAGTACTAAGCAGCTACTTTGTTTACATTAAGATAAAAGGCTTATCATACAATATTATTCACATACCTATACTGGTATGAGTGAATTTTTTTTGGGTGTAATTACAAAACCACATCTTGGCTTAATTCTACTTTTACATGATTTTCTGCTCATATCATTCAAGGATTTTATGATAAGTAGTATTTTCTTTTGGTATAAATCATGTAGTAACGTCTCTTTTGAAATGATGGAAACGGTTTGAGTTAGAAACTGTGATGCGATTATTCATTTTCATCTGTTACGGGGGATTTAGAAATTTCAAAGTTTTTTAGCATCATGATCGTAAATCTTGTAATGATTATTTACTTTGGATTTTTTTCTATTTAGTTCCTGAAAAGCCAAGAAATGTGACAGTTACGTGGGTCACAGACTCCATGATGGAGTTATCTTGGTCTGAACCAGCAAAACCCAATGGGAAAATTGAAGGATACAGGATTTATTACATGTGGAGAAACTTTACGGAGGTGGAAACCGTTAAACAACCCTTAGAACACATGAAATTTGCTTTGAGTGGATTGGGTAAGAATTTGCAAAAAAACGAGACTTGAGTATACTGTGCGGTATTAAGAAAATGATTGCACAAATCCTTGATGATATGAAATTACAGAGGCATTTACGGAGTACAAAGTGTGGGTTAAACCATTCACATGGAAAAATGAAGGGGAGTCATCAGATGCCATCGTGGTCAAAACGGATGTGCGAGGCCCCAGCCCTCCCAGGCTTGTTAATGTATCCTGTCTGGCAGAAGATGCCCTTTTTATTGCATGGCAAAGACCCACAAAATTTTATAACTCCATCGACTTCTTCTACATTGATTACCGTAGCGAGGAGTGGAAAGATTTTGAAGAAATTACGGTTACCGCTAACCAGGAAGCTACTGAACAACATGTATGTTATAAAGACTATTGATAGAAACCAGCCAACTGCTAAAGAAGTTGTCTTTCAGGATTAAAGCATAAAGTTAATCTCTTTCTTCCAGACTGTTCTTCCAAATATGACAACCAATATTATGTACGAAGTACGGGTAAGGGGTGGCACAAGAAGTGTGTTGGAAACAGAAAAAGTGTACAAAGGCCAATTCTCAGATGCACGTAAAATCCTGATGAAGCCGAATTGTGAAAAAGTACAAAGTATAAAATTACCTCGAACTGCACCAGAGTTCACACCCACGATGGTTGCTGTCACTGTCTGTGCATCATTTGCTCTTCTGCTTCTTCTCATTGCTGTAGTTGTTTGGAGGTATGTGTCAACGTCAACCCACAATGAGTGTTGGTAACACCCAAGTCAGCAGCGGTCAGGATTTGGGTTTACTACTTATTTATGACAAAATATTTTCTTATAGACGCTGCTTCCAAGGAGCATATTATTACTTGGACGATCCTCCTCGCATTCCACCACTCCTTGGCGGCACTGGATGGGAAGGAGACTCAGCAGACGATATGAAACGAGCCATTCCTGCGCACATATTTCCTAAACATGTCACTGAGCTCCATGCTGATGGAGATATAGGTTTCTCAAAAGAATATGAACTTATTCAATCAGCATCCGTTCAGGAAGATTTCGCTTCAGAGCATTCTCAGCACCCTGAAAATAAACAGAAAAATCGCTACTTGAACATTGTGGCATGTAAGTTTTAATACGGCATATATGTAGAAATGCGATATGACTCCTTTGCTTTGCTATTGCGTAAAGAGAGTCGATGATGGAAATGGGATGGCATCAACAACATTTTTTTATGTTTTAGATGATCACACCCGAGTTCGACTTCAACCCATGCCTGGCCAGAAAAAATGTGTTGACTACGTTAATGCAAACTATATTGATGGATTTCGTAAAGCACAAGCCTACATTGGTACTCAAGGGCCACTTCCTTCCACATTTGACAGTTTCTGGAGAATGGTTTGGGAGCACAATGTGCACATTATTGTCATGATTACTAATTTGGTGGAAAGAGGACGAGTAAGTTCCTTATCAAGCTTAAACTCCTCATGTTAAACTGAATTTTTAAAGCTTTCTTCATTTACAATGTGATACTGGTAATCTACAGAAAAAATGTGACATGTACTGGCCTAAAGAAGGCATTGAAACTTATGGAGTCATTCAAGTCAGATTGGTAAAGGAAGATGTTTTGTCAACATACACAGTGAGAACCTTCTCACTCCGACATTTAAAGGTATGTATTAGCAGCTTTATATTGATGAAAATTAAGTTATTATAGCTTTGCTTACATTTTTTGTTTCATATTACGTTGCGGTTATTTAATTTTCTTTTCCCGTTTTGTTTTGTTTTACATTATTTCGATAATTGAAGTATTACCAACCCGTTTGTGCAACACAGTTAAAGAAGAAGAAACAAACAATCTGCGAGAGAACTGTGTACCACTACCATTACACAAATTGGCCAGATCACGGCACACCTAGCCATCCATTGCCCGTTTTGAGTTTCGTTAAAAAATCATCTGCCGCAAACCCACCAGATGCAGGTCCAATAATTGTTCACTGCAGGTATAAAGTCGTACTGAGAACTACATACATCATCAATTTAATTCATGCTATAGATTTGACATCATCGAATGAATAACATAACGATATTGATATGACTTACAGTGCTGGGGTGGGAAGAACAGGAACATACATTGTTCTGGACGCCATGTTGCGTCAAATTCGAGCCAGAGGGGATCTAAATATTTATGGATTTCTTAATCATATTCGAAAGCAAAGAAACTTTTTAGTGCAGACTGAAGAGCAGTATATTTTCATTCATGACGCAATGTTGGAAGCTATTGAGAGGTAAGAGTAATTTTAATAAGGCAAAATAAATGGAGAAATATATTGCTGGGAGACAAGAGCTCTAATTGTTTTGTTTTATTTCAGTGGTGAGACTAACGTGAATATTGCATATTTATCGAGATATATTCACAGTCTTTTATCGGGTAGCTATGCAGATGAAAAATCAGAGGTATCTAGTCTTCTTGAACGTCAGTACAAGGTAGGTTGGTTTACTGATTGTGTTGAGTTAAAAATACTGTATTCGAAAACGTATAAAGTGCTTACTAACCGAATTTTCATTACTTTCAGCTTGTTACACAGTTTTCGCCGAAGGACTTTCATCAGGCATCCGCACTGAAATCATGCAATCTAGCCAAAAACAGAAATATTGATAATGTTTGCACTGATACGTACAGGGTTTCAATCACTCCAAAACCAGGTGTTGAGGGAAGCGAATACATAAACGCATCTTTCGCTCCAGGTACGTAAAAATGTTTACTAAAAGCACTCAAAACCGATTAAGAATATCAATAAACAGCAAACCTTGAAACATTTTTGCTTTCAGGGTTCCGAAGACTTAATGAGTTTATTATAACTCAGCATCCGCTCGAAAGTACAATCGCAGAATTTTGGCAAATGTGTTGGGATCACAGTGTACAAACAGTGGTGGTCTTAACCGCAATGGACGATCAAGAATATCCCATATTTTGGCCATCCCCTCAAGAAGGTCAAGACTATGACACATTCAGGGTGAACAATCAACATGAGACAGATAATAATGGGTTTATCTGTCGAGATTTCTCCCTTCAGTCTCTACAGGATGATTACGATTTAACCGTCAAAATGGTCCACAGTCCCATGTGGCCCCATTCCGCTCCCCCTCCTATCTCATCCGTTCTAGAACTTATCAATTATGTTCAAGAATGCATTAGAGAATCTCATTCAGGACCAGTTGCAGTAGTTGACAGGTAATGAAACGGTTACAAAGTTTATTGTTAGCATAAAACTATGTAAGCTAAATCTCTACACGATATCTAACGCACTATACCATTTTTAACAATTAGATTTGGAGGAACTGAAGCTGGAACGTTTTGTTGTCTCACCACATGCATGAAACAAATTCATTATGAAAATCATGCAGATATTTATATGTACGCGAAGCTTTACAATGAACAACGACCCGGTGTTTGGAAGACCCCGGTAAGCTAAATTAAAAATTCTTTGAGACTCAACTTTCTCCTCAAATCGAGTTCCATGTATTTTTTTACCCGAAAATGTTTTTGTTCTGCAGGATGACTACTTACTATTATACCGTTGTGTCGAGTCAGTAGTGAGTACGAGTAATGGAGGCACACTTCCCACTCCAACTAGTCCTTCCCCCCTCCTACCTCCTCCCAGCATTGAGTCATTTCTAGCCAGTCAGATCGCAACAGCTCCAAACGGACACATAAACGGACTTATTATACACAATGGAAACGGTAGAATCCCTCCAGAGGGCATGGAAACTATTGACACATCTGGGGATCCAATGGTGTAAAAACAAATCGTCGTCGTCGTCGTCACCCTAATAATATACTTAAAAATTTCGAAAGAAAAATAATGATCCTCTTGCAAACCTTATGTTTTTTACGCGCTGCAGAAAATAATAAGCTGGTTCCATGCAAGTTGTGAATTCCTTAAAAATTCACAATGCTGCGTCCTGTGATATTTATTACGAATCGTCATTGAATGTTACATCCTACATTTCCTTTGACTTACTATGTATTTAGTCAGCTTGGATGAGCATGTAGTATTTGATTTGTAAAACTTTTTAGTTAGTGTGGAATTATGGATTTTAGAAAAATCTTCTACGCTATAACTACTTACTACTATCATGTGTATTATTATTATTGAAACGTTTTTTACACTACTTCTCCTCTGATTCCAGTGTATCATGATGAAATCAAATCTGAAATGCTGCCATGTTCATCTCATTAATTGCGTGTCAAATCTGTTTTGCTCAACTCTTTTTCATAGTCACAGTGGCATCATTCATGGTATTCTTTTTTTTAAACTCTAAGCATGGTTTTTAATCCTTTTCGCATACCTGATTTTTTTTCTATAAGCTTAAGTAAAGAATAACGGTGTAGTATAATTTGTCAGTCTTGCATTTACTTAATACATACTATTAACATATATGTAATGTTTTTGTACACTGTCTACAGCTATAATTATTTGTGTGGGCTGAGTTCTTGTCCAAGGCTGTTATTTGTTTTATTATTAAGTAAATAGTATATATATATAAATATATATTAATGAAATCTCTTGTACAATTTTTCGCAGGTTATGAAAGTATGTAGCTACACTTGCAAAGGTAACTGCACAGTAGATTGTTTTATGAGTAAAGTTTTTCATCGTCTTGTGAACAAATTTGATTTTTCGACTTTTACAATCATATTTTCTTTCGCATTAACGAAAAAAATTCCTCGTCATATTTCATTAGAACGAGCCAGTTCATAAGGAATCAGTCTGGTTGTGCAACTCTCAATCTGAATCTCTCACGCTCTTAGGATGTGTTCATGTGAACAATGTTTATTTTTTAGTTTCTGTTTCTGTCATAGATAGCTAACGTGGCAATGAGGTGGGTGCGACAAATCCATAATTTTGTACATTACAACGTCAGTCTGTAAAATTTCTTGTGTATAGTGAAAGGTTGGTTCACCTTTCTAATATTATCAACCTTAAAGTATCCTTTTATGATAAATAATTGTAAATGTTTAATCAATATTTTATAAAATACGAAGATTTAGTTAGCTGCTGATAGGTTAGCTGCATAACATTTCTTAAATTTCTGAAGCACAACAAAGCATAACTGGATATGAGGTGCGCGTGACGATTCCACCTTTTCATACTTTTTCTACTCTCATGTCTCTACTTACTTGTGGAGCGTTTGTAACGTGTCGGTATAAGCCAAAATGTTAAACCTCTTCTAAATTAATTATTGGTGTGGAGCTAATCAAATTTTAAGAAACTGAAGTTCCTTTGAGGAGTCATGCGTCGAGGGTAATAAGAGTATTTACAGCATTGATAGCCCTCCATCATATAACTGCACAGTAGATATTTTAGAATGAATAGAACTGTAACAAATCCAATTTCCCAGAGTGGATGGTGAGATTGAATGGAGCCGACAAAACATTTATATATCAGCTAGGAATTTAGATAATCTGAGATCCCGATTACCCACTGCTAATTTGTATGAATAATGTTTTCAATATTTTCTGTCGAAATTTCCAATATTTTCTGCATGAAAGCTACTTACTGAATGAGTAGAAAATATAATTACTGAATTTTAAATGCTGCTAAATGTTTAATTGTAAAACAACATGGAATGAATGTGCTACAATCAAAATGAGTTGGAGTTCTGGTACGGAACCAGAGATTTTAGGAATTAGATGTATTCTACAAAAAAATACTCATATATATACATTATACGAATGAGGTAAATGTCAGTTGCACCTGCTTGTACAATGTGCGTTTACTCAAGCCGGAATTGAATGTTACGATGGACATTGAACATAGTCAATTGTCAAATATTTGTGGTGTGTATATTACAGCACATTTAAAGTAGTCCCCAAACTATTCCCTAGACCCCAACCAAAGTTTGAAGATAAATTACAAAGAGTTAATACGGAACACCACCAGCAGGTAAAAAAATATATTGAGAAATTTGCAAATAATACAACGGAGGTTCATACGTATCTCCAATCTCAATATCTGAATTACACGGTTTTAAGTAAGTAGGTTGAAAATATATATATTATATTTTATACATCCAAGAGCTTTCGTGTAAAAGTAAAAATGAACTATGTGCGAGAGATGTAGGCTGATACCTGACAAGTTTTTTTCTTCATATGGCTACATAAGTATATAGTGGGATCGGATTTAAGCGTTACAACTAACCGTGTGAGTCGATGCATTAGGTAATAAAAAATATACCGTTTTGGCAATAAGAAAATGAAAATAAAATTTTTTAAGGTGACATGCGATATTTTGCGCGGCACGAAAAAGTAGATCTGTGTGCAAACAGCGCACTCACCCAAACTTTTTACAATCATGTTACCACATCACCATAATATTGTGTACGTCCGCTTTGTAATTATGTGCTAATGGCGTGTGTATATGTATTGCAGCTAAATGTATACTGTTTGTTTTGCAGAGGCCATATGAAAAGACCCATGACTTCTGTCATTTCTACCCAAATTGTAAATTCCCTTACATTACAGAACCCTAACACACATGTAATTTGCTATATTTCCCCCGACAACCTAATATAATCAATATAAAATGCAAGTAAATACCAGGCTACTTCAGTGAAATATTTGAATTAAGCTAAACAGAGATGCTAGTGACAACTATTGTAGAACGAGTAGATAATTTTCGTTGCGTTTTCGCTTATACCGGATCTGTGTTCGTGAAACTAAATTTATATTCGTACAAATACTATATTATGTACTGATTACATGTGAATAAAGATATATGTGTACAAACATGTCAAATTCCTTAGATCTTCACATTTATTAAGTTTGATATTTTTTCATAAATTGAATTCACTGGATGGATTACTAGGTTACACATGACTGGCATTCTCCATACGCCCCCCCTTGTTGATGGAGAACTGGGGCTGCTTGAACAATTTTTTTTAAAAAAATGTAAGTTCCAAAGTTGATATCAAAATAAGGGCTATCTAGATTCCAAATAATTTTGTTACAAATTTGAGGCTAACCGGCAATACTGGCATTTGGGGCAATCCTCTTCGGGACGGCAACGACAGCATGGACTGATGGGGTCTTGGCTGGATGGCGACTGGGGCTTTGGCTACATGCTCAGGCGCCCCAGTCACATCTCTCACCAGTGTCCCAATACATGGTGACGAAAAATTCTTGATAATTATTGGTCTAATAATTTAAGTGCACCAATAATTATCAAGAATTTTTCGTCACCATGTATTGGGGCACTGGTGAGATGTATTATGCGTTACCACTGACGTAGACCAGCAGCACTGGCTAGTCACTGCAAGGGATTTGAATAACCGGACCGAGAGTGTGTCGGATTCTTTCCACCCAGTTTTTTTTCTTTCAGGATCTTTTCTAGTTCATTAACGAAGCATGTCTCGAAATAATTCACGACCTTTTTCTATGCGATAATACAATTTCCGTTCAGGGGCACGACGTCGGAAAAAATCATATTTAATGCTTAAATAAATAGAGCATCACAAATCCTTGGGATATAATTTTAAAAAGTGCAAATAAACTTACTCGCCTTCTTCTCTTTCCAGTTAGAGCCGGGACTTAGTTGAATATGGTTTAATTGGTGGATTCCATGGATCGTCATACAGCTTTTACTTTTGGTATAAAGTTAATGTTCAGGCATAAATAGAAAGTTTGAGAAAGATTGGAGACGATATACAAAGTTATTGCACCTGAATTTCACTTTGAATGTGAATTTTTACCTGGGCCGAGATTAATGTGGCGAATTTTACAACACTTAAACCGACCAATAAACCGTGTAAATATTTCATGATTTGTAAGTACACGAAGGCTGTTACTGATAAAATATAGAAAAAGGACTATCAAATTTCTTTTATGGAAGGTGATTTTCACAAAAAGAAATCAAGTGCTACTTCAAAAACGGGAAGTTGAAACTTGCTGATGCTGGGATACCAGACAGCAGCACTTTGGTAATATAACCTTGTCGTTAAAACTTGTATGCATAAGATATTGTCCTTGTATGAAATGAAGTACGTAGAAGTGATTGCTTACTCGTACGATTCTATTGTGCTTGCCAAGCAAATCTTTTTATGGTCAGAAAACCATGCATTTTGTAGAAATTGTTTTTTTATTTCTCAATGTGAAATCCAACTTCAATAACAAGCATTGCCATTTCATTGTATTACACCCAAGTCTCGGAATACATATTATACATACATGATACATAAGTTGTAAGTGTTAACTAATTGGTTTAACGCCAGAGATAAAGGTGCAGCCAAACAACTGAATTACTACTACATGCATGGGATGCAATAGGCAACTGAATTCTTGTCGTGATGATTCGAATGAATTTTTAATCGCCATTTTATTTGCTGATTATAAATGTGTAATAAATAAAATGAGCATGTGAAAGGTTTTAATGATCTCCTTGAAATAAAAAATGACTATTTCGTATCAATAATTTCATGCTTCCATAATCATGCACGGGTAGAAATCCAGGTTTATGATAGATTCTGATACCAGTGGCTTTAGTAGTCTGAAAAAATAATAGTGTTGAAGGATGTCGTGGTTTGCACTCAAATTTTTATTGTTAATTTTGAAAAATATGCAAGTAGCACACTTTTAGAATGTCTTTTTAAGTACAGCATAAAATGGAAAAGAATGATTCACTCAGTCATATCGACACTTGCTCCACTGAAAAGTCGAAAAGGTTTACATGGAACGTTGCCTCATAAACAGGATATCCAAGAGTCTGAGCACTCTGAGCGCAGATATTACGTAGTTGGTATTTGTCATGCTGAAAGGGAACAAAGAAAATAATAAACCCAAAGTTTGCACGTATTACCCAATTAATTTCAAACTTTATGCTATTTCAATGACAAACCTGGATAGAGTATCTCTCATCGTCATCAGACGTCAAATACAACAATTCGGTATTCAAACTAGACCAAATTCCTTCCACACAAAATTTACTTAGCTCCCCTACGGAAAACTCAACGCCTTCACTTTGATAGTTAAAAATCCTCAAAATGTTTCGCTCCCCATCCGCACAGATAGATACAATGTGCTTTGTCTTTTCATTCATCCAGTATGGAACTTCATCATAGGGACAAAATATAAAAGTCTTTTCAAACCCAGTGAGTTTGTGGAAAATGCCTTGTTCATCCTCTTCACTTCTCGTAACGGAAGTTTCCATCGTCTCATTATCACAACCTGATGTAGCGGACCGACAAGTTTGAGGAATAGAATCCTCAAGATCCATGCCACTAGCGTATAGCTCATCTAACGTCAACTTTGTTGCATACCTGCAATATCGAATATGCTTTTTACGGGTGTACCAAACCAAACGCAAATGCGTTTGTTTCTTTCGACAAATTGGCTTCTAGTGAAGAAATCAGATCCTGTTCAGACCCATAACATAATTATGTAGCATTACATTAGATAAATAACAATTACCGGAAGGCTCTAACGGCAATTTCCTCAAACTCTGACTTTTCATGAACCATTGCTGTTTTCATGTTTTTGGCAAACTCACGTCTATAAAACCGAGCCATATCAACTTCGTACAAATCTGTTTAATACAAATGAACACAAAGAGTTTCCAAGAGGAAATAAGAGAGTATAAGTACGATAGTATGAGTAAAATGCTATGTAAGCACGACACAAAGTCACACAAACAAGTAGAAAAGTCGAGAAAGCATGATGCCTGCAATGAAATTATAGGATATAAAACTCACCATCATAAGTACCAAAAGCAACCTCCCATGCTTTCCAACACAATTTCTCCACTCTTGCTTTGAGAGTATTATGGAATGGAATAGCTTCCCCAGCACACTGCTTCATCCAAAGTTGAGGAAGGCCATCCCAGGAACTACCACTTTTTCGCATAAGGACACTTGGCGGGGAACTTGCGACACTTGTTATTTCCTGTGGGTCGCTATGCTCATTTGTACATTGATTTAAAGAATTTTGTAAGCTCTCAAAGTCGGAGTCCTCTATAGCCAAATTTGGAAGACCTGGAATTAGTGGATAGCTCACCGAACCGGGCCAATTAGCGGCCGATACATCTCTCAAAGGCGGATGTTGTCGATGCAACAACATTGGGGCACTTGTTCCACGAATGGATCCTGCACTATTGATTACCTCTGTTGGCTGAGAACTCTTGATGAAGGATTGTGCTCTGTTACCATTTAAGTCAGGTCCCACCAAACCCAATTGAATATTATTTCGCTCATCATTAATTGAATTACTCGCATAATGACCATTTTTTAATGACGTTTGGGACCGTTCAAACAGTGGACCTTGGTGGTGGTGATGATGAAGTCGCGAGTACAAATTTTTTCCGAGAGGAACGCCACTAGCTATAGGTCGACGATAAGATTCTCCCTGAAATGCGGGATTCCCCTTTATCCACAAGTATGAGAATGCTCGGAAGAACATGTCTCGAAAAATATGTTTTCCTTTTTGACTCAGAAAACTGGGCAACTGAGACTTAGATTCCGAATAGGATGGAACACTCAAGCAAAACTTGGGCTCTAATGAATTGAAAATGCTCATTGGCTGCGTGTAGAATCTGTTGAACCAACATTTCCTCGTGTGAAGATATTTCTCAAACATTTCATCTATCCATGCAGCTTCCTATAACACATAAATAATTTTAGAGAATGTCACAATAAGCCAAAAATGAAGTAAAAAATGTAAGTCTTAAAAAATCTTAATTTGCATTGGCATACCTGATGATGACATGAAGTTTGCTCTTGTATCTCCAAACCTTTAACTTGTGCATACAAAAATTTCCAACCATAACTCAAAACCCGTATAAACAACAGTCTATCATCGTATCTTGCAATGTAGCAAGAGCCCGGCTCTAAATCTAGTAGGGAACAATTTGAACAAACAAATTTCTTTTAAATCCCGCATAATTTTGGCATGAAAATTTTTATTACTAAAGAATAAAACTAAAAAACTGTGGTGGATTAAAAATTGTAACGTCTTTTAGTACCACTTTTAGTTTCTTCACTGCGCTTTGCAAATTCAAGAACAAGGAACGGAGCAGCATCCGCATATATCGTCCAGTCTACGCTACTTGCGATTGGCATGATTTTCTGAGTCTCATTCTGACCACAACTTTTGTTGAACCACAATCCTTTCCAAAAGGAACGAGGCCTTGGGAATCCAATGGTGAAGATAGGGAGTGTAAACATTGGAACTAAAGTCATCCCTTTAACGACGCTAGTCATCAACAAGGAGGAAATTGAAACGGGAGCTGATATCAGAGTAGCGACTGCAACAACAACAACAACAAAAAATACTGTTTAGCACGGGATGAATTTTAGCTTTTAACTTGTCAGTACGCATAACTTTCCGGCTTAGAAAATGAGCTAAGCATAAGTGGTAGTAGTAGTAATAGTAATCCTTACCTGCTACATATTTCTTATCCAATAAAGCTGATGAAAATGTTGAGTGAGTGAATATCACCATCATTCTAAGGTACTGGAAAAATCTCTTTGAAGTGGTGTGAATGATTGACACGATAAAAAGTAGAATTACGAATTTCATGGTTTTGTCTTCAGATCTGAATACAACGAATCGATATATGTACGCAATGATAATGTTGATTGTACTATTATGAGGCTCCGTCACAGCCAAAGCATAGAACCGAATGGTAAGTATGCATGGGAGTAATTGTTGCAGTGAGTGGACAACTAGTTCCAATGATTTTTTAAAGCTCGATTCCAAATGCTCCGTGACAAGTTCAAGAGTTATCCAAACGTGGAGGAGTATTGTAAGTAGGCCATGCCACATTGTAAATATGGAAAGATAAAGACGAGAAGTTGCCCATTTTCTATGCACTATATCAAACATTTGCACCATCTTCGTTGTGAGTAAGATGAAAATGCTGAGAGAAGCTAAAACGGGGTGAAATATATCTCTATCTGGTATATTGGATGAGTGACTTAATGTTGTCTCTACAACAAGTATACCCAGCAAGGAGCATAATATCGTTACAGCTGGCTTGATCAACTGCTGAAGAAAATACTTTGCGGGGATCTCTTCACAAAGTGAAGCTTTCAGCTTCGGCATGGATCCTACAAAATCCCCCCCAAAAAAATGCATTGACTGTGTCACATGCCAATAATGGTCGCATTTAATCTTTATTATTATGTGGCCATACGTCAAAAAAAAGTGCTCATACCCGTGTCACAACTTATTAGATAGCCACAAAGGCATTCCAAAAGGAAGGTGACATTTGGCTTTTGACTTAAAATGAAAGTGGCCAATGGTCCAACCACAGCAAACGTTAGGCTAATAGTTGTTCCAAAGTATGTGTAACCAACGGACTTCCCACCAAATAACTCCAGTACCTACAGTTTTAAATGTACATATTCAATAACATTAGCAAACCTCCGTCAAACCTTGGAACAAAGGTATTGGTAAATGAGAAAAACAAAAAAAAAGTCATACAGTCTCAAAGAGCCATGGAAAGAGTGCATCCAACGGTGGAATTATTCCACTCAGCCAAATCAAGGGCAATACGGACAGCAGGATCCCACATATTGTAGAACACCATGGATCTTCTTCTTTCACTTCTGCGTTTTCGATGTCACTGCTAGCATCTCTTTTCATGTCCTTGAAACTAAAATGAGTCAAGTGCACGTTTCAATTAATTAATTAATTAATTTAGTGAACAAAACATGTTGTTGAGATTCTCATACAAAAAATTTGATCAAAATGGAGTCTGACTCTTACAGAATTATGGCAAAGTTAATGGAAGCGCAAAGTGAAACGTAGAATGGTCTGTAGAAAAGGTGACGTCTATTTACAGGATCAAATGTTGCTACTTCGGGAGCTGTATTTATGACCGAGCTGTAGCGGGCGTTGCATAGTGTGAAGATTACGAACCCTTTCAGTACTGGATGAACTGACTATGAAAAGCAAATAGTTTAATGATTCTATCAGGAGCAATCCCTTGCCACTAAAGTCATTAGGAGCGCTACTGTGAGATAATAATGTTTGAGAAGAGATTACTTCCCATTTCAATAAACTTACGTCGTCAGCTAATACTGACACCGAGAAGAAAATGCTGATGGCTGAAAGTAGCAACGCCGAAAAATGGCACAATGACATATTAACATTTGATGCAATGAATCTCCAAGTTGAGCTTTTGAAGCAGCCATCATTAGGAACCTGTGTATTTAAGTATTTTCTAATTAGAGAAATTCTATAGATGAAATAAAAGGCAGTGGTGGAAGAGTAAATCATAATTATGATTTTGATTGGAGGTAAAGAGAAAGTTTTATAAAGAGTTGATGAGTCTTACGGCTTCCTCTTCATCAAATAACGTTCCTTCAGTATTCTCTTCGGATCCTGATAAACTGGCTGGGTTCCTATCTCCTGGCTCTGGAGTTATGTTCACGTCCTTCCGTTGTTTCAGTATCCAAATTAGAAATGTCAATGTCACGTCGGTTAAAAGCATTCCCATACCTGTCAGCAGAGCCTTCCATTCCCACCGAATAATGTTGCTGTCGACAACATTCACCACACATATAATGACAGCGGGGACAACGTAAATGAACAGTTGGAATATAATGATGCAAAAGGATGACACCAGCTTTGGACCCCCGAGAAATGTTTGGATAATCCTTTTCACGGCAAACCACTTTTTATATGGACTAATAATTGGTGGTGACATTTTCTAACACTATAACTTAGTGATTTCACGTGTTGCTAAAATTGAGAAATTAAAATTAGCTGGGAAACAACATGAGAAACCCTACTACTTGCTACTACCCAAGCAGAGAAATGAATGCGTGGATTGATGCGTTGTTCATAACAGTCGTCATGTTGACTGTGACAGAATGCCATATTAGCAAATCGATTTACTGTTGTGACAGTTGTTAGAACAGATAAAATGAATCTCATACAGGAGTACTACGATATGCTTTAATGCTATTGTATTTTGATAAAATATTACATGGTTCATGGTTCTCGCTAGCTGAACCGAAAAATTACAGTTTGGCTTGGCATAAAAAGAAAAACCTGAGCTGTTGGTTGATGACAGAAGAGACGGCTCTGTTTTGGTTGCGGGTTGTCAGGGAGTTTTTTATTGATCTCCCGGAGTTTGTTGAAATGCATGGAAGAACAGTATATGAAAACCACCAGGAATGTGAGGAGGAGTACACCGGACCTTATTGAAAGTACCTAAAAAAATTACATGCCATTGACCGGACTCATTGAATATGCAAAATTCATTGCTTTCAGGTCAATTTTTATAAATTTTCATTGCTCCCCATTTAATTCAAAGAGATTGTTTGCCAAAGTACTTGTAAATTCATTTTGTCTACTCAGTTTTATTAGTTTTATAACATGCGGAAGAGAAATACACCAAGAATTTTACTAGGGTTCTTTGAAACCAAAGTGGACCAACAAACTTGTTGTTATTCTTATTACAAAGTGTAAGTAAGCAATGGTAGCAACCTAACGTATAAATGTATTCCGAGGCATTGACTTTAACAGGGAAACACTTTTACAAATTATTAAAATGCAAATATAAATGGAAGTAGATTTCAAAACTAACGTAAGTTGAATAAGAGCTCTAGAGATCCTTATAAGAAATGTTCATGATAGCCCCAAAATATTAAACTGTGCTTAAACCATGGAACGTGAAAGGAAAATCGATAGATGCGTAAGTATTCATACACAATCTTATTTAGCTGACTTGCCTTGGCGTGATAGTACGCTTGTCAGAAATCATACATTTGAATGTGCACATAAGTAAATTACGTTAGCTTTGTGACACAAATGATTTCCTTGCAAACGAGATAAAAATATTTCACATTTCCTCTTCATACTTTGGTTTAACCCTCTGGAGAAAGGTTTTTCAAGTTTAGAATGACAAATATTTTTTTTGAACAAAATAAAATACCACTGAGCGTGTCAGCAATCTCATTTCCAAAACGAAACACTACAATACTGCCTTTACATTTTTATATGTGTGTCTGTTATTCTTGGAAGGCTTGAAGAATGACAGAATTGATACATAGAGAAAAAAATTATGGAAGACGCAAGGACAAGGGTAGGATGATGAAACCACATTATTTGGGTCTACCATTTCCCGACCTTTGTACGAAAGATTGAATAAATTTGCATAGGGATTTTAAAAAGTTAGGGTGACTATAACGCAAAATCTTTTATGCTCAGTTTATCAGATTACTTGATAATTTTTTGAGTGTGTGTGTGTGTGCTGCTATTACGTTCTACATGGTGTAAACATTCAAAACCTGCTTCCTCCTTTAGTAAAGTTACACTTGTTTTTCAAAGAGAACTCAACTCAAAACCAAGAAAGCTAAATCGACCTTCACAAAAGCACATATTTTCTACTTCACAGGAATAAAGTTTGTTTGGTAGGCAACTATTTTTTGTCAGTGCTAATCCATTCTCAAATGCCAAGTCTGCCAAAACTTGCATTGGTAGTTTGTTGAAGTTGTGTGTTGAGTTTGAGTAGAAGGAAACAACATATGCTGGAAGGTCAAGTATCCAAAAATTTTATTCATGCATTTGAGAGCTGTGGACAGTTAATACCCCTTCTTTATTTTATTTATGTATATATATGTTTAAAGAGAAAACTTTTGTTGGCTCGGTGTGAGTCACACGAAAGATCAAACGTGAAGGAATATAGGTATATGTGTGTGTGTACGGACGTACACCAGTGTCTACAACACTTATTTGGCATGATTTATCCTTGGCAGTTTTATTGAAATTCCATGAAATCCTCCTTACTTTCTATCATATTTTACGAAGCATTTCTCTCCATTTGGTGAAGGTCTCAATGGGCCATACAAAAAATGGTTTCTTAGAATGACATAAGTTGCACAAATGTCTTGAGCAGTAAGCAACCTTCGTTTCAATTGTTATCAATTCAATGATGAGTAATTACAGCAATGTTCCAAGAGATCATCCCTAATCAAGAACAGATGAAAACCAAAATTTCTTCCTTGAAGTAATCTGACGGTGGTAGCGCACCTTGAACAACAGTTTCCCCTAGAACTTTGACCCTGACTTTAAGAATACGCGAGTGGAATATCAAACGAGTAACAAAGTTATTTAATCTTTTCCTTCTATTTATATGGTTCCGCTGATGTCATCAATTTACTTTGTTGACTTAATTACCACATATTAAATTGATCAGCTTTCTCAACATAATCCTGATAAAAGGTGAAAGGCGTAGCGTCAAGTGTTTCTTCCTACTAATGTAAGCAGATAATATGATTGAATACATACATTTTGATAAAGCCATGCCATGAGCAAAAAACTGAGGGAATACAACTACAACCCACAAACCTTGTTAGAACAAATGCACCTCAGGAAGTAGTAGCCTAGAAAGGCGACGATGGACATGAGCAAGAGTTTTTTTTATAGACGGAACTCTTTGTGCAATAAAACAAATAGAGAAAGTAAAAGAACAACCTGACTATGGTAACAGATTGTCATAAAACCCCAAAAGAAAGGTTGAGTGCACTGATGTGGAAGTTGAGAGAAGAGAAAGAGGGAAAATGTATGATTCTGAGGCTGTGTGGCTTACCGGCATTACAACGGCGTCGACATACTCTGATAGTCTCAGTAGTCTCAGCCTTGGAGTCAGTGCGGAAGAGAGTAGCCAAAAGATTATATTTAACCAATGCAATGTATATACCTAACATACTTTTCTTTGACCAACTGAACAAAGTAAGGATGTGAGGTTTGCATCCTATAAAATCCACGGCCTATTATAACAAACAAATAAATAAAAAGTTTCAAGCGATTCCTATGAGTCAAGAGGTCAACCAAGACTTAGGAAGTCTTAGAGTCAAGTCAACAATGGTATTATGTCGATATGTGTACCGTTTCTACTACTGTCGATAAACGAACAGTTGTTCCACTCCTCTGGGAAGACCATTCTACAATCCTTGCATAGGGAACCAAGGATACTGTGGTTTTCCATAGTTTTTGAACAGATACATAGATATTTACTAAACATTTACAAAGGGAAAGGGTGGTAAGTAGTGTGAACATTTTGGGAAATAGACTTCTCAAAGTGGTTAAGTATCCTTCAAGATTATACGATCACAACAAGTGTTCAAATGTTAACTGCGTTTCAAAACAAAATATAGAGAAGCAAACAATCTAGAGCCCATTGTGATGTTCCACGGCACCCTGCTCCACTTTTTTCTCGTGAAGTTTCATTTTGTATTCCAACTTGAAATTTTTTGGAAAATACATGCGAAGGATACAAACCTGATTATTATTGAAGGGATGATTTCAGACAGTGGAGACAGTTTATTGACAAAAATTGAAATACTAAAATCCCCCTTACTTTCTTCCTGGAACATTTATTGAAATAAGAAACTTTGTTTTGTTACTCAACCCAGCCACAACATGTCTGTATGAAAATATGTATGATATTACAGTTGCGAACATTTATATGCCTAATAAAAGAATGGGGTGGTTGCACTACGTACAAAATAATATTTTTTTTTACCTAAAAACTTTCGAGAGGGAAAAGTTAGTTAATTTAGAAACTTGGGATATCATATACATAATAATTTTTTGCATCAAGAAAAAATCGATTTGTGTAGCTCATCAAATCCTGTCTAATGTAGGAGGGCACAGGACATTGGAGTATTTTTGCTACGTAAGTTGGAGAATAAGAATTAAGAAGAAAAGACAAAGTCCAATAATATCATAATATTATATATGTATTTTTTTCCAAGAGACAGAGTTCAATGGATTCTATCCACACAGTTCACACAGTCACACACACATGGTTATAGTGATAGTGGAGTGTGAATGACATCGTCTTCTTTCATAAACCGTAAATTATGAGTAGCGTCCCTGCTTGAGGAACAAAATAACGCTTAGTATAAGACTTTTCTTTTATAAGACATAGAGTGTCTAATACACTTAATTTTTTTCTAAAAAATATATGGAGATTTCCGTTACATTAGGCCCTAAAATGATCATGATCCTGTGCTTGCCTCTTTTTTCAAAATGATGATGTACTAACGCTTTTGCTACTGGCCATCATTGAAAACACCAATTTCTTTGCCGTAAGGAAACTGGACAGCAGTTTTTTTCTGTATGAAATTTATCATCTTCGTCTCTCTGAGAATGACTCGGAGCTCTTCTTTTTTTCATTTTTTTTGCAATAATAGACACACATTTCTCTCAATCCGTACATGTGTACTATTGAAAGTCACAGCACATTTAAGGAAGATTACCGGTAGTTAGGATGACAGAAAAGACAACGGTCTGCTGGTCACTCTATTTTTTGCCACGTTTGGTTCCCCTAGCTTTAGCTTAAACCAAAGAACCATCCTGGCTTACTCGGGAGATGAGTAGTTTTTTAAATGCTGGCCATTTGAGAAATCACGGGAGTTTGATATATGTCACGGACTCAACCGCTTTATATATTTTTCCTGTGTGTGGGGTAAAAAAGGAAATTTAGCAATTCTGATACGGGTGCTACACATTTGTCTTCACAGGTACCTACACACACACACATTCATACACCCCATGTTTTTAATGCTTAGTTGGAACAAGATTCTGGTTCACTGAAATGGAATACATAGTATCAGTGGTGTGGACTACATTTTTATATCATGGCTGAGATTCCAAGCAATTCAAATGATGATTTTTGCAACGGTTTCATCACTTTGGGAATTGTTTCCGCTTTGTGCATGCATTCATATGAGAAAAATCAAGAGCTCTCTATGAATGTGCACCAACGTACTTGCATAACATATATAATATTCATCCAGCTTTTTCTGTTTTCACTTTATGTGTTATATCTGTGTATATGTATCTCATATTTATGGAATTTTCTTCCCCATTTATATAGACTCTCGTCTCCCACAGCATACAGTTGGGATGCACTCCATTGATATGTAGACAAAATAGCGGAACTGCTTTTAAGATATAGGAAATCGAGATGCGAAACAAACATTTGTTTCCTTCTCCCAGCTTTCTTCCATGGAAAGATGAAAAAATCGAAAAACGATGAATTTCCAAGAAACTCCACCACACCACACATGTATATCATCATCATCATCATCATCATCATCATCATCATGAGAGTCTCTCAATCGTGTTGAAGACTCAAAGTCGGGCATCGGGATATTCACTGTCCGCTGGCCATTTGCATTAGATGTGATTTTTATTGCTTAAGATTTGCTCTCAACTGAATAAATGACTGATGGACAGAAGTTATTGATTGTGTTCATGCTAAAAGGGTAACCAAATCTGTTTTGAAGTTACGGAGACTACCAGTCTCGAAATGGATATTTTTACTTCAGGTAAACATTATTTACATCTGCATCGTCATGTTAGCCAAGTGTACAGAGAATTTTGTATTTGGGTCAATGTACTGGGATTTCCAATCCCACTTTTGGAAATATGTGGGGGAAGAACAAGTCAACGCTGATTTTTTGATTATGACATATAATGAGGAACCTATAACTCTTCATTCATTTATACTCCGTTTTCTCTCCCCAAGTCAAAGCAAGCGTTTAACGAGGGGAAACTTCAAGCATAAAAATTTGTATAAAATATTTCAAATACAAAGTTGTAACAAGGGAGAATCTCATTCGGTGATTGTTTTTGTACGCACATTCACTATTCAAATCTCTGGCATTGACACTTTGACAGAGAGTTCAAGTTTCCAGAAAAGTGTCTCAAATGTTCCCCCCATATTCGATCCTGATATTTAGTATTTCATGCTTGTATCCGTTCTATGCACTAACCTATGTATTTCTATGTAAAAATTTATCGAAGGGTAAACTGTATTTTTTTAAACTAACGAGCTCCATGGTACTTGGTTATTGTGAAAACATTGAGAGCTGTTGCTAGCTCATTAAATCCGTCCTGTCTCTTCTCACAGTTGCCGACATAACTGTTTTCTAATCTTGTTTTTTGCAAAAACAACACTGTTGGATAGATAAAAAGTCAAAACAAGCCATTACGATGTCGCTAGAATGAAAAATCTGGATGTGCTGTTGAATGTTCACGGATATTGTTTGAAATCCAAAAACCGATGTATCCAGCAGCCATACGAATGAATTTTCTATAAACACCAGTAATTCATTGAAAAGGAATGAGGATGTAATTACATCCCTAATTTATGCTGACATTAAAATATCTAATTATAGGATGTGCAAAAATTTTAATCATTATACAGTTCTCCTCCCAAAACGTAGACAGCTCTAGTATCTTCGTGCTTTAAAACTGTACTCTGCTTCTTTCTGCAATGTAAGTAACATGAAAAAATGGATGCTGTGAATCCAGTAAACAACACCGAAAATAAATTGTGGGCGTAAAATATAAATATAAGTCCAAGTCTTAGCATCTTGACTTTAAAAGTTAGAACTCTTTACTCAAGTCTTACAAAACATTTTTTCATTAATGTAAATGCAATGCAACGTCAACAAACTCACGTGCAAAACATAACTTATGAATATTTCATGGATTACGATTATGAATTGCATATTACGAACGTAGGTAAAGCTAATAACGTCAAGTTGTATGTAGGGAGCTTTCAGCATTCAGTGCTAATACAGAACAGAGGCATTAATCATGCTGAACATTTTCGCAGAGAACGACGCCCGGTCTCAAGATTCCCCGTCTTGTCAGACTATTTGTCTTGGAGTCTTAACTTCACTGACTGAAGCTATCTTAATAAAAAAAAGTAACTCCGACCTGACCTTATAGTCTTTTTTCGAGTTATCCTTGAACTCGGGTTCTTTCATTTTTAGTACTGGACTTTTTATCGCATATATATTTTGATACTTGGTATTATATTTTCACAATGAAACTTCTTGTTTAAAGAGTTTGGTTGATAAAATCTTTGAGTCTTCTCAACTCCCACTTGCTGTATGGAATCCAATACTGATCAAGCATTGATGGATTGAGTAAGTTGGTTAAAGGAATAAGTAAATGAAAACTTGTAAACTGCTTATTATAGAAAAATGCATGTAGGTTAATGTCAGTGTACCTGATGCGATTGATTGCAAGGGTTAGGTTAATGCAATGTTGGATGGTGTTAAAATTCTTCCGACCACTCGCCACACACGCATAAACATATATGACAACAAGTTTGTAATATTATATCCATGCATAAAATATTTGTATTTGTTGATGTTATCTTAAAAGTTAATCTCCGGAATGGTAGCTCTGATACTAAATCCTTGGAGTTTACTTAACTTGATTAAGCCCAAAGGCGGATTGCAATCCAATGTGGTGGCTGTTTCCAAATTAAAACAGTATTATATGCCTTTTTTGTACGCAAACACGAGCGAGCACTTCCACGTGATCTGAAATGATCCTCACAAAATTCGAAATATCAAGTTAGCCCAGTGGGTATTTATTATCTAACTCATAAAAATTGAGGGTTGATGGTGCTTTAGCAAAAGCTTTTTGGAAAGTACCGTTGACCTGATTTTAAATATGACAAACGGATGTGGGTAGCTAAAAACGGTTTACAAATTTCCATCCCACACAGTTCTCGAACGTTCTTCAAAATCCTCGCGGCGTACTTATGGCTGAAACCTTTAAACGTCGCATGTATAATACACACTCAAGATATTTACTGGATAAATCCAATGTAAAAAAGTGACAGTAATCGAGTAATTGCTCAACTATGCCTGATATTCTCCCGTTTCATAAATCTGTGCAACTTTCGTTTTTGTCAAGTTTGAAATTGTTTATTATATTTAAAATATACATCTATTCAGCTTTCTAGCTAGGATTTTCTGGAGACATGCATTTTCCACTGTATGGACTTAGACTGCTATTGAGGCAGTCTCAGTGGGCTTTTTTAATGGCCTATCATCCTCACTTTTTTCTTTGTTTGCTTGGCTCCTAAGATGATAATGATGATGAATGGTATGGTTTCATGCATATTACTTTTTAATTCCAATTTTCGAACTTGGAAGTTCATTTCTTTGTTTAAAAAACTACAACTTGAGCAAAGAAAGACTCACATGTAATCGCAAAAACATATGGGAAGTTGGGCATGTTTTTTTCAACAACTCTCCACGATGCCATCCATACTCCAATTATCACGGCTCACAGTCACAACACAACATGAAGAAAGCTCACTGACTCTTTTAGTTGAGCAGCGTGGGTTTTTGAGTCAAGGAAAAAGCATAAGAAAAGAGACAACGGAACTAACGCAAGCGTGGCGTATAAAAGAGCAAGTGATGCTAGATGCTGTTATGTAAGTATATTCTGCAATGTCTTATGAGCTCTAGAGAATGGTGAGTGAGGATCAGGGCAAAGGGCTCTACAATTCAGCAAGCAACTCAATCCTACAATACAAGTAAGTTGCATATACGACAAGTCTCACCACCAAAAAGGAGCAAGTGATGTGAAGTGTTGCTCAAAATTTCAAGACAACTTCAATTCTTTGCTCATTCTACTCTCAGTGTTTTGAAGCTCATTTTCAAGAGGACGGCTCTGATTTCAGGTTGCATTTCACAATGGTGCTTGTGTTTCCAAAATATGCATTGTTAGTGACAAGTAATAAGAAGGAAACTGGTGTGATCCTCACATTATTCAAACATTCACAGTCTAATCCTCTTCTAGGCAGGAGCTAGAAGCTGAGCTACTATATGAGAGATAGATTAACATAATAAAAATTGTTCTATTTAAGAAAAAATTCTGTTTGACACCGTTAATCACTTAAAGTTAGGATAGAAAAGTGTGCTAAAATGAAGGAGGCGCCAGGTGGAAGCTTTTCCAACAGTTCCAAACTCCAACATCCTTTGCAGGTTTGTTCTTTCAGTGCATTTTATGGAAATCACAAAAATGGTTGGTAACAATAACAAACCCTTTTCTTTTCTCAAATGCTCCAAATCCTTTTTGTGTAATGTAAAACTTACAGGTAATTAATGACTTGACCAGCATCCAAAAAACTTTCCTATTTGAGTCAGACTACGTGCTCCAAGATGAGAATTGCACTACTGGAATGGAAAGTAGTATCGAGTGGGGGCAAAATGAGACGAATGTAACTGAAGCCAGCACAGACATGTGGTGGGGTGGGCATGGAGAAGAGACACTTAGGCATTCTCCCACTGTGACGCTAATCCTAATTGTGGCATATATCTTAATACTCATCATTGGTGTTGTGGGCAACAGCTTAGTTGTGTGTGTAGTTTTACGGTCCCCTCGAATGAGAACAGTGACAAATCTATTCATTCTCAATCTTGCAATCGCGGATCTTCTTGTTGTTCTCTTCTGTCTGCCACCAACGCTCCTCTCAAACATTCTCATTCGTAAGTTCTCATTCTCACTCAAGATTTTTTTCTTCTCTTAAACATTTATTGCTAATGTATGTGAATAGTCAATGTATGTATTGAAGATGTGAACTGGTTCAAAATGCATTTTTGATTATGCGTTTTGGAAAAACCTTTTTAAGCTTAGGTTGAGATATTCAGCTAATAAATATTTATAAAGTAAAAATGTTCTTTTAGTATTTATAATGCATGAGGATGAGAGTGGATGATACCTCCCTTTTTATCTCTATTTTTCATCTGATTTACATCATCAAGGCTGTTTAGAAACACAAATTTGTTTGGCCACGTAAAGTTTCGTGAGATTCCTTTTAATCAGCTGAATGACTCTCTCAATTTAATGACAATAACATAGTTTGCATAACTGATAGCATAGTCATACAACTAAAGGAATTAAACCATTTGTAGCAAAAACTCTGTCTAAATATCAAAGAAGCGTAAATTATACTTTGACTTGGATATGTTATGAAGTACTTCCTCACTGTTTTTAGTGTTATTATGCAAATAAAAATTGTGACTCTCAAGTCACTCTTGAGCAAAAATTTCCTTCGTGTTATACAAGGTTTCCAACTTAGCATTTTGGAAGGAAATTGGATTTACTCTCTAAAAAGTTATAGCGAAGGACATTTCAAACAGATACAGAAAGTTATCCCAAGAATGTAACATTGATAAGACTTACTTAGTTTAGCTAAGAAGACCAAGACAGAATTAAAAAGGGAATATCGTTATTATAGGGATAATAGATTTTGCCACATGGAAACGTTACGTTAACCGTAACTGTAGTTCGCCAAAAAGGAACAAGTTATCTGTCAAAATATCGGCAATTTATCAAAACATATCAGCAAACTATAATAGAATAGACGACAGGAATACTTGGCCATGATCCAGAATCAACGCAACGCCACATATTTAGATGCAGAAACGTGGTATATATTGAGATGCTACAGTGTATTTTGTGGCACTAAGAGTGTGTAAGCTGCAAACATTTTCATTGCATTTTCATTCCAGTACAATAATAGCCAGTAGACAGTAAGCTAACGATAAACTTATTCTAAAAATTCAAAATGGCTAATGTGCATGTATATCAACCAACCCTTTCACATATGTATTCTTATGTATATGATATTGAATGTATAATGATGCGTCTTTTGCGTGAGTAAATCCGAGTTTTCATTGATATTGTAACCATTTTTTTGGTGTTTCTGTTGTGGTTCTTTTTGGTGATGTGGTGAGATGCTACTAACAAAAGAGAACTATCTCTATTTCTACGTAAAATGACAGCTATTGTGGAGATGAGGAGCAGGTAATGGAAAGTTGTGTTTTTGAGAGAGAATACATTACTACAGATATGCGAATGCTTGGATGTTGATACTCAATTTTTGCATACATTCATAAGCATCATTTGTACAGTGGCTTCTTCAATGGCCCTTTATGCACATTCTAAATATTAAACAGCCAAAATTCTCTAGTTTCACATCCCCAAGAGATCACTTATGGTTCAGAAATCATGATTATTTATTCACTGTTCCAAGCCACAACGATGCAATGCGAACGACCCATTTCATCACGTTTACTTTCAGTTTTCACACAGTCAAGTATACTCAGACATGTGCGTGTAAGAGGTAAATGGCGTTGTGTTACCAAATGTTACTAAAGGTTACCAAGTAGTGCCACTTGAAAATCATATTCAGTAACATTTCTTTTCCACAGACAAAGATCAACATTAAAGTGTTAGTGTTAGGATGCTCTGATTGCATTGGGAAGAGTCGAATGATGATGATGATGATATGAGCATGTATCTGTATCTACGTACACACGCATTGCTTTACAGATGTATTTTATGCAATGCACAAATGAGCCACAAAAACCTAGCAAGCTGTCTGACTGGAGTGATAATTTTTACTGATTGATTTCGTTGTTTGATGGTTATTGCCACTGAAATCTAGTTTTTCTCTAAATATTTAGCGTGGTCGACTACACCCCTTTCTCATTAAAAATAAATCATGATTAGTAAGGAGTCCAAGTAGATTTAAATATAATGCTGTAATAAAAGTGAGTATACGTCCGATACAAACTGTTGCCAACGAGTCACATAGTCACAGTGCGTTGGAATGAAATAAAAACTAAGGAAATCGTTTAGCATTCAGGTCTACATAATGTTCCACTTTAGCATCTGCAATCTAGTCTGCAATAATTTTAATGAGAATGGATACCCTTTTAAATATAACCGGGCTCCTCTCCCCATTAGTGAACACTTCGTCATTTTTATCAATTGCGGTAGGGCTTGGCTTGGCAGCATCAAAATGGGCGAAAATTGTTGAGGTTTGATTTACTTTAAAGATTCTAGTTTAGATAAGGGAAATGTGAAATGCACAAAAATGGTGATGTTAATATTGTACATGCATAACATGTAGGTAGCTCTATTTTTTTGAATCACCCAAAAAGAATAACGAAGTTGGGGATTTTCCAACTGAAATCTCACGCACTTCTAAACGCCATTAATGCAATGATATAGAGTTACTGAAAGATACAATGTTGCCCTAAAACCGTGTGTGATAAAGAGTTTAGAGGAAATCTGGAAGTAATCAAAGTCATTCTTTATTGTCATTCGTTCTAAATTAAATTGCAACTACAACGTGACCAAAACTAAAACATCTACAAGATTAAAAAAAAATTTAGAGTAAAAAACTCTTTTTCAAAGAAAATGCGATGATTCCCCATGTTTGTCTTTCTAAACACATTGCAGTAAGGTTCTATCTATGTAATGAATTTTTACAAAAACAAGTCCAATAATATTTACATGAGCAATTTTGAATTAGCTTTGCACCACAATTTTATTGCTTGCATAATACTTCATTTGCCACTATAAAAATACCATAATTTGCATACGGTACTCAAGTTTATATGTAAAAATGTAGGGCAAGCCTAAGTAGTAAAATCGGCATCAACAACAACCAAAACAGGCAAAATGGAAATGATGCTTTGTACTGACATCAACATTACAAGCACCAGTCGATATTTGCATGGCAATATTACATACTCAATAAAATTATGATGGCTTTATACAAGGAAGACATTCATTTTTATGCAAAACAAGATAATACAAGGAATATGTATTATTTTCTTTCATGTATATTATCTTGCTCTGAATGTTTCTGATTTTTTTGCAAATAAAAGTTTTTATATATAAACACTATGATGAGGCGTTGAAGCGATTACAGATTACAAAATCTTAAAACTGCAAACTTCAGGAATTTTCAATTAGCATCTCATTTTCACGTGACACAGTTTTACATATACACCTGTTATTATTAAAGAGCTACAGCTGAATTCTTAAAAGTTGTTTCCTGCTTCATGAAGTTTTATGAAAAGCAACAACATGTTGACGAACCTAAGCAGCAATTTTATTCCAAGCATTTATTTTTTTTCTAAGAAACGTCAAATCCTTAAAAAAAACTCAGATTTCTTATCGTTAGTTGATAATGTAAAGGTTGATGGTGTATATTCATGCATGGAAAAGTGAATGTTTTTGAAGTCATCTTTGACAAAAACATAATGGAATAAAAAGTAATTAAAATCCTTTATGTATTTTTCAGCTTGGGTACTTGGATGGTGGATGTGCAAAACTGTTCCATATATCCAAGGTAAAAAATGTTGAGATAGCCTCTCATCATAATGTGGATTGACGCAATCTTTTGACCTTTGCTCATGAGTTTTTGAACCCACAGTTTATTTAGTTTTACACGTAATGTATCAACATGTGCTCATCCATATTCCCATAGTGTATAAAGACCTAATGAGATGATTTTGATGGTTCCTTCACAGGCGTTTCAGTTTGTGCATCCGTCTACTCTTTGGTAGCAGTTTCTTTGGACAGGTATGTACTTATGTCACGTTCCAGTCTAACTCTGGAGAATATAATTATTGGAGAGGGATGTAATTTGACGGTTGCGGTTGAGTTTTTCCGATTTTCCAAGAACATGAAAAACAATGAAGTTCGTGTTGAGAAATTGACATGTTTGATGCATTTCAGATGTTCTGCCATATTATTTCCTTTGGGAGGTGGATTCACCAAAAGGAAGGCAAGAGGAATCATCCTCATAACATGGTTCATTTCTTGCTCGCTGGCAATGCCATGGGCCCTCTACTTTGAAATTATGGCTCCCGACCCGGAAAATCATCCCAGCATGATTTTTTGTCTAGAAAACTGGCCCGAAGGGATGGATGGTGATTTGTACTTCTTAATTGGAAATCTTCTACTTTGCTACCTGTTCCCACTCATTCTGGTATCTCTGTGTTATATACTCATCTGGGTGAGAGTGAGTTACCGACAGGTTCCCACGGACTCAGCAGCTGCTCTCCAAAAGGTTCATCGAAAGGCAAAGATTGGCGTATTGAAAATGTTGATCATAGTAGTCCTAGTATTCCTCCTTAGCTGGCTTCCCCTCTATGCTTTATTTGCCAGGATTAAATTAGGAGGTTCTTTGGAACCATGGGAAGAAAACCTGATCTCAATCGCAACTCCGATAGCACAATGGCTTGGATCTTCAAACTCTTGTATTAATCCAATTTTGTATGCATTTCTGAATGTCAAATTCAGACGAGCATTTCAGTCTTTGTTGCCCCAATGCTTTCATCCTAAGCATCCTAGTCATTTGAGTACTACCAAATCTTCGCTTTTACACAGACCTCAAACCTCGATGTACAATATGAATACGACGGGAGTATAAATTATTTTGAAATTTTTCCCGAATTTTGACTGCATATAATTGCCAGTTTTGACATTTTCTGTATTCTTCGTTGTATTTGTTTTTATGAAGCTTTTTCATACTTATAAATTGATAGGTTACGGTAGGTCATAGTACTTTCCATTTATGTCATTTTCATCTTTTTGTCAGTGGATATCGACCGACAGAATTGTTATGAGTTGTCACGATGTAAGTCGATATTTAGCAAGTTTACATTCTCCCATCTCATATTATGACCAACGATACTCATTTAATCTAGGTAGTTATATAAATGGTTCGGTGCTAGAAAATGTTACAAGGTGTCCACAATTTGGTCTTGTAGTATTTTGGTAGTACGTAACCGATTGGAATCACACCGTACTTTATTGGAGAGAATACATTGTCGCAATATATTCATTCTTCGCTTCATCAACATTAAGAATTTATACATTATATGAGAAATATTACTTCAATGCACTATATGCGTTTTGTCTTTAGTCTTCTAGTTAGTAGTAATGTTCGAGTATTTATGATATCAAATGGTTTAGTTTAAAGTACCAATGAACGTAATTGTATTACACTACATAAGTACCTAATTAAATAAATTTAAAAGTACCTCATAAATTTGTGGATCAATATATTACCCTTTGTTTGAATCTAATTTAAGAACACAACGAATTTTTTTTAGGAAATACTGATGACGTATAAATGTTGTTTAAGTTGGTTGCCCTTTAACTTCCGATGTTTACTCAGTGTTGTAAGAACTTGCAAAAGCAAACATGGTATAAGAGAATTTTTGCGACTTGCTTCCCGTATTCCTAGAAGATATGCATTTGACAGCTCTCCATGGGAGATAAAAATCATGTTTGCTTGCGGTGTGCCTGATCTGCTAGCAAAATGTTTTACTGTGTCTATCTATACATATTTATGTGATTATGTGTTTGTGATTATATACATTCATTGATAAAGCTTATTATAAACTGGATTAATATTGAAATCGCACATTATATCAAACAATTCATATTTACTATACAATCTATTCCTGAATGCAGTTGGTTGTTTACAACTCGGCCTTAGCCAAATATCTCGTCTAAAGTTATCTTTAAAGCTCTGCTAATCCCTTAAAAGAGACGCGCGGCCAAATTCGGCGCCGTCGCCAACTGCATTTAGGAATGGCCTGTAGAATAAGTAACAAAGGACACTTTGTATTAATGCTTCAGTATAAACTGTAAGTAAACGATATTGTGTGTAACTATTTGTGACTTATGTGGAATAAAACAAATATTGCTTTAGTTGCATACGTTCTCCGAGACGTTTTTATTAACATGAAATTGTCATACTTTATAACAATGAATATGCCACACAAATTATGTTACTTCCATATGTTTTCTATGCTCTATACATCAGGCAATGCTTGCACAAATTTTTTACAGTAAGATTAGTAAAAATTACGACATTTAAAAAAAAACTTAGACAGGAAATCCGTACAAACAATGTTATATAAATGTAAATACGTCATATAAGATTCATCTATGAAGCACCGGAATTCCTATGTTAGTGTCTCTGCTGCTACTCAAACGCATTTCACTTAAAATATGCGCAATTGTAACCTTACTGATTATTTATCATGAGAAAAATTTCTAAATGCACGGGAATGTTATGAACGTCCAATTACATAATGAAATTTTAGCGTATATTGTTAATAAAATATTAAAGTTTCAAAAATTATGACGAAAATGAGGAAGGAAATGTAGCTTTGCTACTTTTGGAGCGAGTTTGTTTACGTTTCCGGATAAAGTAGCTACCTATTCCTCTAGATACGGGGCACAATGATGAATCCGAATCTGAAGACGTATCTTCCCATGGGGAGCAGTCGGTAATTGTTCCCCTTAGTAAAATTGCTCTCCTTCTTCTTACCTCTTTCCGCCCATGTTTCCTACTGAATCCAGATTCATTTATTTTGTTGTTTCCCATCTTTGCTTTCCCAGAGGACCAGCCCTTCCATCCCCTTTCATTCATTCCAGCCTTCCCATCAAGCCCCTTGCGTAAGAGCATATTAAAATCGATTATTGTGAGACATGGTGCGTCAGTATCAGTATCTGAATGGTTTCCTTGATTGCTTCTAGAAAAAGTCTGATTTTCTTTATTGTTCGATTTTACTGTGACACCGATGATTCCCCCACCCCCCACTTTTCTACCTGTTGTAGCCCGAGGTGCCCGTACCCTTTCTCTTTGTCTCTTAAAAGAATCATATGACTTGTTCTGAGTTGAGGTGCCCGGAAATGAGTAGTAGTTTTCATGCAAAATGCTAAAATCAAAAGTTCTAAACGCTGGCTTTGTAGCCGAACTTTGAGGAGGAACTAATTTACTTTTGCTTGGTTTAGGACTGGTGGGTGGACTTGCTGAGCTGTCGCGAACAGTTGAAACTGGAGGTTTACTAACCATATTACGCATAGCAAGACGGCCTCGTGCTGCACGTTTAGTGTGCTGTTGCTGGCGTTTTGCATTTTCACGGGCTCCATTAAATTTGACACTTTTTGGAGCATCATCCTCATCTGAGCTTGATCGCGATATGTCACTTGAATCACTATCCTCATTTTCAGCAGTTAGTTGATTTAATTTCACAACTGTTCGTTCAGGGGTAGCATCTTTACTCAAAGAGCTTCGTGGAGTGTTCCAAGCATCACCGTTACCTCCGTTGGAAATAGCAGTTTTCTGAGTTGGAGAAGAAGCCTTAGCACCATCACCTTTTGACTTGGGTCTCGAGCGACTTCTAGAACGAGATTTTCTCCTCACCACTCGCTTTTTCTCTGCATCCTGGTTTTGGTTTGGACCGGAAGGTGCTGCTGTAGCTGCACTAACTGGAATCAATCCTGTTACACGAAAGTATTCGAAGAATGTTCTGACAACGTTGCGCCCAAGCCTAAAATCTTGTTTATGAATGGAAACGAAAGTTATATACATATAACGAGTGCATACACATGAATCCACAATCCCGAATTTACTTTTACTTACATCCATCTTCGTTATAGGAAACGACAGAATTTGTCACAGGCTGATGGTATCCAAAAAATGATACTTCCAACGTGTAAACATTCACTGTACTTCTTAAAATCTCACATAAATGTCTATACCAATATAAAAAGTCAATAAATATAAGAAAATATTCGAGATAAATTGTATATACATATATCAAAACCTTGAAAGCTTTCAGCCATCTATAAACCTTTAGATTGTCATGGTTGCTAACTTACCTTCTTGCAGTTCCAGCTTTCACTGGATCTCGATTATACATGGTGTGGCTAGGATTATAGTCATCTGCGTTATGAGCAAGGAGCTTTGGAAATAATATATGCCGTTCGAATCTAGAATATCAAACGAGATAGAAATGTGTACCATACTCTCGTGCAATGATTTAATCACGTGGGAGTAGAATAGAATACCTATAAACGTCATCATATGCATTTCCATGAATGAAGGCACTCATTAAACTGGTGTGTGCATGAAGATCGATCACCATATCAAGTTCTGCAGTCTGAAATATTTTTTTTGAATGAAATCTGGTTCACTGTTTGAGCTAAGGATTATGCAAAAATGAAGACTCAATCCTTACTTTGCTGCTATCGAGCTCAATTAGGTAATTTCTTAAAGCACTTAGGGTGGGATGGGCCCAAGGGGATATTTGATTCCATTGACGATTCAAATCATAGCCCATTAACGAACATCTAAAAATTGACAAGACGAACACGTTTTTGAGTTGGCGTCATTAACCCTTAAAATTGACTCTAATTATTATGAATAGTATACCTACCTGAAATTGCCAAGGTAAACGCCATCCGGATTAATCATTGGGACAATTTTTACAATTACATGATCACGAATCGCTATAGCAATCGGATGACTGCTGAGCATGAAATCCATTAATCCTATGAGAAACGATTTATGAATTATATAGCATAACAAAGAGCGTTAAATTAACCATGTAAAATATGTCTCCCACCTTGTGCAACATACGAAGTAGGAGATTCTCCGGGATGGGACCGTGCCAGCACTACCACAACTTTTGGTCTTTTTCCAGCCAACACGGTTGGACTCGCTATCGTTATCACGTCTAGCTTTCTATTTTGCTACAAAATTCGTGAAAAAATCATGAGGCGTAAAATTTATTTGAATTGAATTCCAAAAAACAAATTTCAACTTAAGTAAATCATCAATTGCTAATTTGACTACATTGTCACTCCAAATTTATATAATTTGATACTTGATTCAAATACAGTTTGCTTGTTTGAAAGTATGTTCACTTCAAGGCCATCCCCAAATTACTTAATTACAGTCAACACACACTTTTTTCCGGTTTGTGTACCTTTTACAAGAAAGCCTGTGTGAATTTCAGACGACGACGATGCTCTCTAATTCTAAGACCTTGTTTATGATTGAAGAACACGGGTTGTACAATCTTAACATTGCTAAACTAGGCGAAAACAAGGGCACGTAATTCAATTGCAATTCATTAGATGTTGCAGTAATTGTGCTTCTTATTTTACTAATTTTGACATGTAAAAGACCAAATGAATGTAATTTATGCAATACCAACTGCTGGAAGGAACCCTGTGTATTTAAGAGAAATAGTGTTTTTGGCACTGTAAAATTACTGATTCTCGGCTCTCGTAAATTGAAGTTCTTTCATAAGCTAACATACACATATATTATAATTTTGTAGATATAGATTGTTAAGCTGTAACATGTAATCAAAAAGTTGGGAGTCTCAGCTTCATTACACTTACAACTCTACTCTCCCCCAGTGTCAATTATGTGAGGTATAACTTTCTAGTACCAATCATAAACTATCAACATCTAGCTCTAAGACCTGTCAAATTTTTCGATCCTTTCCAAAACCATCAAGTTTTACATAGCTTCTTGCTCTCCTCCTCGCCAAGAGAAGAGCAAGAGCGGTCACCGCATTGCGGATAGACTTCCATACATTTGGGATGCATGACTATATAATGATATGATATGATGCTGGTACTATATCTATATCTATAGGAATACCTCATACTAAAAAAACTACTTCCGATAAAGTAAGTACGTCAAGTCGAAAAAAAATTGTGGCTTCTTAGTATCCAATGGAAAATGACATGCTTTCTTGTGTTTGTAAACTAGGTATGCATAATATGGATTTTTATGTTTGGTATTTAAAACTCACCAGAGAGTATCCAATGGTTTCCCGACGGAAGTAAGGAAATTCTCGTTGCTCAATCAACTCCAAATGAGCTTGGCACCGGGCATACGAGTATGGAAAGCTGAAAGCAAACTGATACACATCTTCTTCTCGATCAAATGCAAACGCAAATGATAAAATATAATGGTTTCGATGCTCGGGAGACTTGTGATAATAAACGTATTTTCCGGGAAGTCGTTGCCTGTGCAAAAAGTTGTAAAAGAGTATTGTCGTCTTCAGTAAATGGAGTTATGGAGGTTAGATCACACACCATCAACCAAAATGAATGCTTTTTCAGTAAGACAAGTGGAATCAGTAATGTCAGTATTATTTTCATTTCACGCCTCATTTAAACTAAATGAAAATATCAGTTAATTGAGGAAATGGACCACTATGGTCAGATTGGGGTAAATTCCGGAATCCAGAATCGAAAAAAAAATCCTGAGCTTTTGACATTGTTCGTTCTACATGGTGGCTAGGTATTTTTATATTAATGTAGCAGAACCAGCAATAGCAGTCCCAAGTTAATGCATTATGAATGTTACGGAGACAAGAGACTAAGTGAACGATGATTATTGAGAGAGCAAATAAATGTGGATTTGGTTTCCGTATGTGTAAGGGAACAACCTCTGAGGAATGGATTGCTATTCTTATAAAACTTACAAGCCTTCAGATGTGGTACATTAGTGTAAAGAATTATGATTTACCATTTGGGTCGACTGGTAGTTTTCACCAATGGTGTCATTCCGTCACGGTATAAAGTCTTTATTTTGCAAAGATTCACCATGTTAAAGATCACCCTCTGGAAAAAAAAGCACACAAGACGTGATGGGTTAGGAAAGCACGCTTTCAAGGTAAGTAGCCTTATTGTTTGTACATGCATGCTTGCTTATAGCATCATCCTGCCATCATTGCCAATTTACATCAAAAAGAGGATCAAATGATGGTACTTTACGCAGCTCAATTGAGTTAAATATAATAGTTTACAATACAGATATTTTGTTAGCATGCTGTGGCAATGTTTCTAAACAAACACCCCCGTTAAATATGTACTGATTTACTTTAGACTGACTCGGTGAGTTTGAAGTTAAATAAGGTCACGCAAAAATAAAAGTCACCGTATTTTTGTAGCTGATAATTACGTAAGCCTACAAATCTGTTTAGTCGGTGAACTTTGAACTTATACGCAATTTTGTGCGAAAACGATTAAAGCGGTAGTTGTCGCCTGATTCAAAAAAGTATGTAGTTATTGAGCTGGTTCTTGTTTTAAAAAATTAATGGAGAATTTTTCAAAAACAAGAACTAAGTCAATAACTGTAACTATCAATGTTTTATTATCATGAACAAATTTCTACAATATATATAATTTTGTTGACGGCGTCAAAACTGAGCGGATTTATTAAGTTGGTTCCACGGCTACAAAATTGCTCATGACCAACCTTCGGATAACTTTCTTCGTGACGGAAAAGTAAAACTTCAAGCATCTTCAAAAACTTAAGCGTATTATCTACTCTCTAGAACTTTACAGTATATAATGTGCTACATTTGGCACATTGCATGCCAGCCAACGGTCAATAAGTGATGAGAATCATAACATAACCACCAATTTTGTTTTATTGTTTTCCTGACACTTTAATATTTTCATACACTCAACTTTAGTTATTGTGTACACTAAAGTCGTCAAAAGCAAACTAAAAAGAAAAAATACAGCGTAGCCCTTACTTTTTGGCTTTTCCTATACACTGTAATAAGTTACCGAAAAATATTGCATGCCTGCTACTTGAAAGTACTATGTGCGTTATAAACGAGATGGTTGTGTGTAAGCTGAAAAGAGCCTCTCTTCAAAAATACTACCACACAATGATGTTGGAATGTTTTTTGTTGAAGTGAATTTACCACTTTTAGCGTTATTTAAAGGTTTAAAGGTACATTAGCAAAATAAATGCATGCTGCTAATGGATGTTAAACATGCCATTCCATTGGGTAGGTGTTAAATGCTTCAAATTGCTCATTGAAACAAAATTAGGAAATTTATATTTTGCCCACATCTTCTGTGCCATTCCCATTACTTTTGCCAATATTGTACAATTGGTTTTGTTGAATTCCAAATCCTTTTATGCTGCATTTGTTAAGATTTGTTAAGTTAACAATGACATTATGAAATTACTATTGATCCGTTAAAATAGGACATATTTCATTACCTTTCACCTACATGAACTTTGTATTGGTTCGAAAATTTACTCACAAACCTTAATTAGAGACTGTAATTAGAAGTCACAGAAGCCAAGTAAAAAAGTAACTTAATGGTATTCTACAGATGCATGACATATGCTAGTCAATATGTTATCAGATTCATTAGATATTTGAGTGATTAATTTCCAGGAAAACATACGTTACCTGATCAGCTCTGACGTTATCTACAACGAAATTGAACCATAGCCTATATCTCGGGTTGCATGTGTCGGGACGGATAAACAAGTCGTATTCGTACTCTGATATAAAATCCACACGTCCAAGGTTCCCTTTAAAACCGAAATAAAACCTATTTTGTAATATAATGCGGATAATAATTAAATCATATTCTCAACCAACAGCAACACCATGTTATCACGAAAGTCTTAATGACGTGGAATATTGGAATAAAAGTAATTAGTAATGCTTACCACTTTCATAAGACGCATCAAAACAAAGGTGACCACGTTTTGCTTTCCCACTGTGGCCGGGAGGACGAAGCACAATTCTCGTTACATTTCCAAGGCCACCTTCTGCATCGCTGTCGTCGCTCTCTGAGTAAAAATTACATAACACATCATCAACCTCTTCACTTGCTCACCAAAGTGGTCGTTAAAACTAACAATAATATTAAACAAATTGGAACAGAGCTCAATATCTGTAATCAATTTCATATCAACCATTTTAAAGTGATTGACAATAGAAGCAACCTTGTCTACGAACTTCTATCCTTGCCGGATGATCTAAGGGATCCCACGGTTCCATATCCATCTTAAATTATTAATGCGTGATACTACGCAATTCACACCGGTCAAATGTGTTGATACGGATTTTGGAGAAACGACTAAAGAATTCAGAGCTATAACTGCATGATTTAACGTAAAGCTGTAATTCGATTATCAGCTTGTATTTAAACTATTTGATAACTTCTGATGGAAATACTAAAACTACAATGCGTTTGGACTAGCTCATTTTTCATTGTCTCAACACCTTTTTCGAATAGAGGGCCTACAATGTGGGCTCACTGGAGTGTAGTTAGCAACTGCAAGAAATCTTTTGCTGCAGTGAAAGTGAAACGTGCAAAAGCAAGAGTAATCAATATGTTTGGTGCTTGAGAAACAGACATAAACGCTAAGTTTTATCAAAGAAAACAGTATGACACTTGACGTGCTTCATTGGAATGGAAAAAAGGTAGTGCATACAAAGTATAACTTTGACTAGAAAGAATTCTCAGGTTGTGTTCTCACATATTCAGAATGTTTGGTGGTGAACACCTGCACGGGCTATTTTAGTGAAAGTAGAAGCGAGTAAAATGTCATGAAAAAAAATCGCATAAAATACTGATAAAGTTTGAGACTTAACCATATACTTTGACTGTGAAAGCAAATTAATACAACCGTCAAACGTGCGATCGTTTTTATATCAACCTGCCAATCAACCAAACATTGATTACAAATGACGTGACGTAAAGGAATGTAATAACATTATATGTGAAATGAAAATAACGCGTTGCACGACAAGTTTGTGCCTTCACAATATTGAAGTTTGTCAACTATGATTAAAACAAAAACGCGTAATTAAGAAAATCTTCAAACAGGCACACGTCAGACTACAGTTCGTTGAACTGACGATGAGTACATGGATGTCTCGAGTTTGCCAACTAAATTAGTTGCTTACAGCGAAAGTTGAGCTTGAGCTCGCTTTTTAGATTCTCCCAATCATACATTTACACCTGTGGGGCTTGTACAGTGTCCTCATATTAAGCACCTGTAGAGTCCTCAACTTCTGTAATATTATGCATTCATTTCAAGACAAATAATTCAAAACATTTTAAATGAACAAGATTTCTTTTCATGTTTATATTTTCCTACCTACTGAGTAGATTTAATTCTAACATTCCTTTAAGTGATCTACCAAAATGAAAATGAACACCAATGTTTTTGTACATGTTGGAAATTAAGCTAAAAAAATTAAACGCTTCTAATAAATAAATGACAATCAGTTCACAATGCAATTTTGGGCAAATATTACAGAAACCATTTATTGAGGCGTGGGCGTGACATAAGAAAACAGGATGGCATGTTTTTTCATAAAATTAGCCAATGCAAGGGAACGAACATCGCAAACAAACTATTACTATGCAGCATCGAAATGCCAACTAAAATCAAACCTTTTGCAGCAAAGGCGAATAGTTGCCCTGTCATAACTTTAGATATTTTTTGATTGATGGATACGCATAAAAACTCCCAGCATGCAAGAAACAATGCATGAGTATTGAAATATTCTAAAGGTCCGGTACCCTTTATTTTGCTATGGTGCGATTTTAATGAAATTCAATAACAGTTTTATTAAATTTTCGAAGAAAAGCGAATCCAAGGCCAAGCATTGATACCATGTAGTCTGCCATCTAATCAATGGACTGTATGTTGTGAAATCTTCCCAAAACAACAGAAAAAATACATGATGTCGACTCATTTATACATAATTTACAAAATTCAAGCCGATTAATTCAGAATCACATGCTATCAACTATCCATCCACATATGATATTTGTTAGCATCGAGGAGTAAAAAATGAACGAAAAACTTCAGACTAATGCCGATACATTACATGTGACGAAAAAGGTCGCCTTTTGTAACTAACCACGTCACATAACTTTATTTGTATGTCTTAAAAGTTCATTTATTAAATCTCATTCTGCGTATTCAAAATGCATTACCATTATGATTTTGGTTTGATAAGAAACTATCTTTGTTGACGTAGGAACCAGCCCTTTCAAAAACTTACCTGAATCCAAACATACAAAGAAATTAGGCTTTTAGGAGTTCGCAAAAAAGTCTATTTATCGGGATTAAAGTAAAAGAGGTGAAGTGAAGATTCACTACGCAGCGAATACGTAAATCGTGTTAATACAAGTTCCTTTGCACTAGCTGCCTCTCAGAATCTCTAGAGTAGGCAAATCCTTTCTCCTCCTACACCTACTTCTCATTGTAATCCCTCATAATAAGAATGCGAAACTTCCTTTTCATACTTTCAGCTCTTCCTACGTTCAAATTTGAGATCCCGTCACTCCATTCAAAAGGTATTTCAAATCTAGACGTTGAGTCAGTGCAGTATTACGCAACCATCCAATTAAGCATACCTATAAACTGTAGGTTGATATATCATTATATAACTGTTCTAATTTATTTGAAAAATGCAAAAACGAGTTTTGTGGACATGGGGTAACAAAACTTTCAGTGTGCGCTAGTACGAAATTTGGAATCTGTTGGGAATGCATGAAATTTAATTATTTGCATGCAGTTAGATACAGTAATGCATAAAAGCACTTGGGATTTGTAGAGTAAGCTATTGTTGAATTTGTATCTACTTATGTATATATTGCGAGCAGCTTGAAATTGTTGAGACATTTCTTAAACTTTGCGAAAAGTTTTGAAAGAACCATTGGGGCATCTCTATACCTGCAAAAGATTTGCGTTCTAAAGATTCTTTCCACTTTCCCCCATAAGAATCTTTCTACTTATTTGCAAATTTTCATTTCTAATTAATCAACAGCACAACAAATCAAAAACATTAATTACTATGGAAAAATTACCACGTACCTGACATCACAATACATATAGTTTTTTTCAGCTAGCTGCCACTATCAACAAGCCTTAGATCATCAGTCATCATTCCTTTGGTTTGGCAAATTTGTAAGAATGTACGGTAATTCTAATATTGTGGAAATCTAATCGATTTTTTTTCACCTGCACTTAGGGCCTTAAACTCAAATTAAATTCCATTCAGTACGAGTCTTATTCAAACACTCACTGAGTACTACTTAAGTTCAATCAACCATCGAAAATGTTATATGATAGTTCAATGTAGCCGAAGAAAAGAATGAAAACTGTATACATGCCAGTGGATGTGGCCTTTTGATTTTTCTGAGGTAGTAGGCCATTTTAAAAATGTAACAACATGTTCATGCTAGAACAATTTCATTACTGAAATGAGAATGATTTTGGTCCCCGAAATTCACTGTAAATATAATCACTAGTAAGCAGGTACCAGCGACACAAGTTTCTGGTACTGATAGCAAACTGAAAATGCAAACGGTTGACGCGTTTCATAGACTCAAAAATCGAATCCATTTTTATGATACAGGTGTTAGAGTCGGATAATGTAAAGCATATTAAAAGTTTGGTAAAGGTTTGTCGAAATTGACCGAGAAACCTGTCACTATCATATTCCTCCTATAAAATCACAGCATCTAAAATATTATCATGTGAGTCACGACGTTTATATATGAGATATTCATAAAAAATGATGATGGCACATGGACACGCGTATTTTATTATTGCGAGGTTACTAAAATATAATAAAAGAGCCAACCAAATACTTTTTTGCATACATATTATATTCGTTCGTGTGTATGATGTGATGATGATTATTAGCTTGAGACGGTGATGATGGCGATGATGCATGACTTGATAGGAAAGAAAACCTTTGGTGTTTTCCCTCTCTTCTTTGGAAACCTTTCCCATTCCATTGACTCTCACTTTTGTGATAGGATCACGCCAGGAAATATTCGGACACCTTTGTAACTATTTATTTAATCGGGAGCAACATATTAAAGAATGATTTTGACTGTCTGTCCATCGTCTAAGCAAATTATTGATAAAATTTGAGCTCGGTTGCAAACATTTTAATGAATTTAGGTTCATTAATTTGCGATTTAGTCATGTTGGTTAATAATGTTAGTGGGTTATCAACGTCTCCGTAAATTTTACGATAGTTTCAGATACTTCAGTACATTCATGAAATGTCTAGATGTGTCGTAGATAATAGTTTTAGTTTTGTTCGAATGAGGAAACTCTGTTTGTGTTGCTGAGTTAAACTATTGTGCTTATGTCACGCAAAAACTAATATAAACAAGCTATACATGCTGTCATAACTGGTGAAAGCACATAGCTGGTATTTTGATTTATCAAACCCATTAACGAAAAGCATCAAGTTTGGCCAAAAAATATACAGGTTACATTACGTTCTGGACTGCATCCAAATCAATGGAAGATGCCTGGAGCGTTTTTTTTATGTTTTCCTATCATTCTGTCGACATGAACTCCTGTAGTTATATCAATGAAGCAATTTCCCCGTAGTTGTTTAACTTGCCGCTTTTACGACCTGTTAGTTTCTCATATTATGTTCCGTTGTATCCAAGTATTTTTTATGAGATTTGATATTAATAAGCTTTGATGTCTTCGGATTTGTATGCGTTCTCCAAAAAATATACATAAAAACTCGTCAGGAAATGGAGGCTTCCATGAACAACATATATGCTTATGTTAATACGCTCAGAATTTTTTCTTCGTTGTCACGTTGTCAGTTTTCATTGTAACGAGTGATAGGCTTAAAATTAAAAGCAGGGCGAAATGCAGCCTGGTTTTATTGCACGTATTGCAACATATTTGAAAGTATTGGCAGAATAATTTTGCAGAGAATTGTAATACGATATTCAAATTACATGTTTCGTGAATATCCAACATGATTTCATATGTAGTCAATGTAACTACGCTGCAGAATACTAATGAGTACTTTCCCCAGAAATCCGTTACGGTTACCAAAAATTGCACGTGTTCGTTTGTCAGAAGAAATGGGAACAGGCTGACAGCTCACATATTTACTGATTTTCAATGGTGCTCATCAAGAATTTTGAAAGCAAGTACTAATTGGAGAATTTCCTGGATATAGAAACCACTCTCCATTGCTGGGTGAAGGGCCCCACATCATTTCTTTAATGTGAAATCTCATACTCTTAACAATTATTATCCACCTCAATAAGTTTGGGTTATGGGTTTCAAAGAAAATTTTGTATGTGCCTCAGTTTCGCTGAAATTGACATTCCATGTATGATTTGTGATCCAGTATTCTAAACTCTTTTTTTGTATTTATATTGCGTTAATGTGATACTCACATTCCACAACTATGTATTGAAAAAATGGTGTATAACATCGTAAATGCGAAGTGTGTATGGCGTGCGGGACTTCGATAAAATAAAGTATACTGTGGCTTTGCTTTGCTATGAAAAAAGAAATCCAGTTGTGTCTACAACTCACTATTGCAGCAAAGGCAAAAAGAGGCTTTCCAACGCCGTAATACTAAAGTGTTATTCTATGACCTGTCCTATACAAACAAGAAGACTCTAACTCTTGGCATGAGATGTAATGGTTGTTTACGTAGATTCAGGACTGTGTTAGCTATGTACTAGGCCATGGTTTGACTTTCACTGTAGGCAGTAATCTTTACCTACAACGGCTTGCAGCTTACATCAAGCTTCATATATTGAGATAAAAAGGCAGGATAAATACAACATATAAGAGGGAGTATACCATCATCATACCGGCGAAAATGGCGGAGGCGTATAATTTGTAAGGATCTACGTTTCATATATTACTTTTTAAGATTGGTGTGCGGCTAATGCGAAGCTGTGATGCAATCCTTTTTTACTTAAAAAACTCGGCATTAGTGTTCCATTAGATTAGTCAGTAATTTTAGATATGCAAGTTACATCAAAGACATTAATGTCATAGCAAAACAAATTAAAGCAGTACATGGACAGTCTGTTTTGACTACAAAACATGTAATATGATATAAATTTAAGTTGGTTTGCATGAAACTTACATATCAACACCCAAAGTGTGTGTGCATGTATCAAGTTTTGTTTGAAAAAATTAAAAAGTAGACGAAAAAACATTTTGTCCACTTTCCTCAACATTTTCAGATGATGCTGAGTTGAGATGTTGATTGTATACGAATGATCATATTTGACCACTAATTTGTCATCTATATAAAAAGTAGCTGACAAATGTAGGATCGTATATTATCATGGTAGTTGATAATCATAGAATATTAATCTTTGAGGAAAAATGTTCATTACGTAGACGCCAGAACTAGACGGGGTTGAGCAAAGTACATTGCCATTCTTGTTTCGGAGATCCCGCTGACAGCTGCGTTTGTCCTTCACCAGGCCGGGTTCTTTCGTTTCCGAGTAAAGCCCGATCACGTCGACTTCGTCCCATCCACTCCGAACAAGCATCTAGTGCAGAACTGACTATAAAAGGAAAACAATTCCCATTTGCCCATCTTCGATGTATCAACATATACTCGTAATTGATATGCACAAAGCTTTCCATTGTGTTGTATGGAATGGAAACTCTTGTAATGAGATGATATTTCACCGGTGTATTAATAATGGGATGTAGGAAAGCACTACTCTCTCTCTGGAAAACGAAAAAAAAGGCATACAAGGGCAGGTTGAAGTTGAAAGAGAGAGAGAGAGAGAGTAGTAGTGGTAGCTCCTCGTATGTCATAGTGTTCAATGAAAGATAGGCACATATACATAAAGCGACTAATGCTAAAGGCAGGAAAAGAGAAAAGTGGTATGCTTTGCAAAGCCATGCCAGTCTTGGTTTTTTTAGTTCCCTCTGAGTTAGGGAATTGTGGTGGTGGTTGTTGTATGAAGAAAGTTAGAATGGAACGGCAGGCAATGAGTAGGTAAAAGTACCGAATGTCGTCGTGTCGTGTATATGCTTTCGTTAGGCTGTTGCTGTTTCATGCTTCTGTAAGCCAAAATATACATGGATATGATATGAGCTGGAATGGAATGGTTTTGTATGAATGCAAGTACATGAATTTTAGTTCTGGAGAAACCGCTTACAGTACATCTAAAGTGCTTACTTGTCTAATGTCTTATAGTCTTGAGTTTTGGGGCTCAAAATTTCGTTTCGATCATTTAGTTCCTGCACATCCAACTCGTCAGTTGTGTTCTCTTATCCGTTTGTAGAGGTTCGTCGTCACTCGGTATCCTTTCGTTGCTATTGTCTTTTTCTCCTTATTTTCATCAGTTATCCCAGATTCTGTTGATCATTGTCATCACCAACAATTGAAACCAGAGGTGATTTGCCATCTACAGTAACCTAAAAAAACAATAGTCCACATATCCTTTTAAGGGATCTAATAAGGTAAGCCTAGCGGTTTTGTTCATTTTCTTTACTTGGAATGCACTTTTGACTTGGTTTTAATCATATTTCATTTGTAGTCATCATTTTAAAATTGTATTTGGGTAAATGTTTGCTTACTTCGCTTTCTCAATTTATTTGGGGCTCATATTATATTCCCAAAAAATTTGTTGTGACGTCGGGTTGATTTTCCACCATTATTTTCCACCTATAGTTATTCCTTTGAAATTTAATTTTCAACGAACATTGACAGCTATACACAACTAAACACAATTTATAAGTTCACCATTGTGTCTGTTTCTTGAAGTGTATGAAGTTTTTGATTTCATGTCATCCCGCCTACACTGTCATGTACAGAGGCTACATGTGGAAAATAAGTTGGAGTAAATTGACTTGATGAGCTTCAAATACCTGAAGCTATGATGACTGACTTCATATAAGCATGTATGTACCATTTGATACCGGAATGGTTGCGTTCTGCAAACAAAACATCCATTGTCAGTTGCTGACTTTAAAATTTCTACCGTGTCACAGCTTTTTTTTATCACAGGAACAATATACATAGAATCAATAGCGCATAAAGCCATTTGACGGTTGATCAATAAATTGTTTACGCATTTTTCATGTATATGCCGAATTCAATGTCATAATTTATAATTTAAGTACATTGAAAAGGTTTACAATCCACGGTATCAAAAAAAGAAAAGTGTGTTTCGATTGTAATATTAGGAAATACGAGCTTTGCTATCGTTGGAATAAACAATTTGTTGGCAATAAAACCAGGGTTTAGAATCCCTAAAATACACACCTAGTCCACAAACCATATAATTATCGATTCAGAGTGTTGTCTTTATTATTTGTTACCACCTTGGCCATTACAAATGAAGTTAAAAAATATAGTAACCTTTCTGTACTTACGTATCTGTGAACTTGTTAGGATTAAATGAAATGCTGATAGATGCCAGGCTAGTTAAAGGCAAGTATTTAGCAAATTTAGAGGCTGAGGTATTATGGGACAAGCAAACTTTTGACTAAGAATAGAACTCATAACCTGAATTCATAAGTGGTTGTGTATGTACATTAATGGGTAGTCACGATGTTATGTGTCATCAACGTTTACAATCCTGAATTTCCCATCCGATTTCGAATTTTTAGGGCTGATTTAGCAAAGCACCAACAAGTAACGGGAGAAAGAGCTACATGACAAGCAGGTTTTTACATGCGGTGACGTGGAAAAAAAAGTTTGAAAGAGTATTGTATGCACATCTAAGATGGGAAGCTAAAGCATCAACAAAAATGACAGTAAGGTATCAACAAATTCCATGTTCATGTTGAAATTACAATGATGTTTGATTGATACATCCAGAAATGTATTGGTAATGCATGTAGCCCCCACTCAGCTCTTTCCAGAACGTTAGCATACCGGAGCAGACTCCCCTTATCCTAATGTTGGATGTATCTTTGTACGTACGTACTCTATCACAACATGTATGTTTTAGTTGGCTTTTCCATTCGCAGAATATTTTGCTTTCATCAGTTAGCGTGTGCTTTTTACTCAGAGACACGCTCATTCATCGCTCTCTCTCTTTCTCTCCCCCTATTCCAAACACTCTCCAATCATAAGGACGCGTTACAAAAGAGATGACGAGGAAAACACATTGTGTACTCCACATTGTGATGCATTGTGCTCCCTTGCCACTAACCAAATTACTTTCATCAACTAAGCACAGCGTAATACATAGATACATACAGGGTTTCAATACATATTTAAAGAATGGATAGAATATCAAAATGTAGGGAGTATGATTTATTTTGTGACTACATCCAAAATGTATTTTCTTGACACCCTCTGCCAACTTCATACGTATATATACATGTAAGTTTTTTTAGCCATTGCTTTGCTGCCATTGTTTGATCTCTCCAGCAACAGCAGCAGCAGCCAAAATAGTGAATCCGTATATGGAATGAAAAGCTACTAGAAATTTTCTCTTTCATATCAACAACAACGTGATGCAAGGCTTCGTACTCGGAAATACAGTTCTACACAATGCTTGTGCTGGCGCTGGCACACATCAGTTTTAGTATACTGCATGGATGGATGGTATCAATCGGGAATATTAGATGACATTACGGCGTGCATCACTCATATTTTATTTCATTATTCATATGGTAACATACATATTTTAATGTACTTTACTCCCATTCCCGACTGTTCATCTATCTCCTATCTTTACTCTCCTATCTCCAAAAAAAACTTACCTGCTTACTCCATATTGTTGCTGCAGGATTGGCACGAATACTGTCTGACGACTGAACAATATCACACCGCAGACAAAAAGTACATGCATTACAATACTTAGCTCACCCACATACATCCTTCCCCTTTATTTTGATATAAATGAAGTAGACTATAAACTATACGGGCATGAATTCATTGAATGCAGCTTCTGCTTTTGAAGTTACCCTCATAACTATTTCGGAGAATTCGTTCCTCCCTTGTGTTTCTCCTTTCCCACTCCAATTTGGAAGATGAAGGAAACTAGCGTCTGTCTGCAGCTACTTCCAAACACTCTCATGTACCCAAAACTACCTAACTAATATATATAAAACTCTCGTAGCTAAAACATACTTTCTCATACAAACTTTGTAGGTAGGTTCCAGAGTCGTAGATAAATGCACATGACATTTGCAAAAAAGTGGAATCTTATCATATCGTTTTTGGGTGTATTATAATATATATATATATATATAATGTGTATGCACTAATGTACAATTTTAAAACGACGCACCCTCATTCAACAGTAAGTTAATGGAGAAAATGAATACCCTAACTACGACTTAATTTATACCACTGATATAATAAATGTACATAGTAGTCAACATCGAAAATGTGATATACGGCATGGAATTTATGGTTTTCTACGATTGAACATGGGATTTATAAGCCAAAAGAGAGAGAGAGAGAAGAGAGGGTAGGCAAGAAATGCCGAATAAAAGGTTAACGGCGGTTGTCTGCAGAGATAATAGCATAGAAGCTGCTGCAGTAGCGTAACATGAAGGACGCGTGTATCTCGCTATGCCTCTGGAAAAAGTGAAGTTCGTGTTTTCCCTGTATATCTAAAAAGCACACAAAATTTGTTGGGGGAAAGGCAATGAACAAGAGTTGAGCATTGAGGAAACAAGTAGCAGAGCAGCGGCGGCGGTGGTGGTAGTGGTGGTAACACAGCTCTCAGTATTGCCATGTTCGTAGTTGGGATCGTGAATGCAATGAGAATGGGAGTAGCAGGAGCAGAAAATGTGCTGATGTGATATCTAATTTCGGATAGGAAGCATAACACCAACAACACTTATATACATACAATATACTGTGTCGGGGAGACTAGTAGTAGCAGCAGCCGTCGTTCCCAAAAGTTGGAACGAGAATCACGACTTTTTTTGTGAATAGCGGATCTATCAACATATTATATATATGGATATATATAGTTTATATATATATCTATTCGTATAGTTAGTTCTATTATACACAATGTGCTGTGTTTGATGTCATACATGCATCAAAAGGTATATATGTGCCCACATTAAATTATATTAAAAGTCCTGTTGGAAGCGGTAGTGGTGGCCAATGCAATGCTGCTAAGGTGGAGAAATACTTGCTGACTACTGCTGTTAGTAGGAACAAGGAGAACATTAGGAGCAAGCAACTATTGGCTTCTGCAACGATATAACGGGAATGAACCGCTATAGTTTTGCTAAAAGAAATAAAATGAAAGCAACAAACTTTCTGGCCCTCTTCTTACTGCAAGTCCTATTAGACCCCTGTTATGAGAAGCTCCATGTTCCTCCACATATATATATTGTTTCATTGTTGGCCAAGTCTACAAGTGTATTGGTAGCGATTGCCGCAGTAAACTTGAGCATAAAAAAACTAGCATATATAGTGAGAGAATTGTCTCTTTTCATCCGGGCACTGTAGATCTAACTCCGAATGGATCCAACAAAAACCTTCTACTGCATAGAGAACAAGAGGGAGGGAGAGAGCGAGGATGAAACCTTAACTTGGAGAAAATTTTGAACGGTTATACAGAAGAAAGGAATGAGCGAACGAACGTAGAAACATTATATTATCAGGAAAGAAATGAAATGAAACTGGGGGAAAAGAGCGTATACGAGAAAGACACAGTGAGAGGGCAAAAGAGAGTAAGACCAAAGTAAGCAAATGAACGAAACTTGGAAAAGAAGTTTACTCATACTCCTACACTCGTTTCTACTTGGTGCTGCTTCCACTTACACACTCTCTCCCTCTAAACTACAGTTGTTGACGAAACAAGCTAGTGAGAGTAAAAGAGTGAATGCCAGACAGAGGGCAAGTTCGTTATCGATTTGCTTGTCCCAGGGTACGCACATATACATCCATGCACCACTCAGACTTACATCATCTGTTGTACATGTAGTGTTGCTTTTCCTTCAAAAAAAAGGCTTCAAAACTGTAGGCAGAGGCACGCCTTTAAAAAAACCATGAATTTCTATGAAATGGCGTCTTATTTCAAAACAGGGGAAGTGTTTCGTATGTCAATATAATGGTATAACCATTTTCCATGAGGATCCATTAGACACACAAAACAAACATCAGGGAGATGATGATCATGATGATTGGTTTACAATTTATCCATCAGTATTCGAATGGCAACCAAGCCAAATTGCTGATTTAGGCCCATTCTTAATATTTTTTAGCAATACACACGTACACACCAAAATGTGATGAGAAAAATTGTAATGGTACGACGCCGATATAAAAAAAACATAAAATCATGTACGAAATGTCCTTTGGACTTTGCTTAGATACCTTTTTTGTTACCACTGTTGACTTAGGAAAATTAGAAGCAAAAAATGTGATATTAAGTACATATAAGCGTATCGGGGCATCTAGCGACTTTTCTCTCAACCTTGGTGCTTACCGTGCCTTGCAATAGTATGAATGTGGTTATATCTTGTGAAGAATTTAATTTCCGTCTGCTGCAGTCAAACGAAGTTGGAATTGGAAATATGTACATAGCTTCATAACAAGCTTGATAGCATTAGGAAAGCCTTTTCAATGTCACTCGATCAAAACAAAATCTCGTCCTTTTTGAAAGCAAATCTGTAGTAAAATAAACAAAACTTTCCATTGAAAATTCATGAATGAATGCTTCTCGAGATATCCCCATGAGCTCGCATTTGATGCTGAGAAAACGAGTACATTTATTGGAAGCGAATTCATTAAGGCTGTTGGATGCAACTCCTTGATTAAACACACATGTGTGTTCGAAAGCATATCAATTTAGTATATAAATACATGTCTATACGCTACAATATAGGAAATCACACCCTCTCACTGTCGGATATTATCAAACGAAATGTTTGACGCGATAGGAATACGAGTGTGTAATCTGTTTAGAGGCAATTGTTGCCAACCAACGACCGTATTTGTATTTGGATACATAAAATCCATTGGGGTAGTTCACAATCAAATGCATCTCCTCAAGCAATATACGCATACTGAAGCCGATGATACTGATAGACGTGCTTTTTTGCCTGTATTGACAAGAGACCGTGAAATCTGATCAATATACTTTTCACTATGAATGATACAGTGACGTAGATTTAGCTTTGAATGGAATAGCTATTGTTGCAGTTGTGAGGGAGAGACACTTAACTGTTATTGTTGTAGCCAATGTTCAGGAAACTTGAATGTAAAGTACTCGGGACATTAACAAATGAATTTAGTTTTCAAATGAGCTTCAAACTGCAGTAAATATGTTTGCGTTTGGTATTACTTTGCAATAACTCAGACGGTTATTTTCTGTCACTGAGAAACCTCTGCTAGCTACCTCATCATCACAAGAGTGCCTACCAAAAACCAGAATGGCGAGTGCATTACTGGTTGTTTGCAGTTTTCCCCGTTCGCCCAACTGTGTGACGGCATTGCAGAAAACAAGAAAATTTCTTCGTTTGCATCACCCATGAAGCATTAAACATTGCATCCTAATTCAGTAGAAGTGAACCCCATCCTGTTCATCCAAATGGAGCAAATTACAGACATAAAATGTACTTGCTGCTAATAGTGAACACACTCTATGGCTTCTCTAATGACTAACTTTATTTTACACAGTCGATTGAAAAGGAAAAAATTCTGTTCTACAAGTCAGCAATGCAATGCCATATTAGAAAATTACATTCTCGACTGACACTGGTGTACACATTCTTGTTTCCAAGAAGAAGAAAAAAAACTCTATCGCTCATTTCTTGTGTAGACTCTACAACTTGTTTATGGGCTTTTTTAGAAGCTTGTCTTGCTAAATTTTGGTTTCGCAACCAATTGCAGCCTTTCACTTTACTGGATAGTGTTACCAACTCACAGTAGATGTGTGTATAAACGCAGCTCATTCTTCAGCATCCGAAGGCACTGAAAGCAGACTCGCAGAGCAACCACGAAATAATGGACTGCGGATGAAAATGGAGAAAGCGAAGGAAATCTCTTTTCTTGCTATACTTGTTCTTGCGCTCTTCCGGCACCGCATTGCTCCATTACTGTCTCTTAAAACGATCTTCCTTCCATATTACTTGGTAGAAGGTCCTGCAAAGTGCTTAGGCATTTTATGCGTCTCTGTTCATGAGGCCTTACACTTTTTTAAAGATGTTGAGTAATGTTGGCGCTTCGTGGATGATGCAAAGTATAAAAACGACTTCCTTTCTCGTCGCTTTCCAAACAAACTTGAGTTTTTTTACGTCGACAATACTTTGCGATAATACAAGAGGAGGGAAAGGAGATGGATGAATGTAATAAAGTGAGGAGCAGTTTATTCATGTTGGCTATACACATGCACATATATATCTCCTTGATGATGATATAGCTGAAAAGCGAGGAATAAATGTACTTCCTACTCATTCCAGATTGCTACAACAGAGGCTTCATTCAATTCAGAGTCTGAGGGAATCGTTTTTACTCCGTGACAAAATCTTTTGCATTATATTTCAGCTAGTATGAACCTAACATGACATTGTGAGTTCTTCATGCTTCATGCTACCATCTCTCAATGCTTTTAGTCGGCTTCTTATATTAAGCGGACCGAATGACTCGAGTGATTTACCAGCAGTAAATTAACAAACCGCATATTAAAGGATTTCAAAGTTCCCCAAATCTAACTAAAAGTTTAGACACGTTCATTCCTGCTGCGGTTGTAATCAACATTGCTTCTGCAGAAAATACGTAGTAACGCTATTATTATTATTATTATTCGTTTTTATTGCAGACTTCAGTGGTTTCACATTCATGAGACATAAAATCCATATGGTTACTAAACTACATTCATCTGAGATAGCTCAGGAAACAGCAGACACGACACAAATATAAGAAATCGTAGTTCATTCATTACCTGCTCGTCATTGTCACATTACATTCCAAATAACACATTTTACATGAATAATTTTAGAATAATTATCACCATTGAATTCCACTTATCCTAATATATCCTAAAATAGATTGTCATTTTCTAGAACTTGGGCATTAGTTGGAATTATTTTTACTGTTGTGTAAGACAATGAATTTTTCATGCTCACATTTATTTCCTAAAAAACATACGTGAGCCTTACTTGTCATTTCTCCTGATGGTGACGCAAAACGGTCGTCGTGCGTGGGACTTCAATATAATGCAACATTGTCAAAAGTAATATTTCACGGGTAGCTACCTTTCTTAGAACATAATAATAACGTCTTTATTTTTCATGTTGCTTTCAACTTCAAGAAATCTAGATGTAATAACAAGATGCTTAATTATTCCTTTATGTATGTATAGTCTTAACCTGATACATTCATTATGCATCCGATTTAAGAAGAAGAGTATATTCCGCTAGTTTCCATGTTAACTTTAGTATTTTTGTTTGAATTTTCCAGTCACAGTTTTCCTTTCAAACAGTTTTTCTTCTGAATAATGAGCCTGGCGTTACCTTAGTGGAAAGAGAAAAAAAGGCATGGATCAGTTTCTCAAGTCTATTCACTTCGAAGTAATGAGAAGAGATGAAATTCTTATCATGTAAAATATGCAATTAACTACACTGCTATACCTTTCACAATTCATGCATTAATACAAACTCTCTAAGGTATTGTATGCATACATCAAGTTTTTTTTATCACGATGGTGAGGCTATGTGAAATTCGTGCAAAACTAACATACGCCAAGATCAAGTTACATGACTCTACTACTCCATTATTCACCCTTTTCGAGAAAAAAAATCTTTTCTACAAAGTGTTACATGGGAACATGAAAAATGACTTACTAAAAAAATCATTTTAAACCATAGTAACTACAAGTGGCGATTGTAAAATATATTAAAATTACAATGTCGCTTGAAATCGTTCGTTTTACGTAACAACTTTAAATCACTTTGTCAAAACGAACGGTATTTAGTGGTTTTAGCGACGTCGTTTGGTAGGTTTATTGTCTGTATTAGTCATGAAGTGAATCTGATGGACGGACAGAAGTGACAACTGCATAAATTGACATCTGCTTTATTAAGTCGAGTTAATATTAAGCAAGTCCTCCAACCTGTCGTTAGTAAGCGTCTTTTTTCTTGAAAAGGTCTCTTTGTTCATATTCTTCACTTCACAAAGCCCAATTTCGACAAGGGGTTTGTTAGCATTGAAAGTCTGACTTGAGAGTTGAGCAAGTTACATCCTGTTGGTCCCACTTCTGGAAAATATTTGGCCCCTCTGCATTCTTACTGTAGAATCCAGTATATTTTACTAGGCATTCATTTCTTTTTGTGCGATGAAATATACATATTAAATAGCACAGTCAATGCTCTTCCACTCAAATCTTTTAATATTCAATGCAAAGATGCCTGGAGAGAAAAAATGCAGATAGTAAGTTTCAAGTTTGTGAGGGAAGAAAAATTGTCACTCAAGTCAACTTCAAGAAGAGCGCTCAACTTTTTGCTAGAGAAGTTTAGTTACAGCGATATATTTTTCTCCACAAATACCAGAGTAAAAACTATCATTAAAATTCTTTCACACTCACATTTATGAGTTGCACAACAGTTGGAAAGTTTTGTGATGGTATTTTAGTGCATGGCAAAAAACCATTTGAATGCAATGCAGGATTAAAGTATGCAAAAATAATCATCTTCACAATCCCTTCTTCCCTTTATTCGCAACATGGTTGTATTGTATAGAGAGTCAAGTTGTTAGTACTGATTTTTATGAATGCTACACAAAACATTGCAAAACTTTGTAATATCTATATTAAAACGTTTGGTATCAAACCCACGTGAGTTATCTGGCTATGTTGGATTTATGTGGTACCACGTGAGACTCCTTTGGATTGGGGTTTAAGCCACACATTTCAGCTTTGTTTTAGTATGTGAAATTTAGGCAAGCCTCAATGCATAAAAACTTTTATTGTGGCTAGTAACCAACCATCTTATTTTAAGTGTGGTGTGAATTTTATCGATCAAAAACTTCAAGTTACAAGTACGTTTTTTTTTGTAAAAATAAACTTTGATTCCTATGGGACATGGAGAATCACAACTATTTTCCAACTTAACCGATTGTACTGTAACTGTTATTTTTATTCTAAAAAATACAACTTACGCTGCAATGCACGCAGTGAAGATCCTTATCTCGTTGAAGCTTGAATGCATCTCAACAGGGACATTAAAAAAGTCGTTGAGCTAACTGTCATGGAAACCACTGCTGAGTATTATTTGGTTGGGTTAGATTGAGCAAAGGCAACACCAAGATTTTCAGAAAGTGGAGTCCTACTTGAAGCATATTTTCATTTGCGTCAATGACTTGTTCCACGCTTAGGGAATACACTATGAGTATCTAGTATTCCAGACGAATACCTCTCATTTTGTTCCATTGCGTCACGTTTCGTGATTTTCATCTCACATTATTTAGCATTTCAGCATAAAGCAAATATATTATCATTCTCCCTGGAAATCTGCCATGGGATCTTACAATAATCTTTATTATTCAACCATGGTTCAGATAGTGTGATATAAAAGTTAGGGACGTGGACAGAAACGCGTGAGTGTATTCCCATTGCACATATATATATAATTTTTCTGGCTACTTCAAGTGAAGATCTGAACATCTCTTGGTCCTTAGAGATGGGGAAAGGTTTTGGCAGTGAATGTAAACCTGCCAAGCTTTAGCTAAAACGAACATTTTGGCGAGCACTTGAAGCCAACCCCGTTGTAACATCACCACAGAGATCATGTATCACAAGTATCAGATATGATGATGATGATGATGATACACATTGTGCTGCTCTAAAGAATCTTCCCAATTTTCCTCTCAAAATGTATTCGCATCATTTGAATAACAATGAAATTTTTTGTCCACCATTCCACATCTTATTCAACTTTTCCCCCAAACGGGTTCCTACTTTCCATTGGTTCACAGCTAGGCAACCAAATCCAAACCGTTTGATTCGACATACGACTGAAGACGACGGGTTGATGTAAAATATAACGTAATGTAGTAAATGTACTAACACTACAAAACATTTTAAGTTAATGAAGAACAAAAAACTTTTTTGGAATCTCTTAACTGCACTCATGCACTCGATAACTACAATGTGTGCAGTCAACAATAATTGTTATGATGTTAACATTGTTAACTTTGCTAGTTTTTCCACAGAGTAAATGCACCCCATTAAAAAGTTTAAGTATACTTAACTCTCATGAATGATACTACAGCTGTAAAGTAAACTTACTGTTCGTGCTAAAGATCATCATGAAGCTCATTATTTTTATGATATGACCACCCTAAAGAGTTTTTTTTAAAAAAAAAGAAATGTAATTTCAGCAACTCTCTTATCATTTATCGTTGCATTATAAAAAACTTTTTAAAGATATGAGCATTAGTATTTACCCTGTCAAAGCATACTTTGCAGTTTTTTTATCAACTTTTCCAGCCAACAAAAAATTTTCAAAGTGGAAAAGATATAAGCCCACTATTATTCCTTTAATGTAGCTGTTTCTTCAAACGAACATCATTTGACTTTGTAGTGTCTGGTGAACTGATTGAACTTGTGAACTCAAACGCTTTAGAGGTAAGCTACAGATCAAAAAAGTAATAGTAAGAAAAGAAGCTGTTGTGCTAGAAAAGGAGAAAGTTTTTTTTTGTACCATGTCTTGTATACTACTGCTATCATTGTTTTGTGCACTGATACATTCTTCCGCGCAATAGATTGAATTAAGAAAAGAACACACGCTCCTACAATACAAGCTCCCTCTCTCTTTCTTTCTATTTATTCATTGCAATGGGGAGAAAAATGAGAAACTTACTTACGCTTCATTTCCTTAGGAAGAGAAATTTTATGGAAACTCGTTCTAATTTAGAAGCACATCAGCCACATTTCCCTGTAACGGAGGCCAGTAGTGCGCGTCTGTTTGTAATATGTTGGTATAGTGAAATTACGTTAGGATCTATAATGGCAGATGGAGTAGTTGTACTGTAAAATGGTTTCTTCGTATGCACCTCCATCGTCAATATTAACAGAGAAAATTCCTCACGGCAAAAGCATGCATGTTTAGAAGCCTCCACATTTATTATAGGCATTTGTATTTGTACACCAGAGAGTAAATGTACCTATGCTACTTGACGCTAACGCTAACACGGTTACACTTTCCCCTCCGTATTAGTTTGAGAAAGGAAGAAAAAAAACCTAATGTAAAACGGTCTTTTGACTTTGGGTTATAAGTTGGACACTCCTGTATGTTTTACAATAATGCTGGATGTGTTTCTTCATGTAAATACATATGTAAATACCTACACACATACATCCACTCTTTCTCTTTCTTTCCTACTGCATTCTTTGATTTTTCGAGAGGAAATGCTAGAGCTGAAATGACTAGTTCCATGCAAAAAGAATCATAAAGACCAAGTACAAGAAACGGATACAGTTTTAGACTCACGTATGTATACTGTTTTTCCTTTCTCTGTGTACTCACATGCATTTCTATTGTATAGATCCAAACATTTTTCGAGAAAGTCTTGGCGGACTGCATAATATACAGACATGTGCATATATGTGTATGTCTGTGTGAATGAAGTAAATTGTGAAACTCCCTTGTAATCTTCTCTCGTTTCTTACTTTCTTTTCCCCTCCAACTCATACTTATTCCAGAGTGTTCTGGCAAAGGAGAAAAAACAATGTAAGAATTCCAGTTACGGCGAAATTCGGATCTTTGGCAGGAAGAATAGCTCTTGCCTAAATATGGTTTGGCTTGGCACAATATCTTGTGACATTGTGCCTATAGGCATAGGACCAAAGCAAAGGGCGGTATCACCCAAGTCACTCTCTGCTGCTTTGCTGTTGAAAGCAGATAGCTTTGGGTAGACCAAGACCAATATCCATTTTATGAAAACTCGTCTTGCTCATTTCCTTTAGTTTTTTTTTTGTTTTCATGGGAGTGAAGTTTCTCTCCCTTCTACCCACATTTCTCTCTGCACTTCAAGTGAGCTACGAATGTACATACATTCATACAATACTTGTGTTAATGGGTGGAATGCTTACTTATTTGAGCTTTCTTTTCTGTTTTACAAACCCATCATGACCGCACAAGTCCACTGTCAGAGTTTAAAAAAAAGAGATTTCTCTACTCATGCATTTACACAGTTATAGATACGGATGCTCAAAAAGAATATCACTATTCACCACTCGACTCGTCATATCATGTTACATGGCCTATAACCAAGAAAGGGAGATTTTGTGCATGAGCCTACATACATATATATAAAAGTACAAGGAGCTAAGTATATTATCATCAGCCTTCCATTTCGTTTTCGACGGTAAAAAATGTAAAAGTCTACGTGGGAGAGACAAGGAGTCCACTATAAACCTAAGAATTACGTTCGTCTGCTGAGCCTTGCTCTTTCCGTGTAGCATCCTCAATGTCATATAAACGAGAATGTAATGTCATACTTGGTTCACTTTCACAGATGATCTTTAGTCTTCTTTCTTTTTTGACTGTGTAGTGCCAGTACCACGACTACCACTACCATCCAAATGTTTTATCATAATCGAAAACTAGAGCCCATATATTCAACATCAAACAGCGTCGTTCAGGGCAGTGATATAGTGGAATACTAAAAAAGATATTCCAATTTTCTTGGCATATATATTTCTCTCATCCTTTTCGCATTGGCCAGTGACTTTAGCATTTAGTAAAATGAGAGCTTTTTGTAAGCATTGCGTACCCTCATTTTTTTACACAACTTTGAGTAAATCCTTTTCCAGTGAAAAATCAATAGTTTTGGTGTGCGTGTTAGTTTTCATGTGGTCGCATCTGGGTGCTTGTAAACTGCATTTGATTTTGAGTACCATTTTCCAAAAGAACAGAGACTTTTTTTTATAATGTCTCTCAGCTCTTGTGACGATTTGTATTCAGGATCTATCATCTCCTAAACTACCCTTTCAAGTATTAAAAGAAAGGAAACAATTTGGAAACAAAACAAAAAAAAAGGAATTGGAATGAAGGAATTGGAGCTCCTTTTACTTTGTACTGTGATTTTTCTTAACGAGCTCTCGATAAAGAAAGCACATTGGAAAAAAAGTGGAGAGAAGTTTCCAAACGTTTATAGACGTACTTATATACATAACATCAGCTAAAGAATTCTACGAGCCATTAAATGAGAACTCAATCATTATTTTTTGGATACTTATTCACAATCCTTTTGGCTTTGTTGAAACGTAAAATTACTCCGTGCTTCCAATGCCTCATTTCCCATTTTGTAATGAGAAGAATATTCAAATCATTTCTAGTGCTGGGTAGTCTCCTTGTTCTGGTCTGATATTTTATCGGTAGACTCCACTCTTCATAGATTGGATGGTGAGGAGATAGTTGCGTTTGTGTGTCATTCTGAGGCTCGGAGCTGTCGAGCCAAGTTATACGTTTTATGGTCTGGGCAAGAAAGTACCTTAGCTTGATGTGTACTAATTTCATCACTTTATGAAAATGGGACCATATTAAAACTTCAAAAAAGATTATGTGGTACGACACATGCTTTGGTGTGGTATTCTATCCCAGCAGATTGTTTAATTCCCATGGATACACAAGTGTATTAAATATTTTTTGATAATGATTTGCTTCTATGAAAATGTACCTCTCTCTACTCGCTACCCACCCACTTGTATTTTTATATATCAAGTAGCTTCCGTTTTGTTTCAATTCCATAAAAGTATGGTGGAAATACATTCGTGCATGTATACGCTCCTGGATATTATATGATATCATAAATTATTTTTACGCCCGTACAAGAGTAGCAAGTAGAGAATTAGAGACTAGTAAAAGTGTATTATATGATGTGTTCGAGACTATTTTCGTCTTGAATATCTTGTTCATTTCAACAAACTCTAGTACAGAGTACGTGTGAAATGTCTATGTTGGCTTGAAATTTCTTTGCTCATCCATTCATTTTTACATCTGTAGCTCCTCTCATAAGTTTACTTTATGCCTCATAATTTTGTGCTTGATGCAACTTGAAGCTTGGGCTTATACTCTGACCCTTCTTCTCTTGCACATTCCATAACTTTATCCTTCAAAGAGACATACGGCACATATTTATTCACGTAGTATCCTTCTCAGCTGAAACTGAGATGCATATCACGTATTTCTTCACACTGTTTTGTCGTTATATCCCACCACCATCATCATCCTCTCCATCGTAGGGCCCGAAACGATCTAGGTTTGGTTTTTTTCTCTCTCACTTCTCTCCAACTAGCTTTCCAAGTTTCCCAACATATTGGAAATAAAATTTCTTGGATAACGCTATCATCGTTATAGAAACAGGAAATAAATGAAGTTCAATGTGTTGCCTAGCCTCCATTCTCCTAACTATACTGCTGCTTGGAGGGATGAGTTCCAACTTTTAACTTCTTGAAGGCCTACTCTGCTACGCGTATTCTTTCAGCAACATTTGATGCTACATCCAACAAAAAAATACTTCAAAGAAGTGGTAGAGTCTCGTTTAGAGAGATGAAAATGGGCAAGGAAAGGGTTCGTGTATGAAACGTACATGGATGTATGGATAACTGTACCAAACGAGTATGTGTGTGTGTGTGTAACTGCGCGATACTCTACCAGCATTATTATTACATTCAGCAACATCAAGCCATGTTGCATTATTATTCTCTGCTCGAAGGCAATTCTGCAGTTCCCTATCCGCTACGCTACCTCTTTCCCTCCCTCCTTCATTCTCTCCACAACCAGATCTGCCGGATCGGATCTATATCTGTATGCGAGTGAAGTAAATCTCCCCTTCGTATGTCCTGGGTAGGGAATCATATTATGAAGGAAAAAACGGACGACTGGGCCACACGGACCAGTTTTGATATAAAAAAATGAAAGAGCAAGAGACATAAGCTTCTGCTACAGAGCTCACTACGGTAGCTACGTAACTTTTAAAATGTATAGAATCGAATGCTGCGAATTGTAACCAACCACAAGTATACACAGTTAGTCAAAAATGAAGATAAGCGTATGTAAGTAAGTACATACATACATGAAAGGCATTCCCCAATCCATTTGTGCATTTTGAATGGCGAACAGGAAAAAAATATTTTATACCAACATCGTCATACAACACACAACTCCTGTTAGCATTATGGTTTCATATCCGTTGATCTTTAAACTAACACACAACATTCAACATGGGTTGAGAAAGGTGCACAAAGAAACTTGCAGAAGCAACAGCAAACGACCAGTGAAATAACCCATTACTCTGGCAAAATGTAATATATAAGAAGCTTTTGAAGGTATACCAGGATGTAGATAAAATTAATACACCACTGGAACCCAAATACCGTGAAATATTTCCTTAAAATGTTTTTAAACAGGGTATGCCATGCAAAAAAAGTAAGAGTGATGTGATGATTTTTCAGATAGTGGGTTACGGTACCCATGACGCATTTTAAAAGCTTCTTAAAAGACCTGACGCTTGCGATAAATGGGCTATGATGAATTGTAAAATACAATAACTGGAGGAGTTTCAAAGGACTTTCCAAGCAGTTGACCTCATAAGCATAATGATTTCAACATCTGCTTCCGAATCCCGTTTCAACTTAATATGTCTGCTGAAAAGCTGAGAACTGTGTGTGTGTATATGATATTGACATATGTTGAAACGACCATTTAGATACGGTGCTACCCATTTCTACAATTTATTGCACTCCATGTAATTTACTCATCCTCACATTCTCCTTCACACGCACCTACTCAAGGAAACCAGAAAAAATATTTTGTGAAATTGAAAATTTATGGAAACCTAAAAGCATTACAAGTTTGCGGTACCAGAACAAAAGAAAGTGAAGGCGTTGGGGAAAATGGAGATGCATTTTTGAATGCTAATCATCTAGAAACCATAGAATACATTTTTTTGTTGTTGAGCACGAACTCTTTTAACAGTAACGGTGTACCTTTTTTCACGCTAAGAATCTCATGAATAATTAAAACAACTCCGTTTTCTGATTCTCGACTCTTTTTGCAACATTCGGATCCCATCCCGCGCGTTCAAATAAATTTCTTGACAAACGCAAGTCTTTGCATGCCAAAGTGAGAAGACAGGAAAGCAATGGGAAGAAGCATAACAGAGGTTCTTGAATGTCATACATTTCGTGCTGCTTTTCTTCACCAACTTATATTAGATAGGAACCGGGCAGGCTTCCTTCTAGAATTACACATTAACTACATCTTGCTATATTCTCGTTTCTTGAGTTGTATGAGAAAACATCAAAAGCAAAAGTATTTTAATATTTGTAATGTGATGCGTGTTTCTTGTATGCTCCTTGCCACGTCCTTGCCCTCATACAGCGCTGCCTTTCTCAGAATTTGACAGATTCTCTGCCTACATCCTTGTTTTCGTAGAGAAAAGGCCAATGCAATGCTGAAGTAAAGTCAATTTTGAGTTCGGTTTGCACAGTCACATATATACTCCACTCTAAACTATTTCCTTTGCTATCTCTCTTTTGCTACACACACGTCGCACTTTTGCCTCGTAACGAAAAGCATTAACTGGTTCACTTATAATGGGCATCCGCCTTGTGTGTAAAGTATATTGCTAGTTAGCTCATAGTTATGCATGACATTGCGGTTTAGAAATGCTTTAACATTTGTGTGAGAAGGATCACAAGTCGGGTCGAACTTCATTTTACTTGCAGTGCAGTAAAAAATTTAACCTCATCCCATACTATGAGATCTTCCAATATTGTTTGCATGGAGAAAGAATACCAATTCTTCACGCTTGATGATCTTTGATATATTTCCTCTGGAGGTATTTCCGATTGCTTATTCTTTCGCGCATCCCGCATTTATTCGATAAACTTTTCCTTCATCTTTCTTTGCTTGCATTGATTTGATCGGGAGGTAAATTAAACTAAAAAATGCATTCATTTATAGCGTGTTTTTGTTAAAATGTGGTCTGCTAAAAAACAGAAAACAACAATATGTTTATATAAAAAACAGGAAACTGATAATATTTCTTTCTGGTGTAAGATCCCAGTAAAGATGAGAAATCTACCGGACACCCGCATTTCAAGTAGATATTTGACATAGTATGATACACTAAATAAGAAGAGATGCCAAATGCAAATAATGCAAAGCTATCTATAATATTTGCACTAGCATCTATCGGCTAGGCAAATAAACGGCCTGGCATCCCACATCCCACATAATGTCCAACTAATACTGTAATGTTAACTGTAGGCTCAAAATGAAAAACTGTAGATCAAGGCATTCAATCTTCATAAATTTTCCCGAAAAAAATCAAGGCAAACATCATCAATTCAGGAGCATCATTTGCCAATGTTATGTTGCAAGCAAGAATACGCCGATTCTCTTTGCGTTGTCATGATTACATTATGAAACTTGTGTGCGTCGCTCTATCTTACTCAACTGATCGTGAGTAAAATATTTAACTAGGTATAAGTATATACGGATATGTATATTAAACATTCCGCAATCGCACACTTTTCACTTTCATGAATTCTTGCTGACATTTTCAAGTTTGATTCTGACTCACACTACTCACTCAGCTAGTTTACAGTTCAGAGATACCACAGAAATCCATCCGGGTGATATGTTACTAAACGCTGATTTCGTATCTTCCCCGAGAAAATAACTTTTGGTGTGATAAGTAAATATATAATACATGCAATATATTAGTGCTCATCCACTACTGTAGACACTGCTCAACATGATTATACATATATCTATAATATGTTCTTCATCTATCTTGTCATGTTTTTTTATACTTACCCTGCCTATCGCTATCTCAGCCTGATTTCATGCACATTACTACCATTTTTCAAGCCTGCCTCACCTCGTCATTTTTCATTATGTATGATACGGTGGAAACACCTTGTGTGGCTCATCGTTCCTTTTGGTTCTTCCTCTTATTTTAGCTGCTTCGTTTAATTTTCTTTAACTGAAAAAAATTTGTGCATCCACAGAAATGAGCTGTGAACCAATTCAGTTTGTACTGGCATCTCACTTTTTCCCAACTTCTCAAAACAGAAGACATGATAGGTTGTGGACTGTGCGCCTGCAGAGTCTCTCTCTCACACACACAGTGCTCAAGCTCAAAAGTAAATTGACTGACTGCTGACTGACTGGCTAATATGTGAGCTTTCTCAAAAAAAGTAAGGAGTGTGTGAGCCAACAGATCCTGTCAGTTTTGAGAAAAATATGTGCTCTATTCAATGAATAGGGCTTGAGCACGAGTTTGTGGAATGCTATAAAACCTGTATCTTTTTTATGCGTTGTAAATTTGATAGCAGAATGTTATTTCGGAGAGTGCACACAAATTCCATTGATTGTCAGGAAGTAGTGATTTCCTAAATAAATTATTCGGTTACAACACACTCGTTCCCAATTTTATTGTCAGTCGTGAGAATTATAATGCAACATATTATGAGCCTTCTCGGCTTAAATCAACCCCGGGTTGGCAACCGGTATCAGTATCAGGATGACATGACGTGACCATGCACTTTTGTATTTTCTTTCGAATTTTAAAAATTTTGGACACAGCCTTCTTTACCTTTAGCCTCACTCCCCATTTTCATTTCGAAACTTTGGGATAACTTCACATACGAAGAAGGTTGACATTTAAAAGTTCTGCACGGGAAAGTAGTTGATTGCCGCCGCGAAATTGAAAAAAAATCCTTGTTCCTTTACAACCCATCGAATTTGGCAGAAACTCATTGTGAACAGAGTAAATGATGAGATGACAGAAAGTAATGCCCTGGAATTTCAACAGTGTAGCCAAATAGACCACCTAATATATTGTAACTACATTTCCGTCCGTCATCATCGTCATCGTCGAGAAGAAAATAGGATTCATTATTTTTTTGCGGATGGATTGTAGCAGCGTTTGCTTACAGCGTTATAGGATGCATTTGCCATACATACTCCACTAAAAAAAACTACATTTAAAGATACATCTCAATCTCATAGGATGCACATATGGAATGGAGAAGAAGAGTTGCTGCTAATATTAGATCGTTTTTCCGTTTACACATTAGAATTCCATGAAGGAAGCATAAGGAGTAGATGGTAATAAAATTGTTGAGTAATGTTGTACAAGCTACACTTTACATCAGTTTAGGGATCAATATATTAAGGAAATTACGCGTACTTGAAACGGTATTTATTTTAATGAGTTAAATCAAACGCTGCTACAAACCATGAAGCCATTACAGTCCTAGTCTTTGGGAAAGGAAAGAGCAGCAAAATGGATCATATTTTTTTTGGTGTCACACAACAAGTGCTTGACTCAAGGATTATGATTGATAGAAATGATATGTTATAATTAATAGCGTAGAACACCTAAACTATCGTGAACGACAAAGAAAGATTACTCTTGCCTGGATTAATGCACTTGACTCTTCCCCTAACTTGGTTTTTTGCACATTTGCAAACCAAGCGACACTTTCCCACTTTGCAAAAGGGATAAGGTAGAAGAGTAAGTAGCAATAAAACGGAGTGCTTCTTGATAATATGACTATACACTCCTGTATTTACATGTATGAAACAACATTGTACCATACGCCCTGCTGTGGTTGTTCTCTTATTGTATTTAAAATGGAGATACCATTTTCACAACTTACTCTATCCAATGAAAGGAGGTTAAGTGATGGTGGAGATGGTTTGCGTTTGGAAAATTTCCGCTTGTAGTAAAAATGGCAAAAAACCTACCCAAATTACCCCCGCTTTTGATCCCAGTCTCAAAAGCTATGCCACCACCACCACCACCACCAAAAACCTGGAGTGGGGAAAGCATGGATGAAATTCATGAATTCTTCAGCAAATCTAGGGATTCTTGAGGATTCACGCTTGGTGGCTTGAAGGGAAAGTGATGTTGCTCCTTCGTCAATTCACCTTTTGGCTCCTGAAACTTGAGATGTAGTAGAGATCATAGGGTATGTCTCAACCCTGCTATATATATGCATAAGTCTGCATGTAATTTCATTTCATTTATGTATGTTAACCAATATTGTGCCAATTTATTAGCACATAATATAATCCACCACTTTGCATACTATAAAGAAGATTCCAATTTTCCTTCAGACTTGTGGTAATAGAATGTTATTACCGTTTTGAATTTGCGTAAGCTCATAAGCATAAAATGAATATGTCGACGACTAACTGAAAGGGAAATGAAACTTATTTCGTTCTAATCACCAGTTAAGAATCTCACAACCAACATTTTTTTTACTATGCCATTAAGAAAAAGACATGAAGGAGAAGAGAAAAAATCCCTCGTGGAGCAAAAGAGAAAGATTAAATGTGCGGGTGTAATGTATGTACGTAACAACATGTTCATACCCAGAATAACTTAAATTTTCGTTTCATAGTTTAATCATGCATGATAACGGGTTATGATATGCTATATACGGAGACAAAAAAAATGGTGTGAATGCATAACACAAAATTTTTATGTGCTTGTACATTTCCCTGGCTTCGACTTTCAGCTCACATTGGTAGCATGCTTACATACATTTTATATGGTCGTGAAAGGATTTCATAAGGAGAGGGAATGTGCATATTGTGTGAGTTCTTGTAAAAGGAAAGAGTCAAGCAATTTATCGGATCCGACTCCTTGTTCATAGAGTTTGTTATCCTTGATATATCTATATAATTTGATATGAGGTAGTTAAGCAGTGCATGTTCGTGCATGCTTCTTGGTAAGTATGAATGTATGTGTATATTTACGTATGATTTCAAAATGCCTTGAAAGAGGTCTACCGGTTCTTTCCCTCTTCCTGTTTTGTGCATGTGTATAAACACATAAGAAAAATATGCTTTCTTACATTCTCACAAATATGTACATTAATATGATTTTCTTCTCTCTCTCTCTCCGTCTCAACATTTTCTACTTCTCTCTCACTCGCTCTCTCTTTTGCTTTGCTTGGTTGTGAGGGTGCTGCAGCGGCTTGCTGGTTCTACCAGCAGTCCATGCTACTTTGCTATTGAACAACGTATACCACTTTCTTGCATTCTGGCTGCTGGGGTGTTGCCTGCTCTGAGCAAGTGCAAGTTGATTTTTTGGCAGAATACGATCCGAGTAAGAAGAGGCTCGGGTCGCTCAGTAGTGAAAAGTGTGCGGTGCTGCAGGTGCTTTTTTTCTTGCAGAAAAGCCAGTTTTTGTACTTTGTCTTTATACTACTTTTCCTCTTCTTTTCCTCATTTTCTCACGGTCAACCAAACCATCTTCTGATAACTTTTTGAAAGTTGTTACATGTTGTCTCCTATATAATTATATTGACAGCCACAATTATTAGATTATCCGTTCACCTTATATCATTTTGTAGAGGGTTCAAAACCTTTTGGGCATTTTGTAGACGTTGTCTTTTCGTCCAATAATTATCGGCCCACGCACTCTTGTTGTTGTCTTGTCATTGTCAAATATACTCTCTGTGTAAATGCCTAATTAATTTGACATCAATTGCAGTTGTTGACATAAATAGTGACATATTATTCAGTTCCTTCCTTTCCCAATAAATTACCCCCCTCAATCAACGCTAAACTCCATATACGACTCGAAACTATCCCAAGGCAATTCCTATCCAATAATCTTCCATCAGTAAATGTTGTCAAACAAAAAGTTCATTTTGAGAGATCATCACATTTTTTCATTTCATAGGTGTCGCAACGTGATTTCATGTGAATGTTGCATTTAAAAAACTGTAACCTTCATGCTCCATAGCAAACAACAAAATACAAAATCTGAGTTCTCACATCCGTCAAAATTCTATAAAGCAAGTACCTTAAATGTTTGTCAATAATTACTAGACCGTCGACCAGTATTACATTCTAAAAAATATTTCCACAACTACGGATAGTACTGACTGATGGCAATACAAATGCTTTGATTTATAACGAACAAAAAAGGTAGTGAAATTTGTCGAGTTTGTTCATCGGCAATCCAAAATTTTTGATCTCAGATATATAGTCATTTTGACTACAACAAGAAATACATAGTTTTTTGGGATTTTACAAGTTGGTGTTGAGTGTAATGCAATAATCACTTTTATATGTTCGTCAGCTAATCTATTGAGCATTGAGTGAGCGTTTGCATGCAATGTTATTCCGTAATTGTGAATCATTGTTCGAATTCCAATTACAATCCAACATTTACTAAAAGGAGACATTTACTTTAGTATAATTGAGTCGTGAAGTTGAGTGGTTAGAAGTTATGTAGAAAAATGTTGGTTTTGAAGCTAGCTATTAGTTTCAAAGTTTATTGACATCCTTTTTGCTCGCAATCAATTGATGTATTCCTTCCTATCTACACTCCGTTTTTGAGCAGGGGTTGAGTAATTTGAATACATTCTGACACATCGTATAGCTATCAACACGCTTTTCAACAAAAGTTAAAAACCTTGTGAAAGGAAAAGACAACCTTCGGATTTTTGAAAACATTCTCATTGAACGGTAAGAAGCTCTTCTTTTTTATCATGGGATAGCGTCATGTGAATTTTAGAAATGGGCACAACTACATTTGTAGCACTTGAACATTTCTCCTTTCCTTTTATCTTTTCCTCAATACTATTACGTATTTATTAAGTATGTGAGTCAAAGATACTTTATCAAAGATTCTCCAGAACACAAAAACCAGACTGGAAAAGAGAGAGGGAGAGAGTTTGTGTTGAAAAAGGAGAAAAGGGAGCTCAATAGGAATCTTGAAATTGAGAATCCTCTGCGTTCCATTTGTAGTTCCTAGGCAGTTCCATTTTTTATTATCTTTCCGCAATGCAGTATTATGCATATGTAGCACACAGCCTTTGCTGGCATGTCCATATAAAAAAACGTAGAGGCTCTCTCTTTCTTCCTTTCTTTCTCTCTCTTTCCTACATTGTCGCTTTCCTACCATATCCTTAGTATGAGTGAGCAAGGACCAAAGTAGAAATCATGGGACTTACACTCAAAGCCGCATTTATTGTTAGCAGCTCAGCACACAAGCTGTAAGCACATATTATTATACTATGCACACAGAGAGTTCAAGCTCGGCTCAAGTCATACTTCTTGACATTCGGCCGACTGAGAAAAGGGAGTAAAGACAAAAAAAAGTGTACGACAATAAATAAAAAATTAAACCAGCTAAAACATGTAACATGTATTTCGTACATTTTTTATTTCACAGCGACTTGACTCGACATGACTTCTCAGACATATATATGTATATACATATACATTACAAGAAAATGATAGATGGATAAGATTTTATCCTTGTTGGAATAATATTTTTTTTTGAAAGGGAGCAGAATTTGAGAGAACAGTTCAAACTACTTTTTTTTTTTATAGAATTGCAGTTGAGAAACAACGGAGAAACAACATTGTAATATAATGTTGATAGACGGAAAGGGAATAAATTTAAGCGTGATGTTAGGGGCAGTACAATATCAAAAAGTGTCCCAACAAATGAAAAAAAGCGTTTTTGCTTGCATGCACATACAACCATACGTATATTACTTAATTCGCGTCATATATATTCTTTTTTTACTTGAGGGCTTCCAGAACTGGGTGGTGAACTAGTAGTTAGTAGGAATGATAGAGGCATGCTATATGTATATGTATTATATATAAGTTCATAAATATTACATCATGGATATCAGCAATAATGAAACTTCTCATTGCGATATGTGTATGGATGCATGCATGTATGTATTTTTACAAAAGTGTGCAAGCCTCAGTGAATTATAGATTTTTTTCACTCTTTCATTTTACAACTAAAACACGTCATGCAAGGACAGGCTTTTTCGTTGACAGAGGAGAGAAGAGAGAGAATGAGAGAGAGGGGGAGCAACAAAAATTGTAAGGCTCGGAGCAAGCATCAGCACGAGCTTACATAAAAGGAGTTGTGTCGCATTTACATTAAAGGTTCAATACATTGTAAAGAGGCACGTGTCTCATTTGAGTTTTTGCTGGAATGGAAATACAGACACATCTGTCGTTCTGAATCAGCTGTTCCCATACTCAATATTCAAAGAATCTATGAACGGTAACCGTATAAATATAATATGTGAGCGAGCAGAAAAATTGAATACTCGAAACTGAGTGAGTAAGCTCATGAATGAGTTTAGTTCCTGGTATAAGCACCCATAAGGTGCGGGCTTCCCTATTTTATTGGGATGAGGAGTAGGATGCGGATATTTCATTCTATCAAACAGGATATGATATTACGGGCTTATATATATATCTATACTTTGTATAGTATATTTTTCCCTATCCGTCTTAATTGCAATAAGTGAGCCAAGCCGTAGCTCGTAGCCATAATGTTTTCAAGAAGAGTAGAGCACCATCGTGATCAATATATTGGTTCAGTCGGAACGGCCATTTTAATGATTCTGTATCCTGCGTAGTTGATTGACACACATAATAAGTACATGAACTTGAGCTAAGCAAGTTGGGAACAGTTACTGGAGCGGAAACAAATACATGCGTGTTGTAAGTACTTTGCTAATGTGAAAATACGGATAATTACATGGTCAATGGAACGTTCTTTTTTTAAATTGATGTGGCATCATTCCAAATTGCACAAGAAAAGAGGTCAAATGTCTTGATCACAAGCTCTAAGAATTTAAGTCGATGATGGATGGTTCTCTTTTATAATTTCGATTTTCTCTCATATTTTCATTTTTCATAAATTACCATTTTGTTTAATGCGATTTGTTTATATGCAAGGAAAATAAAATCCTCAAACGATAAAACTTCCCTTCTCTTCTGCCCACCAAGACATGAAAAGTTTTTAAATGCGTTTCATGTTCAAGGGTTGCATATTTTCATTTGGGCTCAAGCTTCCAGTAAAAACTGACTTGTGCCAGCTGCCACTGTCTGATGCCTAAACAGCATTTCTCGCATAAACCTTTAGATCCAAATCTCTTTTTTTCATGTTGGCTATTAATGAAAACTTTTTGTATCCCGTTTGCATTTCGGTGTATGATGAAATTAAAATTTGATAAAGACAATCGCTCGTGCAGTATTTTTACATTACAATACCATAAATATTTGTACCAAGTCTTGTAATCTGAGAGCAAGGATCCATCTATCTATCTATCCCTCGGATCGTTAATGGGAACCTGAAATGGAAAGGGGTTACGCATACATATGTATGCACGCACGCATTTAAAAAGGGCCCCTTCCATTTCTTGCTTGCTCACTCATTATGACAGTGCAGAAGTAAGCAATTTTTAGTTTTACAGTTGCAGCCAGTCTAAACAAATATTTTTTAATCTCCCCTTCATCGACCCGACTCAGTCCTGAATCAGATGAATGAACTTCGTCCGGGGTTTACTGCCACCGGTTTCAAGCATTTTTTTATATTATATTTTTGTCGGTGCAAGAATGATATGGCATGATGATGACGATGATCATGATCCAAAGTCTAGTCTGTATTATGCTATTGTTTGAATCAAAAAGTGGGAGAGTCTGGACTGGAACCAAAAAGTTTAGGGCTGAGCTCAAGTCCTTGGTTATTACGGTGTATATTCGTTTTCATCGATTCAATCTTTTTCAATATGCAGGAGAAAAAATTGAGTACAAGTATTGCATTGCATTATATTATATGAGAGTCTGTTGTGAACTCTATCAACTGTTCCTGTCCGCCACAGCTACTACAGCTACATCATCACCATCATCATATTCAACACACACACACATGGTTGCATATTATATATGTACGTATCTCATGTACGTATATCCAATTCCTTTGTTCAGTTGACCGTTGGGGTTTTTCTTCTCTCACTCTCTCTTCCCTTTCCTTGGAAAAGTGGTTCCTGCATTCACCCTTGTATATTTATAATGTGCATTAAGCTTGATCACAAAGGGCTTTAATGTTTGATGCTGTATCCGTCCATTTATGACTCTTCTGCCCGTTTTTATTGTATTGCATTATTTTGCTTTGGTAGTGGTGCTAGGGGTACTGCCGAAAAATCGGACTTTTAAGATAGGGAACAGACAGTTGGATACATTTCACCCTCAGTTTTGTTCCGTGCTTGGTTCTGTTCGTTGATAACCTTATTTTGTATCTCTCTTTGTGTTTTCAATTCAATCCAAAATATTTTGTTTGATTAAATGCTAGTTAACAACTCATTTATCATTTTTTGTTTTTCCAAAGATTCGCATTAACACAGTACACTCAAGCCAAAGTTTTAACAGTTTTTCAATACCAAACGAAATGGTTATATGACGACGATATTTATTGCTAGTCTCAAAAATAAGTATTTTTAAAAAAGTTAGTCGAGTGAGAGAAGATAATAATTATTTTACAAGCTATTCTAGTCGAAAGCTTTTCATTTAGGATTTGATATTTCCGTAGCTTACAATACGTACACACTGCAATAGCAACAGCGACGCTACCGTTAAAACTGCAATAGTACCAAAAAATTCAATATCTAAGACTGAAGAAAAGGAATCAGTTGGAAAAGTTAATCACCGAGAAAGCGACCTTTTGTTTTGAGTGGAAAGTCTTGTTTTCTTCATGTTGATTACTTGCGAAAGGTTTGTTTTGAAATTATTTTCTTTATATGGTTTCTTTGAAGATTTATAATCACGCATGAACAACGTTTCGATAAAAGCACAGCTTGGATTCAATTACTTTTCCTTTGTTTATAATTTACTTATCTGGAGGACACTTTCTTTCATAACTTTTTTAATCATACTTATTTAATTAAGCATTTTTTCTATAAAAATCCAACTCGATAATCCAATTTCTTGTCCGTTCCCTTTGTGACAACCTACACACAAACTCTTCCGCAGAATCGAAAAAAGGTTAGCTGGTCCTGTATATTTGTAGATCATCATCAGTTTGCTCAGTTGATATGTATGTGTGCATGTAGCATAAATCTAATTCCGATTTCATATTACGGAGAAATGAACCATAGAAACCGCAAAGGTTCATGGCCCTAAAAAGTGAAGAAAAGAGTTTCACAGAGAAAAGAGTTTGCAGTATGCAGTTGAGGTTGAACTGATGTACACAATAACTTTTGATTGCCTTTCAAGAAATCCAAACAAAAATTCTCTTTTCCTCGTCAAAATGTTCGCACTGTATATATATATACATATATACATCTTACCGTTCAAATTTTCGCTTGTTAACATTCTAAATCTGGCAAAGAAATGAAAGAGTAACTAGAAGCAAGAATGAATTTATGACGAATTTTTTTGTTGTTGGAAACTTCTTTAAACTCAAACTGTGCCTTGCAAGGTATCATATACTCACTCACACAGGCGTTTTGAAATAGATGTGTGATGTAAAGGAAAATGAAAAGTTGACTTGAATGTCTTTTTTAACGTGAACTTAAGTTTTCACAGTTTCATAAATCAATGAGCTGTCCTGCTCCAAATATAGCAAATAGAAATCAGAACATCGCAAGGCTATTAATATCTAACTGAACTGACTGTATCTCAGTGTTTGAGCTGTGTGTTTGTGAGTGAACCAAAACGATAAAAAAATATTACAAGTATCCCGTCAAACAGACAGTTGGAAATTTTAAGGGCAACATTATACTTCATTTCTCGGTTTACTTATAAAAAATGTTTCCAATAAGTTAATATTAGCAGTCATTCGTACAACAAGGATAGAGGTCCGTTATTGGTATGAGAAAATTTCAATTTATATAAAGAGTCAGAGATAGAGATCAAGTCAAAGCTACATGCGGGTGTGTAGTTTATAATCTAAAATGTTTGAATGGGAAAAAATCAAAATGTATGATTTGGAACATATTACGCTTTGTGTGAGTTGTTCATTCAGTTTGTTAAGCAAATATTACGTAAGCCGAATGCACACAAAACACACAGCACAAGGATTCCAACTTTTCAAAGTCATACTAGTCCTGGTGACATTCTGCATCTCACGCAACTGAAATGAGTTGAAGAGTGATAGTAATTCTATATGTATTGATAAAAACATTTTTGTGGGTTGCCTTTCAACGCACTGGCACACAAAATGAGGATTTGACAAATTCTAATCATAATCTAGATGACTGCTTCATTAACTTATTTGTTTGCGGGACACTTGGAGGAAATAAAATTCTGATAATTTGCACATTTTCGTCTAGAATTCTTTACACAAAATCCATAAGCTTGTCTCCTTGTCAGTCCATCTGATTGCTATATCAAAATTTTATCCATACGACTATTTTATCTGGGAAACTGTCGAACCAGCTTTGGAGGGATTATTTTTACTAATAATGATTGCCTCATGTCTTTGTGCAAGCCAAGTTGACTGGCGCACGGGTCTTAAGTGACCCCAAATTCACTCACTCAAAGGTTCTCCCTCATTGAGTACATCCTACTTGATAGTGAATATTTATTGAGAAATTGCAACTGTCTTCTAAGAAGTGAATCCAACCAAAATGCATGACGCAAGTATATCATAATCCTATTACAAACCATACCTCATAAAGCATCTGCGTAAGTTTTCCTATAGAACGAGGTGAACAGCTCTCCTAGGGTCTCGTAAAGATACATTGTTATGCAGTAATAATATTAGTACATCATAAAATGTTGGAAAGGAGATCATTTCTCGGACGTTGATGATGATACTTTAAAAAGCTGCAGAGAAAATGCCACATAAACTTTATCATAGTGACTGCACGAGACATATCTTTCATATACGAGAAGGGAATTTATGCTGCTGTCAAAAAGTGTTGCAAAGCATGATGCTATCCTCTCTCTTGCTCACACATTTGTTCCTGTTGTATCACTAACTTTTGAGAGGAGCACAAGTGAGTAAGTCCTCATGAAATTTTCAAACTGTGACCAGTGCGGTGGTGCTACGTTTTTATTTAAATGGATTAAAGGTCTACAGCTTGAGTCACAGTACTGTGTTAGATAGCAAAGTCTCATCAGCACTCAAACCATGCAAATTTTCAGCCACTTTAGTGACTATGCATGCGTGTGTATCCATATATGTTACTGAGTTGTTTCAGAGCAAACACACACACAAACATACACACTCTTCTACATTGAAAATAAGTTGTCGAAAGGAAAATGAGATGGATGGAAACGATGTAACTGTAAGTAAGAAGCAATCTAGTGTACCGAAGCTTAGGAATGAGGTTTTCAGAAATGAGCGGATCATGATCATGATTTGGATCGACTTGAGAGACATAAAAAGATGGAGCAGATGTGGCACCCAGCATTACCAAGAGAGACGTAGGGAAAACGTGCTGTTACATGGTATAATGCTAAAGCATGGTAAAATAAGTTGCTTCAAAACTTGAAACTTAAGCAAAGCGGAAGCTTTCAATGTGTTGCAGAAGCAAACATCTCCTCGTCATTTCATTATAACTAGAAGGTTTTTTGGATGGGAGACGGAAACGACTTTTTGCTTTTGCTCTTCTGCCTTTACCTATTTGCCGCAAGAAGAGATGAACAAGAGATGTGATATGATTGTGGAGCACACACAAATACACAGTATAACTGTGCACAGCACGGTCGAATAGATCCTGCTCTTTGAATATATTATGTGGTATATAAAGAATGCACACAAGATTAATTTAATTGTTTAGACATCCATATAAACACAGATAGTGAAAGACACACTCCGGGCTCGTGGATCGTGATCTTCACATAATCATACCAAATCATTTTCCTTTCTCTCGCGCTAGTCGAGACAAATGCGTACTCTTCGTTATGAATGCTTAACTTCACTTAGGCATATGTCAAGGGAGATTTTGTGATTTCAAATGCAGAAAAATCTGTATAAACAAAGGTTTTAAATGATATGCACACTCTTCAAAATGAGCTGTGTTTCCCTTATGGATGTTCAATCGGAAAATATTTTGCATAGCAGCATCCAGATTCCCGAAATTCTCTGCGACGTACATGTCAACCTCTTCTGTACATATGGTTTATGTGTTGCATTCTAAACTAAATTTATGAGAACATACATAAATGGGAGTAGCTTTTTTCTAGTTTTATCAAGTGCATTCCAAGACGCATATAATGAATTATTTTGTTTGCCATGAATTACATTTTGACAACTAATGTTAATCTTTTTTTTTCAACAGTTATCCAGTGGACTTCGTTACTAACGAGTTAATAGCCGGTGGAGTTTCCAGTCTGGTTGACGTGACCTCTGGTGCCTGGATTTGTGGACAAGACAGTTGCGTGCAGGAAGCGTTTCTTAAGCCTTCCACTAATTTTTCGATATCTTCGTCTCAGCTCATAATGATGCAAAACGGTATGGACGTGACAACTAGTCCTCCACAAGCTAATGGTTCCATTCATGGAGTGAATGTGGGCTGTGGTATGAGTATGTCATCAGGTTCACAGTCCTCCCCTAACAATGGATCAAGTAACAGTGGGCTCGAAGAGAGCAAAACTAACTTGATCGTCAACTATCTCCCTCAGACCATGACTCAGGAGGAAATCCGCTCTCTTTTCTCGTCCATTGGTGAAGTTGAATCCTGTAAATTGATACGCGACAAGATTACGGGTAAGCTGCGTTTTTACACAGTTCTTTGAATTCCTTTCTTGCTGAATTCGATTACATGCAGCGGTAGCAAGCGAACTAACCTTTGATTTTCCCTTTTGTCACTTGTCTGCCATGCCAATCTAAAAAGCAAACATTAATCCCTTAGTAAACCTCAGACTTAGTTCAACACCAAACATATCAGCAAGAAAGCAAATAAGAATTCCGTTCGCTGCATGCCCCTTCAAAGAGAAAACCTCTTAACTGAAATGAACGCCCATAAAAATGTTGTAAAAACAGAATGCAATCAAATTTTACTTTGCCCTTCATCCAAAATGGTTAATGCATGTTATGTTATGATTACAGCATACATATGTCTTGCCAAGTATTTTCTTCGCAGAAATAATGGAGTTATTAATTTGTTTACATTTATACTTTGTATGATATTTCTACAAGGATTCTTATTTACAAACAACGATCACCACTGACAATTTTTACATAACGGGTGTATAATTTATCAATGTTTTATAATTACTGATGTAGGCCAGAGCCTTGGCTACGGATTTGTTAACTACCACAGACCGGAAGACGCTGAGAAAGCTATCAACACTTTGAACGGCCTCCGCTTACAAAACAAGACAATAAAGGTTTGTAGAGTTTAAAACTGTATTGTAGGTAAACTGTGCCTAATTTAAACGCTTTAATACTTTAGCTTATTCTAATAGACCAGTGAAAATGGGAATATTAAAAAATAAAATCTTGTTCCATTTGTAATCTTCTTACGTTCTTTAGCCCAGGAAATTGATCTATTTCGCTTTTGAACCATTGCACCATGCCACATGTTATTAACTTTCTTTAAAGAGCAGTAAAAGGGTAGTAAACCAGAGATGTAAATGAAATTTTAATTGTTTAGTACTACTTCAGGTGAAAGCTTTAAAATTTTATTGCCTGTGCACAAGTTCGTTTGAGTGAAACGCAATATTTCTTGAGAAAAACTACGTCATTATTTCCCTGCAGACAAAAGCAAGCGTAGAAAAATCTCGGAACTTTATGCAAGTGCACGGTTTTCAAGTTCTGTTACAGAAACACCCACATAGATATTTTGAGACCATTACCAACCGATTTTTCAAATACAACTCTGCTGTCACCTGGCAGATACCAATCTATATGGGGATAGGGATATGTAAAGTTTTTAAACTTGTTCTATATCACACACGTTTACTTATACATGTTAACGGAAAGGGGAATGCTGTGGAATGCAGAGTGCACAGAGTACCATCCTAAGGATGTATGTGGCATATTGTCACAATAATATGGGAATAAAATAATAATGCCTACATCCCGAATATATACACACATATGCAAAAGATTACGCCCGACAAACTTCCTTCCTCCGGCAAGAGGAATTATGGGAGGCTCATTGTCAGCATGAAGTTTACTACAACCACCAGTGTTGAAGCACAGTATATTCCTCATTTTTTCGTTCAACGTGGCCCCTAATTTTACTGACAAATGATCTGCTGTTGTGTGTGTAAATAGTTGAACTTTGAAAATATTGCGGAGATGATATCATTAAATTCACTCATATTTATGAGTCATGCTTAGCATAGGACCGCTTAGAGCGGAATATAAATATGTATGAATTCAACTTTAATTTCTACCTGCAACTGTTTCTCAGAAGGAGATTAGAACGTCAAATTCCCTAGTATCCAGTTAAGCCTCATTGTTACAGACAGACAGACGTTGTAAGGTGCTTATGTATGTTTGATACACGCATTTTGATGCTTCACATCTTGTTCAGGAAGTATCACGAATTACGGATGAGTACTCGTAACGCTCCCGTGTACATGTCATTGTTAGGGGAAAATGAAGCAATAAAATTTTTCCTTCTGCTATGGCTTTAAAACTTAAACACAAAAAAATACGGGAGAGATATGTGACAGCAATAAAAACTTAGTTTATGTATGCATTACAATCCTCCCCGATTTTTTTTTGTTTAAACGACATGTCTCACAATTTGAGATGATGATATAGTGTGATTAAAGCTGTGGCAGTATTATTACTGTAAAATGCATCAATGAACGGCAGCCGGAGAAAAAAAAGAAGAAGTGAGTCAGGAGTCAGTCGTCTGTCTCACTGAAAAGATTGGAAGACAAATAGCTCTTGTTTCCACAAGAGCCCATAAGCCTCGTTTGTAGTGAATGAAAAGCAGTAAGTTGGCAAAGTGCAGAGTTTCAAGAAAGAAATTCTTTTGTCGCTTCAACCCATGAAAGCCATTTAATTCAGCTCTTAATTGAGCTCTCTGTCTCCTAAAAACAGAGTGCCTCTACCTATGCTAATACGCTCACTGTGAGCATGTCTCATTTCGTTCCGAATATTTTCTGAAACGATTTTTCATTTCGTATGACGAAAGCTGGTGTGAAAATCTCAGTGTGCTCTTTCATCAAGATGAGGAAACAAGAGCGGAATGAGTAATATGAGGGTTAATTCATTGTCTTCGTTTGTACCACCGTAACATATAATACAACTAACAAATATCCGTACCAACCAACGCATGTTGAGTATCTAAATACGTTTTTTTTACAATTTTATGATGAAGTGATGATAATAAAACTTTGAGGCTTCTAGTCTACACTACTACAGACGCTAAAGTTGTCAGTGTGTTGTAGGGAGCAATGCTTGACAGCAATTGGTTGCGACATAATAAGTTCGCTGTTTAATTTACCAATTTCTTGAGCAACAGTATCCGGTTTCAGTTGATTTCTGTGTCATCATATGGTTTTATAAATTAAATTTTATTTTTTTGATCTTTTCCTTCGTAGGTTTCGTACGCAAGGCCAAGCAGTGAAGCTATAAAGGGAGCTAACCTATATGTGAGTGGATTGCCGAAGAATTTGACTCAGCAAGAGTTGGAAAGCTTATTCAGTCCATTCGGTCGCATTATAACGTCTAGAATTTTGTGCGACAACATCACGGGTAAGAGACGATGCCTCTTGCTCACAATGATTCTAGTCCACTTAAGGAAGGTGACAAGGCGTGGCGTGTAGCCTTATCCTAATATGTAGTCTTCAGACTGAACGTAGAGTCCCATACATAAAGCATTGCATATTCCATACTGATGGCATATGGCATTATTAAGAGGACAGGAGCATGGGCAAACCGGTCAAAGAACATTGCATATATTTATTGTCTATACGCAGTAGTAATTTTTTTCAATTTGCAAAAGTTCATTTTTATATGCTTTCAATTTGTTTCGCAAATTTCTTTATTATTGGAATGCTATATTATTAGACTTTTAGGAGAATTCCACAGCATAAACTATTACGAATTGAGATAATGTTGGATTAGGTTTCATAGGTCATCAATGACAGTGCAATGCAATGCAATGGCATGGTAATTGGGATTAGATACATACATTTTATAAGCAAATTTTGAGGTTAGCGGCACTTATATGAAGTAAAAGGTTATACAAGATGTAGGAATAAAATAAATACTGGTTATAGGACAGCTAGCCGAGTCTATTATTCTGATGCCGAGAAGCGCTACTCAAATTGTCATATTGATGTATATATTCAAGCTTTTGATTCATTTTCGACTTATCTTTTTCATGAATCTTTTTGAAGCTGGGTTTAAATGTTTCCTGGAATACATGGAAAAGTGGGACTTCCGATTTTTCTAAACGAGTTTATAAAGCAACGAGCAAAATGAGAGTCGCTCGTTAGTTATGTTATTGAATCAGACCACAGTTCCTGTATCGCGGTGAATCAAGCAGGGATTAAATAATGGGATAACGAATTGAAGCACAGAGCACCCTCATTATGTAGAATGTATCACTTAATTCTGCTTGTCGACATGGAATAAAACCCGTCTTTTCCCGAAACTCGGATTATGCAGACATTGAGCGCTACTGCAAACCATTTCCATCCTTTTATCGTAGAGCTCAGGATCGGATTACATGTTAACGACATCCTTCTTTGTTATCATTTTGCACTGCTGATCTTCCTACAAAAGAACTAAATTAATTGGTCTTTATTCTTTTTATTAAATTCCTTGAAACGGCATGCATACTTCATGCTCGTCATTGAATGTAAACGTTTATAATTGCAAAACGCTAAATTCAATATTATGGAAAGCCGTATAAAGACCTACTGATGAATTGTTATCAGTTGTAAAAAATAAATCTTGCTTGCAACCAACCGCAACTTTATGTAATATATTTGAATAGGAATCTTCTTATGATTTGACCAAGCGGGAACCATATTATAAAAACATTGCGACCTCCTTTAGAAAAATCACTTGGTTTTGGCAAATGTTTGCATGTGGCACTGTTGAGTTACTCGAAAGCTCTACGGTAAACATTTAGTTATGTAAAGGTAGATTGCTTTGTTTTTTCACATTTTGTGCATGAAAATTCATAAGTTGTAATTTGTTTGGCTCTCTTTTGTTGGTTAGAGGTAGGATCAAATTGAAAGTTATAACAAAAAAATGTATCAATTCCATTACATGAGTTTAAAAAACCTTCCAGTGAGCAATTGCATACAAAATATTTTGAAGTTAGTCACCTTATCTGCCCTTATCCTATCCTTACAACAACAAAAAAATTAGGATTGAGTTACTTTATCTGTCATGATTTTTGTTTATAATTTTCACGTACGATATATTTCTTGTAGCTGGGGATGACGAAGCGGAATTTCCCTTACAGAGGAACATAAAAGAGGGTAAGCGATAATTGTTCGAGGAATATTTTGATGACCGAAAAAATAAATTGAAAATTGAAGATTTTTTTTCGTAGTCCTTCGTTGTATTTACAGGTTGATATTCGGTATAAATGGATGAACAAAGAGCATTGTTAGATCTAATATTGCAATATGTATTTATCAGTTTTTATCATACAAAATCCTTCAATCGTTCGTTGTTCGTGGATTCAAGAGAAGGAAGAAACATCTTGCCAGGGTTTCCTTCTCAATATCAATAAAATAGGCAGTCAAGTTTCTATGCAGAAAACAACAGTGAACACATAAAGTGTTTTTTACCGCTTATTGATTTCGACCATTTTTTACACATAGGCCTTTCTCATTAATTTTTTTATAGTTTTGCAGCAGATTCAGGTAGATGCTGAAATTATGAGTTTCAAAATATTTTCATTTTTTTAAAAAAAATAAATGCTTAATAGTTGTAAAAAATATCTGCATGGCTTAACTGCAACAACATCATCAGTGTATTTTAAAATATGATGGATCTTACTGAACTTTGAAATGAAAGATGGAAAAAGTATGATATTTCACTAAATTTTAAGTTTATCAAAAACATTGGGCAAAATCCATTTATTTTTTGTTGCTAAATACTCTCAGCTTTTAGTTTTCATTTTTTGCAATGGTCTGAGGTCTGATCTGGGAAAGGATCATTAGTGTTATCTGAAGCGAAAAAAGACATGTCGTGTCCAAGCTCATTTTAACCAAGACAACAGGAAAAAACTATTAAGAGCTAAGCAGCAGTTTTGTTAGTCAGTTACGCATAAGCAGTGCAGGGTTTTAAACATGGCTAGTTAGTGACATACCTACATACATGCCTTACAGCGTAAAATCCGAACATTTGTAGATCTCATAAACATATAATAATGTATAAGTAATGTCGTGCGATTGTACACCTAGAGTATTGATGTATGTAAAAAAAATGTCTCGACTATAATTTTGTTTGCATGTTTTGATTTCATCAGGCTTGTCGAAAGGCGTTGGATTCATTCGCTTTGACCAGCGTGTGGAGGCGGAGCGTGCAATACAGGAGCTGAATGGAACCATTCCAAAGGGCTCAACTGAGCCAGTGACAGTGAAATTCGCTAACAATCCCAGCAACAACACAAAAGCACTTCCACCGCTTGCAGCATATTTGGCAGCACCTCAAGCTGCTGCAGCAGCTCGACGCTTCGGTGGTCCAATCCACCATGCTACTGGCCGACTGCGGTATATACCACTTTCTCCACTTTCCAGGTGAGCTACTGCTGCAGCTCATCTCAGTTAGTCAAGAGCTCATTTGTATTCTAGGGATCCAAATATCTTTGTGGGAATTACTAAAGTTGATACACACTGAAAACTTAGTATCAACAAGGAAAAAATATGTATCCCATTCAAATTTTCAAAAACAAAATATTATTTTTTTTCATTTTTTCCTTTTTAATTTAAAAAACAAATGAGTCATGACGATGAAATAATCAACAATGTTTAATAGATTCCCGAAATGAGCCACAGTCATTCGAGAGGGAAACTGAAGATAAAAAATTGCTTAATTTTATGCTCTTAATTACTTAATTTTCATTTTTCTAAAAAAGGATCGACTGAATTTGACATTAATGTTTCATTTAGTCTCTTTCCTTCGACAATGATTGCAAAATGATGAATTTGGGTTTCGCTGCTTTCATGCAGTTTTCTTTTTTTCTTTTTGTTGACAAAATGTTTATCTTTTTCCTCTAAATTATCGAATCGTTTTACTGTGCGTATTTTTTTTACTTTTTCTCTTACATATTTAAATCGAACTTACAACCATTCCGATGGTTGAGTAGCAACTACACGCATTCTATTATGAGTTCATATATCTATATGTGTTTATAAAAATCAAGCTGACTGAGCTGGGGAGCAACAATAGCTGCATTTTTTTAATTTCAAATATTATTTCCTTGGTATTTGACAGTTGTTGTTCGAGACGTAACTAATTTATGTTTGTACTACGGATACATACAAAAGTAATCGTTTGCATACTAATTTTAAAATTCGTTCATACAAATCTCATATAAAAGAATTCATTATGATTACTAGTCTCATACAAAACATTTGAGCTGGAACCTCTTATATTAAGTTATTGCTTATACCGCTTGGCAGTCTTGTAGTTTTCTCTTTTATGCTCCCTATTGTAGAAGGTAAATGTAAGCTTTGCCCGCAGTTAAGGTAGCGTTAATTTAAATCTAATATATACGTAAGATTCGTACATTTAAGATTGCATAAAAGCATTAAAAATTCTTGAAAACGTTTTTAGAAAACTCAGTTTATAAAATGGAAACTTCATTTGAAAGAAGTTTCACGTGCATATATACAAACAACCCCGAAGTCAGTGAAAGAATTGCAGATACAAACTGTATCAACTCATCTAATAACTTCCTTTTAACCAGAAAGAAATATCCACGAAAATTTGGGAAGCATTACAGAGATAATTTGTATCTGTTCCTGTCTCAATTTCCTGTTTTGGCTGAATTTTAGCTACTGTTTTTTCTCATTCTTTTTTGATATCACGGCCAAACGATTAATTGTAGAAAAATAATGGATATTTTTAACAGCACACCACGTAAATATATGAATATATGTTTGCTGTATTTGCATGCGGAAAGTTTTTGCAAAATTCTTTTTAAATCGGAATGTTGTCATTATTATTAACAACTCAAGACCGTCTCTCTGGTCTCCCTTGGCTCTTCAATATGCCAAAACATAATGTCTTGTAATGAAATTTCATTTGTCACACTTCTTAAGGTGGGATCACTTCACAAATTATAAACCCCACCAAAAACTGTTTATTATTATTTTAGTAAATTTTCCAAACCAATGCTTTCCAAAACTTTTTTATTATATTAAAACACAATTTGATAATAATATTATGACTTGGCTGTATGCAGTTCTGTCTACGTGTTTATGAATTTTACAAAAATTATTATGATTTATTATTATTACACTGGGAATGAAACTGTACTGTTTTCATAAGAGCCTGTAAAATGTTGCTGTCATGATTCTATATTTGTTATGATCAATTATTAAGTAATTGATTGATCTGTTGTTGATTTTGGTTCTTACCTTGCTTTTCTCTCTGTTTGATTTTTAGCACTGGCAAGGCCATGCTGGCCATAAACAAAGGGTTGCAGAGGTCAGTATCAAATCTTTTTTCAGTTTTATCTCTTCATTTCGGGTAAAACAAACAAACAAAAACTAATTATAATTTTTTCATCACTCATTCATTTATCGCTCGTTCGCAGTTGTTATTTCTCTCTGTCTCTCTTTCGAATCTCTGTTTCACTTTTATTCATCAGTTATACCTACATATCATTATTACTATTATTATCGAGCATCTTGTCCTTCCAATAATAATAAAAAAATATATCTTCTCGTCTTCCGGAAACTTGTTCGTTCGTTTACTCTCTCTATTCACTATAATTTTGGCTAGTAAATATATATTTATAAATAAACTATATATAACTTTTTATGTACTCAACATTTTCTATAATATATTACACTGTTATTAATCCTAATGTTATCTAGTTTCTAAATGTTGATCCTGTGTAATTATTATTTGTTTTTACAATTTCTTAATCGTTGTTTAAACGTACGTACCCGCAAGCCTTGCTCAAACATTTTCACATTTAATTGTATATTATGTATGTAGGCTAAAAAAACTTTTTCCGCTTTCCTTTTAAAAGAACTCTGGGTTAGTCTTCCAAATGTGTACTTTAACTCTGCTGTTTATATGTAAACGTACTTTCGATGTCAATTGGGATAAGTACTCTGTCGCATGAGCCTTTCATCAAATAACGGCCTAATTCTTTGTACGTGCATAAATACTTTATTTGTGTTCATACGGACTCTACATATTTACTGAATGAACGGTCATCATTGAGAACACAGCGGGTGAAATCTGTGGACGGAACAGATTCGTATTATGATGATGATGATAAAACTGGTCAAAGGCAAATAAAATCTAAATAGCTGTAGAATGAACAAGTTGGATGGTTTTTGATTACATTGCAACGAACTACAAACACATACATGTATGTGGAAGGATATGTAAAGTTCAACCTCAGGTTTGACAACAAAAAGGTTGAATAAACACGTAGGATGTTGATTTTAGGGAAGTGTGCTAAACGACGCAAACTTAGATGGTTGCTATCATACTAAATGTTTTTACATTGGTAAAAGGGTAAAACAAAATTGAGAGAACTGCTTCTAATTGGTTCTTTTATTTCATTGGATTTGCTTGCAGGTACTCACCGCTTGCCGGAGATCTTCTTGCAAACACAGTCATTCCAGGAAATGCGATGAATGGAGCCGGATGGTGTATTTTTGTTTACAACCTCGCCCCAGAAACTGAAGAAAATGTCTTGTGGCAGTTGTTCGGACCCTTCGGTGCAGTACAAAGTGTGAAAGTGATTCGAGATTTACAGACAAACAAGTGCAAAGGCTTTGGATTTGTGACGATGACCAACTATGACGAGGCTGTGGTTGCCATTCAATCCCTCAATGGATACACACTGGGCAACCGGGTGTTGCAAGTTTCATTTAAAACTAACAAAACAAAAACCGCATAATTTTGATGAAGCGACTCGTATTTTTAAAAAGAGAAAGAAACTAGTAGACAACTATTCACTTCACAAAAGTCCAAAGAGTCAGAATTATTTCTAGTCATCCACCAAAATTTTGTTATTTGAGGGAAAGCAAAGAAAGAGAAAGCTCCAAATTTTTCTGTTGTAAAAAGAAATTTTCTTGTGTACTTTTCCAGTAACGATATTTAGATATTCACAGAGTCTGGAATTTGAGAATTATATTCTGTACTCAGTGGATTACGGAACTATGCAATGAAAAGAGCAGATTTTCAGATTTTTCAAAACTTATGTCAAACAAAAAATACATACATTCATACCTTCATATTTAACAAAACCAAAATGAAATACATATAATTGAGAAAGTTGGTACTCGACCTACTATATAAATATGTACTAAATTTGTACACTCAAGAAATTCAATACTTCTGTTTGTATTCTACGTTTGAAAATTTAGGAGGAACGAGACAAGTTTGTAATTTCCAAACAAAAGTTAAAACGGAAAGAGTAGGCTGTTATTCCCCTGTTGGCTGCAGAAAATTATTCTACTATCTATTAATTGCTTTACAAAGAAAACCTTAAATTTACAAACACATCTCTTCCGGATGTACTCAGTCAGTGTTGTTTTATATATCATCCTAGGAGATGTATTAAATATATTGAAATTGTAACTCAAAAACACACACGCGGTGTATTGACACGGAAATTTTTAACTAAGTTACAGATGTGAAATCGTGATTTGTGAAACAAGATCCCAAAAACAAAATGGAAATCCAGTCCACACAGGGACAAACAGAATACCATTTCAATTATATATATACAATACATGCATCCATACAACGTGTGTGGAGGGAAACATTTATTATATTACATTACACTAAATTATGATTAATTATGATTATTAAATTTTTAATACCAGCTATATATATATATATATATATATAAATCTATATATAAATGTATACACAAATTACATTCTATAAAAACATTACAGTTTACAATTACATTACATCAACACATCTTGAATTATATTTCAATTTTAAAGAATATTCTTGTGAAAAAATATCCTTTTCATATACTTATTAATTGTAATAATAATTTTCAAAACTGAGGATGAAAGAAGATAAAAAAAAATTCTCTTGTATGTGTATTTGCTCTCTCTATATTGTTGTTACTAGCAGTTTTATCCCATATATATTAACGTTATCTTACAAGTATTTTTAGGAGTTGTATTACTTACTTATATTAAAATAATTCTACACAAACTTTATCCGCTCTCTTTAAGCTATAATTATAAATTGTAATCTTATACATTTATCATGCACGTTCCTTGTATTTATCTTAAAAACGTTTTGAAACATTATCCTTGTCATTATTATTGTATTATTATATTTACTAACTTACTTACGTACTACATGATTATATTGATATTATACACACGTCTAATTATTGTGTACATCATGTTAAATGAATAACTACAAACAAAAAATGATTAATTACTTGATCATATTATATTCATTCACCGTTTGAATAACTAGGAAGGAAAAAACAAGCATCCCTACTTAAACTTAATCTCGACTCATTTCTTTGAGTTTTATTGTATAGAAAAAGTGTATGTATATTTAGATTGTTCAAATCAAATCAGGCATGGATGACTTGAATGATAATATTCTTTAATAACTGATACACCTTCTCCCCCTCAGAAAAATAAGGGAGACACAAAAAAACAGTCACAAAACATAATTTAGTACTTATCATCATGTTTACGAAAACCATAGTTTTTTCCTCCGCTTTCGTATATCATTACTTTCTCCAATTGGTTTCTACCATAGATTTGCCCAGTCATGTGGCTATAAGGAAGCGAGTATCGACATATTATAAATATGTGTGCACAAAAACCATCCTCATGACATGATGATGCCGTTACTCATGCATAAAAATGAACCTTGTTATCAATCTGAATGAAACTATAATTTTACCTGGATGAATCTCACAGTCACATGACACGATTCGGTTCTCCGTGAAAAACAAGAAAATAACTTTTTTAAGACAAAATACTATTACACTAGATAGTTAATTACCCACACAGAGTGGTGTTATTATTCAAAGCATTCAATTGATTCCTAGTAACTGATGAGAATGCTCAACTGATATACGGAACTGAGCATACGGAAAAAATTGATATTGGTGGTATAAGTAAGGAAAGGTTTTATTCTTCTGTGTCGGTGATTGAAGAAATGACTATGACTGCATTACGAGAAAAGTCGTGAATGAACTCATTTTTGAAAAAAAGCGGGCCTGTTAGAAAACTTTTAAAATATATATATCTATAAAAAGAATAGAAAGGATTTCATTTGTAAAATATATTGTCATATTTGGAGAAATATATTTACATATAAAAGTAATACGTACATATTAATTCATCGAGTAGATTTTACATGTTCCTTATATATAAATATAAATATATCTTTGTAGTAGGAACTGTCATATTGATATATTGTTATTATGTGAAAAATAGGCAACTTTGAGATTCATGCAACTGGAGTCAATCCAGACACGCACATACATTTATAGAACAAGGAAAAAAGCTTTACATTTATATAGTGAAAGTCAAAACTGTTCAACCAATTTTCATTATACACTAGGTACTACTCACACATTTCACAGTTTACATGCATTAGCTTGCGTCTAATTTTTTATGGTTTAAAGAATAATATTGATTAAATCTAATTCGTAAACCACCGGGTTCTCAAGAACTGTTCCACACTCCTTACTATTACATACATACATATTAATATCAGGATTTCAAATTCGTTAGCATGAATATGAGTTGCGTTTCAGGATGTGTGTCTCAAATAAGACGTTGCATTAAAACAGCTAAACCGGTAGGCTTTTAGTGTTTGAAATTGGTTAACTCTAACATTTTGCTTCACCTAGTCACAACACAACCGAAGACCTAGTCATTGTAACCAAAATAAATACAAAAAATGTTTCCATTTTTGTTCAAAAAAGTCCGTATCAACATATACTTATTTTAAATGTGTGTATATATTCTTATGATTACTTTGGCGACGAAAAATTATGCAGACGGCTTACTTACCAAACTGTCAAAAAGGATTTTATTAATAAATCGTACATATCTCGCCAGCTAGCATAAAAATGTATGCATTTATATATTAGTGCACCTAACTAACTTACGATTAAAAATCAACTTAAAAATAACGTGAATGTGTTGTTGTTTAGTAAAAAAATTAATTATGTGTCTCTTACATATTCAAATTCGAATTATTTATCAACATTTAACATACCAATGCGATAGTTTACAGTTTTCACTAGGAAGACATGAGGAGAGAAAGGAACTATGCCTCAGTTGAACACTACATAATCTTCATGCCAAAATCATCAGAAATATTGTTAGTTTAACGGCAACCATTCATCCGGTAAAGACCAACAGCGTGAACTTTTAAGTAGTGATTAGTATCGAAGATGATAGCACAGACTATTTTGAAAGGTCAGAGGCATATGGGGTAGTGCAAGCAAGTATGTATTTCTATAGTTCATGATTGAAGTTTAAAACACAAATATTAAGTGCAATGTTTATTCTGTATGACATACTAACTTTACTTACTTAAATATTTACTTAATTAATTAAATCGCTTGAGTACTTTAGTCAAACAGTTCCTCGTGGTTTCTCTTGAATTTAGGTTAGGTATGATCTATTACTGTTGGCAAAAGTTGGTTTCGTATTATTGTGATAGTTTCAATTTTTGATGGAAAAAACTCTATCGTGTGAATTAGGGCTCGTTTTGGGTATACATTACATTACATTATTCTTCGTATCATCTTAAACTCTCAGTGAATAGCTAAATATACTATTTAAAAACACATGGACTGGCAGTAAGGAAATGGCAACCTTATAAGATATCACTTTTTATAGGGCAAGGTGGTGAGGAGGAGAAGAAGGTGTATTCCAAAATAGTATCACGTGACTTATAGTTAATTTAATTAGCTGCATAATATTGTTATATTTATTCATACACGTTTAAAGGCATTCTGTTTTTTCTAGCGTAGATTCTCAACTCTATGAAAACGTAGTTATTTTACGTGAATTTTACGCATTATACAGACAACTAGATACGTCGCGTTTTTGTATGCGTTTTAGTTAAAACACGAAACAACATATGTATATATATATTATTCCTTAATTGTATTACATACCACACATAACTTTTGCATAGATATGATGATGATGATATGCGATATTATCAGTACACAAGTGTTGATTTGTATATTTTATTATTGAAAGGTGAATATCTATCAAATTTTTTTGAGTACTTAATTTAACGTAAGCAGATAGAGGTTCCTTCAAGAAATAAGCTTTGGGGACTCATTGTTAACGTGAGTGTTGGTGATACTGAGAAAAAATTAAACCAATATATAAGTTATATCTTATGTACAGATTTTCGCTTTCTTGATGTGTTTAGAATCACACATTCATTTCCACACGATTCTCAAAATCCCAAATAATATATATACTTATATATATAAATGTAACTTAGGTATCCAACTTCGGTGCCATTTGAAGTGTCACAAAATGTAACGTTTGTGTCAATATGTAATCAAAATCACAAACTGTCGGTATTGAATGTGACTGTTTTTGAAGAACAAGACGACGAGTTGACGATGTATACGGTGAATGCAAAAAAACGAAACGATACTATGCAACTTTTCGAATGCAAAATTTTTTCCGTAATTTTGATGTTACATTATAAATATAATTTGAAAACCGGAAGTAAGTTTTAACTTGAGAACAAGTTGCTGTGTGTGGTGACGTTGTGAATTGTTTTTGTGGTATAACCTACTTAAATTATGTAAATTATGTAATGGATTTTAATTATGCTTGAAGGTAAAACATTGACTATTTTATTTTATGATTTAAAACTGGTCATTTAATTACTAAAAAATATTAAGTTTATCATTGTTACCTTTAAATATTGTTTAAGCTATTCCTTCTTTTTAAGAATTTCATTTTTGTTGGTTTGCATTCTACTTATTAATTAACGATTAATATTAAATTCTAATTGCTGCCAGAAAATTTTAAGTCCTTGAGTTTGTCGTCCGTTATTGGATCATTACCTTCTCTAGATGTTTTCTTTGTGGGCTTGTTGTCTATTTGACTTATTTTTATTTATTATTCAAAAAAAAATTCAATCGGTTTCAAAAAATTTGCACGAATAATCATTGTGGTAGATACGAAGGGTTTCCACCAATACATTATCAGACTTTGTGGTTACACGTACTTTTTGTTGGATTATAAATGTAAAGTTCAGTTCATGTTGTAATCTACCGACAGATGTGTAACCCCATGTATCATAAATATGCCTACGCATCCGAGAAAAAAATACAAAAACATTCCAATCACAACTCTTCTTGACTAAAATTTGTACCGACTTGCCAAAATAAGCAGAACTATAACAACAAAATGGTGACTACCAAACGAAATATATCATTTTAATGGCCATAATCTAGTTCACACTTCCGTTTAGAACGTAAAAGCATACATTGATAAGTCTAACCTTAATATCAAATATAAACACTTTAATTAGCTCAGAGTATAGCAATCAGAGTTTCGTAATTGTAACCCCATATTCTTTTTTGTCTTACTTCTATCCCCAAAAAATTTTTTTTAGTTTATTGTGTGACACCAAAAATTCCTAACCTCAATGTTTTAATCGGTCTACAATATATTTCAGCTCTTAGCTAAGCATGTCTACTTTACTGTAATTTATATAAGGTTGAAAGAGTTAGACGAAAATTGAGAGAAATCTTTACAATATCGTTGAGATTTTCCATAGCCTGCAGCATCTCTTAAAAATTTTAACTGCATAAATATTCAGCTAAAATGGAGAGAAATTTCTATTGTGCCCTGTTGAATGAAACGAAAAAATGCGATATTTTTATCACTTTATCCAAAACTAAAAAATAAAAATGGAATTCCATGACTGGAAAATGGGAGCTCAATCGTTAATAATGAGGTGTGCTCTTAAAAGACATTTTATAGAGTAAAATGTAATGAGAAAAAAAATTGCTAAGAAGTTTTACAAAAAATTGAAAAACGCTAAATTATCAGTAACTAAACAAATTCAATCTCTGCAATAGTGAAAGAAAGAAAGTTTATTAATCTATATTATTCTAGAGAAAGGTGTCAAACGCGCCTTAACCAATTGCTTCAGCTTACAGAAATGCTTTCATTTTCTGTATTGAGTCTTTAATCAGTTTCCATAATTCATTGTAAATGTAACGTTCGAAGACAAAAGTTGGCCATTTAAGTAAGTGCTCGAAAGACATATCAAGCATCTGGAAAGCACAGCACACAAATTTATAAAGTTCCATCATCAGAGACCTGAATAGTAGAAAAGGCTGGTTTATACAAACTGTGCATTGTTCAGATTCAGATTGTTTTAGCTTAATTTATTCATACAACTGTTCTCTGTCAAAGAAGGTTAGTGCAGGGAGTTTTCGTTGCATTTCTTGCGAGTAATTAATTGTCGTAATACTTTTTGAGTTATGTGTGACTTGTCCCATTCAATAATTTTCAAAATTTTCATGCTCATAACAATATATCATGCGTGTATCATACGTGCAGCATGTCATTTATTTGTAATTTACTTGCGTTATTTACTTTTGGAATGAATCCATGTAATGAAACTCTCAACTCAAAAAAAAAGAATACTGTTACAAGGAAACTTATGTATATCTCTAACAAACAAATAAAAAAATATACATAGCTACTACATAGATTTTTTCATTGAAGAAGGTACATATAAAAAATTGGAGACGGTCTATTTTTATATAGGTAGCGTCCCACAAACGATATTAAACTACGGAGAAAGAAAACTATGCCGATATATGAAGAATTTACTCAGGATTTACTGTCAAATCATTCCTATTTGATAAAACGATACGCAGTCTGTTTCCTGCTCTCATGCCTCAACTTGAGAAAAATGCAAAGAATCATTTAAAATTTGGAACTTTTGACAACTCATTTTGATCCAACTATTCCAATAACCATTTGTTTAGTCAAGTAAATCAATGTTACCCAGTTTACAAAACAATTGAATGATTTAAATCTTTTTTCTCTCACTTGTCTGTCCCAATGCCACTCACTTTCTCTTTGAAAACTGTGGGGTGAAAAAAATAAAGTCATTTCATATGAGAAATCAGACTTTTTTGTAAAGCATTTAAAAACTCTTGTAGTGACTGACAAAACTAGTACATGATCATACACTATACTACACACTTGACCCTTCTGTCAAAAAATGAAAAAGTAATAATTGATTTCTACAAGCCGACAACAAAATCGTCAACATTGTTGAACCTCGGGACGAGGAGTGTTGGGAGTGTATTGTGTACCAAGATTGAATGACAAATTTTTCTCCATTAGTAGTTCTCCAATCATGACGAATAAACAGGCAGGCCTATAATAAAAGAGTGAGATGCTACAAATTACATGTAATCTAGTACATTTTTATAATATGCTACAGAGTATAAAAAAAATATTACCTAGCTTTTTGTGTTGATCCATAAAAAAATCATAATATCCTGTAGGAAGGATGAAGAGAGTGTAATCAACAAAATAATGTGTCGTACAACAGAAAGACTTGGAGAGATTTGAGAAATTGCATTTAAATGACGATTATATGCTATATGTCTAGTTAATAACGATGTGTAATTCTAACGTACATATAGGATAGTGGTTGGTGTGCATCTTATCATAAGATATATCATGCAGTAACTATATGAAACTGGAATATATAATCCTATAAGGCAAGACTTAGAAGGCGTAAGGTTATATACTAACATTTGACAATTTTGGAATATTATCTAACAATTAGAGCTGTATAGAGAAAGCATCAACTTGCTTTCTGCTAACAATAAGTTGGATCGAAACAAATCAACATTAAAAGCTTTCTTTCATTTTCCATTTTACTATAAACCGCTCTTGCAGAGCTAAAAAACATTATATTATTGCAAAAGCTTACATTGGTAATTATATGTTCACTTTAATTGTGGAAATCCTTTAAAACATTTACAATATCAGCCGAAAAAAAATAAATTTAGTTAACAAAAATTGAGCGAGTGCTTTCATAACAATATCGGTTGCGTAGTCATACTTTCTTGGTGGTGTAGTGCAATAAACATTATTCCAGTTTTCCAGGTTACACTTTGAGGAGGAATAGGACCTTTTCGTTTCTATTAGGGCAATGTACTACGAATCTCATTTTCGAATTTTTTGTGACATATTAGGAATTAAGGAGATAATTTCGACAGTATGTACGTAATTAATTATGTGTGCAAAGAAATGCGAGAGAAATGATTTTTTCTCATATGCACATTAATTTATTAGCATAATATGGTTAAATGGTTTGGAAGATCTGAGTCAGGTACATTTTACTTAACTTACTTTTAGGAAAAGCATTGGGATTCATAGTGTAGAAGACACATGTTATGTCTATTTGTTAGTGGAGTTTCCCCCTGAATAATGTATATTTTCATTAAAGTTTTGAAGTTCTCAAAATAATTAATAGTTAGAGAGATATTTGCATCACTGTAACTTGCATTTAAATTTTTGCATGATGGTCATGTACACAAATTTTACATTGTTACTGACAAAGTTGAATAGGAGAAATTTGCTGGTTTTAAATGACTACATTACATTATATAATATGTCGCTCTTACGTATGTAATGATTATATATTATGATGATGATGAAATTACAACTATAGAGATAGCGTTTTTAGTGGAGTATTCACACCACATTCCATGTTTGTAAAAGTTATATTATATCCGTTTCATATTAAAAAAAATAGTTGTTCAACAAAGAAAAAATAAGAAAAAAATACTGATTAAAAAAAGTATATTATAAAAAATACATATACGGAAAATGCATATAAATAGAATAATTCACAAAGATTTTGATAAAGTGACAAAAATATATGGAAAATAATTGAAAAAATAGTAAAGCCACAAAAATATAAGGCAAAAATGCTCTAGCCCTTGACACTTACTTGTATTACTCGTCTAACAAATATCTTTCTCTCTTCCTTCTTCTCTTGGTACTCTATTTATGCCATTTACATCAATATATATTATACAATGTTTGATTCACTCATGTAGACCTCTGAAAAAGGGGGAAAAGTGTTATGTACAATTACAACCAGTAACATTGGCAAAATTCAACTTACCTTTTAGATGATGTATATGTATATGCAACAGCAACAAAAATCATTTAATTAATGCCAGTTTAATCTATCAGTGTTAAATAATATTTGTACTATGCAGCATTTATGTCAAATAAAACAGATAACCTAAAAAATATGATCCCATATTGCTACAAACGTAAGTTCAATACTTCTATCTTTCGTTCCTAGATTGCACCTCTTGATCCTCATATTACGAATGAGCAAAGGAGGAGTTATTACATCCCTTTGGGACAATGACGAACGTAATTAAATGGCATACTCGTTTTCATTTAACATTGCGTAGGTTTGCTGGCTGCTATCTACAAATATATGTATTTATTACTCCTCAGGAAAAAAATTACTCACAAGAGGATTTTATCAATCCAAACAAAAAATCATTCTGTGTAACGAAAGGGAATCTGCTTCATGGAGTAAATATTAAAGTTAATTTCTAATGCGTAGGCGACGACACGAGACAGGTGTATATATTTATATATTCATGAATTGCATGGAATTACCGAAAGACAGATGGGCACTTGCAGAATGTACATCTGTTCACTGTTCACCTTTGAATATATTAGTTTCTTCCCTGATGTTTTAGAAGAGCGCACTCGTATTTACTTCAAGCGATGAAACTCCTTTTTTTAAAGCGGTCAAATTTCGAACATAAAGTATAATGATAAATGTCAGTTGTGTCAAACATTTAATGTTTATCGTAATCAATCTATTTATGGCGTGGGTTTCCCAACTAATCAACAGCCGAAGATGATATTCCCGTGTTTTTTAGAAAGTAGAGTGAGCCAAATCATTTTACTTTGCAACATTGAATTCGTACTCTACTCATTTTAATTAGTTCATTCCGTAATGTCATTTTGGTTGATGTGTTTATGAAATCAATATCTTTCTACTCTTCGTCTCTCGCGTAAAATAAAAGTTTCAGAGTGAACAGTTTACATTATGTATATCACTGTGTGCAAAAGCCCAAGAGCCTCGTATCGGAGCTATAAATGCAATGGTAGATCCATTTCCATGCCTTGAATATTCTAACTTTATGTTTGATGACAAAAAACGACGAGAATGGCCCTGGTAAGTATAAGAATGACAAAAAACCAACTTCCTGGCAAAAGCTTCCGATTTGTACAACTTGAGCGAAATAAGTATCATCATTGACTCGACATAGGAACCAACAACAGAAAAGCAGTAAAGTATCGCTCCTCTCACTTTTTCTCACTCTCTACCACAAAGTATTCAAAGACGGAGCATCAAGACGGAACTATGTTTAGTTGCCAAATCATCTATTTTAATCTTGGTTTTCGGTGACGAATGTAGCTTACAACGCAAGCTGAATGTTTGCCAGCTGCACTAATTGCTAGCAAATGCGTTCACAGCATATAATCCTCGCACTATGAATTTCTCTGCTTTGTTTTTAGCCAACAACTACATGGGCTTCCGACCGAGGAAGGAAAGGATGTTTGCTTATATTTATTATGCTAATGCCAAAACAACTTCTTCCCTTCCTATCCCAGTCTCAGAAAAAAATGTAGACCACCCTACAAATCATGCCATTCTAGAATGAATAAGCTAAAAACACATAATATGTGGATGATAATTGACATGAGAACAAACCAGCTCATTTTGGAACAACACCCGCACTTTAATAAAAAGGACAATTTCAGATGCCAATTACGATGAAGAATAGCGTATTAAAAGAGTTGACATAATACGGTTTTTTCCAATACACGAATGTTGAATGTAAGCATGGAACATGTTTGAGAAGAAGGGGACAATCTGAAAAATTAAACAACCGAATCAACAGTATATCTAAATGTTTAATATCCTGTCATTTCAGAGAATGTGGTCTCAAGCTCGGTGGTGATGGACTTGAATCTCTCTTGTTCGTTCTTCAACTCATCTGCAGAGTAATGATAAAATGGATCAGTGGCACTCTTTCATATGTGTGTACACGTATAAATTGCATTTGCAAATTTCCCCAAAAAGTACCTTCAATCCTGTCGACTTCCTTAAGCAGCTTCTGCACGGTGCGCTCAGCGAACTCAGCACGAGCCTCAGCCTAGTATGAAAACAGTATGGTTAGGTTTTTTGAGTAGGAATGAATTCAAATTGTATTGCATCCGGTTTGTAATAGGAACGAAGAAATTACCTGCTTCAGCTTAGCAGTAAGGTTCTTAATGGTAGACTTAAACTCAATTTCAGTTTGGCGAGCCTAAATGCATAAAAATGAGGCATACAAAGTGTAAGTTATTCCAAATTTTGTGCTTTAATATATAAGCATGAAACCAGAAAATTGTGGATCAAACCTTTTCCTCAGATACTTCAAGAGATTTAAGGTTGTTTCCTACGACCTTCAACTCTTCCTCAAGCTCAAGAATCTTCCTGAAATGTGTAAAATACATGTTTTGTCATTTATGGCTCAATTTTGGGACACATTGTTAGTGTCAAAATTTTTAAAAAATAAAAATTTCGGTTAATTAATATTAAATAGCCGTGCATTTCTCCAGTGTTGGCTCTGTCTTCAGCGATTTCGACTTCCTGCTCAACAATGGCCAACTTCTGGGCGACCTAGAATCATCATTTTCAAGTTTCCTTTAGTCTCTCTGCTCTGTGAATTTGTGGTGAGGATGTGGCGGATTTAAATGACTGACAAATATATGTTTATGTTTCAGCTTCCTTTGTCATATAGTTTTATGGGTAAAGCTCAGTGTAATCACCTCGGATTAGGGGGGAGAGGGCAATATGGCACACGAAAGAGAATAACCCCTGGAAAAAGGTTGGAATAGATGACTCAGTGGATAATATTCAATCACTCGGGGAACAATAAATATTATATATATAATTGATAATCATTTTCCAACATGATTTTAAATTAGTTTCACACTAACTGTGAGTATTAATACTAACGATCCAAAATTAGGTTAGGGTTAGATTACTACATGTTATTAGGAAACGTTACGTTCCTTCCATTACCACTTTTGGTTACACTACAGAATTAGCTCGGTGTATATCATATCATGCTACGATTTAGGTTGGTTGTGCTCTTTAGCACTCCAACTAGTGAAAATAAGTATGCAGCTGAAAACTAAGCTACTCATGAGAACATGCACATTCAAGTACTGCTAATACTGAGCTACGGATTTTGTAGTGTGTTTTAGGTCTATAGTGTAGTATTTGTATAGTATTATATACAATATCTATATGTGTACAGTAGCTTTTTTTTTAAAAAAATCCCGTCATACTTCATCGCAGTTCCTGTCACCCTCTTCAGCCCGGCCGGTAGCTTCCTTAAGTGAAATTTCCAAAGATTTCATACGTTCCTCATCTGTGGCTGAACGATTTTCCAATACCTTGCGCATTCTAGTTAGCAATATAGTTTAAGCATATTTGAAGTTTTGAACTTGATATACATGTAGCACATTGCACCACATAGAAAAATAATTTCTGAGTGATTGCTAGTACCGCTCAGAGTCGTCACCAGCGTGTGCTACCGTAACAAGTGAGTCATTGGCAGCCTTGAGCTTCTCTTCAGTGTTCTCAAATGTTTCTTCAATCTGTTGGACCTTGCGGCCAAGAGAATTGAGTTCCAACTCAGCCTATTTATGAAGAAAAAATACGAACATGTATATGATGAAGATGATGACGAGGATGGTTTTTTTTCTGTTGTCTCATAGAAATGCATTGACTCAAATACCGCAGTGAGAGCCTTCTCCTTAGCCTCAAGGGTGGTGGTGACTTGGGTAAGGGTCTCTTGAGCGACTTTGTGCTCCTGTTCCAGTTGGACCAATCGCTTCTTTAAGGTGTCCACCTCCTCATTTGTTCGCTGCACCTTAAGATTTGCGTCTCGGGCAGACTGTTCCATGGTATCTGCCTTATCTTGGGCATTATCCTTCTCCGTTTTCATCGCTTGCATCTTCTTCTTGATTGCCTCCATCTTGGCTCTTTTTTGGGGTACGGACCCTCAAACCCTAGAACTGGACAAAGAAAAAGACCCCCAATTTTTACATTATCAACAATCGAAGCGAGCACTAACTACAGTAGAATACATTAATAAAAAACATATCCAACTGGTGCTTCTACTCATTATTCTACAAAAGTCGCGCAAAAGGTGCACAAGGTGAACGGCGCATTACAAGTTTTTAAAACGCGAATTGGAAAGATAATGGACACTGTAAGCTGGTCTAAAACTGTTTTCCATTTGCAATGTGTTTGCTCAATGTCGGATGGTGCTGCCAAAATCCACTTTTAGACATGTCCTAACTTCGCTCGCACAAATAATATTAGCATTTTGCTTTCCGCACTGGTATACATTTCATAGTTCTGCATAGTTCCATCGCATCTCACAACATACGCTACGTGATTAATTTGTCACAGAACACAATTTAAGAGACAGAATAAATGACACAAATTTTCCAAATGCTTCCAAAACTCAATGTCTTCATCAAGAATCTGGAAAATCAGCACTAGCTTTCATAGCAAACTTCACACCATATTATTTTTAATCATCCGAAATCATCAATCATGTATTTATCCTTAATGGGGAGTCCTCGTATAACAGTTTTTAAACTAATACATTCATTACAATACATGGTCTTAGCACAAACAATTTTGAATGTTACTAAGACTTCTTCAAAAGCTGTCGTAAATTACTCGTCACCGTATTACATAGCATTACGCGTGCAAACTTCGTATTCAGTGACCCGGAGCAGATTTCTTTGTTGTTGCTTCACCAAGCGATATTCTTTGAACAGAAATTACATCCAAATGTTCCACGAAATTCAGGTACGCAGCAGCCAATCTAAAACACCTGTCTCGTGCAAAATCAATTTCTTAGACCACGTGCGTCGCTCTTACATAAATGCTACCAACTGTTTTCAAGTAACTTATATGTATTCTCACTGATTCACGTGAAACTGAATCTCAAATAACTTGTATCTTTCCTTGTGCACCTCGATTATTAATATTTTACTAAAAATAAATTAGCATTAAGAAATATCCAGTAATAATAAACTCGTATTAAATTGCGAATTAAAAGAGAAATTTTGTAACCACCTGAAAAAAAGAGAAAAATGGAAACGAACGATGAAGCTGGAGAAGTAAGGCGAGAAGGATCTGGGCAAAAGATCAGAACTGAAATGCTGCTAAAATAAACATGTATGTAAGCCAACACTGAGAATCAAATGTACGTGGAGGGTCATTAGTTTCGTCGTGAATCTTACAAGACAAAAGGAATCTTATTCCTTTATAATCCACGAGTTATATTTAGATCGAGCCCAGAAATAAACTCAACACTCCACCGTCAACATGAAAGCTTTCCACAATGTGATATGCGATTTGCAAGCCGAGAGAAAACAAGATACACACACGCAACCAGAAACCAAACGACACATGGTGAATGGTGATGCCATATATGAGTTTACCCCGACATGTCTTTTGTTTTATATCGCGTCGGAAACGTGGAACCACGTTCCATTAAATGAGTGAGAGAATATGAGTTTTAATCGTGTCATCAACACCACTCTTTGTATTTTGTGGGCACTTCCATATCATATTAGTCATTATTTATGCATGCTGTATTAAAAATGCAATAAAAAGTAGTCAAATGTAGTCATGATGATGTCTTCGTTTTTCCAATTTTAAACCATGAAGGTGTTTATTTGAAAGTTGAATTTTAGTGTGCGGTTAAAACCCCTAAGATTTTGCAGTCTATAAAACTAAAAAAGTTTACGTTGCGTGTAATACAGCATAATAAAATATTTTGGTTGCTGATAGTAGAAAGGTACATCTACATTTTTAAGAATTTTGTTATGTAATATGTGGAAAATCGTAGAGTCTGTTATCATTTGACTCTGCAGTAAATGTATTTTCTTGTTTCCCTGCCCACGCCGATATACTTAACAATACGAATTGCTGGCTATTTTTAACTTTGGGGTATTGGTTTCTTTCTCCTTCATAAGCACCTATTATGGGAGTCTCATAGCAGATTTTTGCACCTCGCCTCAAGGATATTCTTGAATGCTTTTAGTGTATTCGATGCATACATACACGCGTTTGCTGATTCCGGAAATTTATGTTTGACAGGGTGTATAATAGGAATTAGTGTTTTGGGTATTATTCAACTAGAAGCACGCTTATGAAAATTCCGTTATATTCAAACGATTCTTAGCAACATTATACTTGAAGATTAGAAGGTTTGCCTTTTAACTGTTGCAAAGTGCAATCTAACTTGAATAAAATACTAATTTCAAAAGGATTCAAAAGCAAGTGAAATGGATGATATCTGTAGAGTATCGAATCGTTCTTCAGGGAAAACTCCTTAATGTCATAAAATTGTAATAACATCCGCTCACTCGTATCCGTTGATACTTTGTGTAAAGCGGAGTTTATTTCGTTTAGCAGACGTGACTTTAAGCCTCTGTCCATCGTTTTCAAACATATTTGATTTGTTATTGCCTATATTTTCCGAAAGCTTGCTGACGTAGTGTTAAATGAAAGTAGCATGTCATAGTTTTATAGTCATTTAGACTTACAGGAATTTTGCAGTTGCTCAATTTATATTGGGATGCCATGATTTTATGTTCCACACTTGTTTTGCTTTTAGGTAACTGCATGTAACTGAAGCTGTTAAGCAAGTTTGCTGATTTTTTTTTTGTGTTTTCATAAAGATTTTGAAATACATCTCACAAGTCCATCCTCACCCTCCTCATCATTGATTTCCGTATATCATTACACATGTTAAAACGGGAAGTCATAAGTGATTTTGTAAGGTTGTCAGTCGTACCGCCTGTTAAAAAATATATGTATTTCAACAGAGAGTCACTATCCCGTGCGAGATTTCTTTTTTTTGCAGACTAAGATTACGTATGACGCCAAAGTTTCGTATGACATATGCATTTAAGATGCTGTTTTAAATTTCATGAAAAAAGAGTTGCTGTGAGAAGAAAAAAAAGCTATAAAATTTTTAAGACTTGAAAAATGAATCCCAGTTGCTGGTTGACCAGACTACCATCACATCTCCGAAGATATACATCATGTTGCAAAATTTATATATGCTATATGTACATAACGACATAATAATATTTGTATTTTTAATATCCATGTTATGATTCTAATATGCACAGTGTGAAAAGCCAGGAGTTCAAGAGTTTGTGTGTCGATACGCCAGTCCTTACACTTTCCAATAGGTTCTACTCCACATCCAAACTAGAACTCGATAATTTTGTCAGACTCATTGAAATGATGCCGTAGCCGAAAGAAGACCGAAGCACTTGAGATTTCTTACAACACAAATGTAGTGCAACAGACATATGATATGAGTGCTAATAATCTCACAAACAACGCAACGTGTGGGATTGGGATGTTTTGCAAGTCTCTTCAGCCGCAAACATATCCCATACGTGAAATCATTTCCTGGGCAATTGCTCTTCCTTATATTTATGCATCACTTCCTTCAGTCCTGAAAAATACGTGTGTAATACAATGTTGCATCATTGAACGAGCACATGCATTTTCAAAAAATTCCAACCGTCTTCCATCCTTCTATTTTACATGCTATTTGTGTTACACAAATATATATATTTATACACAAATTGTGTGTGTAGGCAGCCTAAGTATTGTTTTCAACAAAAATGGCTTTGCCCGATTAACACAAAAGACCAAAGTCTACCAAGATGAATATATAAATAAAAGGAAGAGGAAAGAATGAGAGGCCGATTTTTCTAGTCAATGTACTGTCATGAAATGAAGGGATGCAAAATGTGCGAAAGAAAACTATGTAAAATGCAGCGGAATACAATGAATGCATATTAGTTTAGTGAATTAAATATTCCCGTGTTTCCACCAATCTAGTAAGCAGAGTGATAAGGTTTTTTTTCGTTCAGGTAAGCCGTTGCGTTTCCCTTTTCCTATTTTGTTGAGGAGACATGCGTAGGTTTCTAAAGTTAGTTGTTCCACTCTCTACTCTAATTTATACGCTACATTCGCACGATAGGAGTGACTTCGCAATGGCACGGATCTATTTAACTCATCGTAAAAAAAATCTTCTTGGCAATCTTACTCGCTATAACAAATTTTCACAATAGGAAGTGTACTAAAATGCAAACAATCTCTGCAGACGGTTCCTCTGAAGAGAGAAAAAGTAGTGATGAGAGTTTGAGTTGCATACACGTTGTATTACAACGTTTGTGGAAATGATATGAAACAAAAGATATGTCGGGGTAAACTCATATATGGCATCACCATTCACCATGTGTCGTTTGGTTTCTGGTTGCGTGTGTGTATCTTGTTTTCTCTCGGCTTGCAAATCGCATATCACATTGTGGAAAGCTTTCATGTTGACGGTGGAGTGTTGAGTTTATTTCTGGGCTCGATCTAAATATAACTCGTGGATTATAAAGGAATAAGATTCCTTTTGTCTTGTAAGATTCACGACGAAACTAATGACCCTCCACGTACATTTGATTCTCAGTGTTGGCTTACATACATGTTTATTTTAGCAGCATTTCAGTTCTGATCTTTTGCCCAGATCCTTCTCGCCTTACTTCTCCAGCTTCATCGTTCGTTTCCATTTTTCTCTTTTTTTCAGGTGGTTACAAAATTTCTCTTTTAATTCGCAATTTAATACGAGTTTATTATTACTGGATATTTTTATGCTAATTTATTTTTAGTAAAATATTAATAATCGAGGTGCACAAAGAAAGATACAAGTTATTTGAGATTCAGTTTCACGTGAATCAGTGGGAACATAAATATATATTTTTAGAATGGAAATAAGATTTCAAACGAAATTGGATCGGAATCTTTTGAAGCACGTGGCATCTTATTTAGAATAGGGTTATATAGCAACACAACAGCATTCCGAGGAATTTCTCAAGCATGATTTTCAATTGTGTCTTTGTTGTGCTTCTAAGGTTTCGATAGGAATAACAATTGGAGTAATTTTGGTTGTGAAAAAGATTATTTTCGTACTACACCAAGTATGCAACAGTACACACACACTTATCTATTTTGATTGCAATTGGATTCCATTGATGACGAAGAAACAAGGCCATCAGGCCGGATTCATTTGATTCCGTTCAAGATGTACGCTGGGATATCCTGATGCCCTTTCACTTTCCCAACCCTTGCTAATTTGTGCCAATGTCTGCATGCATTTCGGTTTCAGATTTTCATGCAGTATCATCAACGTATACATTTAAATTGTGCTGAAAGTGCTATTGTTCAACCAATCAACGTTAAAGAATTGGAAACAAGTGACCTATTTAGCTCATGTACAATATACCTGAATAGTGTTTCAGACGTATTTCGGATACATATCAGTATATCAAATCATATTTACTATAAGGAAATCCAAACTTATTCAATGCATGTTGTGCTATAGTATTATCTACTATACCTCTATTTATATTGCACAAAGACAGTCACTATCAAATCGACAAAGACGTTGCATTGTAATTTATTTTTTTTTAAATTAATTGCATACGGAGTTGCATCTCTTATCTACTGTACTTTTAATTTGAAAACAAGTGATGCATCTTCATTCATACCAACGTAGGCATTAGTTAGATCGTTATACTTTGATTCAGCCAGATTGTCTTAGTTAAGTCAGGATCAGCTATTACGTAATCGTGAGATGGAGATGAAACCGCACAATATGTTGAGTCATAACGTAGTCTTTGTTCATGTCTGGAAGATAGTCTACTTTATTGTGTATTGCATGCAATGCACAGTCGTATAAAGTTTTTTTCTGCCAGGTTTATAGTATATAAGTAGGGGTTACAAACAAATACATTTATACCATTCAAAAAACAAAACATTTATACACACTTTCCTAACTTTGTAGTTTACATTTTCTTGTGAGGGACCGTAACCCCAAAAAGAGCCAGGATGGAGGCCATCAAGAAGAAGATGCAAGCGATGAAAGTGGAGAAGGACAATGCCCAAGACAAGGCAGATAATATGGAGCAGGCAGCCCGAGATGCAAATCTCAAGGTACAAAGGGGCGAAGAAGAGCTCGACAATCTGAAAAAGCGTCTATCCCAACTCGAGGCGGAGTATACGACCATTCAAGAAACTTTGGCTAAAGTTAACACCAATCTAGAGGCCAAGGAGAAGGCTCTTACTGCGGTATGTTGTATTCGCCTTGCGTGGGTGTAATTAAAAGCTGCCTCATCTTCTTTTCAAAACACAAATGGCTAAAAAACAATTGACATTATTACCATGACATTATGACCATTTCCACTCTAACCTATTTCAACAGACCGAGATGGAACTCAATGCTCTTGGTCGCAAAGTCCAACAAATTGAAGAGACATTTGAAAACACTGAGCAAAAGCTCAAGGCTGCCACTGACCAATTGGTTACGGTCCAACATGCTGGTGATGAATCTGAACGGTAATTTTTTTTACATAACATGGTTGATGACACAATAATATTTTTTATGTTGCTCAACAACATAAACACATCTAGGCTTGATTACATACCATATTTTTAATTTGTCAATCGACAAAACATTTTGTACAAAAAAATTTGACCCTACACTTGACATGGGAACTCAGTATGCGTAAGGTATTGGAAAATCGATCAGCGACAGATGAAGAGCGTATGAAATCTCTGGAAGCTCAGCTCAAGGAAGCCACCGCTCTTGCTGAAGAAGCTGACAGAAAGTGCGACGAGGTCAGCATAACAATTAAAAAAATATATGTGCATAGAACATTTAGAACAGCACGCTCTCTTTACATTTACACAAACGCAAACCGTTACATGTCTGAATACTGTTTTCGCTGCACATTACGCTAGAAATATATATGTTGACACTCATTAACACAACTATAACACAGTCTAATATATTCGCTAGTGTTGCTATATCTGGATTTGTATTTGGAGTCCGTCATTGTCGAATCATAGTGGCACTAATATAGATATGTAATCTAATGTAGGATAATATGAATTCTAATATTTGTAGATCACCGAGTCAGTTTCGTATTCGCACGTTGTTCCAGGGGTTACTCAGTACCTCCTAATCCGAGGTGATTAAAAACTAAGCTTTCGCTTAGAGATTCATGTACAAAGCAAATAATGTGATGTGATTTGAAATGATAACCGTTTTCTGTTTCCAGTTGTTTGGGTGAGATTTGCATTAATGAGTATGCAAATTTTAACTGCTTGTGTAAACCATAATTTTTCAGGTTGCCCAAAAGTTGGCCATGGTTGAGCAGGAAGTCGAAATCGCTGAGGACAGAGCCAACACTGGAGAAATGTGGGCTACTTAAAATTTATTTCTTTTGTGTTTGAAAATTAGCATAGCACTTGCCTGAACAACATTTTTGTTTTAAAATATTAGGAAAATCCTTGAGCTGGAGGAAGAGTTGAAAGTCGTGGGTAACAACTTGAAATCTCTTGAGGTGTCAGAAGAGAAGGTGCGATAATTCCATTCTTTGTAATATTTGGTTGTCAATATTTTTGCAATTATTATGAAGTTTCTACCGCTTCCAATATTGTTAACATAAAACTTTTTATTCTTTAGGCTCGCCAAACTGAAGTGGAATTTAAGTCCACCATCAAGAATCTATCCGCTAAGCTGAAACAAGTAGGTTAAAGAAGCGATTAGAATTTTCCAGCTCATTATAAACCCATGCCATAAGTTAATTGTATACATTAATTATATTTTTAAAGGCTGAGGCTCGAGCTGAATTTGCTGAACGAACAGTTCAGAAATTGCAGAAGGAAGTCGACAGGATTGAAGGTATTTTGTTGATGACGATCACAACTTCCAATTTTGAACTAATTTATGCACATGGATCGTAAAATGTAATTGCTTTCATTATTAACACAGATGAGTTGAAGAACGAACAAGAAAAGTTCAAGTCAATCACCAACGAGCTTGAGACCACATTCTCCGAAATGACCGGCTATTAGAATTGCTTCAAAGAGTTCATACTGATTTATTATTATATCGATTGTGATTTGATGTGGCGCTAGGTGAAAATAAAGGGAACATCTTCGAACAGTTACAATATTGAAAACAACTTGATCTTGATCTTCTTGAAGTGCTAGATATTGGGTGTTGCTGAATTTTTTTCAGCCACTTGTATTCTACTTACGTTTGCTTACAAAAAAATGATTGACTAAACATTTATTTAGAACTATTCTAGTCGTTGTAGCAATCGGGATTGCTATTTTATTGGATGAAATTATCAAATCAATTTAACATTTTGGAAAGTGTTATAAAGTTGTTTTGTTACATGCTTACATTCGTGTTCTATTAAATTTTAATTTTTGACACCAGACTCTAATCATTATTGTTTATTTTAGCACCAAATAACAAAAAGCAGAGCTTATTAAGTTTGGAAAATAATTTTAAATTGTTAAATAATATTGTGCATCATGATTCATTACATTTGTTCATCCAACCAATATTTCATATGGATCCGTTTTAGGGTTCGGAGCTGATAGCTCCGGCTCCTCTGATACTCCGAGCGAAACTTGCTGACGCTGGATTTCATTTTGATAATATAAATACAAATGATGCACTTAAAACCCAAAGTCAGCAAAGCAGAGCACATTGAAGGTAGCCAAAATATCATCTAACTAGGACCACTATCGGATTGCGAGCGAAGACTGCATGTGCATGCAGACGAAAAGAGAAATCCGCCCGCTCCACTGCTTTTAAGCCGATGCTTAAGGAAAATCGGAAGGAATAATAAAAATATTCACAATGCATATACCTTTCATATAGAATATAATGGGGGGAAATAACTAATACATATATGTAGGTACTGGAAGAGAATATCGGCTACAAAGAAGTCACGGAGTCATATATTAATATAAATTCATATAGATAGGGAATGGGAGGGGTGATGAGAAAAAATTTGGGGCAGAAATCCTACAGTCTATGGGGATGAAAGTGGAGAATTTCATATTGCTTTCCGTCATTTCAATCGATTGTATTTGGGGCGATTGCGTGGTATTTTCTGACTTGCCACACACTCACCACTGTTAGCTCTATCTCACTCTCATTCTCTCTCTCTCTCGCTTTCCCTCGTCCTTATGGAATAATGCAGTACCTCTTCTCCTCACTTCTTGTCTCCTAGTTAAACTTTTCTTTTCTAAAAGAATAAATACTTTGTATGATTCTTCAGAGTTATTACAATCACTTGAACTGATTGCATCAAACTTTTTTTTCCTTCTGTTGTGCAAGAGCAATAGAAGAAAAAAGGTCTTTGGCTACGTGCAGATAACCAACACATGCCTACATATTATACCCTCTGGTTGTATACGCTATGCTTCGTTATGCACAGAGCAAAGCAGATATATGATGCAAAATGTTTATGACACATAATACTGTTTACTGAGGTCGTCATATATTGTTACATTACGGAAAGCTAATATGTAATTTACCTGTGTTGAACTTTCTCAACCGTCCTCGTGTGGGTCCAAAAACAATCTTGATATAATGTTACAAATGTAGGTGTGCAATGACGCGCTGATGATTTCATAGGCTAACAAAATCAAAATCTTCACAATAATATTTTTTGATGATTAGAAATTTGAATCTGTATTTTGTCATACAGGATTATGAACCTGAGACAGCTAGGGACTGATCGAAATAATGATGATGGAAGCAGGCAAAATCCAATTATTTCATGAGTTGCACTCGCATCATTGCATTCTCTCATATACCCACTACACCTACGCAGTTGCGTGTAACGTGTAATTTACACCATGCATAATTCGTGTTGAATTCAATTTCCTTTGACATATTCGATAATTATGGAACATCTAATGTCAAACGTTAAAAATGCTCAATGCCATCTAACAACGTCCATGAAGGAGTCTGGAATCTTTGATGTGGGGGTGTAGTTCTGTAAAAAGATGATACGATGCTGCAATACTTCATCCTATCAAAACAGGATGTTTGTTGCAAAATAAGTAGTATTGAATCTTTTGGTGCATCTCAAATGTTTGGGAAGATATAAGATGATACAACCAAACATAAATGATCGCAAGGGCCTATGCTCTAGTACAATCTCATATATCATAAGGGAAATAATGGTACTCGTGTTTAAAATTAAATGGTCAAAATGCACAGTTAAATATTTTAGTAAATAAGAAGCAAGATTGGATGACGTAACACGACTACATGCTGGGTTCGCCTTTTTCCCCGTGAATAATGTATTATTGTTCATCGAGTTAATATGTAAAACAAATTATAATTACATTAGATATATCCTCCAGAATGTTTATATAAAGCCAAATCTCCTGTGATGTACTAAAGAAAGCATATAAGTAAGGTAGCACAAATGCATCAAATACAGATATATGTATAAATTAGACACGAAACTGAAATCTATAAATTCCGCCAGGAAATGAGTGACTATTTTAGGATTTCAGCACAGCAAATTAACTCCGCCACTCTTCAATAGAATTTGTTTATTTTAAGTTGACTCTACAAAGTAGTGGAAAGACTGACTTGATACAACTAAAGAGAAAGCACTGCACTGACTGACTTGAGCAAGCCCAAATTTTTTTTTTTGCAAGCTCCGTCTGTACCGCCGATACTACATTTTATCTACCTTTTTCTCCAGCAAGTGAGTGAATTTGAGTGTCAAAACCAGCTCGACAACACAGAAAGTAAGCAGTGGAATTATCAGTATTAGTACTGCTAACTAAGCTTCAAGCTGCACAAATGAGTAAGCAATGTATCACTAACACAAGGGAAGGCGTAGCAAAGCAAGTCTCATTTAGTAGATTTTCTAATATGTGTGCAAGTGCCCCCTCTTCTTACATTAAAGAGGTATACCATGCTGTGCACCTCAATACTTTCCAAAATAACACTGTGGGTTGGGAGGTTTTGGGCAGTATACAAACTATGTATTTTTCACTGCGAGTTTTATCCTAGCGGGGGACTTTATACTTTATTTTATATGTATAAAAAGAACAGCATCTATTAGTGAATTACCAGAGCCGTAATATCCATATAGTAATACAACATACAACGTTGCTTCCTTTTTCCCTGAAATGTTTCAGACTCGGTAAACTCTCTCTCTCTCTCTTTCACTTTTCCTCTCTTCTTTTGAGCTCACTCTCTCTCTCTCTAACACACACACATACATGTATGAGCGAGAGAGCCAGGAGGGTACACATGCACACTGTTTGTCATCTTGGTGTTGTTCTCTTTTCTCCATACGATTACATGAAACGTGTTTTCCACCGTATATCTATACTTAGGTACTAGCAAACTAAGGGAAATTAAGGGAAGGAAGCAGAGTGGAGAGAGAGTGGAAAAAAAGATCGAGCAAGTTTCAGTATGATGGAGAAAGAGTAAGCAATGTATATAATGTGAGCGAATGGAAAAAAAGAAAGGGAAAAAAGTAAGTTGGAGAGAGTGATGGAAAGAAAGAAGGGAAAGGTTCATGAGAAGACTCCACCAACTTTACACTCTGACGATGGGAGTCACACTGTGCAGTTGTTGTGTTTTGTCGTCAACGTCTCTTCCTCCCCGTTGACTCCGTCTCTAATTTCTCAATACCTTGTATAGATTAAATAACACTAGTTTTCGCTTATTTCATCCAATTTTTTCCTACATTTCTTCGTTTATCACGTTTTTAGATCAATAAACTATGGACCCATAAAAATACATGTACATTTTATAGTGAAACTTGCATATTTCGTCATTAACGCAAACATCGTCATTTTCTCCAGTCCAAAAAAACACACACACATAATCCATACTACATACACAAAACTCACGTCATCATCATCATCAACAACAACATTTAACTCAGTAACTACTACTACATAAAGCAAGGAAGGCTACATGTTACTTTAGCATTAGAAATCGTTTTATTGAGAGAGTGATTTTCTACTCAACAATTTTCAAACTTTCTCTTTTTTACCCAACATGTGCATTAATTGGTTTACATAAAATGACAGTTCAATCCCATTGAACAATTACAATATTTGTACGGCTAGAAACTACCATGTGATTACTTGATTGCACTTGACTCGATGATTACAACAAAATAAGTGCATTCATTTAGTTCAGCTTTTCGGAAACAATAAAAGAGAAACCACGTCGATTTTTATTACACGAGAGAGCCACAAAACGCTGAAAATTGAACATGTTCATATGTTTGAGTCGTCTTCTCCACCCAATCCAATTTTCAACTCATTTGTGTACTTTCAATCGTTTTACATTGCAGTGAGTCGACAACTGTCTGATAAACAGAGAGATGTTCCATTGGTTGACTTACAAATAGCAAGTGTTGTGTGAAATGGAGTTGAGATGAAACCCAAAAGTGTCCTAAGAGGAAGTCTGAGTGGAATAATAATACCTTCACGTGTCAAAGTGTGACGTCATCATTGTGAATCGTAATCCCCCCATTTATGTATAACGCATGTAATGTGGAGCCAGTGAACACCTTGATTTTTGACTGAAGCAAAATTATTCACTAACTTTTAACAACTTAATTTGTCCTCAGTTGATGATACGAAGGAGTTTAATCAAGGATGAAAATTTTGATGCGCAAACTTTCAAAAAACAAACAAATATAATAAGTATATGTGTTGTTAACAAGTTCGAACCGAAATAAGTATATAATTGTAATTTGCAACATAAGATATATGCTATTAGATTGTATGTTGTATGATGTTATCTGTGGAAAAAAGTTACTCTTCATTTTAACTTTCATTGAGTGAGTAATCTTTGTGTGAACGTGTTCTTCAACTTTTGGTTACACGGAAAGAGGAAAATCAAGGTTTGCGCAAAGGAATTGCCTTATAATACCCCAGAGAAATTACTCACCCAAGAAGAAAAAAACATGTAAATAAATGATTCTACAGTCAATATTTATTCTTAAATCTTTTTTAGCTTTCTTCTTTTCCTGTTTATCAATTTCATTCACATATATACACACGATATATGCATGTTTGTATGTACATACATTTTGGTTCACGCACGTTGTGGCTTTTGGATAGATACATTCATATTATACGACCTTTTGTTGTAAACCATGTACTCCCTCATGTATATGTAAGTATGGTTATACAATGCATGTGGCTGGAGAAAAGATGGTCGCGTGTAATTTCATTTTATACTGTTCGGTCAAACATCCATATAGAAATTCCATGTGTACTTTTTGTACAATAATTATTAGCAGCCAGCTATACACTGTTACTGAAGCCATACACACATATGGGTTTTTTTGGTTCTTTAATGGCAGGTGCTTCCCTTCCATTCAATAACATACTCAGACAGTCGTTTGCAAACACATTATATAATTTGTTACCAATAATAGAAAAAAAGACAAAAAAAATTAAGCATGCAAATAATTAAATATACTTATTTATATATTTCGTTAAAAATCAAGGCAATGAAAATTTTGGATTTTGTTCTTTTAAGACTAACTTCAGATTTTCATTTTTGAAAAAAGCGGATTACCAGAGTATGTCACACATCACAGACTGTCGCATAAACATACTTGACCATCATCATTATCAAACCGTGGACATCCCCTATCATCCGTGTGTTTCTTCGATACAATTCGTCTACTGGTTGCTAATTTCCTTCTTGTCCATCGACAGTTGTGCAGGTCGTAAAGAAACATTCAGTAGAGTGACCAGACAACCTGGAGGTCAAGAATATCGTGAGTGAACAAGCATTATCATGACACTGTTTTTCTTCTCAAGTCATATGTACTTATTATTATTGCAAGTTGAATGTCTGCTTGTCGTAGAATTATTCCATGTATTTTTTTCTCTCTCTCTATTTTCTCCTCGACGCTTCCAAATTCTCAGCGAATGTATCGTATGTGCTGTATGTACCTTGTTTGTGGTTGAGAAGAGCATGTCGTCGTTTAAATAGTGGTATATTATGCGGGTTGGCTGCCTTGTTCAGCTTTGCTTTATGCATTTTTAATGTAGAATACTCCACCCAGTCAATCTCTAGTTTTGAATTTATTTAAAATTTAGTGACTGTAATCATGGGAGGTAGACTACATGTAGTGTAGTGGAAACCCTTTTACAATCATGCCACTCCTGTTCTTGTTCAAACTTGAAGTGGGCTTGTCAATGCATACTTGTACTACTTGAGTCCAAATTGGTAGCACAACCAAGTGCCAATTTAAACTGTCCTATTATTCAACGCTGTTATTTTTGTCAACAGCAAGTGCACATTAAAGGTTTGTAGATGACGGGTTGAATGGATGTCAACTTCAGTAAATAACTCAATTTTAACTCAATGATTGTCTTGTTGACAAATTTTCGGTCAGTACACTAACCATAACGTATTTGTACGCACTCTGTTTTTCAAAATTGATTTCCATCAATCAAAAGAAAAAAAAAATTGGGCTAGTTCAGATTCCCCAATTTAGACAGTTTTCCCTCGTTATTGTTTCATGGACGTAGTTTAGTCGACCATGTAGGGTTGTAACATGTTGACAATAAAATGAAGTCAATTTAACAAATAATAACTAAAATGAACTTGAGTTCTTTAATGAACTTACACAACAGCAAAAAAAAGAAAAGAAAATTGTTGAGGAAGGAAAAAAATCTAACTGCCCACGTATGTAACTAAATGCCATTAGGGAGCTTGGGCTGCGTTCCTTTTGGAAATCTGATTGATAGAGAGGAAACCATGAGAGAAAGGGAGATTGAGAAGAAAAGTGTGTTCTCTCTTGAGGTATTCATTAAGATAGAAACAGTTTAGAAACATTTTAGCTGAGGCGCTTTGATTGGTGAAGTCTTATTTCAACACTGCATTCAATTCAAAGTCCAAAAAAAAGGAACGAAAGCGGAGGAAAACGGGTGAAAGCTTATAAGCTGTTTTGTATTGGCTGTAAAAAGTGAGCTAGAGAAGTGTTAAGACTGTGATTGGTAGTCCAGAAAGAAAAGTAAATACGTGGCTGACGTAAGTCATAATATGGTCTTGTACAAGTGCTCATAAGTTATATTGCCTGGGAGAGAACACGTCTACCATCATACACACATACATCTTACAGATTCGATATAACTCACTACATTGTTATATTATAGCACATGTCTATAAACTAGGCATCTATCAGTCTGTACATTCAGCTACTACTACTACTATTAGGCACTTGCACTAGAGTGTTACTAAACTCCAGAAAAATTCCTTGAAAATGGCTTTGCTATACGTTGATGAAGTAATGAAATATACATATACTTATATGCTCACTCTAGCCCCAACATATTCCATGTACCAAAGTTATAAACCATTTGTTCCAACTCTAAACCAGTATGTGTTATGTGTGTGGACAGTGCTAAGTTTGACGAAGAACTAAACGTGTACTCCAATCCAATCTTGAACTCTCTCATAGAATGTACTATAGCCATAATGTATATTTCTCCGTGTGTAGCCGATGTACACACACAACAACGTTGTTGCAAGAGAGCAACGTGCGATTTTCAAGCGCTTTTACTCTTTTGTTTATTGTACCGTTTATTGACTTCTGCCTAAGGTCTTCCTCCTAATTTCTTACTTAATTGGAGTGAACGCCTCGAAGCGATTTCCTCCACGAGAGTAGCTTGAACAAACTGAACAAATTTTATCCGTGCCAGGTAGCCATGTCCTTTACTCAAGTAAAGTCAAGTTGGAAGTAAAAAGAAAATCATTGAGAAAAACGCGTCAACTTTTCCCAAATTAGCATTCCATTTGGTTATCACTTTAAATGTCGGAATTTTCTTGGTTGTGAATATATTTAGTGATGTGAAAAGTCATTCTACCCCCATCAAGAAAATTTTGGTAGTTGGATAACAAAGGTGCAATCCATCTGATTAAATATGTAGAGAATGAAAATAAAATCAATCCTGCTCCCATATCGTTCGAAACCGGAAGACAGTGAAATGTTGCATGTCGATGTAATTAAAAACTCAATAGGGGTTGGAGTTAGAGCTCGTGGAGTAGAGGAAAAGTTCTTGAGAAAAAGGACACAAAGAAGCCTTCGAGTTTTAGTTGGATTACTTATAGAAAGGGGGAAATATTTTATACATTTTATAAAGCATCAAAGTATTACGTATTCCTTCTTATTTAATTATATAAGAATTTAACTATGTATATACTTATATGTATATGATGATAAGTTGAAAGAAAGAAAATTACAAAACCAATCGCAATCGAGCAAGCCAATCTTTTTTATGAGGGCTTATGTATGTGCCAACATTTTTTTTTTGGATGTGAGTTGTGAGTACAAGTATATATTGATTGAACTCATAAAAAAACGGCGCATGATTGGTTCTGTAATGAGAATTCCTTTTTTATATTTTTCATAGGTTTCCTCCCTTACCTTTTGTCTTATTTGATTTTGATGCATTTATAAACAGTATGACAGCTTGCCACACAGGACCGAATTATGTAACATTTCTCATGCACGGTCGCTCACTCACAATATGGAAATAAAATGTTGCGCACAAGACCTCTGTGTTATGGGCTCACTTACAACATAAGAGTTAAATTCAGGCAACAAAGTCCTAAAACTTCCATTCATTTATATGCATGTATTCATTTTCCAATACGCATTTCGAAAAAGGTTTTTCCTTCCATTTTTCATCCATTTTTTGTTGGGTATGAAAAAACCATTTTGGGTATAGCATACGTGAAAGTTTTACGGCAAGTCTTGTGTCACAACGGTTTCTTTAGCTTATGACGATGGTGGTGGTAGCAAAGCTTATTTTGTTTCTCTTTCCATTTTTTTTTCTCTCTTTTCTATATCCTTCTTTCCCATTTTTATTGTTCTTGTTGTATTCTTGTAAACTTTATTAAGAACGCTTCTATCACAAAAAATCGAACCATATTTGCCATAATTTTTGTAGTTGAGACAAAAGAACATGTCAACGCTACACTTTCATAATTGAACGTTAGGTAATTTCTTTGTGAACGACTGCTCCTACAACGGGAATCGAATGGGTGGCCCCTTTTGTATGTAATTGTCATATTATTTGTTTGTCAGACAATTTTGATTCATATCGTGATAGATGGTGTGGTAGATTTTCTCCCCATTTGTTGGGTGGCTACATTTTTGTCCAAAAAAACTTACTACCTTTTCAACACACTCGATTCCACGAAAAAATGGTAGAATTGTCTAATTAGCCAAGAAAAACAATTATATGTAACAATTTTTTTTAGACTTTTCCCCTTTATTCCCATTTTTATTATTACTTTTTTTAACGACAAAGTTACAACACAGAGGAAAGTCCAAGAGTTGAATCGAGCTGAATAGCTAAAAGAAAACCCTGGTGAGTCGAACAATAAAAAATGAGTTTCCAACCTATTTCGGATGTAGGAGTAAGGTAATTTGTTTGAAGTACTATAGTCACGTTTTTCTGTCCTGAGGTTGTGAGGTACACACAAACCATAAGAGTTTATATCAAGAGTTTACTTATGCCCACATCGATTATGTATTATTTTTCATAAATCAGTTGTGCAGAGAGTTTGGCTTTTCCATTATAAAACACCAGAGCATATCCTTAAATTTCTCATAAAACGGGGGAGATGTCGATGGTGCGCATGCATCATCTTCGTACCCAGTATCTGGAAGTTCAGATAAACAATACTATCTAATAATTATTACATGAATATTAAATAGAATGTGTCTTCCACTAACATTTTCTGCCTAAGCTAAACTGATTGAGCACATATTAGAGGCACAGTTTGTACGTCGTCATTACCTTACATTTTGAGTCTACAAAATGAAACCAGATAGGTGGCTTTGTTTCAAAATCTGATGCACATGTAATATAAGCTGATAAACATTTTACGATGGTGGAAGAAGAGACTGCTACTTTTTCTATGAGCTTATATGTATTCGCTCTCAAATTCGCTATCAAACTACAATGTCCATACCTTTTGTACCTTTTTTGAGTAATAAAGCTCTTCGGATTAAATGGGAACTAAGGAAAGATACAAAACAGAGCACACGAAACCAAGCCAAGCACACACTGTTTCAATACAAAGCTGCAACAATATATAATGGTAGTAGCAGGAGCAGTATGGAAATTGACATTGCCTCTCAACAAAAGGTTTTACTTGCTCATTCCGTTTTTATACGTAAGTACACAATACATAACACAACAACGCGTATGTGAACTTAAATGCATATTATGGGCATCCGCTAGCTACGATAATGGTTTTTTTTGTATTTGATGCATATCTATGTATACAAAACACTAGGGTTAGGGAATTGGGGAAAAAAGTCGGGATTTGTGAAGAGAGAAAGCATATTACGGTGTGTGAGCTAGAGAAGGCAAGTCAACAACAAGAGAGCTGCTGCCAGCAAAGCTAAAACGCGAGAGTCTAACCAAAGCAGTGGCTGAGTGAACGTACACTCTTTGGTGGTTCGTACAGTGTTTCCCTTCTTGTACCTATGCCGTACCTACAAGGTTTTTGCCTCATTCCACTAGCTGCAACGCTGGTGTATGTACTAGTCCAAGTGTCGATGTGGTACGGTGGTGGTGGTTGGTGATACTAGTCCTAGTAGTTTGTAATAGAAACAAAAGCAACGGTGATGTTGGTGGTGGTGGTGGTGTTGGTTCGTTCGTAGTAGCTTTTTGTAGCAAACAGAGAGAGAGAGAGAGAGAGTGGTGATGATAGTGATGAATCTTGCAAGTTTTTTTTTTTACAAGAAAGCATGTTTTCTGTGTGATGTGATTCAACTTTATCGAGAGTTGTTACTTATTATATGTATGTAATACAAAGTAGCTCGTCGACGTTCCTCAGAGTTGTAAAGTATAAGGCATTTTTTTCCAGAGAGTTAGAATGGAACGGTGGTTGCTTATATCTATAGAACACGCACAAACGTACATACATACTTTTTATATGGATATTTGGTAAACTGACTCTCTGTAGAACGTTCACACTGTATCTCACTGTAATCTCCTTGTGACTGTTCACTTTTCCACGAAAAGAAAAGAGAGAGAGAGAGAGGAAAAAAAGGTTTTCCTCACGAGTCGCCTCCAAGTTTACACTGTGACGATGAAAGTCACACAGTGTACTAGTGTAGTGGGAGTGAAAATTTGCTATTTTTACATCCTTGTCTTAGCAAGAAGTTTCCTTCGTCCTCTGTGACGTCTTCCCAACTTGCTTTCTTTATTGAATTTTACTAAGTTAAGTGCAATTCACTAAGTTCCGTTTAAGAGGGAGAGTGATTTTTCTTATGAAATTATGAGATACACATCATTTTAACTCTGCAACTGTTAACTATATTAGAAAGTTTAATAGATTTTTATAGGCGTTGTTGATTAGTTAGCAGCCCCATTAATGTTTATCTAATAACTTTTGCGTTGATTTGAGTTATTTACTGAGCATTGGTACTTTGGCCTCTTGCATGCCTTACATTGCCCCAGGTACATTATGCTAGTTATCATCATCGACGTTGTCCAGTTTACATACATGTAAACACGTTCTGAACGAAACAGTATTTTAACCAAAGACTCTTGAAGCTTTTAGAATTGTTAAATTTTATCGTTATTTTGTGAAATGTACAACTTGACTGAAAATTATACATTTAAAAGTTCTTCCTGCGATGTTCGCTAATAGTGAAACTTAAAAGCTTTTCATATTGCTTAGAAAAATATTATTTGTGCGAACGTTAACTAATACTATGAGTAAAGGACAAGGATACAAAGTTAAAGAGTGTGAACTGACAGTGAAGTTTAATCATAATGAGCAATCCATGCGTTGCAGATTATGTCGAAGGCAAGGATCCTGGCTTTATCTTACGTAGATTGATTATTCCCATTTCATTCCGTAAATAAATAATCTTTTTATTTTACAAATTTATTCACTTATATTATTTTGGGTTTGAAATATGATACGCTTTGGGCTTTCTAAAGATGTGCTTGCTTTATTAGCATGATTTTTTATGAGATGCTGAATGTTTTGGTAGATGAGAATTGGTTTGTGTGAGAATATGTGGAGCATTTATGTTATTGTTGGTGTTTATTTCCCACAGCGCAACTCTTTGTTGGACCCAATTCGACCTCTAGTTGGGTCAAGGGCCATCAGAGTTAATGTAGGTGGGTTAACTTGGCGATGGCAACAACAGCTACACTAAATGGCGGGCCAACAGGCGGGCTCCATGCTACACCAACATTAATTCACTCCGAAAATCCTCCACAAGAGGAAACTTGTCGCGCTGACAGCAACAGTAGTTTTGAAAGTGGAAATGAAGAGATTCTGCTTCAACACAGTGGTGTTATCCCAGGGGATAATCCCAATGCATGGTCCACATGTGAAGGGCTCGACAGGGCCTATGACTCAGAGTCTCAAGCAATGGATTATAGAGGATCCATGGATGCAAAAGGAAAAAAGAGAAGGAAACAATCACGTCCAGTGCGCATCCCTGCCACAGAGTTGTCACTCACAGCCAGGGAGCACGGTTCACTATTGTCCGAGAGCGCAGGCACCGGCTCCGAAGGTGATGAGGCTGGCGAACTGTCATCAGAGCGAGAGCTATACGATCCAGACGGCAAGTCCGTCCGTCGAAGTCATAAACACGAAAAATCTGATGACGAAGAGGGTTTGTTGCATCATCATAGCCGGCAGCAGCTTCCATTAAATTTGACAGGGAAGTATGAGCAATTTCACTCGGGATCTGGGGGCCAACAACAATGCCTGTTGGCTGCACAGTCATCCGTTCTTACTTCATGCCTGAGTGGTCAGCCAACAGGCAATAATTCCTCCATCGAAACAGAGAAGACTGAAGCTGCAGGACAAGGGACCAAAAGTTCACCATCTCCTCTCAGCCGAGTTGTACCAGGGTCTGGCTCTCCAAACATTTCTCGTCAGGTATCCTCACCGTTATTTTCAGTCAACAATTCTAGTCCGTTTTCGGCAATCTTTCCTACAGCAAGTGGGAATCCAGTCAGTAATTACTTTCAACAGCATACACAGTCCCACTCACAAAGCATAGGGGGTGGACTTCACCATCATTCTGGGACGTCAAATCCACCTCCCGGTACACCTAATTCTACAACTTCATCAACAGGGTCAAATCAAAATGGGCAAGGTGGTGGTGGGTCAACAGTGAGTAACTTACCACCCCACCGAATCTTTAATCCTGAAGCATACTGTGACTTGTGTAACAAGGAATTTTGCAACAAGTATTTTCTCAAAACTCACAAAGCAAATAAGCACGGGGTTTACTCTGAGGTATCATCTGCTTCCCTAACGTCAAATCAGTTACTTGCAGCTGCAATCTCTTCCTCTCCATCAACCAACTCCTTTCTGAGCATCAGTCACGGTAGTGCAACTAACCCACTCTCACATTCACAGAGCGTACCTCAACAAACCATAACATCATCGTCTGCATCATCCTCATTACTAAAAATCAGTTCCTCCATGGCTGACTCCTCTTTCACTGCCAGCTACACTGGTGGAGATAAAAGCTGCAGCAGCAGTAACAACGGGAGCACTCAGCAACGTGAATCATTTTGCGAATTATGCCAAAAAGAATTTTGCAACAAATATTTTCTGAAGAGGCACAAAGCAAAAATTCATGGGATCCCAATGCCGGCTGAAAGCATTCCTGGCAAGTGTGGGAGCAGCAGTAGTGGCAAGTCAAGTCGGCAAGGGTTTTCCAATGGGATGAGTGAAAGTGGTAAAAGAGATGAAACCATTCCAGGGCTTCCAACTCTTCGAGACATTGGTTTGGAAACGTTGGGACTCGACCTCGTAACAAAGCATTTAGAGGAGAGTGCTGAGAACAGCGGCCAAGGAGAAAGTGGACAAAGGGAAGACGCAGAAATTGCCAACTCTGACGAGTCAAATGCTCCTCCAAACTCTCTTAATAGCTTCCAATCAGAACTCATGTCAGCTCGAGAGAATGCAAGATTGCGGAGCCCTGAAAATCTTGGCGAGAATTCATCTTTCAAACTGTCTTCCTTGGAATTGAAGCCGCAGCAACTGGGAAACGTCAATGCAGAGAATACCTGTCAGTTTTGTTTCCGTGATTTTCCAAGCCAGCAACTCCTTCGTAGTCATATTATAAAGAAGCATAGACTTTTGTTACAGTCGGCATTCCCACCATTCCTTCTCTCTTTCCAGCCAATCCCCTCTGCATTTGACGATCAGACCGCGGAGCCGACAATTCTTGACAGCAATGGGAATACTACGGAAATGGACTACGAATGCAATATTTGTAATCGCTCCTTCCAAACTATATACCTACTCCGAATGCATAAGTCGTACTTTCACCCAGACTCCGAACAAGAGTCATCAGATCCTCTGACAAGTAAACTTATGTCTGAGGCAGCTTCAATTTTCACACAAGCGGGTGGTGGGAAATCTTCAAACGGAAGAGAAGAGAATGAGGGTGACACAGATCAAGGTTTCGACTCGGATGCTGAAGGAGAAGTAAAATCAGACTCAGCCAACAAATCTGCAGCAAACGTAGAAATGGAAAATAGAGGAGAAGCAACTTCTGACTCTGACGACCTACGCCGTCTCCAAACAATGATTATGGAACTAAACCGGGTTTCAACAACGGCAGTAGCCTGGAGTCCTCCAATGGGGAATGTGAGCACTTCACCAACAGCATCCCAATTTGCTGGACAAACCGCTATTGGATCATCTCTTGTTTGTCCCATTTGCTCCAAAGAGTTCTACTCCAGCTACTTTTTGCAACAACACATTCAACACTACCACTCCGCTGCTGCAGTCAACCTTGCAGATGCTCAGCAACCTGGAGCCGTTCGAGTCAAAGTTGAATCCCCTTTAGGTGAGATTAATAGCAATGTATCAAAGAAGATGACTGACACAGGGTCAATATCTGGTAGTAGTGGCTCCAGTGGCAATAGTCAATTACAAAAAGATAGACTGGAAGCTACGGGTACGGACACTGCAAATTTGTTAAACAATCCCACCTTTTTGACTCCAGGTCCAAAGGGAACTGTCGCTGGAATTCCAATTAAAACTGAAGTGGGTGCTTCTAGCGGAGGAAGTATAACAGGTAGCTCTGGGGCTAAACGCCCAAGCCCTTCACTGAGTCGCAGCTATTGCACTATTTGTCATAAGGAGCTTTGTAACAAGTACTTTATGAGAACACACATGCTGAAAATGCATGGGATCAGTATAGAAAGCAGCACGGGACTTGGAGGGGTTACATGTGACATTTGTAATAAGGAGCTTTGCTCCAAGTACTTTCTCAAAGTGCATAAACAAAACACTCATGGCATAATCGAAGATGGACCTTCACCTCCAAATCCATCCACTCCAGGTCCATCACCACAGCCAATAACAAACTTTCCTATTGTCACTCCACCCATCATGAATTTAACAACTGGAGGCACAGAAACAGGGTCCCCACTTGGACAACCGGATGTTTCCTCAGTCCTTCTGCCAAAGGAGCAGAATGAGCGCTACTTTAATCATTTCTCCGAACAGTGTCCACTCTGTGGAAGAAGATTTCGTAGTTCAAAGTGGCTAAAAAGTCATCTCCAAGCCGATCACGGATCAGAGGGAAGAGAGCGTTGGAAATCAATTGAAAAGTCATTAGGATTACAACGACGGTCTCCAAAAATGTCCAAAACTAGCAGCGGCTCCATGTCGAAGAGCTCAGGAAACAGCAGTTCTGGTAAAGGGAGCAGCAGTTCCAACCAAAAGCACTCATCCACCAAAGATGGGAATAAATGTGCACTTTGCGGTTTTTCCAGTGGAGACGCGGAAGTGATGAGATCTCACTTGATAAAAGAGCATGGAAACCAGTTGAGTGGTGGACACGGTGTATTAGGAGAATCACTAGCTTCCAACTTTCCAGAAGGTTCACCAGGAGGACTCGTGCTGGATCCTCTGACGATGTTATTTCAAAAAATGGAAGGAGGCTCCAACAAGTTGTATCGGTGTTCCTACTGTCCATTTACTACCTCTCTTTTGGTCTATCTGTATGCCCATGAAAGGACACATACAGGTTTAGCCAACTCTGTAACAAATCAAAATCCTGTTACTCAAGATGCCAAATGTCCTTTCCAATGTCCAATATGCTTCCATACATTTCAACAACCAGATGCATTTCAACAGCATCTCATAGGACATCAGATGTCTGGAGTTTTGGCTCCATTCTTCACACCAACGGCGGCTGCTGCAGCAGCAGCGGCGTCATCCTCTTGTCAATATGCGCTGCTTCAAGCACCAACAGAAAATGAGGCGAGTGGGGAGCCAGGAGGTCCCCTTCTTTCTTCCCTACCATTACTAAATGGAGGATCGGGGAATAATAGTAGCCTCTACCTGGCTTTGAACTCAAACAAACCTCAAGCCAATCTCGATGATGAAGATGATGACACCAAAAAATCAGATCATGATGATGACGGGGCAGCCGATCTGACAACAACAAAACGACAGCTAGTTGAGGATGACGATGAAGATGCATGTGAGGCAACTCCCAGAAAGTTACCAAAGATGATATCTCACTACAGTTGCACCTGCTGTCGAGGACGATTCAAAACGCGTGAATTATGTATTTCACACATTAGAAAAGAGCATAAGGGAAAGCGAGTGGTTTTCAAAGTCATTTCAGCACCATTGAAAAGGCGTGGACTGGCAAATCGGCTACCTCATCATCATCATCAACAACAACAACAACCACTTACAAGTTGTGAACATGCCAGTCGTCAAAAGAAAATCTTTCGATGTAGAAAATGCAAATTCACTTGTTCTACCTACACCAGTCTCATGGTTCATTCGAAACTACAACACTCCTTTATCCGTCCTGGACCAATGAACACAATCGTAAGTTTCACATAATTTTTTCCCTTTTTCTTATAGTATAGTTTCTGTTATGAAATCAGATTATTTTTTTGTGAATTGCATACAAATGCATGCCATTATTCTCTGGGTTCCTCATACAATAGCGGATTGTGAAACGTAGAAACGTTGCATATGAAAACAAACAAAACCACTCAATTGGATCAATTTGCCCCCTTCTTGTCTGTTAAAATCTTTCTGATGTTATGGTAACACAAGTGCTATAAAAAAGAGCACAACTGACGATAGGTTAGAAGTGACAGAATCCCATAATAATAACAGTAATTTTGTAACATTCACGTATATAAAAGAGCTTCAAATAACGGACTTAAGGGAGTCCAAAGTCGAGCTATGAATATTGCAAGGATTACAGTTGACGCACATGTGATGATCATCAATGCATTCACAAAGAGTAAAGAAACCAAACCACATGAAAAAACCCTTAGAGGCAGACAAACTGATAACATGCTAAACAGAATGTATTCCTCTATAAGATACCTACGCATACTATGTTTATGCACAAACGTAAGTGGAGAGTAAAGATTATAGACATTCATGAGAATCTTCTCCACATGGATTCTGCCAAGAAGAGGAGCAAAGGAGAGAAAGTGGAAGAAAGTCAGATTCAGTGTTATGTAGGTATAAAGTTCAACCACATATCGCTAACAACCAATTTAGTCAAAATCGTGTATTATATTACTCTCGTTCCATATACCTTCTTACAACCGTAAAGGTTGTTTGAATAGTCATGGCTGGATCATATAACTATAACAGCATATATATAAACAAATGCATGCAGGCAGCACACTGGTTTTTTTCATTCGGAGGGAACTTGAGAACCTACCTTCTCACTTACACTCCAACGGAATGTAAGAAGCTGCACTCCCTTTCACGCTTGTAATATCCCGTTTAAGTTTGTTTTGTGCATTGTGTTCGTTCTCATTGACGTACGTAGAGCTACGAGCTAAGTAAGCATGTATAGGAAAAAACTCCGGTATTTCATGCTGTTATGCTAAAGCCTTACATTGAACAGCTACCACACAACACAGACACGCTTACTACAACATTCATGAAAGGGATTCAGCAAACGAAATGCATTCTTTCACTTACGGCTTCCTATTTGAACGGCGCTCTTATACGTTTTTTTTCGCTCAGATGTTGGCCTTTGCTACATCTTGTGCTATATGTCTTTTGCCGACAAAAGCAGACAACTACCATGCGTTTCTTTTACTTGCAAAAAATAGGATGGGAGAGAGAGAGAAGAATAAAAACAGCCGCAACAGTGTCAGCAATAGAGCTGTGAGAATGAGAGACAGATTCTAGAGCACTTCCATGTCCAGCCATAAAATACTTTAACACTCTATTTATCTTGCTAATTGGACAATATAGAGTTACCCATTAAAATGTAAAATAAGCTCTGGTAGTGAGTGAACAACACCCTTGAGACGAGTATCTCAAAGTATCATGAATTCTCCCGAAACAGTAATATTATAATCCTATTTTAACATCAAACATAAAACAAACCCATATCTTGGGTCTTTTTGCGATGTGGGGATACTGTAGACTGTAGAAGGTAGAAGCAAACAGAAGGGGCAAACGTTTATATAAAATTGAGCGTCAGCCCGATACACAACGCTTTTTCGTTTTCTTGAGGGGAATCTCACATATTCAAACAACCGTAATCCTCCAAGCGACCCCTTTTAAACCTGTGTTTTTCCTTCAATCACAGCCATGTGTGTGCAGGTTAAGCATGGAAGGATATTGAGTTACCATTCCCCCCTTTTTCTCTATACCAAGTGCGAAGAAAATATACACGCGATATATGTACCTATTTGAATGATTTCGCAACATCATTTAAACCATGGACCCATGGAGACATTTCTATTTTTTAGAAAGTAATTTTACAGACACAATTGACGGCAAGGGCTTAATAATTGTTATTGGACGTTTATTCACTCCTATTGCCAATTAGCTATATAATGTACATAGTTTGATGTAAAGGAATAAGTTGATATGGCGACACAATTACTCCCGTTTATGGGACTCACCTTCCCAACCCGTCTCAAGTCGCAGCAGATAGTCATGGAAATGGTGATGTGAAACGAGAGTGGATGTTGTTGGATGTAATGAACAGAGATAATTACTTTTACGTACAGCCTCATATCCAAACACACCGTCACGTTCTTTATTTTCTCTCCTGTTTGCTGAATTCTACAGAGAAAAAATAAAATTACAACAATGTTGGCACATGATACAATTTGATTAGAGAAATCCAATTTAAAATATGTATATTATATTATATTATACATTGAAGCAAGCAATTTTGTTTATCTTGCTAAAGTGTAATGGGGCAATAGAGTCCTATCCACTGTCTCAATGTCTCTCTTATTGACTTTACTTTACTTATGTATCATCCCTCAAACTTTGGAACACATGACATGACCAGTTTCCCAAATGCTAGAAATTTAAAGGGCAACTACGTGGAAAGAATTTATTTACGTCACTCATCCCCATGAAATAATTTGAAAAGTTGAAAAGATGTACTGCCATTTAACGAATTTTACTGCCATTTCTGTCGTTTTCATTCCACTCTTCTGTCACAAAATTGTGTCGTTTGCTGGTATGGTATACTAGGTACATATTTTCATTTCGATCGTTTCTCTTTTCGTGTTGAAAGTTCACAATATGGTGAGGCGATTAAATTCATGGTGGAAGAATGAAAGCATTCATACTACGAACTTAACTGGAAACATAAAAACATACACATACAAAAAGGATATAATAATGTTTAAATTGAAGGCAGTGACTTAGCAGCACGAGAGCAATTTCTCATCTGCCGTTCCCATCTACTTATCTTGGCTAGCAATCCACATGAAAAATAAACTCGTGGCTGAGTCCATCCAAAGTATACTCTTTTATTTCACTATAATATGCGTTAGTTTATGCGCAGATAGTTGAAATGTATAGAGGATTCTCGTTCAATGTCATTTTTATGTCGTAGTAATATGTAGTTAATAGTTTAACCGCGTAATACGCGAATCCAGCAAGTTTGCTCAAAGAAAGTACGTAGGTACTTTTTAATGGAACTCTTCGTAATAAGAACGATGCAACCCTATATTGTAGCTGATTCCTTCCATATTCTTACATTTGGAGTATTAATGACAATTTGAAAATTTTACGCACAAGACAGGTGCTATTTCTGCAGTTGTGTGTGATGCTGATCCCAGCAGGAGATATTATTATGTTCATCTAGGAAACGACTGGCATAAACTTTTTAATATTATTTTCAATATTGTTGGTTTTCAAGGTTGCAGATCTGAGAATTGAAATAAAACAGCTTTGAAAGTTGAATTCTTCCTATGGTTGAAGGAAAAGCTGTAAAATGCATAAGCATCGGTAGAAGATCCTTTCATAAAAGTGACTCTCGCTCCGGCGACAAAGGAGAGAACAAAGAAGCATACCTAGATATACTGTTTGTTTGTATTGCATTCTACTCATATCCTTTTCTGTAAACAAGGAAACGGCACGTGGACCAGGTGTCAATAAGCCCATTTTGATATAGCTTCATATCTTAGGTTCAAAAACCTTATTTTATGAGCACAAACCGAACCTTTTAAGTTTGGGTGATTGTTTCACATTGTATCAAACGACTTTTATATATTTGATCACGAAAGTTTTAAGGTCTACTCATCGTCCGCAAAGAATAGGTTCATGAGTTTCGTTACGATACGTAACACGCTATTTCTCCGCTATAAAATTATATTTTTAGTATTTCAATGTAAGTTTGGGGGCATGCAGGTAAAATTTGCAATTAATGCAAATGAACCAGTCTACAATATAGCGATGTGAAGCATTAGTTGGGTCACACACAAGCCCCGTTTTTATGTAAAGAAATAAATTGACGTTGTTTACAATTTCGCTAGCTTTGAGCAGTTTCACTTTGGGGGGAAAGTAGAAAGAGAGAGAGAGTGAACTTTTAGTTGTATTCATCAGGCAGATCATAAAAATTTCCAATATCCGTAACATCATCCCTTTTTACTTGCATCTCCTACCCACCTCAAAATTGCGAAAATTTTCCATTATAATTTGTTTCATTTCGTGATAGTTGCCGTAAAACGTAGACAAGTATCTCGTAAAATATGATACATGAGGAAAATACCAATTCCCGTACTAATACAAAATTGAAATGCTACCATAAATGTGAGTTGAGTCATACACATACTACACACACAGCCAGTTATTACCCGTATATTTTATTCCTCCTTCGCTTTTATACAGAGACTACACAATATTTGACGTACCTAGACTCCTTCCATGACGTAAAATTATGCATAAGAGCACTTTTCGACTGAGATAGATTATATAGTGCAAGTTTATATGTGCACAAGCGTCTTCCTAAGAACTGGCAGGAATGATAGGGGAAAGAGAGAGAGAGAGAGAGAAGAAGGAAGCGAATTTTTCATCTTTTTTGGTCATTGTAAAGGTTTCAACCATCCGTCAGCCAAGCAAGGCAGTCACTTACAGAGACGAGCGATGAAAACGAAATGGGGAGAGAGAGAGTGAAAAGGACGAGCCGATGTTCGTAGTTCATATCAGAAAGAACAGGGAGATAACCTACCGACAATTTGGTGCGAGTATAAACTCACTAACTGAACGAACGAACACATAGATAGAGATATCATTATGTACATAGCTACTCCCTCTCTCAACTTACGTCTAGGCTATATGAATTCAACAAAAAAAATTAAGGCTGATGCATGATGCATAGTTTAATGGACGTTGTGATATTATTTGAGATTCCAACTATGCATACATTCATACATTTTGGCAACCAAGCTCAAGGATCAGAGAATTGATATGTGGTTGCTAGGAAATTATTGGAGTTTTTTGTTTGCTTATTCAAGATGTTAAATTTTGTATGACTGGTTTACAGGGAACTGGGGAGGAAAGCACGGCAACGTCCACTGAAGTAGAATCACGAGTTTCTGCCTCCGTTCAACCTTCATCTTCTGGAGTCACGATGACATCCACAACTGCAGTACCAACATCATGTGGCAGTAGCAGCAGTACCGTGATGACAGCCAGTGGCATGGGGGCTTGGAAAATGGGGAGCTTGCCGGAAGGGCGCGGAGTGCCCCAGGAAGGCATCGGGGATGGGGAATTCATGATGCAAGGATTCTTACTGTCTTCCGAAGAAGAGAGTAGTAACCAATCCGGATACTTTGTTCCGTCTTTGGTCTATCTTCCTGTGCGTGAAAAGGTTAGTCAATCAATCCGTGTCTCTTTTTCACTCACCCCCACATCTTAAATCCAGAAACAACCGGAGAGAGACAAAAGAAAGTGAACAAAAAATTGTACAAGATTCACTTGAGAAGATGAGCAAGACGACAATGAAACGCAAGGGAAAAAAATCACTCGGAAAACGAGAATTGGAGCTGTGATTGCTACAACCAAGCATATAAAGTAATTCGTATATTTACTTTGATCTCTTCGTTACATCCCCATCTCTATTTGAAGGAAAATGTACATTAACTCATTAACCTAAGTTATTACTCTACGCTATCATGATGTGTGGAACATGTCTCTGCCAAATAATTGTTCTACGTAACTAATGCATCGATGAGAAACGAAAGAAGAGCAAAGTTTTTAACCTCGAAATTGATGAAAACCAACCTCTCTTTTACTCTTGTCGTTCAAATTTTTAAAGATTGAAGCACACATGAGACAAATCAGATGACAAGTTTTCAAGTATTATATTTTCAGGAAAATAGGCGTTTTTTCAAAATGGTCAATTTGTAGAGTAATTACAAGAAATGTTGAAGGACAAGAGACAAATGACGAAAAGAAAGGATGTGCAATGTTTACTATTACTTTATTGAAGGCATGGGCATACGCACCTACCAATTCGTGGAATAAGTATATAAACTTTAGCATGTACATGCCATGTGTGTACACACGAAAGACTACAATGTTAATCATGACACACGATGACTATCTGAAGAAAGTGGTCGATAAATTCTCCGAACTCTGAAACTGAAATTCACTGAAAAAACAGTTAAACTGATTGGGAAGCGGGTATAACAAAAAATAAAGAGAAATGATTCTGTGGCAACATTACATTATTATAAAAGAAGAAATCTCCATTATATATGTGTATGTGTATCATAAGTAAGATTTGTAAAAAGAAAAAAAACAATTGTCTCATTTTGTTACTTGCTCGTAGAGAATATATAAGTGTATTTAACCTACCTACAATATATACATGTATAGTATTGTTATAAATTATAATGATGCGACAACAACAGGGAAACAGGTGGCCCCATAAAAATTATGCATAAAAATATTATAATATAAATTACACATAATAATGCAACATGGAAAAAAACTACTAAAACTAGGGGTAAAAAGAATCCATTTACCGATATGATAGCGCACTTACAAAACTTGTGTAAAATGTATTGGGAATACAAAATGGGTACATCTATATTATGTAGTACACAGTATGATGACTCTCCTATAAAATTCATTCGACAAACGTTTGAGAGAAACATACATACATAACGGTTAAAAAACTAGTGAATAATTTATATATAGTAATCGGGCAGGCAAAGTACGTAGTAATATTAAATACAAACAATGACAGTCTGGTGTTATAATTGATAATAGGAGGCAGCAGGCAGTTGTCCACCACCTTGTATATTTTGCAGTGCATGATGATGTTTTCCACTCGTGTACTCTCTAACTGTACTGCTCTGTGTACAATACACATTACACAGAACAGACACAAAAAAAGAAAGAAACCAATTTAGAGTTACAAAAGAAGGACGACGACGACGACGAGGAGGAGAGTCAGTCGAGTTACTAAAAAACAATTCCTCATTACCGTACAACAATTATTCTAGTACTACGTGCAATTTACGTGTTTATATATTGTTACTAACTGTATAAAATATATCTTCAAATCAGTCAAGTCGACTTTTTTAGTCAGTCATTCCAGTCAGTTAAGCAAGTTTTAACTTAACGCTATGTAATTTTATCCAAAGGTTAATTGTAGTCAGTCAGTCACTATACATAGTAGATATTATGTATATCATATGAACACGTATTGTTATATTAAATGTATTATTATTTATACATAATTTCTGTGCTTCATATGTAGGAGAAAAAACCATTAACACCAGAAGAAGAAAAACAACTGCTTAGTTTATATGAATAAGACAGAGACAAAACGTATGATGCTTACGCCTACAAAAACTTTTTGTGAGTAGTTGAGTTGCTATTTTTTAAAAAAAGGAAAAGAAACAGGAGAAAGTACGACATGACAAGGGAATTACATACTACTGAAGTTGAGTCTTTTTTTAAGAAAAAAAAAGTATATTGGCGAAAGTAGGGCTAAACAATCCTTCTTTTCTCTAAGTTAGAGGAGGAAATGTATAGAAATTTAGATAGTGTATATGGTGTAGAAAGAGAGAAAGAGAAAAAAACGCTGAAAAAATCAAACACTGGGAAGTCAACTGGCGTGTTCGCTCTGTTCCAAACTACAACGACTGTGATGAGAGCACGCCTTTGAGATTCACAGTGATCTTCACCTTTTAATTATAGAAATATACATACATAAACAATTATACCAATATTTAGTACGTCGGATAACATAATACACTAACTTAATCTACACATATATATACATACATAACCTAACATAAACTAGCTAGTACAACAGTATATGCATAAATACATGTTATATGGTATTGATAATTTCTGAATGGCATTACTTCTTTACGACTAAAAAACCTAGATACTGGTAAATTGCGTATTAATTGGCTAAATGTTAATATTTATGATGATGATGATGACGATGATGACGAATTGATGACAAACAGCGGATAAAAACAAACTTCACTATCATGTTTTTTTGTAGAAGTCAAATTAATTTAACTTTTACTCCTCTTTTTTTTCTTTTGGTGAGCATTTTACTGTTACCTACCTATACCTTCATACAAACACGATGACATTAATTTTCGGAAAAACAGTGGGCTGACGTCAAAGAAAGGGAAAAAATGTAGATGGTTGCAACTCCAAATTAATACACAAATACTACTCCCGTCAGGCGTAATTTGTATGTAATCATCAACTGTTAAACTGTATTTATTTAATATTTAGTGCAAGGTTACAATATAAATTGAAGGGAGGAATGGAAGAGGTAAAAAATGGCTAGAGAGAGAGAATAGGTTCAGTTTTATATGGTAACCATCATTGAGGATAAATTATTTAGGAGCCGAATCGTTACGTACTAGGGAGTGTAGTCTATTTCTAAAGAGGATACACTAATTGCTTAAATTGGATTCGCTAAATGTGTGCCCACTGTAGAGCCCAACCAATAATTAATTTTGGAAGGGAAACGAATTAATATCAATTATGAGTTAAAAGTTTTTTTTTAATTAGAATGTCCTGAATAGATGCCAATATGAATCTTAGCATTATTAGTTCAAATTGACAATAGTATATAAATTAGAAGCAGACACGTCATTTGCAACTTTAACTATTATCCAAATACATTCAGGTAGTATTACGTATTTATACTGTATTTATATTTTATGCTGTAGAAGGATTTTTAATTTGGCAAATTCAAAGCAGTTCTTCAAGCACTTTTTTATTTCAAGAATCTAAGGTTTTCATTTACTTGTATTTCTGCTGAAAAATAGTACATCAACACACGTAAGTATTACCCTCAAAATATTTTTTTGGAGTACTATTGTTAGTTGACTGGAAACTGAACTGGCAAACTGATGATGACATTATATTTGATATAAAAAAATCTCTCTACAAAATTGAGACAACTTTTATCTACTTCTCTATTCTACATGTATTAGTAAATCGTAACATTTATAGCCTGAAAATAGTATTGTCGATCAATGTTTTTGTATGATATACGTATACTTTTTTGTGTAGCTGGTATGTATGTATATAATCGTTCGAAAGTACTCAGTACGACATACCACGGCATTTGAAAATTGTCACACGGTGAACAATTGCGTGAGCAGGAGTTCCTCCTCAAAAGAAAAAATGTATTATGATGAAAACACTATGAAGAATATATAGTTTTCCATAAATTTTCATTTCTTTTCCACGCTACCAATTCCACATTTCTTCCTTTTCTCCCATTTGAAGTTCGCATTAGTTTTCTCTATTTTTTCTTTTTAAAAAGGGAATCCAATCCAATTCCATGATGAAGTGATGATAACACATTTGATGCATAACGTTTTGAAAACAGTAAACATGAAAAATTAAGTGAAAGCTATACATTAGGAAGTGACATGCTTGAGATAATGAGTTCCCTTCCTAACTGTTAAGTATAATGTGTGATGCAAAAAGAAGGAGGCGAAGTAGCAGGAGGCGTCGTGCCGTATATTTAAAGGGGAGGAGGAACAAATGAAAGATAGAGTATAGCAGACAAAACCAAAAGTATTGAGGGTAGTTATAGGAGAAAATATTATCTGAAAAGTAAGCTTTATTTGATGTTTTATTATTGTGGAGATATTCTATGCATATGCATATGTTTTCTACTCATCATTTAGAAACCACAAAAAAAAGAGAGGAGAGTCCAGCAGAGGTTCTCGAATAAAAACTCGAAACTAGTACTCCTTTCTTGGTATTTTCCACAATAAATAATGCGGCACAAAACAAGGAAGCATGTATATTTTATTGTTAGATTGACCATAGGAAATGTATAGATTTGAATACATATTATTGGAGAAATCGTCTACAACATTGAGGAATAAATCGGGGGTTTGTTCAGAAATGTAGTGTTTACTCATCGTTTGTTTTCTAGCTTCAATACATGTCCAACCCGAACCAATCAAACAATATAAACTGATTTGCTAAACACAAATCTAGGAACACTGACTAAGTACTAGATAGTTACATTTAAATCGTAATTTTACATGTACAAAACTGAGAAACAATACAGGGAGGAATTAGAACATTTTTTTAGGTAAAACAGAATACTATAGCATGTACTGATCGTGAGTTCCTTTTTTCTTTTTTAGTAAGCATGAAAAAGCAGGTGATGAATACTTTATTGATAAGCTGATTGTGTGCAAACGAATTGTTTTTCTAAATTGACAGAAGGGATAGGTTACTAGACATGTGAAGTATTTAAAAATTCATAAATTTTGGTTCCCAAAACTAAACGTTGAAATTTTAATAGGGCTGCCTTAGATTATAGAGATGTCAGTTTGTAAATACATGTTCAAATTCCGAGATAAATCATTTATTTCAATGAGTTATACTTTTCATGTTGGTCATTGGCGCCAGCAAGCTGTTACAGACATGCATCGTTGTTCTGACATTGCTACTGTTTTTAAAATGTTATTTTCATATTCCAGTAATTCCTATGATTTGCTGTAGTAAAAACAAAAGCTCGCTGACATGTGTTTATGCATAGATACTTCATAACTAAATTTGGATACTTCCTTTCTCTATCCCAAAGTTAAGTTGTCAAATAAAAAATGAGCTCTTATCCTATCACCTACCCTACATAACCCAATTCGTAAGTCATTTCTCGTTTCCCATCATCAAATTAATGAAACAAGCATAAATCAATGCGATCCGTAATATTTTCTTTATGATCATGATGTACACTATTTTCTTGTAGGAATCATAAAACATAACAAATTATTCAAGCATGCAAGGTAAAGCAGCATGTATTACAATTCAAGAAGGTTGCTAGCTGTACCTTGATATAAAAAAAACTGTCATGAAACGACGAGTTAAATTATTGTTGTTACAAACTGATTTTTACTACATTAAATTGTCCTTTGCAACTGTCTGGTGCATTATGAACAGTATGGTTTGAGTGAATCAGGAGACAAGAAACACATATTTGTAAGGAAACTCAAACAATACAGTTCAGGTCAACTGTTATGTTTGATATGAACCGCTGGTTTTTATACAATTTTCTCAAAACAAATTGAGTTTTTGCAGTTTATTGAGAGAGAAACAAATTGGTAAGTACACATTAAATTACATAACCTTAGGATTATTACTAGAACTACAAAACACAGGAGTGCTTTTTCTACTATGAATTGCAAATATTTAAAAAATAAAATAAAAGGTAAATGATTTCAAAAAAAGAAACCTTGCCTTGAAGCTTTCACAGTTGACAGTTCAGTCGTGAATTGATTCATATATAAATATGTATTTATTGTTGACAAACAACAGCAACAACGTTATTTGTTCGTTATTGTAATGTGTTGTGTGAGATGTATAAGATTTCCCCATATAAAATACTGTTTGGTATGCAGTGATTGGTTGAGTCGTTATCTTGGATCAGTGTAATTATCATTATAAATAGAAAAGTAGTTGTACGTAACATATCAAAAAAGAGAAAACCCATGTATTCTAGTCCATATATCAAGTAGGCAGAGAACTACAACTCAGGTGGTGCTTGATAGAGTGACGCAGAAACGAACAATGTATATTTCCCAGAATAATGCTTCTCCACACAAAAAAATACACACACATACTAACTAGCTAAATCAATATTGAGAAAGATATTTGGAAGAGAAATGAGAGGACATGTATGTACTTATAGCGAATGGTGACGACTACGATGCGATGGCGAAGGGAAAAAAATCTCTCTCAGTCTCTTCTTAACCAACGTTTTATTGAACAAGTCTGATAATGTTATATGTATGTTGAATGAAAAAAAATATATGGATAATATTGCATATTACATTAGAACTTCACAGTGCAAGACATATATGATATCAAGTAAAGTTTTTTCCCCCTTCCTTAAATCATGCGTCAGTGATGATGATTCTCTTTGATTTCCCAATCGTTTTCTGATAACTGCTTTTCTTCATTTTCCCAATACCATTCCAACCGAAAATTTCTTGGAACTTATAAACTGAACATGGACTAATTTTCTTAACGGTAGATAGCAAACGAGTTTGTTTTGAGAGTCAAAATTACTGTTTTTCAAGTCTAATATTATATTAAATTGTCGTGATTAGGAGGAACGGGTAGTTAACTCATTCAATAGACCAATTTGCTTTGTGGAAGAAAACCCGGATTTGTGGTTTAAATTAAGTATTCATTCTGCGGTATTGGAGGGACAAAAGCATTGTCCTCTTTTAAGAGAGCGACATGATCAATCTACAGTTGTGTCCTTAATTCGGACACAATATGTCTGAGGATTCTGATTGATTAACGTTTGTTCTACATGTCATCCATTATCAGACTGTCTTGTTCTTGTTGTTCAAAAAATGACTTTTCCCCTAAACTCGTCTTTGAGTAGGAGAAAAAAAAGAAGGTAATACATTATGTGGAATCCAGCAGTGTGAGTAGTCATATTAAATACATATATACATATACCTACTATACATACATATTGATAAGCATAAGTTTAATTTTGGTCTTGTCGCCTAGTAAGAAGATGGAAGAGAAAGGATTTTGATCCTTTTATATTCCCACAACTCTAGATTGTCATTTTCACATTTCCAGATTTGTGGTTCTCTATTGTCGCTTGCTGTAATCCGTAAGAAGGAATGTCTAAAAAAAAAACTAAGTTAATACTAGCGAACCCATAGCTGTGTTATGTGTAATGACTTGTGAATCTGTCCAGTCAGGATAATAACTATCTTAAGGCGAAGAAAGAGGAAACAATTACATAAATTATTTCACAGACACACGAGAGAGTATGTGTATCTAGCTAGTAACAGAGTAATAGCATTTGCATCAATATTTATATAACTACATACATAACCCGGAGAAAAAAGATGTGCTATTACACTGCAATATAAAGCTAAACTACTGCAGGTCTACATAAACATACATACATATATTTATTCATATGCATATACCATATAAAATTACATATATATAGGTTTAAACTTGAACATAATATTATTAGCTGTCCTGAGGTGAGATATAAAGCGCTTTGTTTGTTAATACCTACAGATTACACAGAATGTAATTGTTACGTTCTACTGTTAAACTAGATGGTTAAGTAAGAATTTTATATAAGGTATGTTGTTTCGTACGAATTTAATAGCTTCTCACAGTTTTTGACTTACAATCCATCCATCCATCCATTATTTTAAGAGAAATACAACAGGTTACGGTATCTTAAAAATATATATTCGCAACCAGGGCCATTACAGTAAACTAAAACACAGAAGTAAAAAAAAGAGAAAGTTTTTAAACCATTCCTTGCTTCCTTTGTTACTGCTGCCTTTCTTTAAACTACATTGACAGACAGACAACACTGGCGTAAAACGTAATATAAAACTGGCCACCTAAAACTGAAACTCAGCTATACAGCAGCAATTGACGACTGCTATATATTGTACACAAAATGCCTGTATAACTTTTTTATATATTGAAATGTTAAATCTTGTTGGTAGTAGTCTCAACTTCAATATAAAAAAAAGAATTATGACAAATATTCTGTTACTGACAAAAAAATCTGTTGTAGGGGATAGCTAAGAATGTGAAAAACAATCTGACTGTTCAAATTAAATGTTGCCTTGAATTCGAGAAAAAAAAAATCATCTATTATAGTACACGAAGTGCGGCGTACGAGAATAACACTTAAATATAGGAGATACGTATGCGTGCTATCGTTCACATGATGTATATTACTTTTCCAACCTTTTAATCTTCTATTTCTTTTTCTTTAACGACAAAATGTACACTAAAAAACGAAATGAGATTTTCTAGAGTTTACCATCAACCACTACTAGTTTTTGTGACAATATTAAATAAGATTTAACAGTTTTCCCCCCATTTTCATTTAGATTGTGTAAACTAAAAGGATGAATGTTGAACCAAAAAATGAAAAATTGCGCTAATGAAAACAAAACTCACAAACGTGAATATTACAGAGTGGTGGTAATACATAATGCCTGTAATATTTTGATACAGTATAAAAGGCTTTTGGCTTGATCAATAAGTCATCGTACTTCGTGTAAAGGAGACATACACATAAAATTACACTCACGCCTTATGCTGAAGAAAAAAGAAACTTCAAAGTACTGATGGGATCTATGCAATTTTATTGTCGGGAGAAACAAATCAGAAATAGCATTAGAAAACTAATACTAAACTACGGTTAGTTGTCAGACTTATAAATACTTGTATAGCGCTTCGTAATATTTCATAACTAAACATATAACCGTGCAGTATTTAGCGTATAAATTTAGACAAGGTGGCGGCACTTAACTAGACCATCAAAAAATTATACTTCAAAAATTCGTGCAATTCCAGCTTTGTAACATGCCGTGTTTCCCTTTTTGGAGGTCACACGTGTGTATTACTTATGTGTGTGAATTCAAGCAAATATGACTACACTTTAGTTCATTAAATATTTACTAATATTTGATAATTAGATTGCGAATGCATTAATGTGGTACTAAATATATACATTGGATGAGGGAAAGTCCATATAACCAAAACCACAGCTGAGTTTTACGTAACTCGTACTACTAATGATGATGCTGATCGACACAAATATGTATATTAAATATTATGCTGGAATAAAAAAAAGTGTTGTTTAGTGTGTTTCAGTTTGTTTTACCAGACTTGCATTTCTAAAAGATATAAAAAAAATGACGAGATGAGCCTCATTTATTGGGAGTTGAACCCGTATATTTGTTCTTAATATTATACCATTACATCTAGCATAACGGCATACTTACATACAATGCAGCATTGCACATCGTAAAAAACAGTAATCATTATCTCATAGTAGATGTTCATAACATTCGATATAGACTAGCGGTAAGATGGGAACTAATGTGTATTCATAATACTATCATTACCTCTCTATATTTTAAGTTTTTATATGATTTCCAATGCTTGAGCATGGCATCAGAGCACTTACTAATTACAAAATACAGAGAATGCCTCATCAAGCAAAAGACTCATATATAGCTATATTATTACGTATTGGTATTAACAAACTGTTATAAAAATTGTTGAGTAGAATTGCTATTGAGAATCACAACTTTGATGGAAGTATATTATAAGCCATTAACATTTATATAATGCATACTTATACTTAATGTGAAGGGATAGGTAGGTATTCATAGGTAGGTGTAAGTATAGGAGATAAATATAGGAACAGTATATCTTTTTGGGTACACTAACTAAAGTACTATGCACACTGCTGGTTTCCACTCACGATGGAAGCGTTCCTCCAAACAGGAGAAAAAAAACAAAAAGTAATTATAAAGCTAAAAGGACAGGGATGCAATTTACCATTACCACTCCTTATACTTAAGTAGTTTTGGAGAAAATACTACACACGTATATATGAAAAGCGTTTTACCTTAAAAATCCAAGGGAATATAAAATGCATTTAACCCTATTGACGCAATTATACTTGATACTGGTAAGTACATGTATAATATAAAAATATATATCCATATATAACAAGAAAACAGAACACATAACTTTAGCAGACCTGATTGCAACAAGAATTCCTAGTTGATACAATCATCAAAAACTTGTTTAAAAATGTTCTTACCGACACAGTTCAAAACAAACACTACAACAATATTTTTCTTTCGTTTCCCCGGTTTAATACCATTCAAAAAAATTAAGGAAAATTACGGAAGTATTTTCAAGCAAACATGACTACATTCACATGAAAATGTTAGATAATGTACTCATGAACCCAAATATATGTACATTCAACCATACATCGTATAGTATTACATTATTATGTGAGTAGTGACAGATATAATATATATATATATATTTGATATAGAATAAAAAGAGAGTCGTAATAAGTGACGCTTCTTGTTTTACTTTCATTTTGGAGCAAAGTCGGAATGTGTAGAAAAAATTGTCATAAAAATATACATTGTATGAGTGTGTATGTGTGTGTGTGGTATTCTCTTACAATAGGCATTACATACAACGGAATGCAAAAAGCAGTTAAAACTTTCCTTAAACTGACTTGAATACGTGGGTACACTTTAGGACTACTCATGTACCCCAACGAAATGATGATTATGTATGACAAAATGAAAGACGAACAGAGAAAGCGATGTAAAAAAAAGTATGTATAAAATGAAGAGAAAAAAATCTAATTTTCGACAGTCGATGAACTTTCACCATAATTTCTACTCACACACGGAGAGCAACCCCAGAAAAAAAACTTCTTTACCCTTTATCATGGCATAGTAAATCTATGTATGTGTATACTTATATATTGGACGATCTAATTATTATCTAGAATTCCTATCGGCGGCATATCCCCCCTTTTTTCATTTCTAATCAACCAATTTAGCAGCAATATAACCTTCAATTAAAATGAATATGATGGTAGTTTGAGAGTTGGTGAGGGACACGAGAAAAAAATTTAAATTGAAGGTATTCCAAGCGTTTGACTGGCTAACGAAAATCCACACACACACATACACACATGCTTATATGTACATTCGGCTTACACAATCATCATCTACATCAAGTGAACAGTATTTATTCGAGGGAGATAAATATTCGGTCAATGTTGACACATGAGGCAATTATATGATTGAAATAGCCCATCTACTCATTAAGCAAACAGAAATTTAGTTGAATGAAACATCGTCGTAGTTTAGTGCAAGTATTGAATTACCTATTACATAATTAAACCCTCCTTTTCTTTCTATCCTCTTTTATACATATTTTTTGCTACTTCACATAAAATGTATGAATACTACACGAACGTAATACTTATTGAGATAAACATTTTTAGTCACATTATTACACCCAACATTACTTTCTGTTTACTTTTTTCGTTGTTAGTAAAGTTAAGTAGTTGAAAACACATAAATGAAAAATTTGAGGTGAGCTACCTGCTTAGCTCTTCCACTTAGAGGTTCTCTCTTATACTTTTATGTTGTAGAAAATGATATAATTACTCACTTGCTAAAGAGTAAACACAATTTTTTATGATGTCTATCGGTTTTTGTGTGTTGCTACTAACCAATGAAATAAATTAATGAGAGATTTTGTGACAGGAATTACGAGCTTTTGAAGAAGAAAAACACACAACATAAAAAATGTTGTTGCTAACTGAGCGAAAGCTTAATGTGTCAGAGAAGAAAGAAAAAAATAGTTTTTGTTTAATAATTTTCATTCCAATAGATTCTTTCTATCCAGTTTCTTTTTGTGTTTGAGTTGATGTCAACGAAACGTGAAATTAAATAACTTGACGATCACCATTATATATATATATAACTTAAATATTCCAGATTGGTCGCTTTCATCCAATCAAACGAAGTTCATACTATAACGGAAGAAAGGAAAATACTTTTATCCAACGCTTTTTTAACTGGATTTTATTCTACCTCTATTAAAAAAACAGTTTACCTATAAAAATATACAGCTATACATACGTTATTTATATGAATAAAGTATACATATTTACACGTATAATTCTCGGAAACAACACACAGACCTGCTCGATGATGGGTCATTTATTTCATTTGTTTGTATATGTTTTGCAATATATGGTAGTAGACACATAATAATTGTTGTATGTATTTGTATATGAACATTAATGACTGTGCTTGTTATATACTTGACATCCATTCATATACTTACTCACATGATTACTTACATTACAGCTGATAAGTTATAAGTTTTGATGAACATTCGTTGTACATATTAAGTATCCTGTGTGTGGATAGTATTTTACAGAAATGTAATTAGTACATACCGTCGTTGGTTTCTCGCGTCACATTTACGTAACTTGTATTATTATTGCCTAACTATATAGCTTTTAGATAAGGTTTTTTTATGGAGAATTGTTTTGTGTGTGAAGGACCATAATGTTGATGAGGACTTCGATATAATTATTTTAATTAGATCAAATATGTTTTTATGTTATTTAGAATAGTGGAGATGTAGGTATAAGGTATATACGTTTGTGGTGACATTTTAGTCTTATATATAAGTGGTTTGAATATAAAAAATATGATGAGTATTATAACTACAAAACATAACGTTGCTAATTTGAAGAGAAAGCAAAGGCGAAAGCAAGGGATGTAACTTGTGTGCACTACATACTATATATTGAATGACTGAATGTTGAATGATGATGGTGAAAAGTAAAAAAAATCTGGGTTTCTTTTGTGTCCATAAAATGGTATTAGTACGTTAGTATGGAGCTAAGTATTTACGGTAAGAGATACATACTTGTATTTATAACAAAAAATATAAATATATACGATATTAGTATAAAAAGAAAAACTTCACAGAAGATGATAGGCACCGCATACATAATATATAGTTCCTTTATTGTTGTAGGTATTTAAGTATTACTAATGATTACTCTGAATATAAATGTTATATTACATAGAGAAGAAGAAAAAAAGTGATGCCATGGCGCAAGAATTTTTCCGATGAAACGAAGTCTGTTATATAATAAATATTTATATGAAACGGTTAGAGATTTCCGAAGGGTATTAAGTTGTTGTGGCCAAGAGCTGTTTCAAGTGGCCTTCCCTTCGGATCTCTATCTGATTTCTTCAGGGATGATTGATGCTACCACTATCAAAATTAGTAATTAAATATATTCTTGAATCACTTTGTAGTACATTAACTGCCGCCGCAGATTTTGTGAGAATAGCGAGAGTCGCCTAAAACCAAAATTTTCAATAAAGTCCAGTTGTTCAATGTCGACACCTATTTGTTTTACAAGCATTGTTTTCTTAATTTCATTGATTTCATTTAGGGGCAACCCTGCCATTTCCATGAAAATAAACCAAATTCTTTACATATTAATATGTTGACGTTGGCTAACTAATTCAATGAGAAGGGAGAGAAAGAGAATTGCTGCACTTTTGTAGTGGTCATCCATACATTTTATATTCATTTACTACGATCAACGGTGGCACTGGTTTTTCATTTGGAAAACAGTTCAACAAACTTAACATCAACCACAAAATGGAACTTTCATTTAAAGGAAATCTTTGTTTGCATACCTACATACCTAGCATGCAATATATATATCCAACAACTGGCATACATTATCAATATTATTATATAGTCAGAGAATGATTGCGTTAAGACAGCATCAACATCAACAACCGGAGCAACGACTGTGCCTTCCACTATGGTAACTGGACAGTGACGAAGCATCAGCTGAATTAGAAAAGCTTAATACACCATGTAATTTATGCTGTCCACTACTGCCATTGAATAAGCAAAAGACGGGAATCCAAGCAATCTGAGTCATTGCTAAAACATTCATGAAAAGTTCTTTTTTTTTCACAATCTAGAAGATGACTGTTAGACCACTAGTCCTGCTAATACCATATATACCCCATTTAGGGAAAGGAAAGCGTGCATATTATGAAAAAAGGGAAAAATGGAGGAAGATATAGAATAAGGGAGAAATTGAATCGGCAGTTTGTTTTGGTGAAAAAGGGTCGTTCAAGAGCTTCTAAGCTCGTCTCAATACGACAGACAAAAAAATGGCATGGGATTTGTCAGTGTCACTACGGTTGATGTACTATGTGGCAATTGAAAAAAGTCTCCTTTTTCCTCTCTCCTTCTCGTTGGCTCTCTCCTTCCTTCCATGTTTTCTCTCCTACTTTATATTATGCTTTCTTGTTCCCAGCTATACTTTTCTCCAAATTAGAGCTCCGAGCTTGCATACATCTGCACAGAGTAGCCAAGCCAAAGCGACCAGCTAACGCATGAACTATGAATGTATTTACATGTTAGATATAAAGACAAAACTCGTTTAGATGTGAAGTTTCCGTTTCTTAAATTGTGGATTAGGTCCGAGTGATGCTTTGCGTGTTTTGAAAAATAAAACAAAAAATTGAGAGCACAGTCTTTCGAAATGTAGAAATTGTTTAGAGGTCTTTTTATATTCTTTCATATTTTTTTTGTTAGATATGAGAATTTTTCGACGACATTCAGTTCAGTTTCTTGCTGCATGACGATGACCACCTGGCTGGAGCTAAAAAATAAAAAATGTAGACATATTGCCTTATATGCCCATATAGTATTTCCGACAACTGAAACTACGACTACATCGTTATGGCAAAACCATAGCTGGAATAATATTTATTTCATATCAACCTCGCCAAAAAAAAGTTGGTTGTCAGAGAAGTTTTGCATTAAGAATCACATGAAATGAAATCCTCATCCGATCGTGAAACTACAGAGTACGTTTTTTAATACATTGTGATATCCGATATAGGCTGATGACCGAGGTATACATCAACGAAAGAAAAAATATCATGTTGAAAGTGGCATTGAAACACGAACATTGTCGTATGCAATTGCTTAATATTACTGCAACACTTTTCCCAACGGCTGCTCATATCCCTAATATATGTATATGATATGAATTTTTTTATCCATTTGATTATCTATCATTCATTCCAAGAAATATAGCACAAACCCAAAATAGTTTAAGCACAAGACATAGGCCACCTAATATTTGCCCCCGTCGTTCGACGAACTCATAAGGTTGACATTCTGCAATTTTCATAATCCGTCCATGTAAGCAGTCTATTTCATCAAGTCTAAGCCCATTTTATGAAATCACTTTGATAAATCTGTCACCACAATCCGCTCATTCATGCAAAATCCCTCTGGATGATTAAATAAAAGTATTTCTTATACACACGAAATTTTTGAAACGACAATAACTCCCTTCAGATATACTTTAAAATCCAGGAGAATACTACTGACTAGTACACGTGTTGGATGCCCGAACAATGACCAATATGGAACCGATTCGTCTGCAAGCGAGTCCCTTTCATCATAACTTCAGGTAAGAACCACAAATATTTTTCATTAGCTTATTATTATAACAATGCGATTAAAAGCACACGTTCTGGTGTATGACAGCATTTCATTAAATATTTGCGTTGAAACAGTTCAGCGGTGAATGAAAAGCACATTTTTTTACATGTTTTCAATGCAAGCATAAGGCTGCCTATAAAATTTTGCTGCTTAACTTGCATGAATCATTTTTACGAAATCTAGAAATAAGGCTACGTATCTCGTGCTTCCTCCTTAAATGTGGAAATTTTTGTATAAAAAATCAGAAATGGGATTTATTGATTTTTTCGGCACCCACCCTTTCGCTTTGGCATTTGCGCTCATTTTGTAATGAACTTTATGTCATTACATTTTACATCGTACCCTCAAAGTATACGTTATATAGCTTCAGGAAAAAGTTGGGAGATTTTTTTTTGTTAAAATCTGTTTTACGATTCCCCCTTTTTGGAAAAACCCTTTTTTGATCGCATGAAATCCGTTCTGATTTGATCTATTTTACGTTTTTCGCTCAAAAGGAAAACCTTTTGTGTTTCCATCTTTTAACCTCAATTCGTTTCGACAATTGTAGTAAATAAAACTGGCCAGACAAAAATATGAGTAAAGCCTCGTTCATTCAGCGTGGCATTAGGTTTAGCTGGTTGCTCTTATTTTTTTCCATTTTGAGGATTTGAGCAAAGATGAAATGAAATGCCTAATGTTTATATGCTTTTGTGCAGACAAGGTTTTGGGTAAAATAAGTTTATTTTTTAAACAGAGCATACGAGCACGAGCACGGGTCCAGAGTAAATGAGTGAACCTAATGCCTCAGAATATTATTCGTGATTTTGAATATTATTCATAAGCCTGTGTAAGATTTGAGTGAATCACCATCCAAAATGTGCGCGTGTTTCCCCTCTTTCTCGATTGTGGACCTTCGGGATTCAACTACAGAGTTTTCGCACACACAATAAGAATGAACATCAAGGCTTAGCTTGATATTTAAAGATTTCCCTTATTTTGGATATGGTTTTATGTTTACTCGCCGGATGAATTTTTGGTCCAGTTGCCTATTGTTAACCAAACACGAAGATACAGGGAATATTTTCTTTGTTTATTACCTCGAGATGATTTTCACAAGCCTAAAGTGATGCTGATGTGCATGCTTATGTATTAGTAAGGGGTTGAATAATATCATCTATATCAATGCAGAACAATAATTGAAGCATGTGGTAATCTGACCGAAATTCAGTTGCGAAAGATTAATTGTAAAATCAGTTATTGTTTTAAAAATTTGTTTATTAACAGTCATCGAAAAATAGATTGAAATTGAACTAAAATAACGTTGTCGCTGCAACTTGCAATTATTTTGACTCCGATTTCGATGTACGTGATACAATATCAGTCTCCAACAGTATATACACACACAAGTTTATTACATAGAATCAAGTAATCCATTTTGCATAATACAATTTCTAAATTCCAATTTGTTCATGCATTTTACTAGTGTGTGTGTGTGTGTGTGTGTGTATGTGTGTGATTCTTCCCGACTTTCATTCCAGCCAGAAACTCATTCTCTATTTGTCATTTCTGTGTCAGTACAATGCGTCATTTCGAAAGCAGAGAAAATTACGTCATATTCGTGAGCAAGACGAATAATATAACATGAATAATGAAAATACGTGGAGTGTGGAAACAAGTGTATTTTTATAGTCGATATGACTCTCTGGAATCATCAACAATGTCAACGCTTGGTCATTTCATTGAGTATTATTACATTTCGGAAATTTCCTAAAGCTCCTTTCATGGCACTTACAGAGTTGTAGATTAATATGTTGCTATAAAAGTATATTGCAGTCTTGATGGAGACTCCACTATACCGGTCTCATACTCCTTCTCCACTCGAAGCTTTCCACTTTACTACGTTCCTTCACATCGAAAATAACCACTTATTCCCAAGACTGTCAGCATGGTATTGGTTTCTCTATGTAGCCCCGTATAATGAAATGTGTACTCATTTGATTAATTTCTCAATCTTCTCAGTTTTAGTTTTGATTGCTGATTGCTTCCATTACGAATACTATATTTCGTTCCTTCTCAATTTTCAAACTGTCCAGAACATAAATTGCAAAGCATGAGGGGTAGAAGGCTTAGAACGATGTTATGAAAGACGAACACAAAATGGAAAAAGATATTACAAACAACTTCACTCAAATCAAGTTGGATTGGTTGGACTTGGAGCAAGAAATTCGAGTCCTCATCAATACACTGTCGTGCAGTATAGTATGATGCTAGGTTGTCGTCAGAGTTATGCCTCATTCTTCCTTCTTTCTCTCTCCAATTTACAACTCAACTCCCAATGTCATTTTTCCTTTCCTTGCTACCGTGCTTTCATCTACAATTAACTGGGTTAGCCAACAAATTTTCTACATTAATACAAACTACATACATCTTTACATTCTATAATATAAGCTAGCCATTATAGCAGTAATGAAAAGTAGTCAGTTGTTTTACAGCAGTACTATAGTATTATTATTACTTTTACTAGTATTATTATTATTGTTACAATCTACATTCAAAGAATTGGTGAACCAGGAATCAGACAGAGTTTTCAATAGCATGTTGAGAAGATATTTAATCCGTGGTCAATACTCAAGAAAATCATGATAAGTCATCAGTACTAATCCTTTCCAAAAATCTATGATCGTGAAACAGTTTTGATGGAAAGTGCTCATACTATGTAAAGTAAAGCAACAATATACACAAATTGATTTTGCCAAATCCTCATATACATAAAGTTACCGATTAGAAAACATCAATATTGAGAATCCTCTGCACACGTTTCCAAGAAAATATGTTTATGAAATTTAGGGAGCAGTAGGGGTACCAGAGCTATACAGTCCAATACAAAATGCCCTTCTAATACTGATAGTCCGTACACATGTATTTACGTATTAACTTTGCTTTGACATGGTTCATGTTAAAGGACATTGGACAAAGGGAAAAAATAACATTAAAGTAATTTCTGTGTACAGTATCTGCATAGGAGCAACATTGATTTGGATAGTGTGACAAAAGAAAGAGGACAAGAGAGGGGAGAAATGAATACAAGTACGTACTTAGATACGCAGAGTCCTGCTTCTAAAGTCTGATGCATCAAAAGGGAAAACGAGTGACGGCATGATGGAGGTTTCTTCTTCCACCAGTATTCATCCTAGAATGACATTTACTTCGCTTCATTGAAAGTATCCCAAAGTCATGGAAACTAGCGTCTTATTAATGCTATCAATCTTTTTATGGAATTTGTTTTCACATGATGTCTTTCTATGCTCTTCGCATGACCACCACGGTAAACAGGATAAAAGAGATGTCACTCTTGCTGTACAGCATGTAGAGGACTCGTCTACACTTCCATTTCACCTGCAATCTTCTCAAAATATGATCTATGATGGTTGCGAGTTAGTCACAACATAACAATGTGGTTACGAAATATGTTGCAGTGGTATCCATATCCATCCATTGTATTCTATTGTCAAAGGTGTGCAGTACACTGTAGTCATTGTCATTTCTCCTTATTTTCATGTCTTCATTTCGGGAATTGACAGATATGTGTGTGGATAACCGTTACTAAAAATTTCTTGGGAAAAATAGCCAACGTTTGGACTACGAATTTCTCAATGGTTAATTATACTTAGTTGGGAGATAGCAATATAATTTCTCCAGTTGGATACATAATAACCATTCTGTTTCCTCTTTAGAGTATCCTCTTACATTCCATTATATGGCTACCTACACCGTTTGTGTGCAAGTGATTATAATGAGCAGCAATAGATTGAGATTAGCTATAGGATTACATAATAATACTACTCTAATTGTTCAAAAAGTCTGATTTACTAATGAGTATGAGTGTAATGAATGTATTTAATGACTTCATCAAACTGCTTACGTTATGAATTCAAGAAAATTGCAGTAAACCTTGGTTTAGTCAGTATATATAGGAGACTGCCCATTACATGTTTTTGTATGTAATGTGTACATGTATGCATTACTTTGTTTGTGAAACCAAAACTATGCTTAAGACCCACATGTAATTTTTGATATGCATAAAAGCACACAGCAATTAGATGACTATACATACATTTCTCTGCTGTCCTTTAATTTTCATTACGGAAGCTGTCTAGATGTGGTAATGAAGCGTGTGTTTGAGCAAATGCAAAACTCCTTTTTCCTCTCAAAAGCCTTTCGTTGAAAATGAAGTTGATGGAGAAGATGAAAGAAAATAACCACTAGTACAACGAAGCGGCTTCTAATTCATGCTTTCTTAATGATTCAAACAACAGGCAATTTCTTTCCGACAACAATACTTCAACTAGCGTTTTAGATTTGAGGATATATACAACCATGATTTTACTTAGTCAGAAGCTACTCAAGGATTTTTGACAACATAACGTACGTGACCGAATTTGGGCGACAATTCAAAATTAAACTTCTATTCAACTTCTCGCTTTCAAATAATGATTAGGTAGAGACAAAACTCGGGCATAATTTTAGGCTGCTATTTATACTGTATTTTGCAATTAATATTTACTTTTCAAGCGTTGTACAGCACAAGTTAGTAATTCATAAAGTTGTTATGGAGTACATGCAAATACAAAGTTTGAATGATTACGAGACTTTGGGGAAAAAAGGGCTTTTATATTTCAACCCATCCATCCATACCAAATTTTTCGACAAAAATGCTGGTTGGACATCTGCCGCATCAGTTTTTGGGATGTTCCTTCAAATATGCTAACTAACTGTAAAAATATGAATTTATCATTTATGGAAAATGTATTCATTCATGGTTTAGGTAAATCAAGCAGCAAAAAACATGAAATATAAAAATGGAAGGTCCTTTTCCTCAGCTTTGCACTCATAATGTTTCATTTGGAGAGAAAAAAATTTTGTTGGCTTTTGTAAAGAGGTTCTCTCATTGTTATTGTCTTTTCTCTTTTTCAAGTAAAGTAGACGTACAGCGTACGCATGGACGACATGCCGTCTGCTTGTGTACATTGCACATAGATTCCAATATGTCCAATGGTATATATTTTGAGTGTGGAGAATGGTGAACTTCATGCATTCCGATTCCGTTTAGTACAAGTGTTGTTCCAGTATCAAGGAGTCCTTACTTTACCCTATATAAGAATGAAAAAAAGTAATATAAATATTATGCATAAATTGCAGCAGTGCAGTGTACTTACTCGAAGTACGTAGATATAATTTTTCTCCCAATTTTATCCTGCTACGAGGAAATTCGTTAACTCAAGTACAAATAATTTTTGAATGGAATATGTTGCAAGTGGAATGGAAATAAATGAAAAATGGTTACATTGTATAGTGTGTACACATATAATATTCATAAATAAATGGGTTTACATGCATGCTTGTATTGAGAGGAAGGACGACTCGCGTATCCGTTGCTCATCATATAGCCCCTCAAACAGAGGATTTTCTCATGCCTTCGATAAATGAGGTTATACAAAAAAAAATTAACAATTGAGCATGGGTTCATAGGATATTCCTTCAGGCAGATTTTGAGTATTTTCCTGATTTTTAGGGAAACAGTTTCAGAAAGCACGCAACCTCTTTTCAGTGAAACTCTTACTGTAAATTAATCCAGTATGTAGCCCAACGCTGAACTTTTATGGATGAAAAAATATTTAAATAGGTTGCTTTCAGCTATACAGACATGTGTACTTTCATTGTTAAGATGATTTTATTCCAAATAAAATGCATGAATGCACAAACCATTCACTCTCACTTTAACTCTTCTCAGAACTTTTAATTCCACATGCGGCTGGATATCTGAAGGTGCCTGTGGTGGAGGATATTTTCCTAGTTTTCAGTAGCACACACACACACATTTGCTTGTACACATCACCAATAATAAATTGACATCGACCCTTCTCCTTTTTGATTCTATTGCATATATCAGATTGAACACTTGCTTTACAATTGTTCAATACATGTAGTAAAATTTTGAGCATGTTTTGTATCCTGTATTGGTAGAGGCTTGGGGACCCTACAAGGATTTTCCACATTTATGGGAAAAACATCTGCCAGTAAACACGTGCCCCATTTCAAAGGGTCTTCTTGATGATTTTTTTTCAATGAAAATCAGCTTGTACTACTATACATGTTAGATTTGCACAAGAAAAAGATTTTTTTTACAAAAAAATGAAAATTTATATTCCTCTCTTTATTCCGAATCTACGGAGTTATGAAGACAACCTTTTTTTCAACAGATTAGTTCCTTTTTTTACAGTAACTTTGTGTGCCCAAAGCTCGTTTATTACTATTTTCCTCCTTTTTATTGGTATCGAATCCAGCGCACGACACACGACAACCAGTTGGCCAAAGAAACGCTTTATCTGTAATTCTAGGCCTTTTTCCTGGCTTGTCTTTGTCTATACTCGTCAAGTTATACTTGTTAACGCACTGCTTGCCTTTGTTATCTGGAAAAAAATATAAGTAGAAATGAAAAAAGGGGAAGTATCCAAATAGTAACGGTTTCTGTGCGAAAGGATTTTCAAACAAAAAAACAGAAAGTATAAATCCATAAAATGTGCCTTTGATTACAAGCTTACAAAAATCGAATCTGTAGGACTCTGACAGTCAAGTTTATTGTAAAAAAAATTCAACTCATTTGTTCAACTGTTTGGATTAAATCCTGTGAGCCTCATTTGAGTTCATAGCAACATTTCGGACACACAATACAATGCCCTGGCACACGATAATCTTTTCCCATTTTTTTGTGCATGGGTTTCCAAATTCCAAAATTTTGAAATCTACAAACTTTCTTGTTTATAAACTTTATACCCTTCTCGTCCTCGGTCCTTCTAGGGCTATATGGTCCACCTGTTTTATTACAATAGCGACGTAAGCCCAACATATATCACACATAAACGATTATTGATCGTTGCTACCTTTAATGAGTTAATGTACGGCATTGATTCATAGCATAAATCATTGTGATGTGACGCATTTAAAGTATCGTTATGCAGTAATAGGATGTAATGTGCAAAGCAGGGAGAAGTATTATTCAAGAACCAGTATTTATCGTTCCTTTTTTGTTGAAATGACTTTAATTTTTGAACGTCAGAGTAAAATTCTACATCACTTTATCACCAACTAGTGCACTAACTGGGTGTAACAACATCAGGCTAGTGTTTATTGACCTTAGCAGTAAAGTGTTTTGCTTTATATTTCATTTTCATATATTCAAACTGCGTCATTGCGTTATTTTTTATTTTTTCTTTCTTTTTGTAACACAACTGCCAAGAAACTTTATGAAGGGAAAGGTGGGAATGTATGCAACATTTTATAGCTTTCATTTTATACTAATAAGTAGTTGCAGTGTAAAGGGACATCGTAAAAATTTATCGTCCATACTCATTCATTATCTCAGGGTACCTATAAAATTCCCGAAGGGCCGCACACAGATTGCACAGAAACGCATGAAAAAAAACGCCAATGTAAATAATGTAGATGCTGCTCTACACCTAGTTTTCTTTTGCAGCAGAAAAATCTCTCCAGCATGAAATACTACGCGGAACATCGCCCGTGTTTGTTTTTCAAAGGAGATTTACATATTGTGTGTGTGTACCGTTTAGAGGGGTTTGTTTGAACCATTTGGAGTGGTAATGCTTTTATTTAACACCTTTACAGCAGAAGACAAGTCAAATGAATCTTGGAGAGAGGAACGTGGCCGTATGCTAGTGCTTGAGCTGTTTGATGTGAATGTGTATGTATACAATTTACGCGAGGAGCAAAGTTATATATCTTTTTCTGAAAAGGAAAAGTCTGCTGAATGAATGAAAGAATAAAGAGAAAAGAGGCAGAACTTAAAGAAGAAGGGAGAAAGAAAAAAAAGAACAAGGAAAGCAGAAAACATAAATTTCAATGTGAAACAGATGGAGTTGAGAAGTGAGAAAAGTGGCTTACTGCCCTTTTATAACATCCTGTTCGCTTCTTTTTCCTTCCTTTCTCTCTTTTTTCATAGTTAGTTATACATTAACAGTATGCATATGGAGTTTAAACAGATTCTCAATGCACAAAAAAAGCTATTACTAGTACCGGAAAACGGGAGAATGCAAACACCTACTTGTACATAAACTAGCCCTACAAGTTATGCCACTGTAGCGAGTGACTCCTCCAAGCTTTAACTTGCTTAACACATCTTTGCGCTCTTTGTTTGTACGCCCATTTGAAATGGATTCCTCCTTTGTAATTTCCACATTTATAATACTTAGCACATTGATAACGTATTCATAAATCTTAAATAGATACATACATACATACTTTTTTTTACAAACAATAGGCATACGTCGTATTTTTCAAAAGCATGCGATTTTAAATATTGTATGTGTAGTGAAAGTTGAAAATGAAAGAAGGTGACGGAAGTGAAGATTATATTGCTATTAATATGAGTTTTGGGAGTTATTCACTTCAACTCCCAAAAAACTTGCTTCGCTTTTTGTAAACCAAACTTGAGTACTGCCTAAAACCTAAGCGTCTATTGCGGGTTTTTCAAACTGTGTCATTGCATCTAAACAAAACAATAAAATGGTTGTGCACAACACACAAACAACATAAACGTTTGAAAGATTCTCGTAAACTTTTGCCATGTTCAGCACGATAAAAATGATGTTCCACATTCTTTATACTTTTAATAATTCCAGAATACAAATCCTCCGGCTTGAAGCCGAGCAAATACTTGTCAAGGATTAGTTTTTTTTAGTTTCTTAGAATAAAGTTATCAGAAAAGCTAACGCGTGGGAATAAAAAGAAATAGAGAGTAGAAAAACAAGAAAAAAACCAAAAATTTGATAACTGCCTCTACCAAAAAGTTAACTTGTGTGCACTTTTTTTGTGTGTATGTATTTGTTATTTAGGAAAAATCCCTTGAGCAATCTTCACTCAATATACACTTCTTGTGCTTTCTATCTTGTCTCAGCTTCTCAGTTGAATTATATAATGTCATGTTCTCATTTCCGACTAATATGCAATACGGAAGAAATACGTCGAGCAAAAAACGAGATCCCTCATAACCATAGGTATACACCCTTTATATACCTGTGTTAGTGATATTGCTTCCCCAGTTTTTGCTTAGGTGGTATAAGTATATTAGTGAATAAAACGAATGATTTTGTTTCCTTGTGCAATATTTACTTCTCTGATTCAGTTATTTAACTGTGTACAGAATCTTATTTCTTTTAGATATAATTTCCCGAGAAACCCCTTTTTTCCTAATCCTTATCATCATTGAAAAGATGGATGGATGGAGCCCATACACACACACACATTACAATGGACGAAAAAAGCCAATCTTCGATATCTCACGAAAAATAGGAGGAAGACTAAAATTTTTGGGAGTATAATTTGATCAGAGCTCAGAGACTTGTCTAGTTTCCCTTGATGATTTTTTTCTCTTCTTTTTCTTAATCTATGAGATGAATGATATGGCGAGCGTCTGTTGGTGTTCCATTATTCCCTGAATATTTACCCAATAATAATCTGCTCCACTGTTCTAGAGGCTGGAATCAGATCGAAAGTGGAGATGTGCTATGATAACTTGTGAGGAAAATGTAGGAAATGATAGCAAATGCGGCCAAGTGAAAACTTAAATACGTTGTCCAAGATTTATCTCTTCCAGCCTAGTTTCAGGGTTTAGGCGAATAAAGATGAAGTGTAATTGCTTACGTCATTATGAACAATTTTTATTTTGGTAGTGATTACATATATATGGAGGAAAGGAAGATTACATTTTTTTCTAATAAAAGATCCCAATTAATAATTCACATCATTATGACAGCCTCAAGGAAAAAACTAATCTCCGAATTTACGTGGGAAATTATTGCTATTGCATCATAACCAACTCTTTTCAGTAGACGAGATGACGAACGTGTGTTCTCTACAAAGCATACCAGCTCGTAAACATTTGCAAAGGAGGCTGTGCATAGTGGTTTCTGCTTTCTCTCTGTACTTAATCACGGTTCAAAAAGGGGGAAAGCAGAAGTAGTTAATTCGATTTTCTATTATTGAAACTGATTTACAGGAAATCAAAATCTGTCAGTTTGCTGCTTCAATTTTGTAAACAATTTGTTTCATAAAAAAATTAACTTTACATTAAAACTTTGGACGCCAAGGAGAATATCTAGTCCCGCCCCAAAAAAAAACTTTTAGGAAACGAAACATTTTAACTGTTGTATGAAGTTAATGCTTATGCACTTACGTACATAAGCGTATTCGTCAAATTTGGCATACAAGGAGAGAGTATCCAAATGGATGTATCTACCCATTTTCGTTGATTACTGCAGGAAAAGCACTCATTACTCTTATGACTTTTCCACAAAGGCATCGTACTTTAATGAACCATAAGAAAAAGGAGCAAGGTACGTCGTCCTCAACATTAATAAATCCAGATTCAAGTGGTGTACCCTGTTTCTCTTTGTTTCCAAGAAGCTATTATCTACGAAGCCGAGCAACTATATACCTACCTGCGTGCTTGCGATTGATATCAATATAAGTTTGAACTTATTAAAAATAAGCATATAGCCATTATGGCTATTATATTTGTTCTATTCTTTGGGTTTGATACATTTCATACTCAAATCATCATCACAGCAAAATTGTATGAAAGCGAATAATATTATGCTCAGGTTTCTATAACCTTAGAGGCTTTGCTTCTGTTTCAGCTTTTTTTCTTTTCTCTTCTTTCCATGTAATTCTTGGACTTTTTCTATAGAATGCAATGGACAGGAGTAATTTTCATTAACTTGAGAAAAAAATCTAAGGAAAAAATGAGCAAGTGGAGTAAACGATAAAGGGGGATACATATGCCCACGTTCGGTTTAGTAAGTTTACAACTATCAGCTCTCCACAAGAGAGAAAGAGAAAAAAAGGACTCGACAATGGAAAGCGCTATTAGAAGCAGCTTAACCATATATAACTAATATAACATCATTGGATGAAGAGAGAGAGAGAGAGAAAAAAAAAAGTTGCCGAGTATCCTCAACGCTACCACTGGTTCCACACACACACACACACACACACATACAACAGCATAATAAATACATGTTTGGGGGCACCGTTGTCATAATACACACTGTAAAGTGGATTTTATATACAAAAAAAACTTACAATATGCGCTACCACACTTATTATAGGGAAGCAGACAACAATATTACTACACGCATCAACTATGTATCATAATAATAATATATGAGTATATCATAGATCCATCTGTATATAGATATGAAAAAATAAAGGGCAATATTTCTTGAGTCGATCAATATCTTCGATGCCCGTCCACTTTCCCCCCGTTTTTGTTAACTCTCTGTTCCTTCTCTCTCTCTCTCTTCTTTCATAACTTTCAAAATTGTACGATGAGAATGTGATACGTTCTTCTGATATAATTGGACGTAGGGATAGAAAGAAGAAGAATAAAGCTCACGTATTATTTTTGATTCGTCTTCACTCCTCCCGTTTCTTGGATCACTCCTTGGTGCGTGGACGCTTTATTTTCCTGCTTAGTTCACCCGTTTCCTTCAATGCTTCACATCTCATCTTTCTCCGTCCTTAATAAGCATTAATTTCCAAATATTCTACTGTTTTCCTTTCCTCTCCGCCCTGTTTCTCTCAGTCTTTACTCATCTCTGGGAATTCTGACAATGACTTAAACCTAAAGTGATGAGGATGATGATGGTTGGTTGCATAAGCACACATGAGTACATACTTATGTCCTTACCAGTTTCTATGGTAGCCCACCAATAATTCATAGGTAGAACAATATTTTTTTTAAAAGAATATGAAAGCAACACCAAAGAAATGGGAATGAAACAATTAAAAGCCCCATGTAAAATTATTAATGATTGTTAATCAAGAAATGAGTTGGCGTAAAAACTTGGAGGAGCTATGGCCGCCCTCATTTTTAACCGATGAAAATGAAAAATGCATTTGGTTGAAATGTATTTCAGTGAGGTATGCATAATAAAGTGGAATGAGCCATGAGCAGCGTCGGAAGCAAAAGAGTTTTTAGTTGGTATGTAGTATAATCGTACATCAAATTTCAGTTTTGGGTATTTCAGGAAAATCAGTATGATGACGATGATGATGATGATGATGATGACGGCAATGATGATGATGATCGTTTCTTTTTTTCCTTCTCTTCACCTTATGAGTTGGACAGCATATATTTTTACGTTCTCGACGCGGTTCCCTGTGTTATGAGCAAGTGCTATTGCTTTCATAAGTATTTCATATTGGAATATGGCTCTACCTATCTTACTCCCTCATTTTCTTTGCTTAGCTTGATATTCCTATTCTGTCGAGGTTTTAAGAGAGAGAAAAAAAAGCAAGGGCTTGGTTCAGCACAGCAGTATAGCTTTTACATTGTGAGAAAGAGGCAAAGAGAAACATCGTCCACTCGACGTTCGACGGGAACGGTTCCCTATACTTAATATGTGGCTTATAATAATCGTGCTTTGATATATAAGTTTGAAAACATGTAAGTAGTAAACCTTTCCATCGTTGATGGCTTATAATATTGCTTCATAGAAGTATAAACCTTTTTCTCTGAAACTTAGAGCAGCTCCCACCGACTGCTAACTTAAGTAAAATACAACATTTCATATAAAGATAAGTCATTCATAGATGCATGCACCGAAGTTCGGTTTCCTCAATTTTTGTCATCTTTCTCATTTCCTTCTCGCCGTCCTCGACCTCCTCCTTAGAGTCTCCTCCTCTCTCTCTCTCTCTCTCTTCTCTCACTCTCTGTGTCGTCTCATTTCAACTCCCTTTTTCTCCACTTGCTGGACATTAGCTTCATATGTGTAAGGTGGTATTAGTATTACTTTTTTTCATTCTCCCTCTCTCTCTCTCTCACACACACACACGCTTGCTTTTACTTTTACTTCCAGACATAAATGCAAAGACATTATATTTTATATACTACTTCCACTTGTTTTTCGAGATGCTCCCTTTCCATCAACATTTATCTTTTGCAAGAATTTTTGTAACAAGTTTCGATCCGATGTAGCTTGGCTACGAAACGAATGTCTGGCTAGACGATACATAGTATACCAGTATGTGAAGGAAAAAGTGATGCTGCGGCATTATTATTATCATGGCCATTATTATTAGAAATGGATATATTATCACTTCTCAGGAGTCAACAACAAAAAAAGAGGCATTTTTTGAACAAGAACTAGTCCGTCGGTCATTTTTTTCCATGTAGTCGAACCAACAAACTTGCGCTCAGCATTCCTTCTACTTCTATACCCTTTTAGCATTATTTTTTTCTGTATTATTACTTTTTACTTACATATTCTAGCCATGCCGAATTATATTCACGAATGTAGTATATCTTTCCATAAAAACTAATATTTCAGGACCGCTTTCATTACGTTCTATATTCTATATGAGGAAGGAGAAAATGTAATATATCATAATTTTAGAACTTTCTGCAAATCTTTTTTCATCGTCTTTCCTTTCAGTTTATTCGATTAGAAGTAAGTTCATATCATAACTTAAGTCTGGAGATCTTTTTCCACCTTGGAAATGAGGATGAGAATGCTACAAAAAAAAAAATCAAGGAACGGATCCGAAAAAAAAATCGTACTCTCACAGAGATGAGCAAAGAAGCAGGCATGTATTCATAGTTTAAGATAATGGAGCCGGTTCTCAGATTTACTCTTGAACTGGAATGGTAGAATAATGCTCATTCTTTGCACACATAAGTACACACAGTGCACAAAAGCTACTTTGATTTATATTGCAAGCCCCATTCCCGTTCCAACCAACTATGTTCAGGTAGAGTGAAGTCAAATGGTGGTGGTGGAAGCATAACAAGGTAGTGGTTGAGTGTACGACCAAAAATTTTTAAAGCATTTTTCACTAAAAATCTATTTCTCTGCATTTTGGTAAGTAAGCCTGCCTACTTACATACATGGCTAGATTTTTAGATTGAACCCCATTTCCACTCAGCCAACAACTTTGTTCGTGTAATTTTTTTTCAAATAGATACATTGTAAATGTGAAAAGCTTGAGGAAACTCGTGCTTTTTATCGATTGAGAAAGCCTTTGAAATTCTATTATCACTCAATCTAAATTGAAAAGCTATATAGTTATGATGCAGTAGTGCCAGGTGAAATGAAAAAACAAGAAGCCAGAAGAGTGCAACGAAGAATTTTGTTATATCTCCCTTTTGTACATACTTATTATGTGGCAAAACTCATTCTAATGAAACCCAGACTTTAGAAATGAAGTGTCTGTAGTTTTCATTGTCTCTGAAAATTGTAAGGCTTCCCTGCCAAATACCACTGCATTATACCAAATTCACTTTTCTTTCTCTCTAACATGAGAAGAAAATTACGCGCAACATGACAATAGTGTAATCAGTGGAAACAAAACGTGGCTAAAAATGTAAAGCTTACTTTACAACATTATGTACAGGCTCATGTATATATTCATGGATATAAAAACTGCTCCCAACATTTTATTTTCATTCTACACCACACACCCAAACTTTCTCTCTTTTTCTCTATGAGAGCTTTGTAATTGCAGGAAAAAATGTTTTACCGTTCGACTGACTGTCACATGTATGGAAAAGTTAGCAATTAAATCTATCACGTTGGAAACGTTGGTGAGGGAACTAGATTGACACTGTCTACCTAAAATGATGTATGTATGTTTAGTCTATTCAAATGAGTTTCAATTGGGTCATTGATCCAATTGTTCTCAATCACGCCATGTAGCAATCTTCGAGACCAATGTGCACCTTCTGTTTTATATTAGAAAATATCTAAGAAAAAGCCATTAGCTTTTAAATTAGCTGTGCGCATTAAACTTTTGAGCAGGTGATGGATTTTTACCAATTTTAAAAATAGAACTTTTCACGCATTCCTTTCTAACAAAAAGTGCTTGATGGATGGCAATATAACAGAATATTATATCATTCTTCTTGTTGAGTAAAAAGTTATATACCTACTCCATTCTACTTAATAATACGTCATGCTGTCATATGTATTGAGCCAGTTTTTTTTACGTGGAATATTTTTTTTCTGTGAAATGTGTAGTCTTTCCAATGTGAATATAAAACAGTCGTGATGACGATGAATTGAGGTTGAAATAGCAGCTCAATATTCATTCATAGAGTCGCTTACATACTCTGAAATAAGAGCAGCAGCCACTGTCATTTGTTCAGAAAACACAATGCACTAAAAGGTTTTTAGAACTAAATTTGCGAAGAAAATGACAGCAGGCTGTACAACCATGGTTTGAGTATACATGATGGTCAGGAGATGAGTATAAAATTTATTCCACAATGTAGCACATCTAACCCGTTCAACTCTCAGTCAGAGCTCTTCGTCTCCACATAATATTATATTTCTATCGAGCTTAACTCTCTGTGAACGGCGGAGCTCATGCTGATGCTAACATTCATATGTGCTTCATATAATTTTGTTGTAGTCATCCTACTTCTCCCCAGAATCGTTTACGGCTAGAACAGCTAGAGAAAGCGTGTGTGCTAGCTAGAGTAGAGAGTGAGATGGGAATAACGTGTTGTTGATCGAGAAAGTCATCTCTTGTTCAACCAAGCCATGAACATGTAGGAAATGGATGAGCAAGAAAAGCATCAAACATTACTGTTGATATTATACACATCCATGTAAACTTTCATATTTATTGAAGTTGTTGGTGGAAACTGAAAAAGCTATAAGAATTATTTACTATAAAGGAGTACGCTTGTGAATCACCAAAGTCAAGTTATAAACACACTCTCCTGCATTGATGTGGCTTGTTGAAGGGAACGTAATTTGCATGAACCTATTATAATGCACGAAAACCTACAGAGCTAGAGTGCAAATGACGCTGTAACTTTCATCTTCACGTATAAAATTGTAAATATTTGAAACAAAGCATAGATAAATACATACATCCCTTCTTTCATATATCCCAACTTTTACGCCCTTATAAAAATGTTTATGTTTGTAGTCATTCAGTTAATGTATGTACGTATTTGCCCCACGTGCACACAAGAATCCATAATAGTATACATACATATAACATATATAACTCTTGTTTAATTGCGATATAATGATAACGATAAGCCTTCATGATAAAGAAAAATAACGTTCTTGGTGTTCTCCGATCTCAAAATGAAATCGTTTTTCCTTTCTCAGCTTACCAAGCCTTTTTCACCAAGCTGTACTTACGGGTCAGTTTAGATTTGTGAGTTTTTGGATTCAGTCCGTCAGTTTTTGTGCAAGTTTTTTTATACAATGATGATCGTGATGATATAATATAAAGTCTAGAAATTATAATATGCATCAAAACCATTTAGTCATCATGAATAAGTATAAAGTTCTATAACTATGCATATATCTAAGGTGAAAATAATATGATATGCCATGCCTATATAAAGATAATCCAGCTGAACTAATAACCAATTTATGAATATGGATGCTAAAGCTCTTGGCGCTGGAGCTACACACACGCGTTTGTTGGATGAAGGAAACTCGTTCTCATTTTATATAGATACCTTACTTCTTTGGTGAATCCAGTGTACATACATACATGTGTAAAAGTAAATGTACTGTTTAATGACTAAAAACTGCAAATAAGCATAACAAAAAAAGGAGTGAAACGTTGAGTGGGAGGTTGAAAGAATAGAGAGAGAGAGAGAGAAAGAGAGAGAGAGAGAAGTAAGCTTTTTGTATGTAGTTTGTACAATATACATCCCATTATATGAAATATGGTGTAATGTAAACGCATATTTTGTACACTTTTATCAGTAACATCCAAGTTTTTGAAGCTGTAAGCAAATTTGCTTCATACATATTCCCATTTTATATGACGGATTACACCGCAACTGTGTTTATACCATGAATTATGTACATACCTGCTTTCCTCCTGTAATTTAACATCCTGGATATACAATTGCTTATAGTATACACGGGCAAGTGGGATCGTACGATGAATGTCCTTTTTTCCTATCTCACTTTCTCTGAAATCATTACTCATTCTCAGGATGTGTAGGTATATCCTTACAAGCATGCATACATCTATGCTTTTACAAAGGTATTGACTCGCATATTACGAAATAGTTCAAATTTTGGATACCTCATTTTATTGTTGGTATGCTTTTGACTTGAAAATCATATTATTATGGTATGGAGAAAAGTAATATGGAAGGTTCTTGAAAGCCTGATTTCTCATCGAGTAAATTTTGGGTTTAGGTAAAAACGTCTTCAGTCCTAACACTGCATGTACATAAACATCGCCAGTAAAACATCTCCCAAACCAGAACTTCTATCACAAAAACACTGACTACAAAAAACATTGTAGTTTTCATTGTCAAAATGCTTTTTTAAAATTGTATAAGTTGAACAATTATGATACCATACATAATCGGATAAGTTAATTTCATAAACGCTTGTTAGCTTTTCTAAATCGGATATTAAGGTTATCAACATGTTATCATATCACGACCAATAGGTTTATAACCAACGTGCATAAATTCATCATTTATAAATTTTATTCGATGTAATAGCAAACAGCGAGACATGTATGTATTTTAAGAGCAAAATAGCAATTGATTAAACTTAAATACTAAGTGAATTTAAGCATGATGTGATTAAAATGGATTGGCTGTTATTATGCATATAAAGAATGACAGCGAATGCTATTGATGAATGCTAATATCATAACGAGGGGATAGAACAGAGATGAATATGATATGCATGGATTATATGAATAGAATACCTCGAGAAAACTGGACTCTCGTCTCCGTCACCCATGTTCAATGCGAGAAAACTAACTTCACTCATCTCATAAAGTTCGATGGTTTTGCTCATTTACTTAAACATGTGGTAGATATTTAAGCTGGCCGACGTTAAAGCCGAGGATGGGATTGCTGGTCGACGTTTTATTGACGAAGTTTTAACTGGATCCGCCAGTTTTCACTGCTTTTCTGAAATTCGGGTTTCCTAGGTTCATCCTAATGTTTGCATGGATATTAAAATTCATATTAAGTATCGGTCGATTTGCATATATACTTTTGCTATAAAGAGGTAAAACATGCATACATGGTTACATGAGTAAGGAACGTACGCAAAATGTTTGTTTTTCATATTCTAGACTTAACAGCTAGAATACAATTCGAAAACTCTATTAAATGATTGGTGGAACTGGTATCTGCATTTATGAGTGAAAATATGGATCCGACATCTCATCCCACATACATTTCCTGGTTATATGCATATATTTAATGAATATATGTATATAAAATGAGCTATAAATACTTGGAAGCATTTTGAGTTTGCAACTGACTGCTTAAATAATATGAGAGACAGCTTAGACTTGTTTTGATTGCTGATTACTAGCGATTGGATACCAATGCTATTATGAAAACGTACATAGCAATGGTCGTTGCTTTTCTCCCCTTCTATCTCTCTCTCTCTCTCTCTCTTTTCATACATCCTCTAGACCAAATTTACTTATACACACGACACACAGTAAGCAAAAGACTTAAGCGCAATGTGTAGTAATAGTAGAGAGAAGTTTGAAGCAATAAGTGGTGGAAATAGGAACAGTGGTGTGGTGATGGTATGTTCGCTCCTCCACTTCGCTCATCTCATTTTATTTCATCTCATCCCAAAAACTGGCCAAACTTTCTAATTTCTACAGTTTCCCTAAAATTTATGTTCTGTTAGAGCTCCCTTTAATGCTTCAGTCTGGGTTATACTTTCACTTGTGCTATTGTAACCCTCGGAAAATTTCTGTCGAGACCAAATTCACAATCACACTGACTGAAAGAGAGAGAGAGAGAGAACAAGTATAAGCAGAAAAGCAGTCAGCACACAAGTCTGCTTGTAGATGACTTCAACAACACTGTACTACCACACAGTCATTGATTATTCCTCCTTGTTTCAACACAAAATGACTTTCATGCATGTAATTTATGGCTAAACGTATCAAAGTCAGACCTTTTGCTACATATGTATATCTGGTGTTTATGCACACTTTATAGATGGTCGGGCTCTCTATGTCGATACATAAGCATTGAACCACAAACTTTTAGCCATAATATTAAAGATGGACCCTTTCTTTATATTATTATGACGGGCCGGGGACTCTCGCACTCTAAGCATGTTCCTTCCATATTAATAATATTTTAGATTTAGATTGGACAAGTTATCTGATTATGAATTGTCCTTTATAATGATCCTACATACTTGAGCTGATAGCATGCTTCCGCACAAGATTGTGCACAAATCGGAAACCGTCTTCGTCATCTTATTTTCAGCCAATCATGTTCCGGAGTTATGCAGCCTCAAAATTTTCATGCTCTCTATTGATTTTCTTAAAATGTCTTGAGAACAAATTGAAGTTGCGGCATTAGTTTGACTCAATAAATGAAAAGAAAAATGCTTGAGCACAAAATCAAAAATGTAATGCGGTATACTATCCTGTTATATATAAACTGCATAGTTGTTTCTGACGCATATCTCATTGAAAATGTAAAAAAAATTATAATAACTTGGCCTCTTTTTTATATTAGAAACGAGATTGCAGTGGAAAATTAGAATTGTGAAACAAATCACTATTTTCCCGACAAAAGGATTTGAAGATACTGATATAACAGTGTACTAACGTTACCATCACCACTGTGATAGATAAGTTGGTTGATGAAAGTGAAAAGATTTACCTACTTCCCAAAGGCACAATAGTGCTAAAGCGGCCTTTCTGTTCCACTAAACGATGATAAGGTATAAAATAGAAGACTCATGGTCGGCAGGGGAACAAGTGAAATTCGTATTATGTATGATGTACAACTGAAGTCGTAATACATCGTTTCATTTTATAGTTTACCATATATATATTTATATCCTCACATAAGACGCTTCCTCCCTGTCCGTTTCTTATAAAAACTCCTTCAGCTTCAACATAGAAGAAGCAAGAGTTTCAGCATAAGAGGTAAGTGATGTATGGCAGCATTTAGCAAAAGCACGCTACTCTTTTCCATCTTCTGTCTGTATTTTTTTTGCCGGCCTTTCTTTTTCTCAAAGGTAAGTGTATACTTATACAACGTATGTATGCAGTGTTGAAAAGTGAAAGAGACAAGGAAAGACGAGATTTTCCCCTTGTCTTGTTCTTCTTACTCTCTTTCTCATTGTCAGTAGATTCATATATATGAAACGAATGCACAATTTGATATACATGCACATCTTCATACTCGGTGAAGGAAAAAGTATGAGTTATAAACGTAAAAATGTACATAGGTCATCAAGAATGTGATGTATGTACATACATGCATACATAGTTTGTGTAGATACACACCTCCGTAATGAGGCATACAAGGGGCTCTCGCTACCATGCCAGAACAACATAATACACCTTCAATGCCACAAAAGATACACTCATTCACTAAAGTATATAAGTGAAGCGTCAGTAACGTATTGGTTGAGAGTTGTTCTATGGGAAGAGAGCAAAACAGACAAGAGAAGAGTATCCAATTTTTCTACGTTTCTTCTCTATTTTTTTCTCCTCTGCTCTGCTTCTTCCGATATATAACATCTATCTCTCATTGCGTCTCTCTTTTTTTCTCTTTTTCTTTCTTTGCTCGACCAGTTCCAATCTGGTTTTGTGTTATATAAATTAGAAGCTACAATTTTTGTGTAGTCAGCTCCTATATTTCAAGACACAAGGAGATGACGACAAGTTAGAAAGTTAAAGTTGGAAAGTAAAGTGAAGGAAGAGCAAAAAAAAGTTGAAATGAGCAATAGTTGGTCGGCTACTTTTTTCATCGTCAACAACAGCCATCCACATGGAAGGAATAAATGCTGGAGAAGAAATCTAAGTAGCTCATATAGTTTCTCACTGGCTTGCATACATACATTTACATCCATCCATACATATTAAGTATTTTGTATACGTTTCAGAATGAAACTATCAAAAAAGGTAGAAGAAAAAAAATCCTCATATAAGTACAACGTGTAGCCAAAGGGAAAGAGAACGGTTCTATACGTACGCCACTTATAAATAAGTCTAAAAGTAAGTATTTAGAAATTCTAAATATTGTAGTGATAGCGCGTGGTAATGCTAGTAGTAAGTAGAGCTACTAACTTTCATCAATGTAATAATACACTCTTTTATTCCTTCGACTTACTTTTTTTTACATGTTTAAAGGAGAAAAAACTCTGTTGTGTATTATGTCTTTGCCTTGCACTTTTCTACTTAGGTAGTTTTACCTTCATTATATAGTAGATTGCGATTGAACCTTTGATACGAAACCCATTACTTACATACAGGAGCTGCTTCGTTTTTATTGGCGTCTCTTGTGCATAATACACATGCATATGTATGTGGGAGAGTGAGTGTGTGTATGTGTGGTATGAGTGAAACTATTTAACCACACTACTTGTGATCTCGTAGTAAAAAGCATTTTTTTTCGACTTCTTTGTCTGATTTTACTAAGACTTTTGGAAAAGGGCCATTTTAATAAACTTTCAGAATTTGCTGCTTCCTTACTATTACTCTGATATAAACTACGACTCCCTTTCTCCCTCTCTCTCTCTCTGAGTAAGATATTTTAGTACAAGAACAAAATTCCGAAAAAGTCAAGTAACTCTCCAGAAGTGGGGTTGAGTGAGAGCTCTTTCCACACACTCACAAGTATGTATGACGCTTTGATATGGTTGCCTTTTCCTTTGAGTCTTTTCTACTTTTATCATTATCTAGGGTTTTTGCTTTCCAGAGGTGCATGTGGTCGAATTTTGAATCGAGATAAAAAAGAAAGTCAAATATTCACATATACATGTTATAACAATGTATGTATTGTTACGATACCACACTAAAAATCACGTTTGGATTGCTGACATACTTTTAATATTATGGACCATTATTAATCAGGTAAACTATTTGGAATACATGTTACATCGGTATAATATGAATGGGGCTAGAGCTAATGTTGAAAGTAAAGGATTATAGTCGAGTACATTTATTTATTCAGAGATATACCGGGATTGTATTATGAAATAATTTATTATGGGGAAAACGCTTGTTTTTGTTCATGGAGTCACTCAAGATTTTGCGCAGTCTGGAGACCAAAGTTTGTGGAAATTTTTTATGTATGTATGGCCGATTTGTCTGTATAAAAACAATTAACGAATGTCTGCTACTAAGCTTTGGAAAGCTTTCCAATTTACTAAACTACAGCCCAGTAGCGTTCAGTTCAGGTCTCTGCATGTTATTTTGCAATTATGCCCACGGAGACGAAGTACATAAATGTTTCGAGCTAGGCTTAGTATTAAAATGAAGATGATGTACAATGTTTTCTTGTAATTTTGTGTATAATTGTGTTTTACTGCTGCCGCGATTTAGACTCAGGCTCAGATTTAATTTACTTGTTTTTTGCTTATTTAATTCTCTTCTCATCCTACCTTGAGTTACTGTTTGACCTTTCATATTAACTTCTTCTATCGATTTGTCATACATCATTAAATCCCCACTTTTGCTAGAGTAAAATCTATGCGGGCTCCAATAAACAAGTTTGACTGCTTCACCAGCCTTGTCAGGCGTGCAGTGATATATGTATGAAAGCCTCGTAAAAGCTGTAGGGTTCATTCTTCTTGCATGAGGTAATAATGTTGATGCATAGTTGTGTCATGTAATGAGCATGGGTTATGAAAATTGTCTACTACACAGAGAGAACCTTACACACACAGGAATTTCAGTTTCTCTCGAAATAACCCATTTCATCCTGGTATTGACCAATATAATAGTAATTTCCATCGCATGATATACAGTTTTTGTTGTCAGAAACCACCTCAATTTTGTATTTCCACAAATTTCATTGTTTGAAGTGCAAGTTGGGTGAGTAGAATAGTAGCATGTACTCTACTTCTCTTCTCATATCAATCATTTTAATATGGAAACAAAATCTCATTAATAAATCAATAATTGAACGTTACAACTTCGTGTCTGTGTCCGGCAGCATTAAAGAACATGGTTAGTACTAGGTACTTCGGCAAATGGTAATGCATATCAAACTAATTCCTGCTAAATTTGCTGTTTCCCATTTTAGAAGTCGTGGTATCCTTTATTATGCAAAGTTTGTCACATGAACCTTAGTAAGCAAGGCGAATAGCAGAATTAATTTCACTACATTCCATCAATCGAAGTTTACAAACACGGCTTAACTCTGTCGGATAAATTCCTCGGTCAAACCGGATTGTATTTTAAGCAAGATTTCTCAATTTGGACGCTATTAGTAACAACGTTAAAACTGGATTAAAGAAGTATTTTTATTACTTGTGATTACTTTCTTCAAAGGCAATACTGTGTGTAAGGATCAAAATAAATTAAATACGTTTTATAATTATGTTGAGAAAAGCCAGTTCTCTCAGTCGTCATGCAGATAGAAATGACAGTGTAACCCAAGCAATTGAAGAGAAAATTGGAAATTTGAGAAAATCTAGAGAGAGAAATCCAACCAAAACAGTTCCTTGAATTCCTCTTTTCATTTTTCAGTATAATTAAAACCATATATTTGAGGCTAATACTTTCAAATTGCGAATGAATTGTAGTTTTGAATTTCAATAACTAATTGTAAGTAAGTAGATCTTACAAATTGTATTTTGTAGATATACTACAATTTCGTCGCTAATGATATCCTCTCATATTAAAAAAAAAATTCATTTCTCCTCCTTTTCATCATCAACGGTGCCACACTTCATTCAAATGATGAGAAAGTAAACACAACTTGTTTTGATGCAGGAAATGGGAAACCTTTGGGGTGAACAAATAACTAGTGAGCCTAAGTACATCATTGTGTCTATACATTTCTCAAAAAATCGTACATCGGTGGCTTTATTGTGTGAACTAGTTAGAGCGAAAGGGTTTACCACTTAGGTTCATGCCTAAGGTTTCAGAGTATTTTTCCATTTTCTAAAATATATAAAATCCAATATGATGAACATTATTGTCATGTCAATGCTACTTTCCACGAAATGTGAGTAGTTTAGTCATCACATTACCAAATATATTGCGCAGAATTTTTCCAATAATTATCTAAAATCTGATGCACAGATGTTCAGCTCTGAAAAACAAGTTTCAGAATCTCATGAGGGAAAAGTCCGTTACTAACCACGGCCATGCAAACTGGAAAGGCTGGGATGTCGAGTAAAATTAAGTTGTTCCTCAGCTCATCAGAGTATAGAAAACCCTTAAATAAAATTCTCACGAATGTACGTCCCTTCTTTAAAAACTTTTAATCAATATGCATCCAATGAAATTAATATTTATTCAAGAATAACTCTGCAATGGATTAAGTCACGCCTGACAAAAGCAAAGAATGTCCTATAGATCCTTTCTTAAACTCTGGACCCAAGTCTTAGCATGAATTTGACGGAAAATGAAATAATAAGCGACAGTCAAAAGGAAAAGAGATCTGATGGTACGAAATAAAAGAGAGAACTATATGTGATCACACGTCAAAATATTCTTGTCAGTTATGCATCTATGTGTATTGGTATTGTCATTGGTGCTGGTTCGCTCAAAGCTTTTGTAAATTGCCAAGAGTCCTTCCATGAACTCATGCAAGTGTGTGACTGAGGATTTCCCCTGTTGTATTTGTTATTACTTTTATCAATATTCGAGAAGTTTCTGCCCTCCTGATGTTGACGCGAGATCGGAGAAACTAAGCTTGCATTAGAAGTTTTTGTAAATGCGAGTCAACTCAAGTGTACATGGGAAGCTATTACAGTTATAGAGTTTCTGCTTCTGACTCTCTCTCTCTCCACACATACTCGTTTACGAATGTACAATGTATTCCCACCATTATTTTCATTATCATCATGACTGCACTTGCCCATGATGACTATAACTCATATCATACTTTTATATTGAAGGAATATCATGCATTATCTACCCTTTGTAGGAGTCGGCGAAAAGTATTTTGGCATTGAAAATATAGAAACCAGTACCAAAATGAAAAAATGGAGGAAAGAAGTGTACAAAATATCAAGAAAAAAAGTGTCAGTAATTCCAAATGGAAAAGGGATAATAAGTGTACCACACTTTCTATAAGAGACAAGTCTAAATGTATATACATATGTGTATGTATGGATCACATGCATAATATCATTCCAAACTGTATTTGCCTGCAGTATATAATATTATGCATGTATAGAATTGTTTGCATCATATCAGAAAGAAGAAGGGAAGACCTAACGATATTTCACATCAGTTTTCCTCTCCGTCTCCGTCCTTTCTACCGGGTTCATCTTTAAAAGAAAAAAAAATGATGAACGTCCATGTAATATTATTATTACGACGGAGTTGGACTTGGACAGAGTTTTTGGCTGACGATGTCGGAAAGTAGAAGAAAGTTACTGGGAGTTTGATGAAAATGAAAGCCGCGAGTCCATCACTCTTTTGCCTGAGGTCTGAAACGGATACGAAATAGGGATTTATGTTGGTACGTATGTTTTTTTCTCGTGTGCTAAGAAAGTAATCTACACACATACATAGACAAAATTGTGACGGATATCATATCTGGATAAGTATTCAGCTTATGAAAAGAAAGATATTCTAGATGTTATGTTATACGCTTATGGAATCAATACGAAAAAAAATTCATGGGAAACACATACATCCTTATGGGTACAGTAAAGCTCATCGAATTATTTGATAGGCTTGAGGCTGCTTGCACTTTGTCTGTTCAGCCAGGTTCACACTTTTATCTCAAGGAGCAAAAATTACTCCCGTAAAAATAACGTTTCCTCTCCCTGATAGTGTGCGGGAAGGAGCTCCTCCATAAGTAAATCTATGGATGGTACATGATTACCTAAAAAAAGTTGTAGAGATTCTCATGAATCTTGTACAACGTATCAAGCTTTGATTTTATGCGATTCTCAAAGTGAAAATCGTCATTGCTGCCCATCATTCTCTAGTAAAGAAATAAAGTGTTAGAATGTGATGGGACCACGAGTGGGTGTTCTTTCACAATCTCTCGATAAAATATAAAGCAGTTAACTAATATGCAAAACTTGAGGGTGGAAGTTGCTTAATGTATTTTTTATTCAAATGTGTCATTACTCCAGGACTCTGTACTGTTTAATAATAAACAAAAAATTCTACTTTTACAAAGGGAGACATCTAATTGTAGCCACAGGCACAGGGAACAGTAATCTGATGCAACTGTTTATCTTCCATAATAAGCGCATAGATATAATTTAAGCGAATCGATGGATATCCAAGAAGGTTGGATTATTTTGGTCCACTTAATAGGTATGGTTGAATGTACGTCTGTCGTATTTCATATGAGAGTTGAAGCCCATGGGCATATGAGGTTCTATTTGCCACAAAATTGTAAATGGTGCTACACGAGTGGTTAGCAGGCTACAAGAGATAGGTTGTAAGTGTAAAACGGCAACTGCAACCTTGTATCTGCCTTGCTGCCTTCTACTACCTCTCTCTCTCTCCTCTGTTTAGCTAAGCGGGAGCACACAATGTTCTCTCTTGGTTTCTGAGACTGACTAACTGAGAGTTTGAGAATTGAGGAAAAGCTTGAAATTTATTATGGAAAAAGAAATTGTACGATCAAGGGAAGGCAAAGGTTTTCCTGGATTTTGAGTAGTTGTGGTAAAGCTTGCAATAAAGCTAGAGTTGAGTGAGTTACGGAGTGAGTGAGGAGCTTTTCGTGGTGGTGGCAGTGGCACCAGAAAATTCTGTCCGTTTCACTTGCTCTCTGTCTCCCTATTTCCTCTCTTTCTCTCTCTCTCTCAAAACTCTTTTCTTCTGTATTAGTTAGTATAGAAGCGGTCGCGGTAAAAGAAGCAGCAACAGCACCAAGTCCAGTCCATATCAAAATATCTTCGTTATCGATTTTCCCCCTTCGACTCAACTTGAATTCCCTTCTGATGAACAATCTCCGCCTCTCAGTTTTTCTTCATGTTCTCATTATTATTGACTGATTTCACATCGACTCTCCAATCCAATTGTGAAGTTGCCTCTTCAATACATTCTCTGCAGAAACAAGGACTTTTCTATATACATTCACTTTTCTTACTCATACATTATTATGGACATCCATATAACCCAAAGTCGTTTTTATTATTTCAATGCTTTTACTTCACTTCACCGGACAAGCAAACACGGTAGTTGTTGTGAATTTAGATGAGGAGTTAGAATGCAAGATACCCCACATATTTTATATATCATAATAATGTAATATCCATCATGCGAGTTCTTACAAATATTCATATTTTTATATCAAACTTGAAAGGATTTATAAAAAATAAAAAGAAATAGCAAAAAAAATGTTTCATAAAGTTGGATTACGTTGGAATCGGCCTATAAGCCCAGGTATGATAATATGATGATAAAACGAAATAAATCAAGTAAGCTTTATGGTTTATTTTTCTCGCAGTTTTTTCGTTATTCAGGGAAACAGCAAACTTTTAGAACTTGATTAATATGGCATTATATTTTCCCGATAAAAAGCTCTCGATATTATTTTTTACCTTTCGTCTCCCAAGTAAAACTTCCAATAGCATTTTACTCATTCCTTTGGAGTTATGTGTTGAGCTGGTTTGCAGAAAAAAATTTAGGACACTTTATACTATTATTGACTTGATTTGCATTACGTCAGCAATGAAAAACAATGTTACTTAAGTATTCCATGTGGTAAATACTTATGTTGCTGCTATTGACTACTGTTTTTCCATACCGGTGTTTTTTATTCGATGAATGAATAATAGTTTTAGTTCTACATTTTACTATTCCCAGTAAGGTATTGACAAGTGAGTCACCTCATTTGATTTTCCAGTTTTTACGGTCTCGTAAAGAAAATGAAGGAAAATGGCTCAAACTAGCGAAGCAAAAAACACTCACCTCAACATTTTGCTGGTGGAGGTAATGCTAATGGAATTAAGTCAATTTCTTAGAATATGACATTTAGGCATCTCTCCAATACTACAGAAAGTGCTATGCACAGATGTTGGTAGGTGTTTACCGTTTTAGAGTTGGCTGCGAGTAGATCAAAACATCACGTTAAAGTGATTCCAGCAGTTGAAGCTATTCTTCTAAAGGGTATATATATCCAGAGAGAGAGAGTTCAACGCGTTACTTCCTCGCCAATTGCTGCATACACAAACAAACACGGGAAAGCATTGCTTGCAAACTGTGATGAGGTACACGAATGTAAGGGAATAGTATCCCCACTCACGCACTCAATGAACCCAGCTCCATTTTCATGAACACCTACTCCTTTCTTTCTTTTCTAGGAATTCGTTGAAGGCGTACTTGTATTTTAAGACGGCTACGAAGTTTGTGTCCTCTGTAACCTTTCTTTTTGCTCATTCAGCATTATGCCATCATGTTAATATCATACTTTTTGCTTGGCATCTGTCACTAAAATTTTAATTTGTAGAACAAGACTGTCTCTATTAAAATGGGGATTGAAGTTTGGTTGTAGTAAGGAATAACGCGTTGCTTTATTTCTCCCAAAAAAACTGTGCTGAGAACGAAAGAAGGTAGGAAAGCATGAGCACGTTTCCTCCTCTCTGTCACATCAATATGCATAGATTTAATATGTGCAAACATGAGGTACCTCTGTGCCATGGTACAAGTTGCCCAAGTGTGCTTTCACACCACTTGAGGCACACTACAACACTTACCTTTCAACTATCTCTTGAGTACAAACATGACCGTGTGTGCAGTTGTAAAAAGAAGGTAAGAAAGGACGTGTAACAAGGTACATGGACGTTGTTTGTGCGTATAAATATGTATGTACGTACGTGTAGCGTACATGCATCAATGACGATTAGTAGTAGTAGAGAGGAACTGTTATGAGTAGGATTTTGGTGATACGCTGCTTTACTGTTGTCCTTTCTTTACCTTTACTACAACCAAATTTTCATTGATGGATATGCACACCACCAGTGGGAGAGTATGATATACCCTTCATCAAATGTAATGTGAAACTCATTCTTGTAAACTAAAAGTATATGATACTTTTCAAGACTTAGACGCCACTATTTAATTCATTACAATTTATTTTAATATTTTACAAAGTAGATTAAACATGGCAACAAAATTAGTTGAGTAAAATTACAACAAATGGGGGTAAAAACGGGTAAAACTAAAATTAAAAAATTCATTACTTCAATAAAACAAGATTTACAATTTTAGCATAAAACTTAACGAAATGAAGAATGCTTTTCGAGGAAAACATTAAGCAACACATTTGGAAGCAGATGATAGTTACAAGGGTTTAATTCGACACAACTGTAAACACATACAAATTTGGATGGTTGATGGTAGTGAGGAGAGAGAGAGAAGAGCAACGACAATGTTGGAAAAAGCATTTATGCTCTTGCTCATCAGACGACGCGTTTTTGTGTTTGTAGCATATTTCACAAGAGTGAGAGAACGGGTGTGTTTAGTTTGTAACATTTTTGTTCGTTTTCATCGTCCTCGTCATCGTTATGTACATTAAGCTTGTATGAATAATTCGGATCCCTTTTAAGCAACAACATAACATGGGCTGGGCATCACGGCAAAACAAATGAGCCAGTCACCGCACACACAACCTCCTACTCATTATAACACATACATATAGTTTCCTTTGCTTTCTTCATTGCATTCTTTACACAAAGCTTGATAGTAAAGTTTGAGTTTTACTAATGCTGTGTCACATATATGCCCTTCATGTTTAGAAAGTACACATATGTATAATGCAACCTAACGTATATTTTTATTCGGATGTCTTTTACGCCCGTAATAACCCTGTTTACAAGTAAAATAAATATATTTTACATGATTGCGTTGTACCACCAGTACATGCGGAGCACATTATATGAATTTTAAAGGAGGTAATTCACCAAAATGTTTTCAGCCAATTTAAGCACTTGCGAATAAGTATGTTGACTACTTTCTGGGTGTCTCATGGTCGTGTGTTTATACACATTCTTGGTTAACTGCTTCAATTTTGTCTAGTGAGTAGTGAGTGAGAGAGAGAGAGATAGATCGAGACAGGAAGAGAAGGAGAAAGAGTAATGAAGCTTACTGTTTGAGAAGACTTGACGAAGATCTGGATAAAACATAAGCCTAAAACATACATTGCAATATGTTCAAAAATTACTTTCACCTACTGCGTTCTTACTCTCTTACTCAAACTCACTCAATACGACAGATTTTCATGGACGTTTTATAAAAGCATCATCATGATACGATGAATATAATAATAACAATGCTAAGGACCAAGTTTTCATGCATGAATCAATGTGGCACATGTTTGGTTGTACATTAAACCATGAGTTTTTCTAGATACTCTAATTTTAGAAAATATAAAAAAGCACAATTTTTGTTGTATTATTCTTTAGTAGACATGTGGAAGAAAAACATGAGTGGTATTTATATGCGAATGCTGTTAGAAGCTACTTGTATATTCGCAATCAATTCAAACATTGCATTAATTTATAAGGAGCAGTGAGTCTTGATTGGTGTAGGATTATCTCTATTTTTTGAATGTGTTTTTTTCCTGTGAAATTCTACTTGCATTAAGTATATCGTTCTTTCGAGTAGTAAGCAATGTAGAGCAATTGTCGGCATGTGAGTCATTAACTGCATGTATACATATACAAACATGTAGGTAGTTAGTTATATCAAACGAAGTTTATTCATAAGTATATGCATAATATGCATAAACAGTCAATTTAAGATAGATTTTTGTTTTTCACATGCTCACTACACAAGTTGTGTATGCAATTTCTAAGGGAAAAAGAGAGAGAAAAAGCGAGATACTGAGAGTCTAATGCTTTGAAATTCATAGTAGCATGGATTTCATACATATAAATTGATAATTCTCTAAAACACCATATGCATAATTTGAATGCAGAGAAGAGGGAGCGGATAGGAAAAAAGGAGAGCTAGTCATAATAGTAACGGTGACGCGAGGTAAGGTTGTAGGTGTACTTTACTTTGAGAAGTATTATTGAGCACACACATGTATTTTTTTGTGTTCATCTAAAAAATATAGGCACCTTTATATTATTCTGATACTAGTTTACTTCCGTCGATGTTTCCTTACCCCTGCAGGGAACATGAAATAGATTTAATAATTCTCCCATATTTATTCATGTGGTTTGTCTTGAAATTCAGTTCTAAACTGGCTACACTACGTGGGAGTCAGCATACGGGGAAAGTATCAAGACTACATTTATGAAACTTGCGAATAAATAAATTCTTGTTTTTACTTTACCAAAAAAAACTCCAAGTAATGCCACTGTCGTCTTCACTTTGGGTTTCGATTTGGAATTTTTTAGAATTTTTCTTTCCTTTTATATTCTATGGACATTTCTTCATTTTGCCGCATAAACATAATATTATGTATATTTCACATTCAGTTAGCTTTTATGATTTCAGGTAGATCTTTGACTATGGTGAGTTTTGCTTCTTAATAGGATTGTTGTCTTTCTTATTTTCCTTTCAATCTCCACATGAATCTGAAATAAAAAGTTACATACATCCATACAAAGTTTTGTAGTCATGTAGATGCTCAAGAGGGTGGGGAAATTTTCATTTCATTATTTATTGTATCTTTTTAATCGTGCATTGTACAAAACTATCGCTCCATCCACAACTACTGTAGAAAGCGTCTGCTGACGAGAGAAAATGGAAAGTGGATTGAGAGAGTGGAGAGCTTTTGGTGTTACACGTATCTCATGATGTGGTTGAAGCCTTAACTATTATAAATGTTATCTGCTCACATTTAACATTTTGCTTTTGCACAAAACCCCAAGTTCAAAAACCAATGGAATATGCATGTGCGAACGGTTTTGTCAATGTTCAACTATTGATCGTCCTCCACATATTAGGCGCGCTCTCTCTCACTACTACTAGTTGGTAGTAATAATGAATGCATTAAGTTAGCTCAAGGTTTCTACATGATGTATGAGTTCATGCTTCATAATAAAATGCTCACTTTGGAATTACTAGAAAGTAGTTAAGCTATAGGAACACACTTCACATTGTGGGAGCAAGGCAAGCTTCATCTATTAAAATCACATCGTAACGGGCTAAAATTTATGGCATTTTAGAAAGAGAGGAGGACGTAGGTATGTAATATAAAGTACGTATAGATATGGCTATGTGGTGGCCTACTTAATAACAACAAATATCAATCCAATCCAATGTACGGTTTTCCCTTTGCCTTGCTCATAGTTCTTCCAGCTCCACCAACTTTTTGCGTAGAAGGCTAAGAGAGGATCGTATAAATGAAATAAAAGCAATAATGCCGTTTTGAACTATGAACTAAAAAACTTTGTATATTTTTCATTGACGGCAAAGTTAGATTCATATAAAAGTTGAATGACTGTGTTACTCATGATTTTAAGTACATTACATTTTTGTGCTGTACTTAAAAAGAGAAGAAAAAAAAGTTTGTTTCATCAATTCAACTTAGTTCCACTGAAAATATTCCGGAATACTAGCGGAAAGTTTTGAAATAAAGCATCATGAGTCGCCACCATCTCCGTCATCATCTTCTAAAGCCCCGTTGAAAATATCTATATGCCCATGATTGCACATATTACAATAAAATATGCCGTGCATGTATGCTTCTGTAGTCATGTGTAGGAACATATTTGTGTATGTATACTGGAACAATGTTATGTAGACGTGAGTGGTCTGTCTCAAAGACAGAAAGTAGTGGAACTCATGAAGTAATTTCTGAAGAAAATAGACAGCTACTTTTACTGAGCATTTGGTTGGAGATTGTGTTGCTTGGAGAAAGTTGAAAGAAACTAGAAAAAAATCATACATGTAGGCCACAACATCTTGAGGTATTAAAGAAAGTTGAACGAGTAAAAGACATGTCAAACCTTTAGCTTAGTTTTCAGCAAAAGAAGAGAGAGAAAACTATGAGATTTTTATTACGTTATGAGCTCGTGCACTTTCAAGGATTGCTGATGGAACGACAACATTCGTTGTCGTATGCGTAAACATTCATAGGTTGCTCGTGATGAGAATGTCAGTGTGACTCTGGGCTCTCTGCGACATACTCCCAGATAATCTTGAATATTTCTCTAAATCCCATTTCTTACCATTCTAAATGGCTAAACTCTATAAACTGTTTCGCTTGTTCGGTATATCGTTCAAATGCTGCTCCTACACGTTTTGGTGCTTATACTAAAGGATGATCACAATCAATCAAACAATCAGTATCCGTCAAGCTCTTGTGGTATATATGGATATGCTCAGCATAAAGTTTGGAATATTACACGTTTACGTTGCTGTGAGCGAGCCAGAAGAAATTTTTTGTGGAAGATAAATAAGCTCATGGTATCGAAGTTGCTACGAACGTGCCCGATTAAATCTTTCTCGTGATCCATACAAAACATTTGAAAGAGGGCTTTCGGAGGATCTCAAAACTTTCTTTGTGTACTTGTCAACGGACATCATATCATACCAGATGTTGGTGACAAAAAAAACAAAAAACAATGAATTTTTGATGTTGGACAAAGCTTTTAATTTTTTGTCTTTTGTCGCCGTCCTTGTCGCATAGAATTATTTATGTGCGTTCGGATCACTCAAACACTTCCATGTAGCTTTTGGCGACAATTTGTTTAATTGAACGCGTCAATTAACTGGGGCGGCTTTGTTTACATAATATGCGTGAGACTTGTATGGTAAAGGACTTGCTATGAATGTTGTTACAAATCTATTTAAACGGATTTGCAAAGCAAAATGTGCGAGGTTGTAACAAACGTAATTCGGATTGGCCAGGAAAAGGCCACAGACAAATCACACTTATTGTTAATACAAAAAACTTTATGAATTTGAATTTTCAGTGACACACTGAATCATACAAATTCTAGCCTCCATATGGTTGTACTGCTTCCGTATTACATCGTTAAAATACATTGCAATTTCAGAAAATACAGCTCAGGAAGCAATACGCTCATGAATCGTTCTACCTTCCTAAACTAAGGTTATAATGTATTGATAAGGTATAACATTATAGATGAAGAAAACAGCTATGTAATAAACACTTCGAAAAAAGTTACCGAAATTTCGTAATTTGATTACAAAGTAGCTGCGCAGCATATTGGCAATGTAGATACCAATTTACATGAAAGAAATTGTCCGCTAGAACAATTGAAAGCCATTGTTTGATAAAAATAGCAAGTTGCATATAAATGCTAATTGAGATGGGAAACAATGAGGCAGGAGCGGAATGTGAGCCACGACCGAATGCGAGCAGGTTGGTTCAGTTCAAGCTCATTAGAATAAAGTACTTCATAAAATTTTAATTAGCAGAAAAACAGACACAGATGTTAATTTGTGTGTAGCTTGAATTAGCTGTAAAAATTACAAACATATATGCATACTAATGTGTAGGTACGAGGTATATTTGGATTCTTCAACACTCCATTCTTTTGTGACTTGCTTTTATAGTATATATGTGTATAAATTTCTTTCGTACAGTGCTGTCACTATGGGATGACAACTTGTCTTTGTCCATATTCAATCCAGTCACTCCTACACACATAAATGTATGCATCATCGTTAATCGACAGCTTTTTTTCATTTGAATCATGGGAAGTTCTACTTATCAAAAAAAGGGTGATGTGAGGTGCAATTGTTTTGGAAACATAAAATAAAATATACATACACGTATGTAATGCAAAGGCAACATCAAACCTTTCAAATATGATATTCCAGGCGACGCCGAGAACACTTGTTAGAATAATTAATTTGGATTAAATATTTATTATTAAATTAATTTATCCAGGTTGACAAAGCTGTCATTAGCATACAGCAATTAATTTCCAATAAATGTTGACAGTTGTCCCAAATGTAGATTGGAGAAAACACGTTGAATCTTTCGAATGAATATTTTTCAGCGAATAAAACGAAGGTAGAAAAATGACTGTGTGTAATAAACAAGTTTTTTTCTCATTGAAATCAGATAGAGAACATTTGTTTTGAATCAAGAGCTTGAGAGTTGGTTCAAAGCAATCGGTATCCGTCTCATCAATATTGGCTGATTAAAAATGAAGAAACCCCGTCGTAATTATGCAGACTTCAATATTTATGAATACACTCATCTCACTCATTTCCCTGTAAATATCTATAATCCATAAAAATAATGATGTTGTTGATGGCAATAGAGTTGGTGAATTCGGAAACCTGTGCTGTGTCATATATTTTAAGCCTATTATCAACACTTTCTGTGTAGACACACCTCTGCTTTCCTAAAATTTCATTTATATGGATGATAAAATAAGACTTCCAACTCAGTAGAGAGCTCTTGTTAAGTTTGTTCCTTTATAAATACGCCTCTTTTCAATGAAATTGTCTCTAAAGTATTCCACCCTTGGCTGAAGTGGCGATTTGACAATTAATTAAGAGCTAAAACTCATCACCTCAATCATTATTGCATTTTTAACTACCAACAATTCCAGAGTATTTCCTTGTTATACAACTTAGCCCAGTACCAGGAATCTTATACTCCACAGCTTATTAGTTAAATTCTATGGCAAATACTTATGAAAACTTTCGTTATTTATTAACGTGTTAATGTGTCTCATACCTTAAGTAAGTTTCTACGAAAACCTTGAGCCAACAGTATAAATGAGTTGTTGGTTTCATGTTTTGCCTATCAGTTTAAAGTAAGCTACAATTATGTACGAATGATAAGCTAGAAAGCTGCAGTATATCAATATTGGTTACATGTCATTTTCATTTCTAGGAAACTAACTGTTTAACTTGACACAACTACACTTTGCATATTTATTGATTTTTATTGTATAGAAGAACACAACGGATGACGTTTTTAATACCGTCAATCATACGTGTGCATATAGGATTACTATTATAATGGTCATGACTGTTATTAATTTTGTCTAATACTGATCTCGTAAAAAGTCAGTTTATTCTTTTTCTCCGGTCAGTTTTCATCTAAAACGGACTAGTCATACAGTTTGAAAAACAAAAAAACAAATCCAAACGAAAATATCAAATACGTAACTGTCTGCATTACGAAAACCAACATGTAACGCCAGGGTTTTGTATCATGTTTATGTTCCTGTGCCTGGCATTTTCCGGCGCACTAAGTCTACTAGTGCGTGTTACTGAAATTCAAACCTTTTAATTGGGAGTGGGTGACGCAACCCATCCAATTCTAATACAAAAATTATTTGTTATTACAGGACAAATGTCTTATCATTGTTTGATAAATTTCATCTAGCAAAGAACTATATGTTGCAATCTAAACACAATTTTCATCAATATTTTTTTGGTTATGGGGAGATATGAAATGTGCTATTGAGCAAGATGAATTAGTATTAGGTAGGACAGGTTGAATGAAATGAATGTTTTTCAACTCATATTTACCGTCAATCGTGTCATGGGTTCTGATTTGATTTGAATACAAATTCAGATTACAAAAACATAATGTGTATGTATGTATGTATGTATTGCTCTAATCTATATTATCTTGCAACTCCACGATTCATTTATGAGAATTGGTAGATGATTGCGTCAGTTGATCATTATTGCTCAACTTTCAATCTCCACCATTGTCCCAAAAATGATTAAAATCTCTTTCATGCCGAAAGTATGAATGAAATCGTATTAATTGTGCATGTGCTGAAATATGGAATGACATCAAGTTTATAGTGGTGTGGTTGACTTGAGCTGCAAAATCAAATCTTTAATTAAACCCTTTCAACGGGTTTGTTAGGTACATTGGTATAAACTCTACACACTTAATAGGTTTTTACTCCAGTAATGAATAACAATCGCTCCATAAAACTGGCCAGGCCAGTAATTGCTTTAACATTTAGATTATCATTGTACGAATAAACACCAATTTAAGTAGTATGTTATATCCCATATTGAGTGTTGGTTGAGTAAGAACTTGCCAATTTTTACAAATGAGGCGATAGGTAGTGATTCTTTTTACCTGATAAATAATTATTTATGTTTCCACTTTCCCTCAATCAAAGGTTGTCTAGTGTCTACAAATATCTTGTATGTTTAATGGGACAGTTTTCTTTTCCAGACATCAAAGATATTTATTTTAGGTAGGCTGAGAACAGATGTTATCAAAAATTTGCGGACATTCTTTCAGTAATTATATGTTGAGGATTTTCTTGGTAACCAAACAATAGCAGCGATAACGATTTGTGATGTAGCCAGTACTAGATAGGCATGGGATTATGACTTGAAATTATATAATGCTGATTTTAAAACACTGTATCATATTACTGGGGGTAGTTAAAGCCAATTACTTCATCTGTAGTCTGCCGCATATACCTAAAAATTGGCATAACCTGCACATTTAAGCTCAAATATATAAATCAAAACGGTAAGGATAAGCCATGCCAATAGATAAGATATGAATACAGCCTGGATGCTGATCTACGTGACTTGACATTAATAAACTCGTCATTTTTTGTGGATTTTTAGTATAAAAAAAGGTAGCAATGGCAAAAACTTGTTTCACTGCGGTTTAAACGATATCAAAATCCTTTTCTGAGGTTTACTTTCAATATGGATATCGAATAATGTTTATAAATATCTTAATGTTCTTCATTGCTAATGTTAGGCTTTAAAAATAATGCTCGACAGCCAAACCCCTTATTTAAGTTGCTAAAAGAAAATGAGATCAGTCAGATCCTTTCATCATCATTTACTATTTCTGCAAAATACAAACCGCTTGTATTGGAATTGCAGATACACTGCCTTCTATGAGTTTTCGCAGAAACCAAAAAATGACTCCAAAGCTGCGCTAAGGAGACAAAGAGGCTCATATATAATGTAGCAGTACGGAACGTCGACCAATGGTATTCCACCAAGTACAAAGACCAAACTACTACTTTTCTGGCGACATTGTCTAGGCTTCTGGCAGATGGAGTACCCCTCGTCATTTACTAATGTGTACCTGAAATTTGTTAGGTATACTTTAGAGTTATGTTTAATAAGCTCATCTTCCCCTTACCTGTGCAGGAGTTCCATTACCTTGGCTTGCCATTTATGCTAGCTGATTCTGGCCGAAATTGCATAATTACTCATTAACGAAGCCGTTTAATTTTTAATATCATGAGCCACAACCCTAAAACCTGTTCATAAATTCCATGTTCTTTCATCTCACGTTTTACCGATGCACTTGTGTTTGTAATTCGGTATAATAACCAGCATTATCCGAATATATTCATCAGCATGGCACATGACATGTACTCATTCATTTTATGCTGGACTATAAATGATATTCATTCATTTCTCGAAAAGCTATGCATTCGAAGTCAAATAAAAATAATGCGGAAATACCAAAATATCAAAAGGTAAAATTCATAAGTAAAACGAAAAAAAATGACGATGACCAATACACCGAAAACCTAAGCGTAGCTTCAGACACATGCATTTATGACGGTGATGGGATGATGTAAACCTTTTCCTTGGCTGAAAACCCTTTACTTTTATACCAGCAATAGTGGAATAGACATCTACATGATGTGATTGCTTCTTTTTGGTTTAGTGATGTGTTGGCCAACTAGCTCAGCATTATCATCAGTATTACCTTTTGTTGGGTATTATGCGTATGTGTAGACGTGTAAGCAGCCAGTAGGGACGGGAGTGTGTGTATATGTTGTGAGGAAACGGAGTGGCTGTGGGCTGCATATGGCAGAGCAGAAAGGTAGATTGAGTGTGTGATTCATGTGTGTGTATTATCCAACGTTCGTTCGTCCATCCATCCATGTATAAATATATACTCTTTTGCATTTGGTGATGATTTGTACAGCAGGCCAGTAATACATTCCGTTTGCTGATCTGCTGCTGATAAAACGACACGACAAAAGAGCCGAGCTGAGCAGAGCAAGAGCCACTGCCAGTATATCTTTATTGTATTGTATGTTGTGTACAGTGTGTGGTGTTAGGTTGGCATTCATTACATACTTTTTGCAATCTCAGTCACAGTTGTTCCAAAAAACCGTGTGCAAGCAGCAGGCACAATTTTTGAAGGGAAGAGGAGAGGAGAGTAAAATATGTGAATCATTTCTGTGACTTACTGCTAGAATAGTGATTTTACACAAGAGCAAAAAAACAAGTTGTGTCACACTTCATCTTTTTTGTCGGGAGAAAGACTGTAATTTTATTATTTATTTTCAAAACCAATTCATTCCCCTTTGTGTACTGCTTGTTATTTTCCGTTTTTAAACCGCTGTTTGCCGAAAGAAAACTCCTTTGAGCGTGTGTTCCTGCCCATATTTTCCATTTCGTTGGTTGTGCCAGGTGACACGTCACAAGTAAGAGGTGACAGGAAGGATGGGTTTGACACTCTCCAGTGTACTTTCTCGCCTCTTTGGCAAGAAGCAAATGAGGATCCTCATGGGTGAGTCTAGAAACAGATGGATAAGTAGTTTAATAATAACAAATATTTAGGGAATAAAGTGGTTCGAATGGTGGTAATGTCAAGTACATCATATGGTTGATGGTATGTGGTGATACGGAAGTCAGTGGTGGTGAGTAGCAGGTGACTCATAATTTAAATACGTTTCCCATGTGGATTAGAAATAACTGATAACCTATCTCAATGGAATGGTTATATTCAGTTTCAGTCTAAGCAGAACTTTATAAATGAGGATTTTTTTAAATAAATTGCATAATTAACAAGGAAATCGTATCAGTTTGCAAAGAAATGGGTTGGAGGGACACGTGGCAGTAGGAAATTGTAGAGGTTTAGCTACTATAATCCTCAGTAAAGGATATGTAGCTAAGATATCTTGATTAGATGCTATACCGTAAACTGTAAAAACTGTTGGATAGTTTTTACTGTTTACAGGTTTTGCCATTATTCACATTGCTTAGTTTAGTTGTAAATATATGATATTTGAAGGTGTTTATTTTAAGAAAGGGAGAATGATAGTCGATTATTAATTTTAAGTAGTTCAATATGTGTATTAAGAAGCAAACATTTATACGTAATTACTAAATATCATTTTGTTTCAATTAAAGTCGGACTCGATGCCGCCGGAAAGACTACTATTCTCTATAAGTTCAAGCTTGGAGAAATCGTGACAACTATTCCAACCATTGGTACGTATGTAACATTTTATGTGTTTATAAACTTTTTTAAATCATAGTTACTCTGTGCTAATTTATCATTTTAATCTGGTACAGGATTCAATGTTGAAACCGTGGAGTACAAAAACATCTGCTTTACGGTTTGGGATGTGGGTGGTCAAGACAAAATCCGACCTTTGTGGCGCCATTACTTCCAGAACACACAAGGCCTAATTTTCGTTGTTGATTCTAACGATCGTGAACGTATTGGAGAAGCGCAAGAAGAGCTTCAAAAGATGGTAATATTTTATGTTGTACTTGCAATTACTATGGAATATTTTTTATACTTATGATGTGTGTTACTATCAAGTGTGTATGTTCGAAACTTTTGAATAGCTACAAGAGGATGAGCTACGGGATGCGGTGTTACTAGTCTTCGCAAATAAACAGGATCTCCCCAACGCTATGAATGCCGCTGAATTGACTGACAAACTAGGTCTTCATGGGCTTCGTAACAGACGCGTAAGTGTAATATTGTGTTTTAATTTTTGACTACTTACAAACTGATTGTGAAACTGGCAATTTTCTATTATCCACAGTGGTACATTCAGGCAACCTGTGCTACCCAAGGCCATGGTCTGTACGAGGGATTGGACTGGCTTTCGAATGAATTGGCTAAAAAATAACCAGGATACAAGCTAAAAACCCCGCGAATAAAAAAATGTTATTCTTTGATGGTGAATTTTTTAATTGTGTCGATAAGTTTTTGTATAATTGGAGAGATATATTGAATTTTCCAACAGGAATGTCACGTTTTTAAGATGCTACTAGTTCTAATCTGAAACAATCCCGTCAAAAAATTCTAAATGTTTTTGTAGAAAATTTCCAATTTGTAAACCTAATCTGTATTGGGTGTCTATATAACTCTTTCTTACCAAATAGATAACTCGAAATGTTTGTTTTGTATACAGTGTTGTCCATTCTTCTATTATATGTGGTAACTACGTACATTTCCAAAAAAAATCTATGTAACTTGATGTGCTATCATATTTCAGTGAAAGATATATGATGATCTGTGAGTTTGAGAGAGTAAATGGTATGTTGATTTTGTACGCGACTGTGAACCAATGTATCATATTTTAAATGAAGGTATTAGTAATGAAGGGGTCGTAATTTCATATTAAGCTATTCCTAGTGTAACTACACTACAATAGTCATTTTTCATGTTGCAATCGATATACATACATATATATGTAACTTTACTGGTTTATAGCGGTTGAAGATGTGTCATACATGAATGAATTTTTTTTCTTTTTAAGCGAACGTAAGTAGATTATCAAGTCTGTTGTATTGTATTACGGCGTTTTCACATCGGTCAATTTTACTTGTATTACAATATTTTAAGATACTGCATGTTTGCTTATCGTGAGGTAGTCGCCGGCGATTAAAGACATTTTGTAAAATTGGCAACCTTTTCAGGTTCTTGAGTTTTTTATCGATATTATTTTCTGGCATTTGCTCATCCATCATACTAGTTACATGACAAGGTTACTTTTAAATGCATATTACTTTATTCTCACAAATCAACTCATAGCCCATAAAATCATAGTTTGGTATCAGTAAACAACTGGTACATAGCAATATCATTAATTTTATTACATCCTCATACTTTCATTCTAAATGCTATATTACGTAACTTACGATTATGCATTGCATCATCGTGTTTCCACGTGTGTGGGTAGTGTGTCATCGACAAATCTTAATGTTTACTACTACCAGGCAGAGGTAGACACGAGGAAAATGACGTGTTATTTTAATATAACGAAATCACCAGTTCATATGCTCTCCAGTTAAAAATACAAAAAATAACGTACACGTCAAGTGTATCAAGCGATACGGCAACCTAAGCATGCATTTCACCATTTTTTTTAACAAGAGATGAAATAAATCGTTAATAATATAATCGGTAATTTTTTGGTAGCAGAGACAACCTGCGGTTTACATTTCACTTTTTATTGATGAGCAGACGAAAAATGGTACAAAAATTTTTCAGTCACGCATTTCAAATTAAAATAGTACAAACATGACACGCCAATTGGAATAAACAGCAGCCTTTACACATGAAACAGGAATTTTTAATTTAGATATTGGGATGAGATAATGTGTTCACTTCTTACCAGACTTCTTGATACCTCCGCCAGCTACAAAAATAGATAATAAATAAATTAAAGCTGGGCTCACATGAAACAGATCTAGAGCATTTATAAAACTGATATTTATTAACGTACTTAGAGGTCCCTTTTGTGCTGCTTTGGCTTTCATAGCCTCCAATGCCTTCTGCTCCTCCTTTTGCTTTTGTTTAAGAGCAATTTCATCCTAAGGATCACAAAATGTCAAAGTACTTAATAATTTTATTGTCGTTTGGCTATCAAAGTTGAATATGAACAAAGTGTATTAAAGCGAGTCTGACGTACATCATCCATCTCTTTGTTGTCCTTCTTAGGGGCCTTCAATGGCTTCTTCTTTCCTCCTTTAAATTAAAAGTCATTGTTTATAACAGACTCATATAATATTTTAATACGCAAAGCGCGTCAATGCTCGCATTACAATTACCTTCACGGCCAGACATGATTTCTGATTGATAGTTACCAAGCTAATCACAGTAACAAGGAATTAGACTGGAGTGTTCGAGATCCTGAAACATAAAGATGGAACATAACTAAACAAATGATCTTATCATGAATAATGGTATGCAAGCACAATCATTAAGTACACACACAGTTATTTGGAAGGTACTGATACAAATTAAGCTAATGTCACAAAATCCAGCCTAAAAATAACACAAATTAGTTTAAATGCTTCACCAAAACCCATTCCAAATTAAAAATTAAGTTTTTCAACAAAAAAAAAATAAATTTCTTTGGTGAAAGTATCCACATTTAGTTAAAACACGAAGTCAAAACATCCTCAACTGATGGATTAACTGGAGTGGACTTTTACATAATATGTGTAATGTTTAATTAATTCAAATGGAGCTTGTTTGGTGGTACAATTAACTTACCCACTTACCAAACTGATGTGTAGTAATGACAATATTCCAATTCAATTGGCAGCGTGTGATTAAAATTTCTTTCGAAACTAAAAACCAACTATGTACACAACCAGGTTAGATCAAGCGCCTGCACACACTCAAACAAGAATGATTTAGGCGAATAATAGTGATAGTATAGCAGGCTTACGCTTAAAAAGGAAAGGGAGTACGCGGTTATCGGACCGATGACAGGATTTAGATGTTACGGCACAAGTAGTTTGTTTCGTGGCCACTAGATAACTGGCTAAGTACCTTGTGTTTCAGAATGCTTGCTGAGGCAAGCGTCTGTTTTAGATTCTCTCATGTTTTCATCATATGCAAATAATATGTAAAGTGTTCCACAAAGTCCTCGCAGTAACCAAATACATACGGTATCGAGGAAAACTGGTGTTATATTAAATGACGACGATTACCTCTATTATTATTATGTACCTTTAGGTATATATTGAAAACACTCAGGACATCGTCTGTCTGCGTCCACGATAACTCAAAAACGGTTTCACTTTTTTGAATTCTGTTTTCACTAATCACTATATTAGGTCAAACGAAAGATTGAGTTCGAAGATGGGTCAAATAGGTTCAGGGGAGCTACTAGGTCAAAGGTCAGGTCAATGTTTTTGAATAGTAAGGTATAGGTTGTGATACATCAAAATGAAGGTACTGGTGAGACTAGGTCAGTGATACCATTTTTGAAAGTTTTTGATAACCCCAGCGTTACCCATGATCATGATAAGATCAAACATTTTTTTGTAATAGTAAGGTGTGGATTACGATGCATCAAAATGAAGCTACCGAAGGAATTCATTAATGGGGCTCCCAAATTCCTAGGTAACCCCAGTGTGACCTTTGACCTTATTAAAATAAAATAAATTCTAGCGGTGGGGATCACTCAGAAGGGGAGGGGGAATTGGGAAATTTAAAAGGTACATCATTACATCTCGATCTGTCGGGTTTATTATGGATAGTAATAAGTATTAAAGTGTAATGATTTTAGGGAATGCTTGAAACAATGACAGCAGAAGTTCATTTGCTGACATTATAATTGTCTGAAGTTGTGCATCCAGAATGAAGTTAATATTATGATTAAGTTTAGCAAAATTATCTAATTTAGTCCAAATTTTTTTAAAAGAAAGCTAAATTGATACTTGCAGCGAGAACTGATGAAAACTTCAATTAACCCTTCTTCAAAATGCAATATGAATCGCCGTCTTTGCATGAAAAACGCGTTACTAAACCAAATTGACATATTGATAACCTTTAAATAACGTCAATCAATCCCTCACGTAAATATTTGGTTGTTTGTTTGTAGTAGTTAAGCATTAAGCTTTGAATAAATACTAAATGTAGATAAAGGAAGTTGCGACATGCTGCAACGGCTTGATTCCATTGTATTGCATATATGTCACATTATATACATCTTTTAAGAAGTACCAATCACTTTGTTAATAACTACTTAAATTATGATAATGCTCCACGTAATTTGTTCAGGGTCCAAGTAGCTCAAGTTATTATTTCATATCAAATAGGAAAGAGGTTGCACATTTTTTTCCAGGTATTGATGAATGAATGAATTTCAACATTTTCAATCCTGAATATGTTAACATGCCACAAAACTAAAATTATTTAATATGGCTTAATTGACCGTATAAAGTATTTACTTCTAAGGTGAAATATGTACCAAGTCGTAGAGAAAAGCTTTCAAATTTCAAACTACAAACTGAATGGAATTCAGGCCTATTTGAGTTTTACAGTTATTAAGTTACCCCGAAACACTTGATACATTGCATTGATGGGTTACTAAGCCTCCGATGATGACGGTAATAGGGATAAAAAATTTGCAACTACCAACTACCGCTTCATAGTTAGGGATACGTTCAATTTTACATAACTCTAGGCAAAATGTACGAAGAAGTAAAATTCTTCAAAAGTAACCACAAAGAATTTGAATTCGAAAAAACACGCGTGATTTTAGCCACAGGACGTCGTTCGTTAGCTGTTCAGAGACAGGTGACTAGACTACAGAAAAGTAGTACAATCGTTATTTCATTTTCAGATGTTTGTAATAAGTTGACGATATTCTACAAGTTTACGACTACTGCAATTAAAATTCAACATGTTACGAAAGATACAACGATATTGAGTTCATCACATCCCTTTTTCTAGCAAAAATGTTTACAAACATCTTTCAATAATGCTTAAAGTGAAGAAACATTACAATCTACAAAAAAAAGTAGTTAGCTCGCTAAATCAGCAGCATCAAGTAGATGCTGTTATTGCTCAAGCATGTTCATGTCATTCAAATTCCTTTTTTTCGTGCTTTCTTTACATCCTCTTTCACAATTTAATTTGTCCTTGTCTTCCATTGTAGCTGATAACTGTGATATTGTATCTACAATTACTATGTCTCCAACATATGCTACTGCTTACATACTTGATTAAACTTTTGCTGAAAGATCCGAGTTTGTTCACAAAGCAAATGTGCTAATAAATTGGCTACAGCCCATTGAAAAGTCAAAAAGAACAAATAATTTAAACATATTCCAACATTTTTCGTCTATCATGCTAAAGCCTCAAGCAACCGTTCTCAAATAAAACTATTTTGTAAAACCTAATGTTGTGTATCTCAAAGGTTTTAATTGTCAATGACTCACTTGTGCACAAACAACGCTAAAAATCTGCATATATAAGTGACTACACACTACATGATTGTGTTTACGAAAGTTGTTCTTTATGAAATGAACATTCAGTTTTTTTCTGTGACTAAGCATATGGATAAGTATAAACATAACCGACCTCTTTGTTTCGCTAAAGGGGGAGTTAATGCATATTTCATGCAACTTATAGACTACTATAGCTAAGAAATTCAAATTATGCCGACACCATTTTGTTGTGTAATAAACAGTGGTGAGATCAGCACTTCATCTGTCAGACTCCTTTATCTGCTTGATTTGGAGCTAAAACATGGATTCTGATAGTTCATCTTCATCATGTGAAGCACAACTCACATATATATATATATTTACACACACGGAAGAACAATGAAATTATGCCAGTAAAGTAGTAATTTTCTTTCTTCGAAAACATGACTGGCTGCACCGATGATGGAGCCTCAACGTAGACACATTTCTTTGTGTTCAAAAACCTGGGTGAAGAATGGGTGCAAAATATAAGGTTGCAATTGCAATATAAAGTGAAAAGGAGCATTTCTCGTGTGCTAAAGAATGGATGTAATAAACGATAGCTTTAAGTTTTGGTTCCCTCATCCAAGTAATTGTACTTGAAAAACAACTCATTGCAGCAAATTGCATACTTATGTATGTATGCATAGAGTGTGTTATACTCAAAAGAACTGCTTTGCTGTCGTGCAGTAAGAACCTAACAAAATGCCAAACTACTACACAAACAATACCATCGCGTAGTAAAGCATTAACATTAGCAAAGATTACTGTATCAAAAAGTTTTGATAAAAAGTTTGCTTAAACCTAGTACATGCCATATGCAAGCAAGATTTCTTAGACAGAGAATTCGCCTAAACATGTTCGCAATGTATACTTACATGATATGATTGGAATAGTGTAGTTGTAGTAAGTCAGCTCAAGTTCATTTAGCAAAGAAAGGAAGCTCAAGTGAAAGAAGATAGCAGATAGCAAGCTTTTTATCTTCAGTGATAAAAAAACAACTTGCCTTGTCCCTTGTCCAGACATCAGGCTATTCACCTCCTTACACTGCTGTGTACTTCTTTTATGCAAAAAAGGTTTTGTGGTGATTAGAGATGAAATGCGCATGGTTGTTCCATATCGAATTGGACACAATGCTTTCTCAAATTATCTGTTTTGGGATGCTTGTGCAGGAATCAGTAGGCTGTTAACTACTTGTGTTGACTAACTAATTTGCACTGTTAATGCAGTTAGCAAAATATAAAATCCATTTGAAGCGGTTAGGCTAGACAGCCTTTGCATTTTGACTAGGCAGTTTAAAGGTTTCGTGTTTCGTATCTTTGTAAAGTGTTTAAACTGTGATGAAAAAATTCTACATGAGTTTATACGTAAGAACCTCAGCAGTGGCCGCTGAGTTTCTTGCAAGTCGAAAAATTGTTAGTCATTTCTGGAAATATCTTCACAAAACGCCTTACTAACCAACCTCATTGAGTCTCGACTATCCTTAACTGGTTCATACTTCTTTGTTCTTTTCATAATAATGTGAATAATGCTATGATGTAATAACGAAAGCATAAAAGATCCACTTTCATTAATCACATTCCAATGCCATTCCACAAAAATATTGCAAAAATCCTTTGCTAAGCCATCCTGCATATAAATTTGACGTCATCATAAATAATGATTCATGATTCTTGGGAGTGCATGAAGAGTTGGTTTTGATTTGAAGTAATAGTAGTACTTGTGCCGTTCTTGGGTGAAGCTATGATGAAATTTGCAAAGCATTGACTGATGATGAGTCTTTGGCATTTGAGATTGAAACTCCCAAAAAATGCAAGTGACGAGTGCTGTGATTCGGCTTACTTACAATTAGTGTTCATTTATTATGAAAAAAATGAGGAGAGTCTCATTATATGTATGCGTTTGTATCCACACTTAGAATGTACCTTTAACAAATTACTGTGTCGGTGCATCGTTGAAGTCATTAATTGTGTTACTTGGTAGAGCTTCTCTGGAAAAAAACAAATGTATTGCAAAACGTGTACGTTAACTTTTGCGAAAAAACGTATGCTTGGAATTTTATTACTTTTTTCTACAATTGCAAATACCTACTTAATAACCTGAAATTATATCCTTGCAGCTGCATTTTGATTATGAACGTAATTGCTTTGCGGTTTCAATTTTTATAAAACGCAGAAGTTGCATCAGAGCAAACAACATATGCATAATATTATATGACATTATTCCATATTTATTTTACAGTATCATGAAGTCAAATATATACGATGTACCTTAATAATAATACATGTTTGAAAGCTGTTTTAAATGCAAGCTGAAGTTCACCAAAAAGCTTTCTACTTGCAAATTAGCTTAAGAAAAGTAATCAAACTTTAAAGAATCAGTATCGAATTGTTGTTAAACGAAGGGTTAAGAACTTAAGTCCAGTATCAAATGGTCATTACAGGGGGAAATTAATATTACAACTAATCGGTAATGAGATGATTATGAGAAAAAAATAAACTCCTAAGCGAGCATCATAACAATACTCTTAAAGAGGCTTTCTTTGTTTTACTTAGGTTCATGTTGGTTAGCATGCGATAAAGCGTTGTATATCGTACTTAAATTCAACACCCAAAAATTTCCGCAAGCAAGATTCATCCGAATCTAGACTTGCTCTTATAGGTTGCTATATTTACTGGGCAAACTATGCGGACAACACTTGTCGACTCCTTCGGAGAAGATTGTATTGTTAAAAAATGTGAAATCAGTATTATTGGATCCTTTCTGTGAATGTACAATCCTATATCATTATGTATTGAGTAAGTATGACCAAATGATCCTAAGTGGATCGAAAATATAAATGCAATGATCGCAGTTCTCATGATATGATCATGCATACGTAAAAAATAGAGCCAGGCTCCATGCAACTGCGGACTATGCATGTTAGCATCTCTTCCCCATCTTTACTCATTCGGGTTCTTTCTTAGTGAGCAAGCTGGCATTACACACATTTTTTAGTGCCCAGAGCACGAAAAGACACACAAAGCAATAAGAGGTGGAATCGGCTTCATTCGCTTGCCCAAATATAATGTTCAGTTGGATTCAAGCTTTTTAAGGATGAGCACTGAACCAACAACAGATGTACAGAAACTATTGCTATGTGCGTAAGTATAACGTAAGACAACAGCTAAAGAGAATTGAAACAAACTTTCAACTTCTTTTTTTTCAATTGTACGAGTGCATACGTAGCGTAACTTACATTACATATATACATATATGCGCGTTAGGACTAGGTAAGCGAAGATGTTTCTCTTGGTACTTACGTATCTAGGAAAACTCTGTGTAATTTCCTATGTAACAAATAGTAGTCCATAACTACATAAGTTTTATGAGAACAGTGAACAATAACATATCTTGCGAGCTCCATCCAACAACAGGGAATGTTGACGCTGGCACCAACCACTGTGAGAATCCTCATGAACTTGTGCGAAGTAAACATAGTTTTTCTGAAGCAGTTTGTAATATAATGTAATGTAATGTAACGACGAGTAATGCCATGCCACTTCTAAACTAAAGGTCTGACTGATTTTGCTGCTCCAAGCTCTAACTCGCCAAGCTACTGCTAACTATCACCACTATTATTTCTATGAAATGCATGAAGAATTTTTACGGAGACTCTGACAGTGTGGTAGACGCTTATAATGTAGGAAACCAGCATACGCATACATAGTATCACAGTTCTAAAGAAGAGTAGTAAACTCAACAATATTCTCTCATCTCACTTCTTCTCTTCCTTTTATATGCCACGATGCTACATATTATTCACATTTACTATTACTCACGTAGCACTCACCAGCAGCCGCAGCAACCTCCCTCACCATGGTGAGCAGAAGATCCATAAAACAGCAGCAATGTGGGATCAGTCTCTTTCAGACTCTCTTGTAGAGATGTGTTGGCACGTTTCTCGTTCGTCGCAGTATGAGAGCAAGCTTGCAGAAAGTATGTGCATGCAAAACTACGTAATACTCCGGCTTCCACTATTATGATAGATAAAGACAATAAAACCAACATAATAGTATTTTGTGCCACAAAAAAAATAAACGCTTTTGCTCATATTTTTTTGTTGAAAAAAAAGAACATTTCAGTTTTCAAAAGCGGAGGCATAACTAGAAAATTTCATGTGGATGTGCAAGTGTGGCTGTGATCAAACAAACTATCTGCATGACTTGTTCGTTACTTTATAACATATAAAACCGACAGAGTTGTTTCTGGTCTAGAGAGGGAGTATGATAAAAATCTTTGTAAGAGAAGTTCCAGAAAATCAGTATTTTGACATTTCCAGCAAGCCTGTGCCGTGCCATGTAATACTATGTATGTATGTAAAAAGATCGTGTAGCTGATCAAAATGGAAAAAAAAGTTTAAGTACATTATTTGTATATATTACTTGTTTTTGCTATACAGTATCAAGCGCCTTGACTCCACCGTGGCTTGAAAATTCGCTTTAAATGATAAAAATCGCATTGTTGGGAACTGTATACTTTAACCACAGTGGAATTCATCTAGGATTTTTTTTTGTTGAACAGGAATTCTTTACCGAGCCACGTATAAGTATCGGAATGTTTTGTGATGAATTCACTGTTTTATAAAATTGCATTTCTAAATTTGCCATTAGGTTTCCGTATAGAAATCAAATGGAGTAAGGAGAAATGTAGGAGAAATTCTTAGTAAACAGTTTTAAGAAAGTGAGGTGCATTCACATTTGTCCGTGGCCGAGTTGGCGAAGATATCACTTGTGCAGATGTTGAGTTAAAACTTTGACAAACAGATCTATGCACATGTTGTCATCGCTCCAATTCAACCAAATACCACAGGAAAGCTACACCGATGCTTATGCATACATAAACATTTACCGTCCTTGCATCTCATCGCAGCCTTAACGTACATACACATGAGTATACAAAGTCGGTCCATGTTTCTTCAGGAACAAGTCGTTAAATTAAACTGAACTGATTAAATTAAAACTTTTTTCTGCCACAATTAAATTTATACAGAAGATAGAACCAAACACTGAATTTTTACAGACGAAGGATTGAAAGGCTTCGGATAGAAATATAGATAGAAAAAGTCGTTATAATCATAGGCCTGGCCAGTTTTTTTATGCCTTAACATCAAGGTTGCCTTTCTGCCTAGATTATTTGTACCTTTGGGTTTGTTGTTCGTAAGTACGGCATTATGTGGTCCTGTTAGAGTTACCAAAAGAACCTGATCAGAATTTTCGATGTTGACTCCACTTACAAGAGTCAATAAATCTTTGCATTTACTTTTGTTAATTCAATGGGCAGATACTTGTCCATGACATACAAAGTCTGCGTTCCAAACTATTGTGGATGACTTTTTGACTACCAAGAACAAACCGGTAGCAGGAAATTTTACGAAGTGAAGAAGGCAGAACAGAAAAAAAATTACTGTAATGTATGTATGTGAAATCCCTGTGAAAAGTGTGTAGATGCAGATGAGTAGTCTGATTTTTGGAGTACGAGCTGAGCAAGTACAAGTACTACAACCATTTCAACGATGGGTTCTCAAGTGCTCTTCTTACTCATTGTGACCCTCTTTCAATTTCTAAGTGATGATGGTGTCCTCAGCTTCAACCTTGAACCAAAGTTACCTGTCATTAAACGAGGTGAACCCTCGTCGTATTTTGGGTTTTCCGTCGCACAGCACTCCACATCGGATGGCACGGCATGGTATGTTTCCGTCTATTGCTCTTTATTGCTCAAGATCCTATTCGTTATTTCAGTAATATTATATTTTTCATTTTTGTCAGATCGTTTCTATTCTTGTCTTACAATATAAAACTGCTCTCTCTATATCTCTTTCTCACCTCAGTCAGTAAAATCATCAAAAAGGCATATACATATATCAAATCAAGGTATGAAATGGGAAGGATGAACAGGTAAGTTATGTTCGTTAGGAAAAAGGTATGCACACAAATCTGAAGTACAGTATGTGCAGGCTTTCAAGTCCATCGCAGGCTTCACACAATGGGACTCAAGTCTCCTGCTTTGCTACCTTTCAACCTGAATAGAATAAAAAGCTTTTATGAGTTTTTACTCGTTCATAAAAGCACAGTAACAAAAAAAACCAAGTATGTAAAGAGAAAAGGAATCTAGCATGAAAGTGCAAGCTGCACCAGTGAGACCCGTTGCATTTTTCTAACCTTGAGGAACCAAATAAAAATTACTGTATTTCTCTGTTCATAAGTAATAGCCCCAATGATTGTCATTTGTACAATGGTTCTTGTGGTAAAACTAAATTAAAAAGTTTTGAATGCTCACGATTACCCCTCTATACTCACACCAAACAAATAATGGAATAAAACTCACACAGTTGCTCTATGATGCAATTACTCATACTTAAGCCGAGGATTACTCAAACATTATATTTCACTGCAGTGTAAAAAAGCTGTTTCATCTTTCTTCCCTTTCTCAAGCTCCTTTAAGTATTGGTTAGAACATGATGTTTGAGAAACTCCAAATTCTTTAGACATATGTGACATCAAAATCTGGCGTCCATTACTTTACTTTTAGTATGTCACGATGCGATGTAACATAGCATATGTGGTTAGACACATTTATCAAGGATAATAAAAATGGCGTAAAAAGGTTTTCGCTCAACCAAATAAAAATCCGCTCCTGCTAATGCGTTGTATGAAAATATATTTTTGCAAATCATCCCGAGATAATGTTGTATTTCAATTTTTATGTGTGCCATTCGTTGCAAAAATGTGCAGAACACATGCAGTTGATGACTCTAATATAAATATTTTTCGCTCATAGTCATCCTCACAAATCACAGTTAACAGCTTTAACACAAATGGAACCTAATAATCACAAGATTTAATGTATTTCTGGGATCAATGTGCATCCTCAAATCACATTTCAGTGTAATTTGATTCTCATCATATTTTCATCTTTTGCACATTGGACACCTCATTCTCCTTCTATCCTTTGGTTAAGCTGTAATGCCCTGTAATGTTGTGAGCGTAGATATAATGAATTCACTCATAAATTCATTGTCATAAAGCTTTCATAGAACTTCATTTCTCATATTCCTGTCACGTCAGTTAATCTGTGATGCAAGACGCAGATGATTCATTGCTTAATGATTGCAATTCATCATGAAAATTCAATCGTGCATCTTTTTTAATGTTGTTATCCTCTATATTCCTTATGAGTCATTTAAGTTCACTCATTGAAAAAAAGAGTTGCGAAAAAAATATTGGGTTTATGCCCTGCCAGCCAACCCAAGCTCCTGGTGGGATTGGCATCATCATCGTTTAATTCCGCTGTAAAGCGGACTCATGTATGTAATATAATCATCATGAGTTGCAGTACTGGACATGAATTTAGTTGGTTAGTTCATTTCCCATTTGGAGCAAAAAGATGCTCATATATATTAGAAATGCACGTTCATGGCTCACTTTTGAGCGTAGTTTGTACAATATACAACTCTGCGTCTAAAACGAGTAAATAAAAACACGACACATCGCACATGGCCTGTTGACTGATAAATATATGGAAGCTGAAGATGCGGTTGACACACTGAATGAAGAGTAAAATGTTCTTTTTTTTATAAACTCTACTCATCGTGCCGCCTCTGCCTGTGCTCTACTTCATTCACTCGCATGCAGTTGTTGAAGTCGCCTTACAAAAAAAAGTTACGACTCTGCCGGCATTTTCCCTTTAGCATAATAACGATCGTTAATTTGGGATACGGTCGCTAACATTTTTAAATCTTGATTTGTCTCATAAATAAATTCTCGTTCTTGTAGTAATAACCCACGCACGAGCAAGTTAGTTTTTAGATGTGTTGGTATTAGTAGTTGGTAGTTGTGGCATTCCTATGTTTTTATTACAGCTTGTTTTAGCTTTTTACACTCTTGATTTCGTCCTCGGCATCGTCACCGAGTAAATCACATCTGTTCTCCCTGGGTAGTTGGGTAGTAGTAGTCCAAGAGATTGAAAGTTGAGATTAGGGTTGAACCAACTTTAATTAAGACACCTTTCATCATCACCGTTACAATCAGTATAGAAATCAACACAAGATGAATTCATCAATAAAACAGAGCTGGGAGCTAAACTAAACTATAAATAAAATTCAAATTGAATGCTCATGTCAATGTTGAAGGAGCCCAGGCATTGACACACGAATTTGTGGGATGTATGCGTTGATCCGTTGATGCATAGAGCCTTTTATGCATCACAAATGTGTTTGAATTTCGTTGTATTGTACATCCATTCATCATCCATGTTGTTACATGAGATGAATAGTAAAGTAACACTTTTGATGTCCACCACAAATCATAACCAAACGGTGCATCTAATGAGGATCTGATTACATTGGTTGGACTGATAGTTTTTGTACAACTGGAGAAGAAGTGAGGATTAGATTACAAGTAAAGTCAACTTTCCGCTTCTCTCCCATCACTCTTTCTGTATATCATGCTGGAGCTTCCAGTTGAGCGTTTGCTTGTCCAGTTTCTCTTTTTTTGTTACAACAAACCGATCCAAACGGCAGTGAAATGTTATGATGGATATACGTAAATCTTGATGTAAAGTGTAATCTAAACCCAATGAGTAGGTAACAGCTTATCTTCCTATCAAATCATCATCAAGTTACAAAATACTAGTTGCATCTTGCATCAAAATCTACCACAAACCGTCCCTCTCCACAGACATATATGGTGTTATGCATTTGTCTGCATTTTAGGAAACGTCGCTTGTTCTGCATCAAACACCACACCACCAACAAACCACTGCAGAATTTCACTTTTGATTTGTATGCATAAAGCATAAAGTTTCACGGCACATAGGGTGTTTGAAATCAGGATTATCCTCGTAACTTATACTTTCTGTCATTCAGCCTTCATCAGGATTTAAGTAGATACATTATATTTACTATATCATACGCCGTTTAAGGAGGAATGCAAATGTCTACCAACTTTGCATTGCAAAGCAACGCATTTCAATTTCACGAGGTTCCTTTGCTGTAAGTGTAGTAGAGAAGAGAGGAGGTGGTGGTGTGGTGTGGTGTTTATTTCAAATGCCTATGTACACATCAAACGTACCGGCTGGTGAGCATAGAAGAGAATTTTGATTTGTAATTATATACTATTATGGTAAATAACAAAATTTGTAAGTAATATGCAAAAATGAAACAAGGCATTTACCACTTGTTACTTGCTACTTACTTCCAGTGGTTAGATTACTTTTTACCGAGCTGAAAAACTCCAGCGTTGTTCATGCTGCAACTTAACTTCATGGAATAACAAACAATATTTTGAGTCGACCAAAGGGGGAAAATGTCAGAAAGAAATGAAATCTGACTCCACTTGAAACAATCCATAAAATAAGTTTGCTTAGGGTTTTTGTCAAGTGATTTGAGCCGCCACCAAAGCAGATCATTGATCTAATGCGCTAGTAATACTTACTGCAACTTACCGTGAATGCATCGCTGTATAAACAAAACATGTTTTAGCTTCCTTCAAATCTGAGATTGGGGATAAATAATAAACGAAATATGAAGCTGGCTGGATGCTCTAGTCGACAGTGACATGTGTGCGTTGAGCAAGCTTTGTCATGTTACTGGATTGATATTTTGAAGTATTTAATCTACCTAGACAACTCACAGACGCATGTTTTACTTTCATATATTATCGTCTATGTATCTTATATTTATGTAGATGCATAGAAAATTCGATCCTGTAATAAATATATTTTTAGTTCGTTATGCATCATCAATTTTGTTAATGGGGAAAATGAGAATTGACCCTTTAAGATTATTAGTAAATCCTGGCTGCCTTTTACTTTCATGAAGAACTTTTGACCTGTAGTTTATAAGTATAGCTTTGATTGTTTTAGTTGTCTACTTCCATAAAGGGGTTCAATGTTATACCATATATACTATTAAGATTAAGTGATGATGCGTATTTGTGTGACGAAATTGGAACAATTTCCTCACAAACCCATTTGCCACACAGGTGGCAAAAGGCTAAGAAATATAAAATTTTGATTGAATGAATGCTGCTATCTGACTTTGAGGAGCCATATGGATGTAATTCCACTGACATAAATGATGATAATATGTTTGTCAGCTGTATTCGCTTTGTCATCTTCCCGTAGAAAAGACAAATCGAATCATTGTTGCGTTTTAACGCATTACGCATTTTTTAATTTGAGTAGGTGGCACAGATGTTGTGAATAATGGTGGTAAATGAAACGTAGGCATTCAGTATTCACCTACTAAGGGTGAGTGTAAAATTGTAAAAGGAGGAGCGGCTTCCTGCATGCATGACAATATTAAAAAAAGTTTGTTTATTCCACCTTGCCTTTAATGGTCATGTATTTATAAATTTCACGTGGCTTAATGCTGGTAATGGTACCGTAGTCCCTTTTACTCAAAAAATTATCACTATCGTGTGTAGTCCTTTGCACGTAATTACCATGTAAAATAAGGCGGAAAAACTAGTCGTGGTCGTCGCAGTAATTATGTACCCCTTTCCCGCATTATATTTTGTATGGTGAAGATGATGTGTAGTCAACACCAAATAAAAATTAGACACACTATGAACAAGAATATAACACTTCACCTAGTCAGTTGTTACATCAACGTCGTCCACAAAAGTACAATTGTACAGACTCACCTACAAAGGTTACTTAAAGGAAACACGCTTCCAAATTTTTTGATGCTATATGGCCAACAAAAAGGAAATATTAAATCACTGCAACCAAAATTTCTATTTAAAGTACAATCAAGTATGTCTGGGTTCTACCATAATTAATTGATTGATTACATATATGCATTTCGACATTTTAAAACTTTTAGTGTGATTAATTCACCATCGCTGCTATCGAAGAATACGTTTCTTTCCTATGTAGAAGTGCAAGCAGCAGTAATCTTAAAAGCGTTAACACTTGTACAAAGGGTGCACAACGTGTGGACAATTTATTTTACACGCACCCATGAAAAATGTCAGTGATCTTGAGAAGAACGGACCCTAGAGAAAATCCTAATATTTTTGTTGTCCTCTCTCCATACTAATTTATGTTAGAGCTGTATATCTTTTCATTCCAGTTTCTTGTAGTTCATGAAAACGGTTTTTTGTTACGACTTTGTAATGAGCAAGTGAATATTATTTTTAGAGAACGTTCACTAGCACTTTGGATAGCAGCCCATTTGATACGAAAACACCATCGCTTTTATGCGTAATGATTATTAGACGTAAATAATTTATTTCCAGATACACATTTACATAAACAGACATACACACACGCACAATCGGTCTCATACCAAAAGCCTTGTGTATCTCCTGATTGTCATTAGGAGGCTGCGCTGTAATTCTTCACTCCAAATGTTTGCTTACCATACGGCAAGTGCTGCGTAAACACCCTTCCTTCCTAGCTTGTGCTAATAAACGTGTACCATCCTTCGTTTAATTCATGCAGCTTGACACTTGTGATCTACAGTCCTAGAATATCTATACAAGACAAGGCATTCTGGTGAATTAAATCAGCATTTCTGTTCCTGAAGAGTAATGATGTTTTCATCGTATTTCCAAAGCAGCGGGCGCCGCTTTACTTTCTTGCTAATGCGTTACCTAGCTTCTATGCCGATTTGTTTGGCTACTCTCGTAAACAGAATTTTGTGCAGTTGTCATTACTAATATTAGATTATACACTTAACATTGTACATTAATTGGACAGTTCACTTCATTGGCAAAAAAATTATTTTTATTTTGTGATACGTATTGATCAGGTTGTGGCTCCCCCCAGAAAAATTAAATTTGGAAAGTACATGCGCCAAAAAGTTGAACTCACAAAAAGGAATGGCACAATTTAGCACAAACTTGTACTTCTTACTTTTATAGTGATAAGTACATTTAGTTAAAGCAATAAAATACAAGCAAGGGTGCCATTAACTGGATCAAGCAATCAAATCAAGCACTTATCTAAAAGCATTTCTCTCCAAGCTCTCGTCATCTAATAGCCAAACGACCACTATGAAACAGAGGGGGTATTCCAAGCGCTAAGAGTAATGACTTCAGTTCGTTCAGTCTCCGACAGACACGGGCAAGCCAAGCCAATGCATGCTCATAGTCATGATGACTGCTGACAAGGATGAGAACGAGTTAATGCATTATATGAGAGTTGTAGCGTGGCAAGTAATTGTCCACTCATTACACATACTTCCATGTTAAAGCCCATTTAAAGATAGTCAACTGGACGGAGAAACACGTTCGCACACTAAAATATCACGTTCAATTCAGTCCATGTGCAGATCTATTAAATTCTCGGCTGTCATCATCTCTCTTTCTCTTTGTATACATGCATACCCCATATTTATATTCCTTTTTTTTGTATGAATCAATAGAAAGTCAACTTGTGCAGTGAGCACAGTAAAGTCAAACTTTTTTATTCACGACGACCACACCACCACCAACTGTGAGAAATGAGTAGAATGAGTTTGTTGAAGAATCCAAGTAGTGGAGTGTGGAGTGTGAACCTTTCTTCTTCATTTTCCTTAAGCATATTATATGTACTTGTACATACTTACAAAGTTGGACAAAGTACAAGCATAAAAACACCAATCCAATGAAATGAAGTTCAGAAGAGATATGAAGTGCAACAAACAGCGTGCATGTTAGATTCGACGCAAACAGTCTTTTGGTCAATCTTAAATAATAATCATCCATTCAAGTGGATTAAGTATGTTAGAGTGATAGCGATATGCTATAAATGGGACCCATAAAAGTGATTATAATAAGATAAATTTTGATCATGGGATGATGTTCTTTTATGCTTTAATAGACATATAAAAAAATCCTTCTGTGGTGCAGGCTTAATCATTATAAACGCAAACCAACTATATATACAACCAGCATCATCACATCTCCGCACCACCACCACCACCAACAACTCTGAAACTCTTTTTTTTATCCCTGCACGCATGTCTCCTCTATTTCTTGTCAATTCACGGTTTATCCGTCAAAATGGATTTAAGATTACTACAAATGCATATGTAAGCAGTGTGTATACTGCAAAGAGGATGTTTTTTGCTGAGTTTAAAATGAGAAAGAGGAACTGATAAGATTCATCTTTTTCCAATGATGAATGTGGTCGTTATCTTGAGAGGACATGGAGGTATCTAAATGATTCTTTTAATAATGTCGTCATATATGTTTTTTCTTGAGAAGCGTTTTCTTCTCCATATTGATCTGTGTGTGCGGCCAAGCCACAAAATCCTTTGAGTGGTGGGATGTGATGATGATGATGATGCTTCTTTCTGTAGTTTGGCCTGGATGTAAATGATACAATAAACAATAGGCAGTGAAAGAAAGTAATAAACTTACAGGAAACTTTTGTCTTCGTATTTTGGTGTGTTTGTCTTTTTAAAAAAAATCGAACTAATCTTGAATGATGATAGCTGCTGTAAGGATGTCCATAATCCATGTCTCATAAATGGTTGCAAGAACCTACAATCAAGGAAAAGGTTGTATGTAAACCATAAAATTTGGTTCATGCTGAAAGTTGACTGAGCACTCATACCGAGTTAACCTGACATCCGTCACATTTCTTACTCAGAAGCATTAACTTTGTTGACATGCTGAAGAAATGAGCTATCATTTATTGCAGTTGGACATGAAAATATCGATAAAACCAGGAAAAATAGTGGAGATAAAAAATACACAATCGGGCAGACTTTTTTTTAATGATACGAATGGACATGAGACGGATCTCCATGTCAAAAGTGAAACTTTACCTGTTCAGTTGGTGAGCATTGAAATGGAATAGAGAGTGACATTTATGCTGCCATATTCTACCAGGCCCTTTTTATTATTATTGATTATTGGTTTTGATAGTGGATGATGCACACATTTTTTAAAAAGACGTTTGTTTGTGTGTGTGGATGTAGAGCTTGCTTGCTTGCTGAGAATCCGATTTGGACTGTGGTGGCCATCGGGTTCAAGATGATGTTTCTTTGGAGACGTAAATTTCTTACACTATATCTGATGTGCATAGGGCGTTATAATAAAGTTGAAAGGTACTGAGCTGCATTTTCATGGAATCAGTAGGAATTAATGATTGTAATCAACAGACTAGTCATTATTTGGGTGGTATGTTTTTATCTTTGTCTGTATATGGCACTACACTTTTGACAGCGGAGAGTGTGTGTAACAAGAAATTTGTGTGTGTCAAGATGAAGCACACAATCTTTACCTTAGTCGTGTCTATGCTCGTCCATGCGTATTGTAAATGATGTATGCGTTTTATCCGATAGAGTTTAAACAGACACGACCTAACCATATGGGTTTTTCCTTTTGATTTTTTCTTTTACATACAAAAGCCTCTAGTTCCATGATTAACCAAGGAGAAGCATGATATCACAAGATAATATTCATGGTAAGTATAGATGAGCATAACCCGTTCAAACAACGGATATATGGAAAGGGAGTGCTCCTGGCTAGGAAATCGAACAAAATAATAGTGAGCTTGGTCGAACACCAGGCAGTCACACTCTTACATTGTATCATAACGAAGTTAAAAGACGAGAGAAACAATTGGGAATTGTCATACTTTGTTACTCTCAAGTCATTCATTGTTTTTTTGTGATGCAAAATAGTAACATCACGGAGTAACGACACATAGTGTGTGGAAATGACATATATACCTACATGAAAGTTTGTAATAATGACGAATCTGGAAAGTCTTTACGCATTACGTTCCTCTTTTGTCAGTTTAACACTGACTACATGATAACTAGAAGAGAGAGAGAGAGAGAGAGAGAGAGGCAGAGAGATCACATACCGTTCCAAAGCACTTTCTTCATTCTACTCGCTAAATGTTAATAGGGGTAACGGCTCATTTACGTAGTCAGTGAGAGAGGATCAACAAAACACGTGCATGCTTAACAATGCACACGAAAATGTATTCATGTGGGCTATCAACCACCACCACTAAATCCAGCTAAAAATTTAGATTGGGAGTGAGTGAGAGTTGGAGGAAATAATGATGAGAGAGGAAGGAGTAGCAAGTTCTGAATCATGGAAAACGTCTGGAACCAAACAAAGTCGTGGAGGAAGAATGGTTTTTAGCATCTCGTAGTTGTAGTACATGATGTGATGTACATACATACCTATATAAAAAGCTATATGCTGTATTACGGGGCCACTGACTTCCCTTTTCCTGCACGCTTTTCCTTTTCTTACATAGTCACCATGTAATAGTGACTCAAAGGAGTTAGTAGTGAATACAAGACCATTGTGCTTGTTTTTTGGGCGATATGAGCGTATATAATATGCACTGAATCACCAATTACACATATCCTTAGGGCTTCAATAATAATAAAACGGAGGAATAGTGGAATCCATTTACGAAAAGTAGAAGAAATGAATTCTTGGAGAGCAACTTGACTTTCATAGTATGATTATATTATTTTTTTTCTTCCTATGAAAAGCGCTCTTTCTCTTGACAGAACAGACAACATCATGAATGTAGTGTTCATCCCTAAACGAAAGCCTCATTTGTTTAGATATTAGCATGTTTGAATATGTATGAGATGATGAACTGCAAGTCGCAGTTTTTTCCTTAACTCTTGAATCGTTAATTTGTGCACTTCATTGATTTCACAGTCAAATGTTAGGAGGGTATTGTCCTGCATATTTATCAAAATGCACAATATTATCGTGTCTGTAGAACATTTCAAGTCGTCTCAATTTCCATAAAACACCTCAAGGAATCTGCATGTAAATTGACTTGACTTTTTTAGCAAAAAACCAATTGTGGTATCTGAAGAAACGCAATCTTTCTCAAAATGGTGGTTGAAGATTTGTAGAAAGATAAAATTTTGTTCGTATTGCTTGAATGACCTTGCACCCATTAAAATCGATTTAAATTGGTATTTTTAATGTAGACAACGCAATAATACTCGTTTTATTGAGTCTATGAAATGTCAGTGTGGATATCACAATAGGTTTAAATTATAGCCTACATGTACAAAACCACCAATTACAGCATACAGATATGAAATTGCAGAAAGTTTGCTTAAAATTTAATTTAGAGGGCAAGAATTTACGTAGGTTGGCTATTCATAATCAGAAATATTTTAGTAGGAAAGCAGGATCCTTTTCTACAGGGAATATTTTTTTGTGTCTAGAAATTGTGTAGGAGACAGCCAGCCTCCCATTATAATTTTGCCATGAATTCATGCCAGTAGCCACTTCAACTCTCATGTACAAACCATGCTAAAAAAATATGCGTGATGATGAGGGGATATTGTTAATCAAAAGGCAATTATCATTTTAAGTCAGTTCGTGAAAGGCTGTAAAATAATTACGACAACGGCACAAAGCCAACCTGTCTATTTAGGGTAAATATTTTTTTGAGTAACAAAGTAAGTGACTGGGGGGACATGCCGATGGTCGCTCCTAAAATACACGTTTTCTATTCAAAGTCTATCTATATGGATGTAACTGCTATTGTGTGAATAGCACACTTCAAACTTTGGTGAGTAATGCACTATTTTTGTACTTAATTTATAAGTCAGCCACACTATTGTGTCCAAAACTTATCATGACAGCAACACCAACGTTTTGTTACACCTGCATCTGCCTTGTGACGTGGCTGAGGTCACCGTTCATTAGAAATCCCTAATCATTTTGCCCAAAGCCAATAAGTCATACAGTTCTTGGGCATATGTGTGATGATAATAATGGCATTATGAGTGCAATAACATGCCAATTGCCATTTTAGTGACATCATCATGCTGTCAACCGCACTCTTACAAAGAGTTGCTTCATTAACAATATGGACAAGTTTGCTCTTTTTGTTCATAGCAAACAAATTGACCGTTATGATTCTTTTGTACGTTTTAATAACTATGTAAGTTTGTATCGAAATCGATTGGCTTTTTTGTAGCTGCTTATTAACATGACAGGAAATGTAATTTTTTAATGAATATCATGTTAAGGGCACAAATGACTTGTTGTAAGATAGCGAAAATCAAGTATCTTCTTGCAAGTAAGCATATGTATATATGTTGATTTGATCCTCAATCTACCCAAAATGATAATGCAATAGGATTTTATGATGAGATGAAACTGACACTTTTCATTGCTTACTATTGAATGGCACCTGCTAACTATTGTATATCTCATAATGAAAACAATTTTTTCACCATATTCTGAGGTGACTGATGAAAGGAATAGATTTTTGCCTTTTCCTTCTACCAAACTGCCCTTATGACCATATATGAAAAAATCACATAAAATCTGGTGCAAATGTTGCCGACAGTCATTGAAACTTGCATTTTGAAACAACTTCCATCATCGTCACTTATTCAGTGGGTACCATAACGCAGGAAAATTATCGTTTACCTCTGAACCCATGAAATATTTTATAGCTTGCATTGAACCACGCCCTTCACTCTTCTACACACACACACACATAGCTCAGCACCTAACACTAATTCGCAAGGAATAAATCGGAAAATGTGCATTAGCATCAAACACTCACATCAAAATCTTGCTCGGTGTTATAAATTCATGAAATGGCATGAAATCTTCCAGCCACTATCCCCCATAGGGAGCAATGTTATGAAGTTTACACGCGTTTTTATTTCTTTTGATATTATTATGATTTTTTTTCTTCTTGCTCGCCCATCCTAAGTGTTATTGACATGCATGCATGTATCATCAGATCAGATCAAATTGAGGAAGAGGAGTTGCATATTTTGGACGCACGAATCTGAATTGGAAGTTCAAAAAATATTATTTTTTGACAATGATACAGTTACAACTAAAGCATTCTCCAAGATAAAGCAGGAAGATGTTTTCAGGGTGGCGGCAGCAGTAGGTATAAATCTTCTCCAAGGTTGAAAAATGAGGATAGGAAATGGGGAAGTTCAAGTAGGGAGCATTCTTTACTTGATAATTTTATGAAAAGCCGGGCATTTGGATCTATGTATTTTTTCAGTAAAATTTCCGGCATGCGTGCATGTTTTCATATGGAGCACACAAGTATTTGTACACAAGTGATGATGTGATTTCACTCACAAGACAGATGTGGTACAGTTTGGAGAATAGCGTTTTCACTCCTCGTGTAAAAAGTTATTGTGAGAGGAGTGGGCGTGGAGGTTTGATGTGTAAGACTTGGTAATTACCATTTTTCTTCCATGTGCATTTTGCTGTTTTTAGAACTTAACCTCTTGCCTCTGGCTGAAATACGTAGACAGAAATCGTAATAAGGCGTGTAAATATGTTCCTAGTTCTGCACAATTACGGTACTCTTCTTTGCTCTTTGAGTGTGTAAAGTTCTCCTAATCTCTGAAATCTTTTGGACTGTGTGGCTATAGCTACAGCATTGACGAAGACGATAGCCAAAGCCCGTCACCCAATGCTTGCAAAATGAATACGATTTTTTTCTCATTTAAAATTACACAGAAATTCGTTCTTTTTAACGTATATTATGTGTCTAAACCTGAAATCACGACTGCACATTTCAATTCATCTTGCTTATTTTCTAAGGCGTTAGAATATGTGTAGAGTTTCATGTACTTACAAATGTGACTGTAGTGTGGTCCTATTTTTTTTAGCTAGTTAACAAGATGAAATGCCTCTTTTCGTGGGAAAGAGGCGGAAAACTATACACATATATATCAACTTTATTTTCAATTTTAGCAGATAATCTAAGACACGAAAAGGAACCAACTAGAGAGGATGTTTCAAACGGCGATTACATGTGTAAAATGAATTTTCTCGTGTAAAACTTTTCGGCCCCTTTTTACTCATCCTCAGTTATCTCCTTGATATCATTCACCGGCACCTTCCGAATTAGCTTAGAACATACACACATGTAAAATGTATCTGTGGGTGGCTTTCATACTAGACGTCATCTTTTATAGAATTGAGAGTTCAGTTCTGCATAAAGATGTAAATAAAGTACACAAACACAACTGTTTGATCCTTTCCTTGATTCAAATGATGTTATGGTTGTTATTGTCTCGTAAATCTAAACGGCTGGTGCAGAAACTATCAGTTTTATTGAAGCTCTTTGTTTTTACAAACTTTGTAACTCTAACAACACTAAAAAAAGCTTTAACAGCTTTCAAGTAAAAGTTTGCCTTTGTTCATTGTATTATCTTTGACATACGTTTATCCGCCTTCAGATTATCTCATTTACCAACTATTTCTTAATTGCTAAGGATTGTTTCGTGACAAAAAGGTGATCCCCATCCACACTGGATCCAACCTAACAAATGATTCTAGCCTAGTCTAACCCAGATACGTGGATATATGTGTGTCAAAAAACAGACGCAGCTGTGTCATCCGTGCTTCAAGCAACTACTGATGTTTGTATGAATCGTCTCTTATCCCACTTCCTACAACACATCAAAAAAATCAGTGTACATAAAGATTGTCTGGCAAAATTCCCTTTTTATTCAAGTCTGATAAATTGAAGAAAGGCGCTCAATTTCCGCCTTCCAAGTTATTTCATCACAATGCAATTCTGCTGTTGAGTATAAATTGGTGTGTAACCCAGTAAATGTTCGCATTCTTTGCGTACATACTTTGTCAAAGGAAAAAGCCGGTGGAACCGTGCTACTTCATAATATTACTGGATTTCATGCGAGTCTTTCATAAGATTAGCACTCTTGAGAGTGTAAGCAGAAGAAGAGAGAGAGAGGCTTGAGTGGAAAGTTGAAAAAGTACATTTCTAAAGGTAACCATTATTCAATTCAGTTGCTGATCGCATCTGGCTTGTGACTTTTCACATCGTATTAATATGTGCTTGTCTATTTGAAAAGCATGTCGTCATCATCTATATAATGAAGCAAAGTAGCACACAATATTATTACTTTGCTTTGCAATACGTACGTGCATACGCTCAATCCTGGTTTAAGACTTACTAATAAAATGTACATACAAACGAATAACTAAAGAGAATGACATGAAGGAGTGAATATATATAAAAAAAAAATGGGTTATTCGTCTAATTTTTTCGGCATGTTAGTGAGAGATTGAAGTTGATGTCATTTTCTTCTGACATGTTGCTGATAAAGATATTATTGTAGGAGAGCTATTTTAATGTGGGCTATCAAAATGATCAAACAAATTGAGGCAAAGAGCATGAGCATCATACATATCACATCACATTCACCCTCTGCTACATATGTACTTACACCATCCTTTAATCATTCTTGAAACCGAAGACAGGATCCAACTGTACGCTTTTCAGCAGCAACACTTGAGCTGTAGCAACATGAATAATAATTTGAAAACCAATATTTTCACTTTGTAAAAATTAAACCAGAAAACCAGAATTACTCATAATCAGACGAAGTGCTACTTGAGCTGATACATTTGTTGCATTAATATGATGATTATATGATCCACTTTTCCCTTTGCTGCTGCTGCTGATGAACTCAACAGCCTGTCAATAAAACTACTATGTTAAGGATTTAATTCAGACAACAAAAAGTTTGTTTCATTGCATTACCTCCTATTATCTAGGGTGGTGTTTGTGGAGGATGGGGTCCCAAAGGCATCGTCATAGAGTCTACGGTGGATTGTGGATCTTTACTATTTTTGCATTGTATTGTTAAATATTTGCATTATGTTTTGAGAAATGAATTATTCATGACCACAAACTCGTCGCAGCGCTATTACGAGAGTATGCATGGGCGAACAATCTGCATAATGCATGTTCTCCGTCAGTCATTGTATACATTTGTAGATACTAGTTACTTGCGTTGCCCCTCAACCTCCACATACATCATAGTCACACAAACACATAAAAACATACAAAGTTTGAATGGAAGCCCCAACCACCGGAGTTGCGTTTAATGTGAGTTTTGCTTCAATAAAGGTCGTAAGTCGTAATAGGCTTTGCAATCATTACAATATTTTAAATCTCATCAAGTAGCATCAATAAAAGTGCTCAAATTGTCCTAATGGAAGCTCATAATATATAGCCATACATGTAGTACGAACTACTTAAAAGACAAAGCTTGAAACAATGTGCAGGCAGTTAGTTATACTACTCAAGTTGTTAATCTACAATTGGATTCAGTTGCAATAAAAATTAAAAGAAGATGAATCATCAAATCCACTCGGTTGACTCACGAAATCAAAGCTCTCGTCATATCATTATCATACTATATTTATGACACAATAGGACGAAATAATGTATTACCCTGCAGCAAGTGTTAAGAGCGTGTGTGAGCTTCCAAGTATGCAAATAGTTAATTGTTAGTTTGTGTAAATAAAGGTTTTTGATTTCATCTTCATTCTCGGAGAGAGCAAAACTGCTATGCTAATATTTTCATGAAGCACCCCCACTCATATTTTTATATAAGTAACTAACTGGTGACAGAAGTATGGAGTTATAAACATTATGCTACTCTTACAAGAAGATTATTGTGTATCCTCCTCTCTACATTTGCAAACATATGGACAAATCATAGAGCAAACGATTATAATAGGTTCGGCAAATAATGTGAGTATAAAGTGAGCAAAAATTTAATATATGTGTGCATACATATATACATACGTCTTGTGTGTAAACATCGATGACTTTAGATTTTCATGAAATGTTACAGTTGACGGATCGTCTGGGCACGACAGCTTATAAAAAGGATGATGTAGTAGAGAACTATTATTATCCCACGTGGAGTCACGTATCTCACGGCAAGATTGCAATCTTTACACGGGGAAGGAGTGCTCATAATACTTTAAACTTCAAACTTATGATGATTACCCGTCACTTGTAATATTGTACCTCTATTTGTTCAAGATTGCACAATATCATGCATGAAACCTTTTGGTGAACAAAATGGACTTTTAGTTTTCAATGCGGATGTTCATTCAATCCCGTACATACCATACCAAACCAACCCATGGAATGTCTCAAATTCGATGAATATACAATTTCCTAAATAGTTATCGCTGTTTAAAAAGTAAAATATATTTTGTAAGCTTGGTATCAAGTATACCAAAGCTGGATAAAGTAACAAACTATTACAAAAGACACCTGTCAAATTTGCATAGTTACGATTAGCTAAGCAGATTTTCTCCTAGCTGTAACGTGTTTTTTACATATAAATATAATAGGATATATACTTCATACCTACCTAAACATTGACATCTAAATTCTGGCCACTTGACATCCCCATGAAAAGTAGAACATTATAAAGCAATCCGCTCGTAATACGTCAGCTAAGGACTTAAAGAATATCGGATTACATGAAATACATGACTTTGATTGAACACTTTACATCACATCACATTGCCAAAGCCAACTTGGTATGTGAATGTGATTCTCTCCAACTCTTGCTTGCTGGAGTTCTTCTTGATTAGTCCTATTGTATCAAAACATTGGAGTAGAGATTTGAGACATGTGGAATCATCAGCAAATAATGTAAATGTACGGATGAAAAATCAAACGTTGCATTTATCAACATCGACAGTACTCTAACAAAATGCATTATACATCTAGCCATTGCAAGTGAATTGTTATGTTATTACCAAACATGAGACTGGCTCAGTTATACGGTGATTATTTAAAAATAGATGGGCAGAACCCTTCCATTTAAAAGTTTTAAAAGGAAGGCCCTCAACATTTCATCCAACTCGTTCACTCATTTATTTATGTTTTTCATCTGCTACTTGATACCTTTATTTACGAAGTGGTACGTAAGGTATCTGTATCGAGTAGTACCAATCTAAACATAATCCATCCTTGTTGTATCATCATCATTATCATTACTCATTTCTTTTTGCTATTATGCAACTAGTAGCTCTGGATGGACAGTGATGATATTTTACATTTTGAATGCTGCAGCTTCAAAAGACACGTACACAAAAGGTTCTTAAATGCGGACAGGTGTATTATATGCGATTTACAAAAGGCAACTTGAATTGAAAGTCTTTTGCAATGGCCTCTCTCTCTCTCACAGAAATTTATATACGTCATTGTTAGGCGTGGAAAAAGCAAGAAGCGAACTGAAATTGAAACTGATGCACTTTTCCAAGTACGGAAGTAAGGAATTTTAACTACTATTGCTTTTTCTTATAACTACACACCTATCAAATTATAATAAAGAGTATAGACGTACATATAGGACACTTGAAACAAGTGTAAACACCTGAGTCTGTACCTATTTTATGCTCATTTGGAGAGCTAAACAATGTTGCATGCAAATGCAAAATGATGTTGCTCCACGCACTAAAAGTGAATGTGGTCATACGAATTTACGTTTATTCAAGCATTACTAGCACGCTAGGATTTATACTGATGTATTTGTTCAGCTACTAGAACTCGAAATTTATCTACTGGCTATTGAGCATCCTCCTTATTTTGTGAAAACAACTTTTTGAAGTAGGTGTACAAATATATTCCGCAAAACTTAGGAGTAAGGTTTTTATTTTCTATTCATTCACATTGTACCTTCAAGCTCCGGTATAAAATTATTCTTGAATTTTGTGATAAAAAAAACTGGTCGAATATTAAAACATTTTCAAAAGCTACGCTTGAAGCGTCAAGCTCCCAAAGTTTTTAATGTGAACTTTAACCGTTCATGAATCATCTTTTTATGCAGAATCATTATTATATTATCAAAAGTCAGATTTACAAAAGATAAGAGTGTACGAATTGCCAGGTTCATCAGAACGAGCAATCAAAATTCATACAGTCGGAAAAATAACTTGAAAATAATGTATTTTCTATTGAAAAGCGATTGACTAACAAGGATTATAAAGGAGGTAGTAGATAAGAAATAACTCTCCAGAAAAGGTTATCAAGTGTAATGAATCTTTTCTATTTTCCTTAGACATTCTTGCATTTTCTATTACACTCTTCATTTGTCCAAACCATCATAACGTATCCTTATGCTCTCGCTGACAGTTGTCTTTTTTCGTCTCACCGAATGTGTACATTTCCGCTGATGGGATTTTTGTATGGTTTTTACAATGTTGATAGTGTGGAGCATTTATGATACATTGAAGAAATACGATGCTATACACTGTCGAGTCACAAAGGAGCTATATAGCGTTTAGCTTTTTCGTTCTGCAATTTAGAAAGCAATGAAAACGCAGCTAGCTGGAGAAGCTTGTATGAAATAGGGAGTACGAGTACACACACAGTTGCTTTGAAACATTTTTTTGCTCTTTCGCAGCCGGCTTCTGTCGACAATGGTAGTACATTACACTAGGTAAAGGTAAATAATCATCACGAAATATTACTTTACAGACTCCCACTCGTCCTCTTCGTAAATCTCCTCTTGGTGAACATCACCACTCATTCTCTGTCTCTCTTACGAAGGTCTTCTTCCTTCAAAATGAACTATTAGCGGAGTTGTATGCAGTAGTGAGTGATGTATTATAAATATGCTAATTCACCCTCTCTCTCTTCTATCTGCTTACTTGCTGGTTAGAATATTGCATACATAATCTAATATAATATAATGGTCCTTCTTCTCCACCTAACTAAAATGTATGTGCTCTTTCGGCTCATTTCAGCTAGACGAATATCTTAGATGCTTTTCACACCATCAACCATTGCCAATTTATTACTGAGCGTGCCTCACCTTTCCAACAAGCCATTAGTCTTTCTTTGGTGAGTCAGAGTGTGTACTTCATCGTTGATAATAACCAAAGATACGCTCAAGGAATGATATTACGCTGGATTATTGTAGTAGTTGTCGCAACAAAACTAAAAGTGAAGGTGGTAGTTTACCAGTTGACTTATTCTTCAACTACTCCTTTTTGCTCCTGGTAGTACACAACACGGCGCTCTCTTAATACATTGCTCTTGTTCATGCACGAGTAAGCACAAGTAGAAAAGCGTCGTTTCGTTTACTTTGAAAAAAGATGGGAAGACGTAAGAACAAGCTTATAAAACCGCACGACACGACTGCCATTCTCTCCCCCATTGGAACTTTGTAGTATGTAAGTTGCGTTTATTCAAAGGAATAAAGATGCTTTGTGTTTGCTGTATACTTTTACGAGGTTTAAGTGCACTTTTTCATTTTCTGCTACTCTCCTCCGTTTTTCCTCCAAAGAAAAAAAGATAGATATGATATGGTTGAGGAAAAGAAAACCGATGATGGGATGAAGGTATACATAACTCAAGGTTATCTGGAAGACGTTCCGATGTTTCAAAGTTTGTTTATTTTCTCTGTAATCTATAACTGCTTGTTACTTTTCATCTGCGTCCCTTTGTTAAAACATTTTATGCCGTATCTACGAGACTGGAAACAAACAGAGGGCTCCTCCAATACAAGCAAGTGTCAATCGAGGAAGAAAACGTGTGAGTCAGTGGGCTAACCAGATCTCGTCGAACTTTTTCATAGATTCTGAAATGTCAACTGCGGCGTAGTAGGCATTTTGTATGTATGTGTCTGAAAGCTGTCTCAATCGTTCATGATGTTGGTTACTACAGATCAACCATGAACCTCAAACCCTTTTATTTTGAACTTTCAAGTCAACATCGATACAAAATTATTCGTTGGTGTTTACAAATGAAATGAGGAGAGTGACATGTTTGCATTCCTTTGGTGGTTTTTTCCTACAGCCGTATTTCTTGTTTGTTGGCTTATGTCATGCTCAATATAAAAATGCGTTTGGAAAGAAAACATGAGCCAGAGTTGGAAGTAAACATGCGTGTGACCGAGCATTGACATGTTATCAGCAAGTATCTGAATCTGAGGCAATTTATTTTATTTGAATCATTCATTGTAAACGAACCTGAGTGAAGGTACAAAATGATATTATTGATTTTACACACAAAATGGAGCTTTGGTCTTCCAAGGAAAATAAGTAAAAAAAACTTCACCTCACATGCTCGATCATTGTAGACAATGTGTGACAACAAGACAAGCTATGAAACCAAAATAGAGAATAAGATTTAAAGGTTAAAAAGGCCACTCTAAACCTATATGGTTTTCAGTTTCATATAATATTCCTGGGGTTTTATATTATCAAATAAAATTCTCAATTATTTTCCCACCTAGCTGCAAGTATACCGAACCACTTTCAAAGTGGATAGGCAGGTAATCGGAATTTACTCAACAAATGAGAGGAAATTGTGTTTTTGTTCTGAGAGAAATCCTTGCCATTTAAGAAGTAATTTAAGATTTATCTTGTATTTCTCTTTTGACATGCAGGCTAGAAATAGCTCTAACAGAAGAACTGAATGCATGAGAAAAATAGGGGTATCCCTATATCATTTAAGTACATTTGTTTCGTAAGCATAACATCTGACATTAAAACGGATGGGAAAATTGAGTTAGTAATTCAACAAGGCCGGATATTGAATGAAGGAGAGGAATACGGGGAAAATTGGAAAAGCCGATGGGATTACTAGATGAATGAAAGGAAATTAGGTCTACAATCGTTGATGCTTCAGTATAACAACTCAGCTGGACTGAATTTGAGCGATGTATTCTTGTTCAAGAAAGCATGCAAGGGCAGAACAAACTCTATGACTCATTCAATCTTCCCAAAGCTTCACACAGAATAGTTTTATCATATGTATTATATATATGTACCTATTACACAGTTAGTCCCTGAAGTAGTTAAGTTGAGCATGAATCCATTTATAATATATATATACTATGTAGTAACATCACAATATGAATCTTGGGACCTAATAACGATCATGAACCTTTCATTTTGGAAGTTCGTCCAACAACAGCCGAATGTACTTGTATAGGTACACTTTCGCTATCTAATCAGGCACATGCACTTCATTTACATTCCACTAAAACGGGGGTGTTGAAGAATCCACCGCAGGAAATTGTACATAATGCCAGGAAGGCTTGGTTTTCTATGTAATTTCATTTTTTTTCTATGGAATCGTGATCCCATGTACTCAATCCCGTTGTATGAGCATATCTTTATGCCCGAAATCCGGAGACACCATCAATTATAGTAATAAAACCGAGAGAACAGTGGCTCAAAAATTTTCAATCCAAGTGGAAGGTGCACATACCCACGATATATGGGGGAGTTTAGATATGAAGAAATGAATTGAATACATCTATTTTAGATTTTTCTCTCTTTGAATTTGTTTTTGGGTTGGCGTCCAATGCTCATGTATGTTTTGAAGCGACAGCTTAACGTTTTGTTAATAGATAGAAATAAGCAGACGCGCACACGACATGACGTACGGAATGTACAAAGTGCTTGCAACTAATCAAAAATGCTTTCATGTTTCCCCTCCCTTCGTCCTACTTCGTCCTGTATCCATCTCAAATGAATACATACATACATACATAAATACATAGATTATAAATGGATCTACACACACACTTCGTGGCAGGCGGCTACAACTGGAAACAAGGATATTGGGGAGTAAGCATAGCATGATAATCAACCCACGTATCGTTCCATTTATTTCCAAGAGAAAATGGATTATTGACATGAGCATCAATTTAAGGCAACTTTCACTTGGATGTTATCACAATCACCCCCTCTCCGCCAAATCTCTTTCCACTCTTGCACGGAGACCAAATTCCAATCTTTTACACATCTATACACGAAAATTGTTATCCAGAACGACTTGGCTTGAACTGGGAGATACCAGAGCCGACCAAAATCTCGTAAAGAAACAAGGAATAAATCACACCGACATAAAAATTCACTTTAAGCAGGTTATTGATGATAATCATGAACAACCTTTTGGCATGCGGATAATATCAGGAAAAATTATTTAATGCCACTTTAATTCACCAAAAATAAACTGTTGGATATTGCATGAGTATATGTTTCAAATATCATTGCAAAATTGTGAAAGTAAAATGTGGAATAGTAGGGGATAGAAATGTAAGAATAATGTGTCGCCTGCACATATTGGTCTGGTGAGTTTGGGAGTCGTGTGTGAAATACACCTTTGCATGGGTTTACATATCGTGCTTTTGATTACACGCGTCGGTGGCCGAGAAATATTCAAAAGTACGATGACTAAAAATTCATAAAAGTGAAAGGTGATGGCGTCTTCGCTGATGTTAAGTGAACTTATTTTATTTTCGTTAAAGGTGTAAAGGAATTGCTTAAACTACTTATGCAATGGAACTTACTCGCCGTTTACGAGTGTTTTACTATTACTCAAACAATTATATTTGTTATATAAGTTCCCCCTTCATGCTCATATCCTACACTTAAGATGTATGTTTATCTTAATTATCATAAGCAAGAACCTCTTTACCACCACCAAATTACTAAGTACAGGAAACAAATTGAATTAGTGCAACAATATTTAAGTTTAGAATTCGAGATCATTTAGCATTATATTGTAATCCTTTCCAAATCATGTACACTCCCACGTGCCACTCAACCCTTTAGTATGTATCGCAAACGTAGATTAAAGTATGCATACATTTTACTACTACTATAAGCCAGAAATATTTTGAATTTTCCCCTCACTTGAGAAGTAAAAGCTTCTTAAATCTCCAAATTTTACTCTCAACTTATTGAACGTGTAGAACACACAGAAGTGAGAAAAAACTGGAGCCTCTTGGTTGATTATTCAATTGGCATTAACCCTGACACGCTGGCTGGTCCACTTGACTTAAACTGGCAGATCATAACAGTCAAAAATCACTTTTTCTGACACACACACACACACTTGGAAGAAATTTTCTTCAAACAATATTTATTGCTGTGAAGTGTCTTTGAGTACATCACCCATTCAGCTTTTCCTGGTGCATTCTTACAATAAGATTTGCGTTGTAAAATTGTTATCCTTATCACAAAGAAAATATGCATACAACGCATCAAGTTCAAAAACCAAATAATTTTGATTAAGCGAGTGAAGCATTGACAGTAGAATTTGTTTATATTATGCATGCAGCAAACAAAAAATTGGATTGTGGGATCAGTGCATTCGCCTGTCATAAAATTTTCATCTTTTTATGCACTACTGCATCTTTTATATGGACATTTATTGCTTTGACTGAAACGATTTCTTTTGGTTGAGTTGAGCAAGTAAACTACGTAGGTATACCTACAACCAAGCGCAGAAGGAAGCTTTCTGTACATAGTATCGAATAGGGAAATATGAAGCAAGCTCACAAACTTGTAAAAAAAGTGTTGATTCGACAGACATTCACATTGCTGACTGACTGGAAAGTACAGGAATAGCACTTTGAAAAAGAGTTTTCGGGGAAGGCTGTGCTTTTATATAAAAGCAAACAGTCCTGATAAGATTACCCAGAGCCTGAAAATATTCTCTGGTTGAGCAGACTGTGAATCAAAATGTTTACATTTCTTGGTGTTTCCTTCCTGAGATTACTTTACGTTTACCAAGGTTATCTAATGACACTGTCGTTGCTTTCATGGCACCTGGTGTTTATGTTCATGGTACTCATATCACCTTTTAATCCTGTCTCTCAAAAGGTAAAATGAATAAACCAAAACCATCCGGCCAGAGGCAACAAATTGAGCCGTCCCTTGTAACGGCATAAAGCAACCTCATGTCGTATCGTATCATAATCCGTGGCTAATGGATAAAGAATTTTTCCCTGAGCAAACATTTTATTAATACATTTCATTGCGTCCTTTTAAGATTACTTTACTTGTACTGTTTACTCAAGAAACAGACTTTGGGCAATGTCAAGGAACAAATATAATATATTGCATTTTGTTCATTACCGTTTTTTGGGAAATAGATAACAAAGGTTGAATGTTGGATGTCGGTTTTATCACAGGTGATTGCTTCGTTTGCATCTGATATCAGTGTGTGATGTAAACCAAGACGAAATAGAAGTGCAAGGCGTAAAGTTACGTTACTGAATGTCAATGTTTCGAGAGTGTTGGCTCCACACTTTGGGTTTATAATGAAGCGTTTCCAGAGAGAAAAAACTTTCCTCATTTTTCATAATATGCAAGTCTGATGCAAAGAAAATGTACGCACTTTTGAATAATGGTTCACAATAAGTCTTAGAAAAGCTCAAGTGAAGTAACTAAATTTGTATAAAGTCCATGCTGCACTTATTATTCCTGTCAAAATTTAGGAGGGTGGGATCCACTTGTACTGATTTACGGACGTAGGAAGTGAAATATTTTGATAAACGCACTCAACCGGAATGTATCTAGAATTTTAAGGGCAGTTACGTACTGACGTATGAAATTTTTTGGACATAACAATACCATTACATCCATATAATCATATTAGTATAGATTCCGTAAAAACACTGCAATGCAATATAATTTGATCTCAACGAAAGAAATTTTTCCATGTTACTTGAAATATGAGCATGGAGTCTGCTTTTGAAACGTTTTTTTACTGCAGTTAAATAGTTAATATAAACAATGTTCTCGGTGGGATGCAATTTTATGCAAAAAGGAGCAATTTACAAGGAATTTAGGTTGAAGTACCCAAAGTCGTGATCTTGTTTATAATTTATTACCTACAGCATAGCATCTTTGATTTTTACAATGCCTGACCTTATACCGTTAGACAAAGGACGGGATTAATATTTTATTACTAGAAGGTCATCCGTACATTCCTATAAATACCAACAGAGTGAGAATCAAAGACTTGAAAAACCGGGACTAAGCTCAAGCAAACGGTACCTCAGGTGTTCCTGATATTCTAAACCAAATTCAATTCTTGGTTTGTTTTTCTTTCCTGATGGAAAAAAATTCCATAGCACAGTGCACACCATCACTGATGAAAAGTATATGGCCCACCTCACTCCTCAGGATACCTCATGCATGCTTCTTGATTTGAACACGATGTCTGGTATTTTTTTAGTGAATCATGTTAACCAGCATGGGAACTTTGAACATATTATGGATTATGGATACTTGCTCCTTGTGTGAGATGCATTAAACGGCATGTATCCACATATAGTGCCTTTTATGACCGATAAAAATCCTGACTATGCGCTTCCCAAATTGACCCCTTATGTTACTCAATGTGAAATGTTAATGACGCTTCACAAAAGTGAAAAAGAACCGCAGTCGTAGGAATGGTACTTGAATACTTTCCGAACGTTATTCTTAGCACTATTACTTCATGGTTGTTACAAAATACTTTCTAAAAACTCATTCCTCCTTTCATCCTAGTCCTAACTTGGATCACCGTTGTTGTTCGCTTACATTTTTACATATTTTATGCGTGCTTTTTGATGCCGATGATTGGAAACCACTATGTTATTCTAAAGAGCGGAAAGGAATGATAAGGATTTCTGGTTCCACTTAAATGAACGGCTAAACTATTATTACCCGTCATTACATTCTTGTGTTTTAGATATAATTGTTTTCTCTGTCGTTGAAGAGGGTGACTTGAAAAGGGTTCATTAACACACCCACAGCCGCATAAGGTACTTAAAGATTTTAATTTTTTAACAGGGATGTCGTTAACGACAGTCAGTGAAATACAATTTTCATTTGATTTGTAGAATGACTCATGTCTCTAACTTGCGCAATAGGGAAAGGGATATTGATAAGGAATGGCGGCAGAGTCACAAGAATAAACGATACACTGACGTAACCTAACAATTTTTTGTTAATGTTTGCAGTTCTTTGTACAACTGTAAATGAGCGGGAGCGGGATAAAAACAAAATTCTCATCCTGTGATTTTTGAATATTTCACAGCTCACTATTAAAAAGTATCGAAATACAAGAACATTTTTCATAAAAATAAAATGGAATATTTCTTCTCAAATCTATATTAGAAATGAACAATTATCATATTGTTAATATGCATTAACTTTCAACCTTTTTGAGAGCCACACTTGAAATATGAATAGGTTTAAGTTTTTTATGAGTGAGTACTCATTTGACAAAAAGGGTAACCGAACCAACCAAACAACAGTTTTTTTATCGTTGGTCATTGCACTAACAGTGTTAGAAACCTATTAAGGAAGTACACAAATTAGAATAATGCTCCACAAGTTCATGTATACATAAGCTCACATAATCATATCTTGACACAATCATAATGAAATACAGAGTTATTACATCCTGATTGCAGTGAACACAAACATGAGAATTTTTTTCACTCAACTTATGATTAGGATTTGCTGCTTATGCCTATAACCATAATGTTGTTATAAGAACTACAGAGAGTCGTACAAAAGGGTTAAGACGACGCGACAGAGGAGAGGATAAAGAAATAGCTATAAAAATTCCAGCAGAGATTAAGGAATGGAGATTTATATCTTTTGTCAAGCCATTTCCCATGACAAAATGTTTTTTAACCATATACACCAAATGAACCATTCGTTGTTCGACTTTTTAATGTGTTTGTGTATGTTTGTGACTGTTTTGACTTTCAGGGAGCAAGAAAAGGGTCGTAAAATTTATTTGCGAAAAACATTTTAAACATACATCGCATAGTCGCATTTCTGGAGAAATTTTACACTTAAAAACCCAAATGCGGAATGCTTTGTATTGAAAAACTAATTTTGCAATGGCAACTGTGTGAGAAATTAACCTCATGTGTATTTTCATTTCCAATATTAATGGATTTCTGTTTTCTTGTAGGTTTGATGAACCATTTGAAATATTTGCTTTGCTTGAATGTGTCAATGGCAAGCTTTATATTTTTACTTGGTTTATTATACATTGCATGAACAACCGGAGGAAATAATAATATTGTAAAAAAAATACGCATACATACGAGTCCCAGACTCTTGTTCCCTATACGGTAAACCTTTGTTGTTTTTTGTTTTGTTTCAATTTTTCATGAGCCATCTGCTCTCAATAATGCAATAGAAATGGAAGCTGCTTTACGTTTGCTGCACACAAGGGAAAGTTTTGATGCAGCTTTGTTGAAGTAGTAAGCTTCTTTTTTTTTGAACTGTAAGCAATCATTGATGTCGACATGGTGGCGGTGATGCTTTAGACTTTTGGAACCTTGAAAACATTTTGTGATTCAGTTGACATTGTATGGATACAGTAAAGCTTTGTTGTTTATGTTTTGGAGAAAATGTAGGGCGTAGTCTTGAAAAGCACACCAGTCTAGTAGCTGATTATCCATTCCTGTAGGTGATTATGACCATGATGGATACGGTTAGTTCAACTTCCAGAGGCTTCAGTTTCCCTCTCCAAATTTTCCTTTTCATATTTTTTTTGAGAGATGTACTTACTATTGACTGTTTCTCTGCCTTCACAATACAATGTTGCTATGATCATTTGTGTTTTGTTGATGATTTTCTAAGATTGCTGAGTTAGATTTAGGCATAAAAGAACTTAGGGGGTTGGAATTAAAATGTGAACTGAATACCGAATCACATGCGTTCAATGAACAAATAGTAAAGTTTTTTAATACTTAGGTATACGAATCGGAAGTAATATAATGGTTAATTACATGGTGATCGTTTATGGAGTTACGGGTAAAATACACTTGAATGTTTTGAAAAAAGTTGTACGAACGCTGGCGAGGCTGGTTTGTGGCCTAAAAAAATATGATAGTGTCTCAAGAAAAATGTTCGTGGAATTAGAATGGCTATTGCCTGAAGAATTGTGTTACTTCAAAAGCTTATGTACCATGTATAAACACAAAGAATTAGATGAGGTGGAACATTTTAAGGATTATTTTATAAAGAAGTCTAAAAATGGATGTGACACGCGCGACAATAATAAATATTTGTATACTTTTAGCCCGAAGGCAGAGAGTGGACGGCGGAGTTTTCAGTATAGAGTGGTTGCAGCATGGAATAGGCTTCCCATTGGTGTAAAAAATGCTACTTCATACAAAGATTTTAGATGTAAACTTAAAAAATTCTTGATTGAAAAATGTTTAAGTAATGTAAAATGATATGACAAATTGGTACTATTGATTAACTAATGTAAATTATTGTTTTGACTCAAATTATAAAATGTTTTCAAACCAAATTAATTGTATTAAGAAAATTGTTGATTGATGATTAATATGCTCGCTTAGCGAGGTGTCATCAGTTTGTTTAATATGGACTTGAACTATCAAATTCGAATAAAGTGGACCCCAATAATAATAATAATAATAATGCACATTTTCTGCAAGTAATAGGGTGTTGCCTTGTGGGTGTTTGCATGGATTTTTTACTCATAATATTTCATTTAAGTAACGAGCATACAAACCTTTACCTAAAAGCCCAACAACCAGCCATATTTTCTGCATTGGTAGTACTAAAATCTTGACTTGACAGACAAGTCACGTTAACCTGTACCTTCAACGTTTAACTGTACCGACTACAATTAAAAACTTCCTGTAATGAGCAAAATGTGTCAGGGGAAGGTATTATTTTAAATTGTTAAACAAAATGCTTCAACAAATTAAGCGATGATTCGCCTCCAAGGCAGACAAGTGAAAAACACGTGCAGTAGCCCAACCTTTTTGATGTCACGCATTCCTCCATGTTATAAAAGTTTTTTTACCAACAATATTTACATAATAAGAAATTATATGGTACAAGAAATATACATCAGCTTCTTTTAAAAGGTACAAAATCAATCGTATTTTTGAAGGTTTTCGTAAGCTCAACATTTTATTTTTTTGTGTTAAGCTGAAAAGTGTTATTGAAGAAATGATGTATGTTTAATTTTTTGATTCATGTACATTTCACTTTTTCCTGTATTATGATTTAGTCAATCTTATTTCATATGCTCAATGCAGGAAAAATATTAATGTGGGTTTTTTTATCCAAAATCTTGTGCTTCGTCTGATGCATATAGAGAGTAATGCGAAGGTCGTCTATAAAACCAGTTTGAAATATCTGTCCAAATGTTCCTTCAACCCGATTCCTTCCAAGAGGAACGGAAAGAAATGCATCATCATATGTACATTTTAAACTTGCATATAAATGTTTCATAGTTGATAGCGTTTAATTCATATTCAAAGTTATTCTTCCTTTACAGTCAAGACGCATAAGTATGGTAATCCCTTTTTGTAACCATTTGCTCTCGTGTTGTTGTATCTCACTCCACAACGTGATCATGTAGTGGACGGGACATTGTGAGCGAAAGCCATTTCACGATTAAGGCTAGTAATTGTCGTTTTCATCAGACGAGCTCTTATACCGTTTGCTGTCATCTTGACGTAGACAGGCAGGGTAAGGTGAAAAGAGATAAAAATCAAACTTTTTTTATATATGGGCTCCAATGATGACGACGACGATGATGATTTTTATTATAAATCTGATTGGTGTTCAATAGAGGCCGAAAAAGTCAACAGGTACTCAGCATAATATCGTATTTGAATTATATATGGATGGATGAAACGTTCACAAGGTTAGTTAGTGTACTTTATAAAATGTGCCATAAAAAAGTCATTCAGGAGACAGATCCTCATTCCATTTAACTACTGGGATTCCCTCCCAGTCTATTCAACTCCAGTGAAGTAACTAAACTGGCCAACCAATCAACTCCCTAAACTTGGTCGTCTTCCAGTTACACATAATATGTATGAGATGGTAAACAAACAGAAAATGTGAAATAAAAGTACAATTTTCAACAGAACATACATAATGTATGCATTCAAATGGGTTTCTGGTAATAATGTCAGTAGGATGAAAACATGTAATTTAAATGGAAGAATGCAACACAACTTGAATGTGATGCAAATGCAGCATATAAATCAGTATGCAAATAGTTCGTCCACCTTCCCACACTTCTTATTTTGGTAGAATCAGTCAACTCACCATGCATCAACTTTGCATGCTGATGAGAAAGCAGTTAAGGAAAGTGATTGCATTTGCCATATCTGTGCCCCCTTTTAAAGTGAATTTATGGTGGAACCGAAGAATGCGTGCGATGATGGCGAAGAAATAATGTGCTTAATGCATCTTAAGTAAAAAACAAAGTTTATTGGAATTATTATGAGCCTGTAAACTGTTTTCAGCCCTTGTTCTAAATTAAGTTACATCAGCCTTGTATGAAAAGTAAATAGCATAATGCATTGTGTTGTGATGAAATGGGAGTTCATTCAAATGGGATTTCATGAAAGAAAAATGTTCGTTGAAAAATTGAATGAATGAATGAATACTTGTACAACTCGGCAATTAATCCAGGAAGTACTGGAAACTTGACATTTACAACTCATGTACACAATTTTTAAGTTTGTGATTACATCAAAGGATTTTTTTGTGCTGAAATTGTAAGATTGCATAACACGCGTCCATCCCTCAGTTGTTGAAATTGTTTGGGGGATACAAATAAAATCATAGGACAATCACAATCACTCATTGAATTTTGCATGGGCAACCATATATAGTTTATGTTGTATAATATGGTTGTTTACAACGTCTCAAGCTGCAACCACACTGTTTAGGAAGAGGAAGGAGTGAGTAGTGTGGAGACGACGAGAAAGTTTTGTATGAGGCTCAACTTAACCTCAACGTACATTCTTCGAGACACAAAACTGGCTTCATGTTTCAACTTCAACACCCACTCCTTCAACCGTTGTTTTTGTTTGCTTAAATTGAGCCACCGTCTGTCTTGTCGTCTTTTTCAACATCACCCATCGATAATGTTCGTGTGTGTGTACACAATAGAAACCACGACGATTTTGCAATTGGGATGCTGTGTTCTGTTCTCTGTTCATTCCCAAATAAGATGAAAAAATTCCAACTATAACTTGCAAGCGTGTGCATAGGTAATATGAAGCTTTATGTAAGCATGTATTCGTGTTTCCTCGCCACTTCTCCTGGAAATGAGAATTAGAGAGGTAGGGAGAGAGGAAGGAAGGAACGAATTATCTATTCAAATTCTTGATGTGATCACCATATCATTCTTGTAATGGTATGCAAATAAGCAAAGAATGAGCTCTTACCACCAATATTTTATCAACCAACATCCTTTTCATTTCTTTTGTTTGCCACACTGTCGCTTATTATCCACAACCCCATTGTTACGGTGGGACTTGTATAAATAAATGGGAATAGCTCATTCATTGAGTATACAGCTGATTTTCAAAACCCGTAATTATCTTAAGCATTTGCTGAGAATGGTGTACACCAACGCATCATCAGTTTTAAAGACATGATGTTCGTTTGCGTATTCCAGGAAGTTTAAACTTTTGACCTAATGAAGCTTCAATAGAGATTGCCTTTTATGATAAAAATCTTCAGTATTTTACACATCGCGCTTTGTTAAAATTCACACAAATTGATTTATTCAAATTAATGCAAGCAAAAAACTAAAACACTGACCAATTACAGAGCTGAGAAATACAGGGCAATTAATTTCCCATGTCGATATGAAAATGATGAATTGATTTTTTTCTTCCTAGCTGTTAGCAATGGGTAGAAAAATTAACTTCAGTAAAATACTTTATTTCTTCGTCCGATGATTCAACAAGTATTGGAGAAAATAGGACACAGGGTTTTCTATATCCCTGCTTTAAGGATTGTTGATTAGCTGACGCATAATTTGTTCTTCATATGATCACCTTGGTTTTACTTTTTCAAGGGAGGTCAAAAACAAGAACGATGTTCATAGAAATTGGGAAGTTCATGAAATTTCCATGATGAAGTCGACGGCAAACCAAGTTCAGTGTCAGTTCTAATGTGGGTAACGCCTAAGATTGTAATTATTATTTTCAATGTGATGAGCAGAAAACAAAGTACGACATGCTCTGAGCATGAGCTTCTCTATCCGTCGTAGAAAACAGAAAAAGGGAGAGAAAAGGATGCTTGATGCAAACAGTGAACGAACCTTGGTTTAACCACAAAATGTGGAAATGAACAAGAATGCATAACAAAATAACAACAACTATGTTATCAAGTGTCAGGCTTTGGTTAAGAATGGTCCATCCAATTTTATGTATACAAGCATACATACTCCAACTCTAAGCAGTTTCATTTCGACTCTCTCAATCATTCTAGATGAAATCTATTGTTCATGCACATAACATCCATATTATGCACACTCATCTTTAAAACTACAAGCATCCACCAAATAATTTTTATCCTCGATAAGTAGGCATGCTTGGTATATATAAAACAAACGTAATGGTAGAAACACATTGACTCTCCTAAAAAACCCTTTCCTTATTTTTCCAGTTTAGGTACATTATTAAATAGTATTAAGTTGTACTCTTCCTAATGCATTTCCAATTGCAACGGTCTCAGGCAAATGTTGCGTATTATAATGAGCGAACCAATGTTTCAATTCATAAATATAATTATATGAAGAGAGCACAATGATAGGAAGTTGGTAAAAAGGGGAAATGCATATTATGAATTTCGGCTAAACATCAACGTTACATTAAGTTCATCCATCCCTGCCCAACCTTCCAATTACCAGTCATTTAGTTGTCATGTAGAAGTTCATCGTCATTATGATGAGCGTGATCTTTGAAGATTTATTCTCACGCAGTCTGGACAAGAGTGCATGAAAATGATATGATGTGTCTTGATGAAAATGGGAGAGAGAGAGATGATGATGACGAAACTCGAGAAATAATTTAAACTGAACGTAGATTTAAACGAAACGTGATTCTATAAAGCATTTCAATTCGAATAATAAAATGAAAAAATGATAACATGATAAAAAAAATTAGATAAACGAGAAAACTCCCCAAAACAGCTATGGGTATCTTGTTCATAACTAATGATTTTTATTTTCCTTGTTGATTACAGGATTTTGGTGGGAGCCCCTCTAGGTCAAAATCTTCAGCCGCAAACAAACCGCTCTGGAGCTTTGTTCAAGTGCCCAATTACCAGCTACGAGGGTGACTGCCAGCAAGTTATTACAGATGGAAAACGAGGTAAACCATAAACTGGATTTTGATCGATACAACCAATTTAATTACTTGAGTAACAATTTAAATGCTTGTCCCAAAGTTTCACGAAGTGGAAAGCATAGCTACCTCATAATATTACAGATATTTTAATCTTTATATCATACAGTTATCCTAAATTGTAGTTAGATTTCACATTTAATTTACAACAACCGCAGATTTGAATATAAAAATTGTATGGTATAATAATTACCTCGACAAAATATCCAACGTAACCGAACTTCTTAAGGAGAAAAGCTATTTATGTGATACGAAGGATTCGACAGTAGATTTACAGACGATTAGTCATCAATGGATAACCGAAGAACAGACTTCCAATATTATTATTTCTTTTTTCTATTCACAGTAACATAAAATTGAATATCTTTATAATTTCTTTCATTTACATGTATCTTTATATTATATGTTTAACTCACATTAATTAATCAAGTTCACTTACTTTCAGAGTCGCAAAAGATAGCTGTCCAATATTAAACTTTATGTTAATTAATTGTCTAACCTGTTAAAAATTTCACGACATTTTTTGTATAACATGAAGTTAAGTAATGGATATGGTGAGTAAGGATGCTAACTGTCATGTCAACAACGTATCCAAAACTGATTTTTAATCCACAGAAAATTTTCAACATCTCAATAATTTTCAGATCATTGTTTGTTTACTCATTTTTGTGTGTAGATCCGTCCACGGGTTTTTACGATGATCGATGTAAGTTGTTTCAACTGTAGGTAAACTTATTGTCATCATTTCGGTATTTTGTTTTTGCGTATCTCTTTCTCTTTTCCTGGTCGTTTCTTTATCTCATTGTAACTGTAAATGTAGTTAAGCACTCAAGTAGTTTTAGTAGAGTTGATACACTTTTCCCCGTTTCTCCCTTTCTCTTTTTCTGCACATCTCTACATCGTTATCATCTTGTGATACAGATTGCCCTTTTTTGTAGTAGCTCCTTTTTGCACTACTTTTTTTGGCACTCAATGAATGTTATGAGCTGTTTTGCGTTTACGCCTGGTTATTTATAAATCTGAATATAAAGCCTTTTTCTGTTGCTCTATATTGTTCTGTTCGCTTTGAAACATTTTTGTAAGTGCACTTTTTTTCTCAGCCCATTGGTGGTGGTGGTGTTTTTTTTTTGGAAATTGGTAATGTTGCCATATTAACATGGTATTAATTTGCATGGTTGGTAGATGTTTTTTTTGAAAACGTTTTTGTGAAAAGTGATTTTTGAAACATATTTTTTGTATCAATCAAGCCATGTCTTTTTTGTTCACTGAAATATTGATTATTTCATAACACTGACAACTAATACCACGAGCTTTACTAGTGACACGCTTTTGACAATGTTGTTTTTGCATTTTGTTTTTGACATTTTTGGTCCATACTTTTTGTTGACTCTGACACAATTTTAGTCATAAGGTCAACCGTATTTATTTAATTAGTATGGGGTCTTAGTTTAAGTAAATATTTTTGCATGAGTTTTTATGTACATATATTTTGTAAGTACTTGCCTAACCATTTTGCATGATCAGTGCATGGTGATTAAATTTACTCACACATATTTAACAAGCGAATATCGTCTTGTTGCTTAATTCTTGCCATTTCTCCTTTTGATGATAGTTGGTTTAAGACTTGACTCAATAATTTTTTGTGAACCATTTGTGGTTATGTGATATGCAGTGGACACAACAAATCGTCATGAACAATGATCTGTTGGATTTTCGTGAATAACTTTACCCCCAAATATATTTATGGACTTCACAATGAAATCTTTTAAACTGTTGAAGTACATATGACATTTGAAGTGCCCCTGCAAGTGCTTCAAAACATGGTAAAGGCAGGTGTAAATAGGTATATGAACAAAGCTGTTTGGAAACTAAAATTTCAGTTCAATTTGAACGGGGGCGAATGAAAATGCTATGCTTAAGAGGGTTTGGTATTTTGGGTACTGGGTTGGTTGAGGTTGGGAGAAAATTACAGCGTTGGTGAATTGGTGTGTAAATAAATAAATATGTAAAAAATGCGATAAATAATATGATGGAAGCAGACATATTTGGCAGTAGTAAATTACAAGAAACCACTAATTAACATGAAAAGTTGCAGGAAGTTCGGGAGAAAATTTGCAACTGCAAACTGCCGTCGGTACTCGAAACCTGATTGTTAAATAATGCGTCAGAAAGTCGGCTGTAGATTTGTATTTAATAGAAACTGTAGCGCACATCCCATATAGCGAGTTGGGTAAACGTAAACATTACTCAAATGTTGTCAGAGCCAGTAGAGCAACTCACTTATCATCGACTGCCAAAAGTTAATGCAAATCAAGTACATTACTCAAATTAATAGGAGATACAAATGCACGGATCATGTTTGTATCAAAAACATTAAAAGTGAGAAACCGTTCAAGATCCTATTATCATTTAAAGTGGAGGAAAAAATCAACAAAGAAAGCAGATATATTCCATGTTAGTCCGTTCAGTGGCTTCATTAGATTTGAATTTAAATATTAGATTTGTTGAATTGCATTTAAAAATGGATTGATTTGAGGAGGCCAGTTTACAGTTTTTGCTTACAATGAACTACCTAGTTTCCGTACCTCTGAAGTCTTCACAGATAACCCGACACCAACTTTTATATTTTACAATGGTTTGCTTGGATGCTTGCTGGAAGCACGGGGGGTGTTTGCTCTGCCTGAATTTTGTACAGTACTAACTTAAAGAGTGTAAAAATCAAAGATGTGATGAGGAAAGGGTTACGGTTATTTGATGTTAGGGAAAAAATGTAGCTATTACCGCTGTAATGAGAGTGCTTTTAAATGGTTACATGTTTAATGGTTGGGTGGCTATGATAGCAAACTGGAAAATTCACCTTTAGTTCGACCTATTTTTTTTGTTTCCTTGTTGACCGTATCATTTCATTGAAGAAGGACAAACACATTTTTTTACCTGTGCGTGAAAATACATTGAAATCCTACTCAAAGTTCAATTTAATTGTACACAGTACCAACACCAACTTACATACGCTACGTCCAGCTTGATGATTTGACGTAAACTGATGAATACTCTTGTACATGTAAATATGAATGATCCAACCCTTTCCCCCACAACAAAACTTTTTTAGCTTAAGACGATGGGACCTACATGTGAGATTTACAGGTTGTTCGCCGTTTCCTTAGAATTGGACCTATGATTTCTTTACTTGCGAGAGAGTACCTTTTAAAAATGTTTTGCCGTTGTTAATTTTAAGAAATAACATTGCAACTCCTAATGCAAAAATATGTTGACTGCATGGCATAATATATATACTTATATTAATGTTCAATTTTCACAAAAATGTTTTGATTGCAAAAAAAATTGATGGAATTTGGTGTGATGAAATATTAGATGTATTTTAGAGATATGGTTATGTTTAATGTTTTTATTTAAAAAAGAATTCTTGGAATGCGCTACAGAATGGGAATGAAACATTTGAATTTTTATGCTTGCACAAATTCTGCCAAGCACCCTTTCTTCGTTGTTATTCTTTTTTGCATCGTGTGTGTCCATTTCCAATTGCACATGAAACTAATTGCATGGTTCAATGTAAATCCAATAGTTATGGAGCAGAATGAGCTGTCACCTCCTTTGGATGATGAGCTGAAGGATGGCCAGTGGATGGGTGTTAATGTTCGCAGCCAAGGTCCAGGGCGGAAAGTCATGGTAATAATGTTGGATGCTTTTTAGAGCTATTTAGTTAATAATTTTAGAAATATTGCACCAAGTTTTTAAAAAATATTTAAGGATTGAATTTGCATACAAAAATATTAGGTGGAATTTTTTATCCACAAATGTTTCGTTTTTAGCAGACAGGGAAATGCTGGCATGTTTTTTACAAGGAATTATAAAACCCTTCTTTCCAAATAAACATGGTTTCTGACGTCCATGACACCCCACTTTTATGTATTTTCACAGTTGCTAGTTATGTGACAGACGGATGAGTGTAATGATACTGTTCTTAAAGTGACAGGAGAAGGTACTTTTTTCAACAGCAAATTCGCAACACATGCAGACTCTTTTGCAAGAATGCAATGTCACACAGACACGCCGCTACCACCTACCATGCAATTTCATACGCACCCAAAAAGTACTTTTACGCATGGCTTCAAAGAATTTCAAGTTGACAATCAACAATCGTTCGATGTCCTTTTTATGTGTCTAGATTTTATGAAGTGAAGAAATATTAGCACTAGCTAAAAGCTTTCAGAACCACTTTATCGGTGGTCCTAGGACACTTTTGTAAGTGGAATGTCATATAAGTGACATCACTCCAACTGGGATTAGTATTATTATTGCAAAAAATGTTGTCACTCCGGTTACATTTCCTGCATTTATGCACAGACACATGCATACATACATAGTTGAGCTAAATTATAATAAAGATGAGCGTTAAGAGTAAAAAAATCATGACTGCATCCTTCTTTTACGTCATTCACAGTAAATAGAAAACTTCATCCATGTTGTCGCATTAAAGATCAAACAAAAAAGCTGCTTTCATGAGTGTTGTGGAGTAACTGTATTTCATTTTATTAGCATTTCTCATAATCCTCCAAAGTCTAAAGTCCAAACGTTGTGTGTATTTTGTGTAGGTTTGTGCACATCGATATGTCAATCAAGGGAAGGATTTTCGTTGGGGCCTAGGTCTTTGTCACTTCCTCACACAATACCTTGAATACGACCAGACGTTGGAGCCTTGCAGGAACAAAGTACGTCGTGCTCTGGAAGACTATGGCTTCTGTCAAGCTGGCACATCAGCGGATTTACTGGAGGATGACACAGCCTTGATGGGAGCACCAGGTGCGTATACATGCAGAGGGATGGTGTTTGGAATTTCTGTATCAGATGACTACCTAAACAAAGACAGGAATCACTACCACACACCACTTCTTGAGAATAGTCCAATTGACAAATACAGCTACTTAGGAATGTCCGTGTCTGGTGGTAAATTTTTTGGGGATCACTACTCATACGTTGCTGGGGCTCCCAAAGCTGCCCTGGGATCTGGACAAGTTTTCTTTTTTACTAAGGTAAAGGGACTGCATGACTGCAGTCTTCTAAATAATACATACCACCATCGTGATGCTATCAAATGTCATATCTGTTCATCATAAGAGTAAGGATGTTACGTGCTAGATAAAAACATCCCAAAGTAGATTTATCTATAAAAAGAGAAATGCCTGAACGGGCCAACAAAACCATCATGCAGATACATTTTATACAAATTATGCGTTTTAAACTTTCTTCTTCCCATTTTTTTTGTCTGTTTGAGCAAACATGATATGTTGACAAATTTCAGGGTGGTGATCAAGGAAGTTTACAAGTTGTGGGATTTCTCACCGGTGAAGGCTTTGCTTTTAGCTATGGATATGAGCTCGCAACCCTGGATATAAATGGTGACAAGTGAGTTATTTTCTTGTTGATGTTGTCTCAAATATGAGCTTTCATATTTTACTTCAAGCTGAGACAGTATATTTAAAAAAAACTCTATAGCACGCTTGCATTTTTGGTATAGGTATATAAATATGATCTCATCTTCAAATCAGAATTAGGCTTTGTAACTAAGCAATGCATGGAATAAGTCTTTGTATGCAGCAAAGATGTAAAACGCCTTTCCGTTAAATATATTATGATCCTGGGGTGTACCTACATGAGCAAGCTTAGTTTTCATGAACTGTTTTATTTAACCCAAGTTATCATGCAATAATATGTACCTGTCTCCGCTGTAGTAAAACGGACTTGGTGGTTGGCGCTCCATTTTACATGGACTCAAAGGAGGCTGGTGGTGCTGCGTATGTCTACATTAATGACAACGGATTTCGGCCAGACCATCCCTACGTGCGACTGACAGGAACCAGGGAATCAAGATTTGGGCTGGCATTATCATCTGCTGGCGACTTGAACAGAGATGGATATGATGACCTTGCCGTAGGTGCACCATACTCTTTTGATGGATCTGGAGCTGTTTACATTTACCTTGGGTCCAAAGATGGCATTATTCGTGAGCCTTCTCAGGTATAATTAATGCCAATTATTGTCATGAGCTTGCTCTCTAGCTACAATCAAGCTTCAGCTTCAGAGGATAGATTTCTCAGTAAAATGTTTAAATAAAAAATTATGAATTTTTTTGAAGGTGATCAAAGGGGACCAGTATGTTCCAAAGATGTTGACGTTTGGCTATTCCCTAAGCGGTGGGACGGATTTGGATAGGAATGAATACCCAGATTTACTTGTTGGTGCATACGATTCTGATGCTGTGGTATTGTTACGTGCTCGTCCTATCATAGACGTTGTAACTAATGTATATGGAAATCTTTCAAATATTGACCCGAATGGTCATGGATGTACTGAGTTTCCCACTTCCAATCAAACTTGGTAAATAAATCCCTAGATGTAACAATTGCTAAATCTGAAACTATATGTTTGTCATGTAACATCACATAATATGTAATATTTCTTGGCTCAATAGTTTCAGTTTCATTGCCTGCTTTGAAATCACTGGGATCTCACAAGTAAAAGCAACATCCTTAAGAGTAGAATACCGTATTGAAGCTGAAACGTTTGTTGACGGGAAAAAGTTTTCCCGTGTTGCATTTTTCAATGGACGTAGAGATCGGCCTCAAGTTGTAAACCAGACGGTAACAATAAGAAGAACCGGAACTTCAAATAAATATTGTTCGAATGAAACTGTTTTCCTTAAAGTAAGATTCATTTAAAGTGTAGTCAGATTCAGATTCCATGCAGAGAACAATCATGAGATTTATTTTTTTATTAATGTTTCTATAATTACAGGAGGGTACAAAAGACATTCAATCACCAATAGCTTTCAAACTTACATACACGCTAATCCAACGAGAACCAGAGTACATCCCAAACGCTTCCACATTACCAAACATACAAAATTATCCTATTCTTAACCAACAAGAGGCTTCCAAAGTGTTCCTAGCAAACTTTGAGAAAGATTGCGGGGAAAACGACCATTGTGAAAGTGATCTCTATGTAAATGCTGTCCCGGAATTAGATGAGACTGATGATTCTGGCCATTACCTCTTGGTGTTAGGACGGGACACTGTTTTTGTGCTCAACATATCCCTTGCCAATTTTGGAGAACCGGCATATGAAGCTGCACTGTATGTCTCTCATCCGAAATCCATGTCATATATTGGACAAGATGCTGAAGTATGTTACGCAAATATTTCCAACACTTTTTTTGAAAAAATAATAATCATTTCCATACTAATTTTTTTTAAATTTTGCATTGACTAGGGACAGAAAAAGGGGCTGGGTTGTACCCCATTCAACGCCAGTCTAGTTAGCTGTCCACTTGGAAATCCATACAAAAGGCATGCAGACTTTCGTTATCTCCGCCTCCGTTTTGATGCTGGAAACTTAAAGGATATTGAAACAAAACTTGAGTTTGAGGTGTGGGCCAATTCAACTTCCATTGATGATGATGAACAAAACAATCACAAAACTGTTACTGCAACAGTAATTAAAATGGCTGAGCTATCTATTGCGGGGTAATTTAAAGTTAATTTGTGCATATCGCAATCATTAATGTATTCATGTTACAATTTTTTAACATACAATGTACCTTTCTCATGCTTGATTTTAGAACTGGGGAACCTGAGAAACTATTTTATGTTTATGGGGGCAATGTGATCGGTGAGTCTGCAATTAAGTCACTAGCAGAAATCGGGCCAAGGGTAACCCACCAATACGAAGTTTGGAACGCTGGACCATGGAAAGCATCATATTTTAATGTTGATATATGGTGGCCACATCAAGTTGAAAATGGGAAATCTCAAGGAAAATGGTTGCTTTATCCTGAAGCTGCACCGGTACTAGATGGTGACGGCCAATGCTTTCTTCCAAATGATGTAACGGATATATTACATCTTCGAACTAAAAGAGAAACAGAAACAATAATAGCATCACAAAAAGAACTTGGACCAGATGGAAAATTTAAAACATACGTAGAAATGGTTAGTAGGAGACATATATATCCTTTTCATTTCAATGAATAATGAAACTGACAAGCGTACAACTAATTAATTTTTCCAATTTTTAGAATTGTGTTCGTGGTTCAGCCAAATGCTTTAGAATAGAATGTGTTATAAGAAACTTACTTCCTCGTGAATCTGCAGTCATTAAGATTCACTCTAGGTAACTACAAATTTTACATATCCATCACCATTTTTATGACAATTTAAAATTTAACACTTTGTTCATTAAAACATGAATGCTTATGATGGTTTTCTAGACTATGGAATGCCACGTTGGTAGAAGATTACCCTACAGTAGATGAAGTGAGAATTCGGTCCAAGGCCCAGATCAGAATTTCAGACGAAATCCGGCAGGATCCCGGAAATGATGTTGCACAAGCTTTAACAACGTGCTTTCCAGACCTTAAACTAAAGGTAGAGCTGGAAGGCATAGCATGGTGGATATATGCTGTATCCATTCTAGTAGGAATCATAGTATTAGCTCTTATCGTCTACTGTTTATATAAAACGGGATTCTTTAAAAGAAGACGTCCAGAACCGACGCACACTGCCAGAGTGTCTACTAGATCATAGTTTTGTTATTTCTTCAATAGAGCCATTGTTAACTGCTTTCTTTGTTGCATTCTCTGTACGTACTATACTTAAGCTAGATAGTAAACTATAATTATCAAGCCAGGTATGTTATCTACCATGAGTCATTGTTCTATACATACATTTTCCCAAATTCTCAGTTTTAAATTATTGTATATAAATACATACATACGTACTATCAACTGTGTCTTGTCTAGGTATGAAATAATGTTGACGAGTCATTGCCATTGCGACCTTTTTGCAGTTTGTTGAAACCTTAAGCACATTATTCCATTGGTTCAACATTAAAATTGTAGTCTACTACTTCCCTTCATGTTCTACTTAACTTACAAAGACTCTCGAACGAAAACATTTGTATTACGCATTTAAGAAAACAAATTTACATTGACCGATGGTTTGTAAATTACAAACATTATGCAACGAAGTTATTAATTAGCTATTTGAGATATAGTCCATATAATACTTACAATAATATGCAGTGGAAACCAAATTCAGTACACTTAGGATTAGCTCTTGTACTTAGAATACATAAATGTATTTCGTAGAAGTGGTGTAATTGATGAGCTATTGCTGGAGTTTTTTATAAATAAAATTGATAAGTATTTATGTCGGAAAATGACAACTTGCAACGATATATGCAGCTAAAAAGTATCATTGTTTATAAGTTAAATACTGTTTAATGTAACCTAATTTATTGTGTATCGAAGGATTCCAAAGTTAAAATTTCTTGTTGAACATTGTTTATTTTGTTAGATGTGTGTAGCAATATAACTAAGGCAGCTATGGCTACATTGCATTGTTACTGTGTTATAAAATTATTATTATTATTATTATTATTATTATTATTATTGATCAGAAAAATTACAAGGGACTGCAAGCAAAGTCTCAAAAAATTAGCTTTATAGTTATTGAAACATTTTCAAGTAGAGATGAGAAAAAAATGGCTATTGATGTTATTTAATTTTTAGAAAAATTGACAGCTTATGTTTATGTAGATTATGATTTAAAGAAAAAAATAACGTTTTCTCAAAGTTCACATTTACGGGATAAGTTGAATGCAATTATTTATGGTATTTGGAATGTGATGTTGAGCTTTTAAACAGTTGTTCCGAGATAAAAACGTGATCTTCATCTTATAGGAGATTTATATTACTATTACTTACTTATAAACTGTACAGTAAAGAGAAAAAAAGGAGCATCGTGTTGTAGTTGACTTGTGAATTTAGAGAGTCCTTTCACTTTAAAAAAAAGAAGGGTTCACACATGTGTTCGTGATGTTATACATAACATGGTAATAAAAATTATAATCTCACATTGTTTCAGTGATTATGTATGTCCGTAATGATTAAGCAAATGTGAGTACAGTACAATAATAAAATCGACAATTATCATGTTTCAATGTGGAAGTTTGAAAGTTTTTTTTTATCATGACGGAGACGACTTTAATGCGTTATAACGACTCATATTTAAGTACATCATACTAATACAAAAAGGCACATATATATATATATTTATGTATATGAATATCTTAACGCGTCGAGTAACAACTTTACATGGATATATAACATATTGTTGATAAATACAAAGGTTTCTATACAGACTTTTACAAAGTTCACAAATATTAACAAAGTCTTTTCATTTAAAAATATTAATTACACAATAAGGCACATCAGATTGTACAAACAGTCATTATATAGTAACGTTGAGTAAAATTGATTGAAAAGCAATTATTGTCATTGTCATAATTGATTGAAGATACGCGGCGTATCGTCCAAACGTAAGGTTAGCACTTTGACGATTTCTGGCTGTAACTTCCTAATGTCAATGGCAGCTTGGGTTTGACAGTGCCTGGAAAATATATCAACAGTTGTGAAAATTAAGCATTGTCCCACTTTAGTTTTGCTGTAAATCGTTATACGTACGTATTGTTATCTAGTTGCACTTACGTCGGGAAACAGACTGTGTGCCGTTGTGGATCTCCTCCCCTTCTTCTACTAAGTTTTCCTTACTTGACGTGAACACATTGTTGTTTTCTAGAGAGGATTTTGAAATGATTATCTCATTAGGGTTTCTTGCATTTGATGCGTGGTCTCCACTCGAAACGTTGGTAGTGGTATTATTGGAGTCGCCAGCGTTTCCTCTACGAGTGGCAAAGTACACTGCGGCAGCACTTTGTATCAGGTGGTTTTGAGCCATACTTGGGGAATAGCTGCCGTATTGAGAGTCAGTCAAGGATCTTCCATCCCCATCATCCCTCCTGGATAAATCACTTGGAGAACTTTTTGAGCTTGAACTAGTAGATTCTGCATCTCCATGAGTGGTAAGACCAACAAGGTTTAAGCTGATTGGTGTCACCTCAGCCGTTGTTACAAAAGTGCCACTACCACACTTTGGGATGGAACCAAGGCCCTTATTTTTCTGAACACTTTTGAGGGAAATTGGGTGGCCCAACTTTTTACTAGCTGCTTTTCCAAGGGAAACTGAATAGTTGCAGTCTGGAATGGTGTCGTCGGCGAGTGATAATTGGTCAAATGTGCTTAGAGTATCATCCATACTCATTCCTTCGGTGTCGCTTTGGTTACCTTTTTCAATTTGGCCCAAATTCAGTCGGTTTGTAAGAAGGAGTTTGGATAATGGAGGGGCAAGACCAAGTCCCATGTTTCGCTCATTGTATACATCTGTAATTTGTAGGTCACGGGTTACAGGTGGCTTACGAGGTGTTTTACCGGAATGTTCTTGTAGCTTGCTTTCAGTTGGTACATCTTCCTTCTCATTAATTTGTCCTTTGCTGTTAAACACAGTTCTGAGTTTGACCCATGGCTTATTGTCAATTCCTGGCCCATGAACTTTCATCGTGTTATCTCCACACGCTTCATTCATTTTCCAGGTTACCCTCTTTCCAGCAGCGGAGCCTGAAGATGCCTTTCCTGAACTCATTGTGTCAAATAATCCATTACCACGATTCATTGCTGGAATAATGAGATCCGAATCTGATCCAGCAGAGTCGAATCCAGAGAAAGAAGACACGGAGAGTGAGCTGGACAATCCTATGGCTAACAATGGGTCTACTCTGTTATTTACTGGGAGGGACGGTGCTTTCCTTCTGACTGTAGAAAGCCCATTTTCCCAGTCAGTCATTGAGCTACCACTGCTTGAGCTGTCGGCTCGTTTAACAGCAATGGAGGGATAGTTTCTTGGGCCACCACCGGAGCCCCTCATTGGAGGAATTGGGGGTCTGGAGGATGGTGAGGATGGTACAGCGTCAGGAAACTTGTGACTTGCTGGGTTGATAAAGTTAACTTCAAGATGATCTCTGCCTTTGGTGTCAATAGCTGTGTTGGTGTGACCATCTGGCTCACCTCTACTTCTCACGTAGCTTGTAAATGCGCCCTTTCCCATAGCTATTTGTTGTCTTACTGGAAGGTATACAGATTGCATGGAGGGAGCTACAGTTGGAACAACTTCACATAATTCTTCAGTGCCAAGTTCTAAACTCTCCAGGGACAAACTACGATCAAAGGAGCCCCTGTCGTCGTTTCCATCTGTTTGAGTATCTGCAGAGAAACCAATCAGTTGAGTAAAAATAGCCAAGAAATATTTTAGTACAAAGTTCTTTAAGAATCTGAAAATACTTACCAAATAAAGCCAAGGTTGCTTGCAAGGCAAGCTGAAGCATTCTCAGGCTGACATGCTTGCCTACACTCAGAATCACTTCGTTTTCTCCCACTTCGATCAAGTCGAATCCTACAAAAATTTAATTTTAATTTACATTAGACAAACTGAATTCAACGTAAAGGGAATGGAAACGGATTAAGTTTAAAATGCTATATTTACCTAGAGCAGCAAGTAATTCGTGACAACCAGCAATTCCCCATAGCTTCACATTGATTCTCACTTCAACCTTATCTTTCTCCAAGTCTTTTGTAGCCATTTCAGCAATTGCTTGTCGAAGAATAGAAATCACGTCATCGCCCGCCTCCGGTGTCGATAGCAATTTAGACAGTGCATTTACTGATGGACCAGACAATCCTACAGAACAACGTATTTTACATGAATTTAAGGCATTCAAACAAATTCTTTGTTGCATTAGCACACATAAAAATGACCAATGAATTTACCAAGTAAAGCTTGCAAGCTAGCACTACACTTGACCAGCCTCTCCCCTGGATCACATTGGGGGAAGAAAACAGCTGCCGGGAGGCCATTTGAAGCAGGTTCAAAGCGGAATCCAACCGACATAAGGATTTCTTTCCATCCTGATGCACTCCCTACTTTGTTCTCAATACTTTGCTGCGTTGTATACATAGCGTTCTTTTGGCCAGTGTTAATTCGTTGAAGAGACTTTTCGACCTAAGAAAAAAAAATTGCATGCAAACATTACATTTCATGCTAGTATTCATACGCCTCAATTTTGCCATTATCCTTAATCACCCCCATCATATCATATCATCAAAGTCTTTTTGTACTTACTAGATGTAAAGTAACTCTAAGAGCATCGCGTGATCTCTCTGGAACCTTGAGTAGGTCCCATATCGCCTGACTGGTCATCGCCACTTTATTTGACAACTGAACATCGGATCCAACCAACAAATAGCCAGACCAATTAGCTGGATGAGCAAACTGTTTCGTGTGTTGAACTGTGAGCATTGCCTCCGTCACTGCGTGACTTGCTTTGGATCCTTGCAACAGGGATGAGTACAAAGTTCTAAAGAAAATCTTGGACGCTGTCTCAGGCACCGGCCACAACGTAAGGATGACAGCCATAGCACCAGCAGCAAGTAAGGCTTTGCAGAGAGCTATAATACTTTCCGAATTAGCAAGTCCATGTCTGTCTCTAGTATGACAGGAGCTGAGGACGACAAGTTTAGCATTCAGTCTTAATTTCAATATGTCTGCAGCAGTCAACAAGTACTCGGAGAAAGCTGGACTATCTCCTTGCCCCGAAGACTCTGTGGAGCTACCATCGGATGTGCTGCCTGAACTCTTTGACATGGATGTTTCCCCCTTGTCCACGTTTCCAGGAGAAAGCACTATTGCACTGAGTTTCCACGAAATGTGGGTTGCAAAATGAATACATTCCGCATTGGAGATTTGTTGAAGAATATTTTCCTTTGTCGCATATGACCCCAGTATTGGGTCACATTGTAGGATTTCACCAACCATTTTAGCTTCACTTTCAGCCCTTGGTATCTCCTCCCATCCCCACTGATCCATGATGTCAGAGGGAAGTGCTGGACTACCAATAATTAACGGCACACTGGAAGATTTTGGTTTACTTTTGTGACCATTCCGTAACGAACTAATGGCAGGGGTGATGATGAGTTTGAACTTTTCACAAAGATACTCCTCATTTGTGCAACTTCTCAATATTGGGAATGGCACGAGGAGTAAGTCAGTCTCAAGGACGAGTATTAACTCTTTAAAGCAGGTCTTGTCTAAAACACCAAGTTCCTCTTCAAACGGGGCAATGAGCATTTGATATAGAGAACGTAAGCAAGATGGGCCTTGCCATGAGCTACGCCGAGATCGGGTGGAGCCAGGTCGACTTGCTGGAGTACTTTTGACACTACCTGTAGCACTACCAACACTGAACAAACTTGACAAACTGTAACTACTACAGTTGAAACGGTGGTTGCGACTGACCATCCGCAAGAAACCAGTCTTATCATTGTCTTGATTTAGCTTATCTCCCAACTCCTCCAAGTGTTGCGACCACAAGTCAGTGCCTTCATTTTCACACTGGCCGTCCGTCAACGAGAGATTTTTGGAGCTTCCGGAAGTGCTAAAGTCGATACCCAAAGCGTCCCTTGTTCCGTCAATGTAACGTTTCAGTAATGCTCCCATACTTGTGACTACATCTCCGTCATTGCCTTCGTCATCCGTGTTTATGCATGACTCGTTGAATTTTACAATACCTGGAAATATAAAAATAATAAGATTGATTGTAGAAAAATATTTAGTAGCACGAAGAAACGATAAGGAACTTGGTGTCAGCATTTACATTTACCTCTCTCGGGAATCAACAGCCAAGAGTACAGGTACCCTCCAATTGCACTGAAGTACAGCACAGCCGCCCTGTGTCTATTGACTCGCTGAACTAACAAGTCAACACTGTTAATGAGATTTATAGGAGTGTTTGAGCTACTTAAGGGGTCATTGAACAGTTTGAGCCCTCCTGCATATTCTTTGTGACTATTTGGCAGCGTCGTGTTGGCAATCGTGCGACATTTCTCGGCAAAGAGCAATGCCAGATCTGTTCTTCCAAGGGAAACTAGGATTCTTTGGAGTGCGTGAAAGGAGGCAATTTGACGATCAAACAGGTGCAAGTAATACTCTGAGCTGGTGCCTCGAGTGGATAAGCGTATGTTTTCCAACAGGTCTGTAGATTTTTCTAGGTGGGCCAAGGCGGATTCCAAATCTCCATGTCGCCACAAGGCCAACCCTAAAAAATGTCGGACTTTAGCTTCCTCCTCTTTGGCATCTGATTTCTCAAATATTTGAAGCCCTTGCTGAAGATAAGCTACAGCTTGGATATTATTTCCTAGTGCGTGATGAATTCGCCCTGTTAAATAAATATTATTACATTTCCCATTAAATATCTGATAATGCTATCCAATTTCAGGTTTCCCTTAAAAGTGAATATTAGTAGAAGGAGCCTTACCTATATGACTGAAAGCAACGGCTTTTGTTACTTCACCATCGATTTGGTTTGCAGCATTGAGATGATACTCTTGATACAAGAGAGCTTGATCAAAGTTTCCTAGAGATTCATAAGTCATTCCGAGGTTGTTGTAGGCTCTCGCTTTCCCTTCCGTTGACTCAAGCTCCTGAGAAATTCCCAGATCTGCCTCATGATATTGCAAGGCTTCTGAATGATTTCCCATCATGTGGAATGTTTTTCCTAAAAAGGATAAAGCTGACGCTTCCTGGTGCCTATCAGTCTCTTTAACAATATTTAACTGCTGCTGAAAACAGCTAATGGCTTGATCAAAATGACCAAGCTCCAACTGCTCCTGACCAATATCTCCATACGCACTTGCACGAAGATGGGACGAGTCATCACTATCGTTTGATGTAAGATTGATAACGGAGAGTCGTTTCTCAAAGTACATGAGTGCAGTGGCAGCATTCCCCACAGCTTTATGAGCTAACCCTAGTGCACGGTAAGTTCTTTCTTGGTCACGACAACTTGGTGTTTTCAATGAGATTTGGAGGGAACGCTCATGGCACCTTATCGCCTCTTCGTAGTCATGTAAAGCATTAAAACAATCACCAAGATTCCCATACGCCCTTCCCTTCTCAACTAAGACCAACATGGCCATTTTTGAGTTGGGGGACATGAGGGCTTCTAACACTGATATTTGAAGTTCGAAGAATGTGACGCCTTCTTCATAACTGCAAATGTTCATTCTTGCAATGCCCAAGTTTCCATAGGCTTGTGCTTCCGTCATCGCATCTTTCAAATCCTTGGCTCGTTCCAGCATCTCTTCGTAGCATTTGATGGCACTTGTGTAATTTCCAAGGGACATGTGAACAGCACCGAGATTCCCATGGGCTCTACATTCACCCCGTAAATCGTTGATTTCTTGAAGGATAGTTAGTTCCTGTAAATAAAATAAGATATTTGAATAACATTAGTTAAAATGTTGATTAAGTTTGTATCACTGAATTTACTGGATATTATTATTTTGAAACTTTACCTGCGTGTGAAAACCCAACGCTCGATCATATCTTTTGGTGACCCTGTACGCAGCACCAAGGGAACCATAAGCAGCCGCCTCTTGTACTTTATCTCCATTTGCTTTTGCTAGGAGCACTTGCTTCTGGTAAATTTTGATAGATTCATCTGGCTTCCGCATTCTCAAGAACACAGTTCCAATATTGCCTAACGCTCGATATTTACTTTGCACATCTTTGGTGGAGTGAGCCATGGCGAGAAAGAATTTCTGGCATTCAAGCGCAGTATCCACACTTCCTAGGGCGAGGTGAGTGAGTCCCAAGTTACAGTATGCTTTGGCAATATCCGTCTTATTTTGTAGTTCTTTGGCAATAGCTAAGTCTTGGTCATAGTAGCGGACGGCCTCTTTGAAATTTCCGAGGGAGTAGTGAGCATAGCCAAGGAAGTGACAAGCTTTTCCTTCTCCTTCTACATCACTTAGCTCTTGAGACAGCATGAGATAATTCTCATAGAAGGGAATGGCTTGAGAGAAATCTCCGTGAGAACTGTGACAGTTGCCGAGATTAAGAAGAGCACATGCCTCACCAGACGTGTCCTTCAGCTCTCTTGAAATGTTCAAGTGACTATGATAATGGACTAGGGCCTTCTCATACATTCCAAGAGCTTGATATGCCACAGCCAAATTACCATGAGTGGACGCTTCTGAACTCCTGTCGTTTACCTCCTTGGAGATGGCCAGCTCTTGTTTATGATATTTTATAGCTTGCTCATATAGCCCCATAGCGTTATACGCATTTCCAATATTACCATAAGCTCTCCCCATGCCTGCCCTGTCACGAAGACTAATGGCCAGGTTCAGGTGAGCTTGATGTAACTTGAGAGCTGCGTCATGGTCCCCGAGTAGTTGAAAAACAATCCCAAGGTTCGAACAAGCTCTCGCTTCTGCCACTTTGTCTTTGGTACTGAGCGCCATGTCCAATTGTTTTTCATGCCACATTTTTGCCATCATGTAGTCCCCCATACAGCGGGCTGCATGACCTAGCCCAGCATATGCCCTCACCTCAATATTCTTATCCCGTAAATCTTGAGCTATCTTCAGCACGTGGTTGTGGAATGTGATGGCTTGCTCGAAATTCCTTCTGTAGTGATACGAAGACCCTAAATTACTGTAGGCTCGTGCCTCCTCCACCTTGTTCTGGAGTTGCTTGGCCATCCTCAAGTGTTCCATGTGACAATCGATCGCATTATCGAAATCCCCCATTACCAAGTAGACAGCGCCGACATTACCAATTTCTCTCGCTTCCTGCAGGAGATCTCCCATCTGTTTCAGCAATTGGACACACTGTTTGTGGGACGCTAGTGCGTTGGCATAGTCTCCTACTGCGGTGTATACATGACCTAAAAAAATCAAGTCCAATGCATTATAAAACAGAATTAAAACCAGATAGACTTTTATTTCCTATGAGCTTTATAGCTCTCCTTGTTTCCTATTCTTTATATATATAGCAAAAACGTGAAAGGAGGAATCTCTCTTCTTCTTAATTGGAAGACAGCTCTTGTCAAATTCCTAGCACTCAATTCATGCCGACCAACCATTTATGGGAGAGACACATGACAATGAAAACATGTAGTTTGCATTGCATTCATAATAGCCAATGACAAATAATAAACGTTCTAAATGGCCAATTCGGAGTAATAAGAGACAAGTCAAATAGGTATATTAAAGGCACCTACGAACTACTGAAATTGTATGGGATTGAAGAGATTCCTCCTCGTTAGCAAAACCAAGCCAAAACTATCGATAAATTAGTATGTGGGCTTACAAAAGTACACCCATCATATCACCATTAGTAGTAGTATCCATTTGGATTATGGCATAAACTTACCTAGGCTAGTTAGAGCTGACGCAGCAGCATGAGTATCTTTGCATTTCATGGCGAGCACTAATTGGTATCGGTGAGATGTCAAGGCATCTTTATAGTTTGCCTTGGAGAAGTAAGCTGAGCCTAGATTCCCATGTGCTCTGCACTCTCCAGTTACATCTCCAAGTGACTTTGAAACTGCCAAGTCTTGTTGCATGTAACTTATGGCCTGAAAAATAGTTAACAACAAATACAAAAAAAATTAATTACAACGCATATTTTACCAAACCATTTTGCTAGTTGCTGTCATGAATTTATTGAATTCTTAACTCATTTTCGTGCTTCACGCAATAAATTAAGTATATATGCTCTTTGCACATAAAGAGCTAGTAATTATGAGCTGGGTTCTCTTCTCTTTGTTGACTAATTTAGTATTTCTGTCTTTTCCTCTACTTCACAATGGGTTTGTGAGAGTGTGTGAGTGGATAACCCAACACTTGGTTGCAAGAAAACATCGTAAACCTATTTTATGACCATTATGACTTCAAAAAAATCACCAGAAGAATATTACAGACCGGTTGACCAGTAACAACAGCAATTGGGAGATGCTCAACAGATATCTTTTCAGATCGTCATTCATATACTCGCCAATTGAGTAAAAAGTCTATACCTTCTTTGTAGATAAACCATTCGTTTGTGTACATGCATATATGAGAGTAATTGTGACATTGTTGCAATTAAGCTAAAACGAATATATAAGTGTGTAAGTGAACAAAGCTCAAATCGAACAAATGTTTTGCCTTTGTTGTATTCAATTTCCATGCTATGTTGCTACTTCATGACATGATATGACCCAAAATGTATCCTTTCCAATGAGACTATACTTTTTACACCTATATGCTATGCTTAATATTTACAATTTACAATGAGTATCATTACAGACTGAAGACTCGTAAAAAATCCAGAATCACGAGCCTCGTGTATTCAAAAACGTAGTAAATTATGACATCGTCAATTGCAAAAGTTTCATTCATTCATTCATTCATTTAGTTCATTCAGTACGCACTAGCCTACTCGTTACATATTTTCCATGTCAAACTTCCTCATTAGCATATCAGATTTATCTTGATGACCCTTGGATTGCTATCCAACTGTTTGCTCAACAAATTATTATTAAGAAATTATTATTAGCGTGAGGAAGAGAGAGAGTGTGTGTGTACATGGTTCAGTGCCGAAGAATCATTATTGCAATTAGCACCAGAGGCTCAGCTAAGCTTAGGCCTGACCAGGAAATTAGGCAAAGTTGACATTTTTCTGATTATGTTAAGAATTTTTTTACTTTTGAAATACTTTTTTTTTGTCTATTCTGCAGATTTTTAAATCGAATTAAAAATTAAATCACAAATTCAAAAATCAATTGAGGCACATGATCACATCCGTGTCATCCATGTGTGGGAAGGGGTGTTTTGATACGAATGTCACGAATATGGGGTTACTAAATTTTAATTGCTTGAACATCATTTATTTCATGGCTTGGTAAAAAAAATGCAGCTCTTGTTGAAATTGTTATGATGCATAATATTCTTTTGACTTAATACATAACATTCCTTACTTAACGTTAACATTCCATTGCATCGCTGCCATAACTCAACTAAAACATGGCTCTGTTCTGTCTATAGCTGTTTCTCTGCTGGGGGTATTCAGTGACTCATTTTCTGCTTTCATTTTGCTTTTGACTATCTACATACTTTTCTGTCATCTAAGATCTGATTTTTTTTTGAAAAGCGCATAAAATATGTGTCACGGTATAGGCATATCCGTCAGTGCTCATGATGAGTGGATCAACTTGTGGTTTCAAACTGAAGGTTTTTGTTTTGTCATCAACCATCGTTGGTTATAACTTACAACTAACGTTGCATTCTCAAGTTTCATAAAATATTTTATCTTTACATCATATTCCGCAAAACTGGATTACCTACACGTATTCACATTCATACAGAGTCCGCCATAAAATAACAGTGTGTTGAAATCGTGCAAAAAGGTAAAACGTGTTGTGTTGTGTGTGTTGTTTTGTTGAGCTGAAGGGGGAAGACTCAAGGACTCGACCATATTTTTTTGTTGTTGCCATCTTTAACATCTTTCCTATATCCCATGCAGTCATGAGAGATTTTTAATGTAAGTGTAAAATGTGGAACAGACAACAATATAAAAACAAAAACTTGAACATGAACAAGGCGACATGTTTATCTTAGATCATCTCATTACTTCCACTTTGGGCTTTTCAAGAATATTTAATATTGCTGCTTGACTTCAATGAAATTTGAACTAATAATCGTTCTCTTCATTTCATTTCATGTGAGGGGTTTTACACACACTCACTCACTCACACATAGTATATGCAACATATTTGCAAACAAGTTGATTCACTTCATTTCATGCAAAGCATGAATTGTAGAGCACACAAAAGCATAATGGGATGGGATCTTCTTAGTTTAGCTAGATAGTATTCACACTATCTGACTAAACTACTTTACTATTATCAACTATGCAGCAAAAAAAGAAGAGTTTGCTTATAAAGTGCAGTGCATAATAAGAGTCGCGAAATAAAATGCAATCTGATTTGACACGAGCGTTGGCAGCTGTAATTAACAGCCTGTCAACTGTACAATTATGTTTCCTCTACAAAAGATTAAAGTCCCCAACCATATGGGTATACCTAAACAGCAAACCAATGTCACATAACAGCGTCCACCTTTTAACTTTATCATCTGTACATATCATTAAATAGATCCTAAACAATGGCACCCAATCGCTCATAAAGGGTATTCACACAATACAGACCATGAATAAAAGCAAGATTTGGAATGAACAATTCGAAGAGTAAATGGAAAAGTTGCTCGTTTTGAGTGCCTCCCTGCTCTACTCATTCATGGTATGACGACGCAGTTCTGGTAATCAGTTTGAAGTCATTTTTTTACAACGCCACAAAAGACGGAGGATGAGTAACGATCATTTAGATGAATAACATTAATGACAGCGTCAATACAAGTAGTAGTGGCTTAAAGTAATCAGCTTCTTGTTGTACGCTTGAGATATTTTCAACTGTAAAAACTAATTGTTTGCTGGCTAGAAAGCTGAAGAAGATAAAATGCAATAAGTGAAGATGGGCTCAGAGACTGGATTGGTATTAACAACTTCTACTATCTGGGCTGCAATAACATTTTTATTACGTTGGGCATTTAAAAAAAATTAAGTGAATCTTAAACGATTCCTTTCTGTACTGTATCTTGTATCAGACAAGGGGAAAGAGAGACAATGCAATGCAATGATATGAATTTTAAAGGAATGAATCAAATCAGGAAAAGGGCCGATGTAAAAAAAAATAGAGTGCAATTATTATTCTGCAACAATTAAAGAATACGTTGCAAATATGCAAATTAAAATGAACCAAATAAAATGATAGAGATGAATTGGTGGATCATAAATAAAGTAGTCTCACTCCACTTTCGTTACTCAATTATTAGCATGTAAATTTGATGATGATTCCCACGACAGGTTTGTTGCGGTGCATGATAGGGCGGAAATTGAAATGTTGATTTCAAGACCATGAAAATTTAAGTTGACAGTAGTCATTAAGCCAAAGTGTGTGATATATATAGGTACGACAAGTTCTTCATTTTTTTTTGTTTTCCTTTACCGGCACCGGCATTCATATTAGTCTTTTTGAAGAGAACACCAACTAATCAGTATTCAAAGAGGCTAATGAACGATGGAATGCATTTAATAAATTCCATGTGCACTCAACGAAAGTGCGCTTAATATGCATCAGCCAACCTCACATGATGTGAGTAACCTAAAATCACTACCTTCCAGATGTCTAAAGCCGCCTAAAAATTCCAAGACTCATATTAGTAGCAGCAGCATTACAACAATGTTCTCCATAACATGTGATAAATAGGATAAGCGTGGAGTTGAGTATTCGTTCAAAGTCACACTACTCCGGCGGCAAATCCCCATCTGTAAAATGTTTAGTGGTGTTCTGACAACTGTAATTGTGCTAATCATTTCGGTCACTTCAAACATATTTTTTCAACAACAACAATAGGAGCAACACAATGCCAAACCCTGTGGAATCATGGTTGTTGTTGTTGTTGATGATGAGTGGTAAAGTAAGCTGGTGTGAGAGATTATATAAAAATGTAACTTTCATTTTAAAGTTTCTCAGAGCCCCTCAAGCAGTCCGATAGCGAGGACAAGTGTACTAAAAGGTTGGCATCGGCTCTAGTTCCTTGTAGGTGATTTTCCCTTTAATGTAGGTGGCAGCATTCATTACATTGCATATCACATGGCTCTGGTTTCTACTCAAGAGGATGTTACTTTGTATAATTTTGTCTCGCCGTTCTTCCCTCTGCTTCTCAAGAGTCAAAAGAGATTTACATGTGACTCTGCAGAGTGACCAGGTATTCCATAATAATATCTGGGTATGTTAGCATATATACATATATTAATGTATGATTGTTGGTCTTGTTATATCTATAAATGTGAGCAGGTCCGGCTAAAAAAAGTTGACTTTTCTTTTGACTTTCTTCCATTCCAATTCTATCCTTAGGGTCTCGCTCGTCTGTTAGCTTTTTGTGTGTGCTTGAGAAACGTAATCCTCAAAAGAATTGAAGAAGAACGTAGTAATCGACCAGGTGCTAATGTACCTATTGCAAGAGATGAAAAAGGCCGACCACTTAATGCAATCAGGAGTATGACAATTACAATTTTGAATATACTTTTGTGAGGTATGTATGGATCATGCAGTAGCAAGGATTGTAAACAGAAACACAGTAGCTTTTGAATAGATGTGTTATCTATGCCAGAGCAAACATGCAAAAAAAATGAAGGAGCAAACAAACGCAAACAAATTCAGTTCATCATATTATCATCATCAGCCCCATCATCTATCGATCTTTCATTCGTAGTAATAAAATGTGGTAACTAAAATATAAATATCATTTGTAAATTATGCATAGACCAAAACCAAACCATTTGTTTCCTTGCATAACTCATTTTTTTTCACTCAAGGATATTGCATTGCAACAACTTTCAAAAAATATGGTGTGTGGTGATGGCCACGTACTATAATTACGTATAAGTTGTTACCTTGTGTTGCATTTTAAATTTGTTGTATATATGTGTGATGTGTGCAACTGTCATTATTAAGAGCATATGACATAACATAACATAACATAACACAGCCTACCTTTTCAAGGGAGTTGAGAGCCCAATATGCTGAAGAAAGTGCAGAGTATACTGATCCCTTCAACTTGAGGTTGGCTGTCCCTATTTTGAGAGCACTCTCAAGAACCAAGACAGCCGGTGAATAGTTCCCTGCTGCCAGAAGTTCCTGACCAATCACGGATATCACCACGAATGAAGATTTCGACAACTTCATTGCACGTAACTGCTCGAATGTTGGCTCTAGTTTTCCTGCAAAGACATCAGAAAAAAAACAGACAAATTATTATTTTTTCATCCAAAAGAATTTAAATTTGTAGTCCATACAATCTTAACCAGATTCAATATATATATATGCATGTACCCATAAGGACCAAGTAGATGTGCTTGATTCAATACAATCTATAAAATCTTATGACATGCAAGAGACTATGTAGTGCTATGTACATAGCACATGCTAGGGTTATCATCATCACAGTTCAAGGAGATGCCGTGAAGTGGTTTCCAACTCATCGTCAGTTTAAAATAAAACCAGATGCATCAGTAATTGCCATTCATTATATATCATTGCATGATGATTATTACAATGATGAAAATGATGGTGGTGGTGTGATTATGTACTCATGATGAGAGGAAAAGAACAAGCAAAAATTCTTTCGTTTTTCTCCAGCCTACTTTTTTCTCTCAATTTCCACCTATTTTGATAGGCGATGCAAAGGGCCACTAGTTCTCCACAATTCGATATCCATACACATTTTCTATGCTATTGAAGAGACTCTCAAGAGTCCGTTTCTCCGGTTTTCATCATCCTCATCATCAGCTTATTAACTTTGAGGTTGGCTGGTTTGGTGAAGAGTCACCACCAGACAATATTATTGCTATTATTATTACCACTATTCTTATGTCTGCATGTCTGCGAGGTGCGGAATAGGATCGTCGCCGTAATTTTGTCAGTCATTTCTAGGCCTCATCATCATCATCATCATCATCATCACACAGATTTTCTATCATTACATTTTTTAACAAAACCAAACACATTATGACTTCTCTTACGTATTCACATCTTCGACTTCATTGTTAGAAATCCTATTTCTATTTCATATGGATGGTAAGTCTTATCATTTGCTCGTGAGTATATGTATAGTGCATTGCATCTGATTTTTTTGAAATAAAAAACTCGGCCGCATCTCAGAGCTTTTATAGCTTTCTGAAAGAGCAAGATGCAAGGCAATCATGCGACTCAAAAATTTTCCAGTCAAATTACAGACATGTAGGTATGCATGTCTCTGTGGGCTGTAATTATGACCGATTCTTTTTCTCTCATCCTTCTTTCTACCTGTGTTGACCTCCCATAATCTTAATATTTATGTGTGCAATTTTTTACCGGATGGTTAACCAACAGCGATAAAAATAGAATATGCTTAAGTATTCATTTTACTCATGTCATGCTTCAAAAGGTTCATGGTTTTTTTCTTCTAAGCATTCATTTTTTTATCGTTGAAGAGAAAAATACCTTTATGATTCTCCTACTCTTTTGTCCTCTTTTATCTAATTTTTATCATGGGCACAAGCTAAAAACAAGCAAATAAAATATGTTGGTCTCCTTTTATTACTCTTTTTTTTATATTTCGAGTCGTCGTAGTATACATTCCACAGGTGGACTTATTGTTCTTGCCCATTTATTTTCAGGTGAAACTCGAAGGGTGTATGGACTTTGAGGGCGGAGAAATGTTTCCATTTACGAAAAGTAACCCACCCAAATATTTAAGAAAAATTCTTGTGTCGCTTTTTTAATACTTTTGCCACAGAATCTCATGCTGTGTTTGCTCACTTACATGCTTGTTTGTTCGGAGTTTTTTTTATGTGCACACGCTGGAATAAGAAGATTCGTCCAGATGGGCTGTAACGTGAGTTACGTGGACCCGTGGCTCTTGCACACAGTTTCTTTCGTTTGCATGATTAAAATGCATATTTATCCTTAGATATTGGTGGTGTGGTAGGAATCTTGTAAGAATGGAAGGAACCCTAACAATCTCTTTCCTCAACTTAAAAGGAAATTTACCACCAGGTCATAAATATTGTGAAGCACATGGTGGACGTCATTATCTTGACTACTTACTTGGTACATTGGTCAAGTGTGGAAGTAATCCTGGATGCTGTATGTAGTTCACATTTATGTCAATGTACATTATCGGAAAGGATTTTTTAAACCTCATGCCATATTTTACATACATATATTTTACTCCTAATGATATAAAATCATTCATTTGACGTTTCAAAGCCATTGTTTTAAAAGAAGAGTTTAAAAATCAGCAAGTTATCGGTTACTTGATGACATTTTACCTAAAAAAAATCTCAAAATATCGTCATCCACAACTAATATTGAAGGACCAAAATGTAATGTTGTTGTCAGTGAAACTTTCTTTCCCGTGCTCTCATATAAAACTTCATAATAAGAGGATAAAGACAAATGTAAAGTGATGTAATGCACCTCTCCCTTCATTCTTTTCCCTGTGTAATTTTTTACACACAAGTTCAACAAAAACACTAGCTGGCATAACCACAAGCAAAAGGAGTAGAAGAGGTATTAAGAGCATGAGAGACAAAGCAACCTTCAACAACTTGACGATTCCACAACATAGGACCATAATAATAGACCTGAAATGATAATCACATTCCTTCAGACGATAAACGTAATGTAATATGTGCGCAGGGTTGACTACCCCTACCTTTCTTATAGTTAATGCATACATGCAGAACACTGCTAAGAACGATTTGAAATGCACCTTTTCTATATATATTTTAATGGATATACACTCATATTATATATATGTATATAACCAGGGCTTGCTTTTATGCTAGTCAAAGTCAGAGTCAGGCCTGCATAGCAGGTTTTTACACTTGATGTTTTTCTCTCTTGAAAAGAGGATTTTTAATGCGAGTTACATAGAGACTTGTTGAAAGCTCTGTTCAAACTGAGAATAAGATGGGCCTACTGCTGTTGCAGTTGCTTCTGTGGTTGCCATCCTTCTCAGAAACTCCGGTCTTCTCAAACTTATCCTCATTGAGCGTCTGCCTCACAGCAGTTTACGTTTTGCATTAGGTTGCATCGCTACCACACATTATTACCATCTTCCGTAGTTACTGTAATAGTATGATATGATGATGATGATGAAGCTGAAGCTCCCTTCAAAGTCGTTAGAGTCACTGTAGTCAATGCACATATGTATTATATACATATATGTTTGTCTATGTGGGCATCAAAAACATTTTTCATTTCCCGTGATAATACTACTACCATCCAATTTCTGCAGTAGGTAAAACACTTGGTCTTACCAAAGCTGCTGACGATCAGTATATATTTATGAGAGAGAGAGAGAGATGAAATAAATGCAATGCAGTTTAATATACGGCGTAAAATTACATGGGTTTATAAGGTGTATGCAATGCAATCACACTACACAATCCCTCAGCAATGTCAGTAACATGTTGGCCAGTAGTAGTCTGGTCAAAAAAAGGAGTAATAAGAGAGCACAGCAGACATTCTTTTTTTCTTCTTCTCCTTCTCAATCTTCCTCATCATCCTCAATGACAGCGCTCCACACCTGGTGTTGTATTTTATTTAATGCGTTAACACATTCTTACACACAGATAACATGCACTTGTAGTAGTGGATATATGTGCGTTGGCAATTTAATCACACTAAAAAGAATAGCTCTATATGCTCTCCCAAAACCATATCAACTTATGGTATCATCATCATCATCTTTTCTATATGCATCTCCACCACATCAATCTTACAATCGAGTGTAAATAACCAAATTGCAAACGGCCACAGATCAACGTTTTTTTGTTTTTCATCAACATACACATACTTTCCACCCTATAGGAATGAACAATGGTAGGCTAGGAACAGCCAAAAATTGAAGAAAGATCTGTCCTATGTGTACATTTAGTAGAATTATAAAATTTACACTACTCCCGTCTAAATAATTTTTCATTGGAAAACTTATGGGAAAATTGAGTTGATTTTTTTGGATGGGTTCAACCAGCCTGTTTTTGAGGAGTTTGAGAGGGATCACGTATCCTGATTTTATAGCGGGCCTCGCCGTATACGTTGAATGATGTTAATGAGTTGATGTGATGAAAAGATGTGGTGGCGAGGAAGAAAAATTCATAGGGACGAGATTGCAAAGAGAATAATATTTTGATGGCTTAGATAAACCAGGAAAATGGTTGACCCCATCACAAATATTAAGAATCCCCAATGAAACAGTAACAAGCAAACATGAAATTCTAGCAAGTAGCTGTTGTAGTGGAGCAATATACACATGTAGTTAGTTATGTTATGCATGTATGTATACATATATTCTAAGGGAGAAAAACAGTTGCAAGACCACATTTTCAGGCATTCATGTAACATTTTGCGTAAGTTTGCTGACATCATAGCATTAGACACATGCACATTCCTCTGCAATATTAAACCCTATTTCCTACAACAAAAAAGTTACTATCTACAAAAACACAACATAGTGTCGCCTGCACTAACAACGTTGTTTGCTCACTGCATCGGATTTTTTATCATATCGCTAATAAATGTTGATATAAGTGAGCAGTGAACTGCAACTTTTTTTTACTAACCTGTCTTTCAATAATCCGCATCCACAGTGAGCAGCGCAGCATACATTAAAAACAAATTCATATCAAGAAAAGAATGTAAGCATTTTAATATGCATGTATGTATGTATGTATGTATGCTGTTTATCCTATTGTAGCTAACCTCTGCAAGCATTCTTTTTGTATTGCGATGAGGATGGTGATGGCTGATGCAAACGAGAAAATTTTCAATGATAACTTCCTTCAATAAAAATGCACTTTGTTTTACATCAAGTTTGTTTTAGCGCTTGAGAAGAATGAACTGTAGATACAAAGTATTTTCTTTCCACAATAAAAATTATTATGATAATGTTGTAAATAATCATATATGACTTTACATTATCAACATTCTCATATTTATTAGTGCTCATATCACAGCTCATTTCTCTTTTGCTTCCTTGATAAACATGGATTGTGAAGTGGATGAGGTGCAATCCTGATTTGATTACGTTGTTGCTGGGTTTTTGCATGTCAATATTATTAATATTAATGTACATTTGAATTTTGTTGTGATACGATGGGCAGTGTGAGATTATACAGGTAAACATATCACGATAAATGATAAATAAGTAAGTAAAAGCATATTCTTTTGAAGTGCGATTTAGCACCTTGCTTTCATAATGTTAGACAATCAAACCAAAAACTATGGTAGGACTAGCCAGTGCCCACCTATTTTTTTTGGCATTTTAAAAAAAAAATGATACTTGATTATCTTCGTAGATATGCGCATAAAATTGTAACAAGTAAGAGGACGTTCTTCGTCCAAATCCCATAAATTAGGATAAGTGAATTGTTATATCTATGATGTAACTACAATGAAGGTGATGGGATATAAGGTATGCATTGTGATTTGTGATGCAAAACACTATGAAACATGTGAAGGCAGTCAGTGGTTTTTTTTTTGTTTTCTTACCTTTCAGTGGTGACTTTGTAGCTGCTTCCATTAGTCCACTTAGTAGTTGCCCGGACTTGGGATCTTCTGCCAAGCCGGCACTGAAAGCAGCAAGGGCGTCGGCATGCTTGCCAAGGCATTGTAGCGCAACACCTTGTCGGTAGTAAGCCTGCAATATAGGAAAATACTTTTTATATGTAGTTCATTTCATACACACATGTGTTCTTAATACTTTATGTGCACGTGGTTTACGGGCAAATAATCTGATACACAAGATTTTGTTTTTCGGAACACTTTGTTGCATCTCATTTGCCGTGAGCATATCCGGTTTAAACGACGAAATAAAATGTGAGTGGGAATAAATGATTTTGTCTATACCAACTTTAAACTTTCAAAAAATGACTGGTCTTTTGGGCAGAATGTATAATATTAAGGTTTGGTTGAGACATTGAATAATTTTTTTCCAAAAAAAAATCTACATCATAAATTATTCACAAGCATGCACATGTAAAAACAATTTTGTATGAATTAACTTGTTCATGTTAGCATAAAAATGAGGTATACATACCTTTGACCATTTTGGATTCAAGTCTCGTGCTTTCAAAGCATCTTGGAGAGCACGAGCAAATTGTCCTAATTTGATGTAGGCCGCGGATCGATTTGAATATAGGATATGATTGTCAGGATCAATCTTCAATGCCTCAGAATAGAGTGCGACGGCAGTTTGATAGTCTCCACTTTCGCATGATGCATTTGACTGTCGAACAATGTCTAGAAATATTTGTCTGCGCGACGCGGCCGTGTTGTTGCTTGATAATCGTGACATTGCAGACGATTCAGCGACCAAGTCTGCCTCAGAACCCCTCTTCTGATTACAGATTTCAACAATTCAATCCGAATAGTTTTTGTAATTGTTGAATATCATTGTTAGATTCAGTCGTCCAGTCGTAGCCACAAACCATGGTTCATCATTACACCATCATCATGATCGTCATCAACATCATCAGTGGCAGAAGTAGGAACAGGAGCATCATCATCATTACAAGACAGAATGGATGAACCGTCGCGTTGTATAATATGGGATGTGAGAGGGGAACATCGAACACAACACGAAAGATTCCACGAGGAGAGTAAACGCACGCAGGAAATTTTCAATGCGGCACGGCGCAATCGTAGAGTGGCATGTAGAAAAGTCAAACAGGAAAAAAACAATTTTGAGTTGTTAGTTTTCTTCTCAAAGGCTTTGTACAACCAAACGAAAAATATTTTCTCAGAATTACCACAAATACAAGCACTAACTGCTGAAAAAAAGTCAGGTATTTTAAAGCAAAGGAAAGCTAGACAAATATAATATAGGAAAAAAGAAGCAGATAGTTGAAATGTTGAAATGGCGAGGCTCTCAAACTGTTAACCGCAGTTCAATTCACTTTCATCAGGTGAAGGAGACATTGCATTGCGTTAGTTAGTGTTGTTTTGTTGCTACCAGCCTCCAATCCATCCCTATTATCTGCGGTGGTTGTATGAGGAGGATGATGATGAAACACCATTGTATTACAATGCTCCGCGTAGGATAGGAAACAAAGATGGGCAGGATGAAGAACTCTAGCAGCCACTTACCTCGTCTGCATGTACACATAATAATCACTACCATGGTACGCAGGCAGGTAGCAGAAAGGGAAGAGAAAAGAGTATATATACAGGGAAAACCAAGGAAAAGAAGGGTTTGTTGGGGTTGCCAACATAATAGAACTAGTTGGAGGAATGCATGTAATAGATGGTGTAATGGACGAGAAGGGAGATCTAAATTAGCATGTGGAGACAAAGAAAAGCAGGTGGAGTGGATCTAATGAGTACTTTGAGAATCTTAATCTGACTGAGTGCGTGTCTGACTGATGAGCTAGATAGAACTGGCTCCTTATTCCTTTTTGTAACTTTTTTCCCCTTCAATTTACTTCTAGTTTCTTTGGCCTTACTCACCAACATGTTACGGTTTCTCAATGAGAGTGGTTGTAGCTACGAGAATAAATTCCTGGTGGCTCAGATAATAAACAAAATCCGTGACCGAAAAGGAACTCGGATAAAATCAACCTTACAAGATGCTCTAACATTACAAAAAGGTAAAGGATTGTTTCAAATCTTCAAATGTACTTCCGTACTATTCCAAGGAAATGATTATTCACCATACAATATATCTACTATTTCTTCATAATTCAGGCTACTTCTGCTTAGACAAAAATGATTGTTCCAGACACTGACTCATTTCTTACTAATACTTGCATTCTGATTGATGGATTACCATTCATATATGAATGCATACTTTTCTCATAGTACGAATCCCAAGCACGGAGTGTATTTTTTAAATTCACATGCAGCATCTCCAACATTCAACTGGAACGACAGTCTTGAGCAATGACATTAAAATGAATGTGATCCATGAGTACTGAGTGGACTTCAGATTGCTTTGGTGTAGAAAAAATATTATCTTTTGGAAAGAAATGACATTAGCTAGTCGCACCATGATCATCATGGCTCCTAGTAGAACTGCAACTGCAATGTTGTCCCCATAAAATCCTTTATTCGTAGGAATCTGACTAAATGTTTCATTGATTCAATGCATTTAAAAAAGAAGAATCAGACTTAGAACTGGATTCAATATTTTATTTTCTCATTCCTGTAAGCAGAGTCTGTCTCACTCAAACTTGATGACAGTTCAAGCAAGCAAGTATTTCGAAAAGTATGTGTCAACTTTAAGTGATGTCAACGAAACATTAGACGATAAGTAGTATGAAGTTGACAAGCTCGTAGTTTTTATCATATTATTTTTGTACCTTGAATTCAGTGTTTGTGACAGTGTTGAGGAAAACCATTATCAGATGACTAGTTTGGAATCCCATTAAACAAGCTATTTTCAACAAAAGCTATATTTGTTACACAATATCTACATGCTTGTATGCATTAATACAGAGTCTCGAAGTTCCGGCATAATCTGGGATGACTAAGAGCAGTCTTGAATTCGAATGCATAAACAAAATAGGAAATGTTTGAGTGGGAGGAAGAAGGTTCTTTGCAGGTGTTTCAAGTAAAGTACATTACATTTATACTACTCGAGAGTAATCTCTTAAATATTATGTGACATGTGGATTGTACCAGCCTGCTATAAATCACTGATCCAGTGAATATTTTTGTTTTAGGTTATGAAAACAGTGACTAAATAAACCGGATGCTTTTTTTCTTTTTCTTATGCATGATTTACAAAACCGCTCGCCGTATTGTTTTAAAGAAGAGCTTTTCCAGAAGAAAGATTATTCAAACGTTTCTCCAGATAATTTAAGATTTATGGGAATGACTGACGAAAAAGAACAGCTTTTCCATGCTTTAACACGATTATGAATGACATTTTAAGCCACAATAATTAAGATGTGATGAAGAGCTTCAATACGTGCCGCCAAGTACTCGTATCCGGAACAAAACCTAATAATTTCTAAATATTTACGTGTGTACACTGTCCACACCATATGGCAATTCCTTTTTAATTTATTGTGGCATTACACAATATTATGGTTATCCAGCAAAAGGTCTTCTTGAACTCACATTTTGATGGCCCGCATTTTATATCAAGTATGCATTACCTTGTGCACACAACTTGAGTTGAAAATGGTGCTTACAATCTTATGAATAAAGAGGACCGCCTGATGACACGGTGACATTTTGGTGAGATACATAGTTTATGGGCCATTTCATGTGGTTTATTTAACTAAAAGCTTTCAACTAGTTTCATCCATTTAAATATTTACTCCAGGAAGATTAAAAGCTAAAGGCATAAATGCCAGTTTTAACAAACTCAGTCAAGTCACATCTTGAGCTCTGAGCCACGGACCCATTAGTCACGTCATCATGATCATTCAAGGCAAGTCTACCAACAATCCTTTTTCCAGCCATCCTCTACTTCGTTATCTCACTTGCATTACGAGCATCTCTGAATCATCGTCAGCATCAACTACTAAATTATTTTAGAGAGTGGTGCATATCTCATTGATGTGATGATGGCAATACCAAATATTAATGCACTTTATGAGCGTAGGATTTATTCATGACAAAATCATGATTTTGATTAGGTTAATGGTGTTTCTTTAAAAATTAATTCAGGCAGATATTACAATGCAGTATAGAATTGTAAGTATTTCATACAGTAACCCAATATGGCTTCGTTTTTATGAGACAAAGCGACATAGTCCTGAGGAGATGTAGTAAAATAAAAGTAAAACAGGTTCAGGCTCAGGCGTTGTCCAGTAAAACTGAACTGATTGCTTCACAACACACAACTGCAAACTCCTATTCCTTTTCATTGATAAATGAAATAGATTAGCCAGACTATTGTTGGAGATAAAACACTTTTAAAGTTTTTTATATACAAAACAGTTTTAGATAGATGCTAGTGAAAATATGCACTGTAATAGAAATAGCAAAGCTTTTTTGTCAACAAATTTAAGATCTTGAGACAATGCTGATGAGCTGCAAACAACTAACATTTCACAGATTTTTACTTGAATTTTATGAACAAAATATCAAACAACAATGTATAAAATTGTAATGCATTCCCCATTGAATTTTCTCTTTTGCCGAACCAATAATCTTTATGACATGTCTATAAAATGATATCAGGCAATATTGGAATGAAGCTTCCAAAAGATAATTACAGAGACGATACTCAATTGTGCATACGCTTGTGATAATGATAAAGGCGTCTTCTGCCGAAAAATGAAATTCTTTTGTTGAAAGTAAAACCTGAACTTGAATCAATTGGGATTGGTTTGATTTGAATATGGAAGTGAATATTGAAAGGTATTTAGGTAGTGGCAAAAGGATAACAAATTTTAGAAACGTAAAGGAAGCCTTTGACTTTTGTTTTTTTAGCAAAGCTGACGCGCGGTTGTTATGCAGATGATGATGATGCTATGCATAAATTGTAATTTAATCAACAGACTGGCACATTTGCACTTCACACTCCTTCAAGTTTCTATCCATATCTGATCTTATGTTGCTCCTCGGTAATAATAATGCTTTGGCAATATTAATCAATTAATCATGCACTTTTCTACACATATCAATGCAATAAACTAGTTTAGTTCCTAATATTTTGTATGCCATTTGCTAGTATGACAGCCTAATTTAATTTTTGATTGAATCGTTCAATTCGACAATTGGGAGCCTTATTGACATGTCAATATTTTATACTGACTTATTCTACCTTGTCGAATGCGTATTTGCATTTCATGATGAAAGTAATATTTCTTATCTACTCGTGGTCATTTTGAATGGCCAATTCACGTTAGCTTTTAAAGCATCAAAATTATATTGACGCGTCAAATTCACCATAAATTAATTTGTCTGACGTTAAGTATATTCCACTAATTGGTGACAGAGACAGCTAGATTATAAGGGATGGCGATGGTCAATGATTTGTCAGAAGAAAGTTAGCCAGCTAACAATGGAATTCTTTTTAAGTCTTTATCATTCCTTAATGAACATTGAAATCCTTGCTACAAACATTTTTTAATGTTACCATATAATATGCAAGACTTTTAAAAAATTCATCAACTTTCTGTATTTACACGCTGAATAAAACATTCACGTCATGAAAATTGAATTTAGACTTGAATATATATGATGTAGCTAAAATTATAGGTGTGTGTGTACAACCTAAGAAGCAAAAATAATTGTATATTATAATACATTGCTACTGCGCCATTCTTCGAAATAATTACTTCATCATTTGTGAATTCTAAATGTAAAAAATTCTCACGATCATGCCCTTCTCTTTGCTTATGAGAGCGAAATTACGACAAGTTGTGAAGTATTTTTTTAGTTGTCGATTTACTCTGATAGGCTGATTCGCTTAGTGCATTCCGATGTAGGTATGTCGAGCAAATTCTACTCAAATAGTTTCCAGCATGCACTACGCTGGAAGATTATGAACATTGAATACGTGTGCAATGCAGATTCAATGGTGGTATTGTATCTGTTGAAGAAAAGAATAAGACCAATACTCGGAAGAGAAGCTTGAAAAACGACCAAGGTTGCTCATGGTACATGAGAAAACCGCATGTGTTGTGGCTATATGTCAACTAGCCTTGTCTCATAAATGTAGCCGTCATTTTTATAATCTCACATAATATAATACTGTCGACTATTCACCAAGTCTGCATGTGTGCGCTCAACAACCCCGTAAAAACAATTTTGCCATCAAAAAACGGCATTAATTGAAAAAATGTCACAATAGAAATCTTAATTTACATAGCTACTTAAGCTTATCACACCATTACTCCTATCTCTCAACCAGAGCCACTTTGAAAACCAGTAGCCATCAAAAATCTTCATAACCATAAATGATAAAAATTTCGTGAGTTCGCCTTTCATTCTCTCTCGTTTTTTGACCATATGCTTGAGAGTAACATCCCGTTCCTATTCAAATTGAAGTTTTCTGGCATTTGTGCAAACAGAACCTATTATCAGCATTAAATTGTATTACAGTGAAATATACTCATGGATTATGATTGTGTGTTTACTCACTTATTCTCACAAACAAAATTTACGAAGCCAATTTGAGGAAATGATGATGTGACAATACAGTATAACTTGAATTAAAGTCGATTGTAATTTGACTTGATGGCTAACTTAATTGCAGTTTCAATAGCGGTAAAATATTACTCAACTTGGAGTTTCCTGACCAACCCTTTTTGCAAACTTTCAACACCAAAAACTGTCGTTGAAGAGATTGTTAATTCACCATTTCAAATGAGGTCCAGCTTTAATGTGCAACATCAGTGCATCTGTCATTGAAATTCCTCCGCCTCTCTATTGCTCCTTTGCTACAAGTTAGTCATACTTTACTAACGCTAACGATAAATAAGCGATGTTTTCTTGTGCAATTGTGATTTACACAGACAAGCCACCAAGTTCAATCATAAATATTCGTGATACAGGTAAAGATGAAGGGAAAAAATACGGACGAGAAAGAAATGACGGATAGCTGGTCGGAATGAACCAAGGCAATGGCCAGTTTCGGTATTTTGTTTGCACACGAGTTTTTGATATTCCACCACCACCACCATCATCGTTTCAGCTTCATCCATTACACAATGATGTTCAAGCAGGCAGAGCATCATCAACAGCGCAGCACAACGGTCTTTTCGTTCCTCATCATTATGTTTGTGTAGCTTGTATCCAACTTTCTGTCTAATTAATCTTTGCCAAGTTTGCACCCGCCTAGTCTTATTATTCATCGAGAAGGAAGACAACTCAAGTTCAAATGCCTTTTTGTTTTCTTCCTTTACAGTCGGTGCAGTATACCAACTAGGATTGAATCATGTAGCATTTTTGTCCTGCTTTATGATGCCTTCAAGTGATACAACTGAAGATGTGCCGATACTATTTCTCAAAGCAACAGACATTACCTCGTTACAATAAATTACTTTTGAGATCCTAACAAAACCATTAAACAGTGAGACTTCATCTAATATTCTATACTTGAGAAAATAATGTATACATGTCTCATTTGTTGATAAACTTGTAAAGTAAATTAAATTGTTTAATTTTAAATGCTGATTTTTTTTGTGTACCTACATATTTGACTCAGATTATGAATTCGACTAAAGATTTAAACACAAAGAAATTACAAATACAGCAAAGATTCTCTTAACATAAAAAATGGTATAAGCAAGCAAATTAAAAAACTTCGTGCAATTACATTAAACGTTCCAACCCAAAGGTAAACTAGGAAAAGCTTATTTATTTATACAAAAAAGCCCATGGAAAAAGCTTTTTGATGATGTATAAAGCAAACATAACATTGACATGCATATAAGTACAAGTCTCAATCAAAATCAATTTCATTTTAAAGAACAGCAATTACCTGACGATATAGTTCCATTTATTTCCAACATAGAATCAGTTTTCCAACCACAACTGAACATTGTACAATAGTTAAATACATACATATAACTTAATCACCAAATGAGACTTACAATTTGACTCATGCAAACAAACACAATAAACAAGGCAAATGGATCGTGCATGTAAATTACTTTGACATGTGTAAAAATTTGCAACAAACGCAACACTTCACCATATCATTATTCACGACTACAAGTAATGAAAAACACATAATATTGATATTGCATGCAAAATCAGAACTATTAAATTATTGCACAGTAAGTTTAAACCAACAAACATAAGTCAGATTACAATGTGACTTTTTTAAAAATTCAGATGTGTGTTTTGACGGAATCCTAAATAAAAACATTTACAACTTTGATTGTAAACACTGAATTGATGATAGTCAACTGCTTTAATTAACTTTTGTCTCTTATAGCTCAGGTCAAGCATTAAATTCTGAAAAGATATTTTATAATGATGATGCAGGTCGACGTTGGATTAGGAGCAACATTTTTACAGCAAATAGTAGTACGTTATAGTAGCTTTGCAGGATGTAAAAATCCATGGCATTCTTGTTCCTACACTACTTACCATGCCAGCACTTATTGATAACTGATGAACCAGTCAAGAAAACTTGTTGCATGATGTGAGGTGTTGCATACGGGAGGATACAATAGCAGTTCAAAAGTGTGTATGCATCTTCTACTCACAGGTATGCATATGTAATAATAATGCTATGTTGATAGGATAAAAAAAATTGTTTTCCACAATGCCCAACACACACACTCAGTCAGTTCTTGAGCTAAACATGCTTTCCTTCTCTCTCTTCTTCATCTTCTTCTTCGCAGTTCCCGTACAATGTAAAAGGTGGATGTATGTATGTATGTATCTTTGTTGTGCTTTTTATGTACAAGGGTGAACTGTGCAACAAAACATACTTAACTTTACAATGTCAGTTTATTAGTAAGCTTGCTCAGGCAAGATTATATTCATATGTGAGGAACGCACGATGACGGTTTTCTTATGCTCTCGGTGGAGTGAACCTCTCTCAGCATGTCTATCGTAGTAACCACTCACATTGCTGTCAGCCAGACCATTTATTTTACACTCATGTTATGTACTGCCTGATATTATAAGTGCATCAATTGTTGAATGTGTAACCACTGTACTTACAGCATGATTGCACTTTGATTTTTTTTCCTCTCGGCCATCTTTACCTGAGTAAGGTGTAATTACTTTCGTGGCAATGCAGAGACTGAGAGATAGAGAGGAGTCTTCTTTTCTTTTTCTTATGAGTATATCGCTATATATATTTAAGAAAACACATAACATTGATGGTAATGGCTGGCAATAGCTGCTGTGTGAATGTCAGCTCTAGCGTACAGATGCACTTGCTCCATTCCTTCGCGATATCCGTCAAGCATTCGTAAGTAACACAACATATGCCCTTTTCGATGACTTCGTGCATAGTCCATCGCGCTCCCATATTCAGCTTACAATTTTGCTACCATGTCTCATACAAACATCGCACAAATAATGTTTAAATGTGTATAATGCATCATAATAGTGAGGGAGAGAGACAGGGTTCTTAAGCTTAAAATGATGACATTTTGCTAGTTGCAGTGTGAATTCTCTCAACATGCAAAAAAAACTTATGCTGGTGTTAGTGTAAGCATGAGATCCATGGGTTGTTAAAAAGTGAATTATTTCTACCCTAAAAATGAATAAAACTGAAACTTCCAGGAGATGCTTTTGACATCTGTCACCGTAGTGGAATGAAATCAAACATCAGTTTTTTTAGTAGTTGAATATATTCACTCCAAAAATTCTCAGAAAAGATATGCCAGGTCGCAAGAATAAATGGTTATGCCAATCCAATCGCAATAAAGCATTGGATTAATGAATATTGAATAAAATGGAGCTTAAGATTCAGTCCACCCATGTGGGTAGATGGTAGCCTGTAGCTGTGATTAATTCCTTAAGTTTGACTAGAAAAGTTTTTGGTTATTTGAGATGCAATTATTTTCCCGTTTTCAAAGATTGTGATGTTTTCCTTCCATCTGGAACAATCGGATAGATGTAATTTGTACTTATGGGCATAAACCAGGTTATGTTGTGTTTTTCGAGGGTACGGCAGCAGTGAAGAAATCAGGAGACAATCATGTATATGAGGAAGGAGCTGCCTCCCGGCTATGAAAACCCATTTCATCTTGCCCACTTTTCCTTCAGGTTCTTTATCTCTCTCGCTCTCTGTTGTTCGTCAACGCGTATGTACAATAGGATGTAAAGGAATAAAAAATATTCTCTTAAACAAAAATCCGTGTACAAAGGAGTGTGACATGCAATGTAATGCATCTTTTGGCTTTGCCATGTTTTTAAACTTTGGATGGATTAGATTGTACCAGTGCAAGCAATGTGCTGAGGATGAGTTGCTGTTGATTTTTTTAGCGTGATCATTGTGTGTATACCTACAATAATAGTAGGAACATGCATACGTAGAAATCACATAATGCAAGAAGACGAAGAAAGATTATGGTTGTAACATAACGCGCATTTAGTGCATGGACCCTTACTTTACAACACAATACTTCTATGTATAATATGCGTATTGCATAAAAAGCTTCTGCATCATTGTTGTTCAGTTGTTACTATTAGCATTAATTTTTTCACAGTTTTACAGAGATCTCGCTTTCGCCGTGCTTGTAATCTCAGTGGTGGTATTATAAATGCTTTCGTACAGGCTCGGCAGGACTCCCTGGTTTTTCACTTGCCTTGTCTTCTCTTCCTCGACGGGATCTCCATTTTGCTTCTCATTCAAATTTAAATAACAGTCTTTTTATCTCCTTGTTCCTTGTCTTCGTACATACAGTCATTTTATAAAAGACTTCAATTTGCAAAAATCCCTTTTGTATGTCGTGCTACTCTTTTGTATTAGCACTATCGAAAGCTCATTAAGGGAAATAAATTGAATTTTTTTAACGTCTTGTTGAACAAACACTACGTTAGTATATTGCATCATATATAGAATGTACACTCAAGAGTTCAACCATTCATAACATCATATACATTACTCAATTTAAAAAGAACAATTTCTTTATTCAAGGACTTAACAATGCAGAAAATCGGTCCAGTTGTGAGAACAAATGTGTAACTACCCCCGAGACAAGAAATATGGTTTGATGCTAGTAATTCTTAAATTGAAATTATCTCCTATCTTGCATGGTACTTCTTCATGCACGACGATTTCAAAATGTTATCATCGATGTTTTATAATTTTCACACCATGAAACTTTTGCACACTTGGCTAGCATTGCGTGTGAGATGGTTAACTTATTGTTAGAGTTAGAAGGCAGTTCTTACTTTAATATGGAAAGGAAAGATTGTTAATGCGATATGCTGGTCGGCAAAGCAAATAAGTTGTTAAATAGTAATTTTTGCCTGTAACAATGTTTTAATTTAATTTATCTAATCGCATGTATGTAAGTGCCGTGAAGCGACTAAAACCTTTGTCTAGAATACATACCAGCAAGGGCTATAATGATACGCAACAACGACGATGGTAAACAATGTAGACATGAGTGGATATTAGGATGCGTTAAGCTGAATGAGCTATAAAATCTTAAATCATCTTTCTTTCCGGTTCTTCCCTCTGCTTGGTAAACATTTTTGCAAATGATGTAAACTTTGTAACAAATTCTATGAAAATTATTGTTTCAAGTAAACTGAAATGTAATCCGAATATTAAATTTTCTTCCACTTGTATTGAGAAATCTTCAATGGTATGCGTTTCCTCCACCCAACAACATTGAAATCCCAGATACAATTGCTTGCAAAAGGAAGAAATTCATAAATTGAATTTTTAAAGTGATACTATCCCTACAATAAGGGATTGGCTGAAGTAAAAAAAAAGTACATGGTAACAACAATAATATGCACCAACAGAGAAAGGAATTTTGCTTTGTAGTGGTGATTTACAACAGACTTGAAACAATAGCATTAAATGATAGACACCGACATTGTCATTAAAGTTGTACCCCCATACAATTACAACGGTGTCATTACTTTCAACTTTACCTTACCACTGCACTGTACTCCTTTATTAGCGGTTGAGCATTTGCAATTTCCCTTAATGCAAATTCTGCTTCTGTAATGATGACAGTTTTCTTTGTTGTGATTCAGTGCAGAGGCAATCTAAAGGACATTTACGGTGGGGAAAGTATACTCACATATTCAAGGAAAAAGAGGACACATATGAAAAATATGTTGCAAGTAGAGCTGTAAAAAATTGGAATTATATGTACCTATATAGTTTTAAAAAAGTTTTTAAAATTCTGCAGAATCGTATAATATGCAGAAGCTACGAACCACACAGTAGTTTACATAGCTTCTTTAATACCTTACAAATGATTATTAAATGTTTTAGTACCAATCCTTTTTAATTTAAAGAGTATAATAATTTATAGTATCCCCCCATTAAATTTTCTAACAATTAAAGAAATCAACAAGCAGTGTCAAAAACCTAAATTTTTTTGACTCATCCGATATTCATAAATTACAATACTCATAGCTAGTACAATCAAAACACAAGCCCATATATATAGTTAAACGTGCGAGATTTACGACAGGAAAAACAAGTTAAACCCCGGTAAACTTCTGCGAACATTAAGCAAATTACTTTCTTAACAAAATATGGCGGTCCCCTACGAGCAGGAAAAGTAGAAATGAAAAATGTGGTAAACCAGGTTTTGTATAGAGAAAAACATGCAGCATAGCAAAGATTGTTATGGATTTAACCATTTTATTATCCCTTCGAGCAAGGTGATACATACCAAACCAAAATGTAAAATACTGATCTCAAGTAGCAATATTAGGTCAGCTCATTAAATAAGCAATAATATCAGTTTCAAATTGAAGAACCAATGACAAAAAGTAATACAGTTAGAGTTAGATGACATTTTTTTCTTAATTTCTATCACACAATGACACGCAGAATGTTCACCACAACCATGCCCATGTGCATGAATGTAGGAAGAAATTTTTTGACAAACAGTCATGAAGGATAAAATGTATCCTGAATCACTTGTACTTTTAGAGGGTTATTGGCTTTCGATAACTGCCAGTTTGATTTGCCGTCAAATAATTCCAATTTAAGGCACGTACCAGCTCCTTATCGTTACATGCCATGCAGTAAAACATTCCACATCAAACTCTACAACCACAACTTCTACTTATTGCCGGTTTTGCATATCAGGATTTTCGATTGAGTTCACCCAACATTAAACAAGCCCTAAACAACTCGTTCGTCTTGTAAAAGAATCTGCCTAATTTCAACTCGGAGCCACCATTATTTGCTCACAAGATTTTAATGCAAAAAAGTGACCTTCTATTGATTGATTATATTGGTATTGGTATAATCTGAAGCTGGCAGTCCCTCGTTTTATTTATTGAAAGGAAAATATTTACTCATTGACAGTTGTAAGACCAGGTTTTTGAATAGACTAAAGTATAGTGCCAAACCAAAGCTTTCTCGCATAACACGACTAAGTACCTATGTACACAGTCGTATCATTTGAATTCCATAACATTTCTTTGTGCATCGGCATAGATGTATTATTAACTCAGCAAATGGCTTTCTCTAGTGAATATTCGGTAGCAGCAGCTATGTGTAATTTATTAAGTGTTGCGTAGCAATTCCTTTATAAGAATGGTGTCTGAAGTTTTGTTAACATTACGAAATCATGCCGCATGGCAATGCTTGTTTCCTATGTGTTTGTAGACATCCATTTAAAGCATAGACATGAGCGTAATCAATAAATAATATTCGTTAGCATAATGGAAAATATTCATTATGTAACATTGCATTCGGAAAGTTAAATTTGAAATGGAAGTCAGTTGTGAAATCCCGTTTTACTACAGTTATATCTAATTGTTAAGAACGCGCTTTGCCGTTTTTAAGTGGTGCTAAATATCATGCACCATCACTTTAATTTATACACATTCAACATTCAAAAACTAAAAAAATGTTAGCTGTTCCCTCTATTTGTTTACGTTTTAACTCGCAAATTGTGCAACACTTCTTTACTCCGGGCTTGCCGGGTTTATTAACTCTGTTACTATTTATGGACGGTATTAAATGCTTTACTAAATGGATACTGAGTAACTTATAAGCTTTGCCTGCTTGATTGGCTAGGCAGCTAATATTCAAACAGTGATTTGATCATTCAAGCCTTGTTTAATTAAGTATTGAGTCGATTGTGACAGAGTTTTGAAACAAAAAGTTCATGTCATTCATAAGTCCCAATTACTATAAATTTGGAAACAAACTATTAACTTGCGAAAGCTGAATGAGTTTTAGCACATATGAATTGTATGTAATACACTTAAAGAATGGATTTCTCATCAGAAGCAGAAACATAACAATTTTTATTATATTAGTCCGTCCGTCCTGTAAACCCACCCAACCTTTGCTTATCACTGCTTATAAGAGTTAATTGACAATCCATTATACAATAGTGGCGGTAGCATCTGGATGAACATTTGAACATGTTGTAAAAAGTCTTGACAGTCTGTGCATGCAATCATTCTGTGAGTCCGAATTGAAAGACGATGGACGTATAGAAATCACATATGGAAACTGGGCATCACTACTTAATAAGTCATGAATTTCTTTGCATGCCTGTTTCAGCTTTTCTCGCTATTTACTTACTATCTTGATTGGTTACTTGAGAAGTCAACTGTAAATCCACGATTATCTCCCTGATGATGATAGTGGTAAGCATTTCATCTAGCAATCAGTTGGGGATTTGAAAATCCACTATATACTACGTGATTACAGGTTTGCCTACACAGCCAAATTCACTAATACCTGTGCTTCAACTGTCTACTTGCAATCAATGGAGCACGCAAACATAAGAATGTCCATCGATGCAAAAGATTTTGCAAATATGTAAGAATAATCAAGTGCCTTTAACCACTGGTGCTACTAATACTTCTAAATCAAACTTTGTACTTTGAAATATGCTGATTTAACGAGAGGAATACGAAAATACGACGTATACTTGTAGGTTATAAGATAATGTGAATTATTTGCTATATATATGTATGAATGCATTCATATGAGAGCCAAGCCAATGCCAATCCAAAGCTCAAAGGAAAGGCAAGGCAGCCGGAGAAGATAGCGATAAATGTAAGGGCACCTTGGCATTGGCAGCGTGTCTCACGCTCACTCACACCAATAAGTTTTCCTCAGAGTTTGAGGACTGTGCTTCGGTTTTATGATTTCGCATTCCAAAACGTATTTTTCCTATTCTCCGGCTGTTTTAAGATTACGATAGTATATTAGAACTTGATGTTGCATTTGAAAATGCTTCAGTCGTTTTAAACTTGATTTTGTCTCATACTATACTGGCTTAATGAGACAATATACAATTCTGAGGATAAGTGTGAAATTGATCACTGATAAAGTCGGTAGCTGGGAATGTTGGCACATACTTTCTTTTCAAACTAAATTGCACATTATGCACATATCTTTGTGCATTATATTGATAAAAATAAACATTAACACTTTATATTTTATATACTTATGTAGTTGTGGGATGCTAATGAATGGAAGATGCTCATTTGTCCATTAAGTAAACCATTATCTTTTCTCTTTTAACTGTAGCCATAGGAAACACTAATAAAAATTCAAATATGCTTACATCGTAAACTACAAAAAAACCCAATTCTTACACGTTTGTCACGAAAAAAAATAAATCTAATTAACGGTTTTCGAAAAATTAGGAGCTTTCAAACATTTGAATACAAACGTTACGTTTTATCATTTTGTTGTTCGATTTTATATGACCCACTGTTATATGTTGCTGTTGCAACTGATGACCTGATGATTTATTGCTATTATAATTAATTCATTAGTCGAATTTTTTTGCTAGTGAAGCGTTTTGTTCATTCTGTCCGACGTTGCGGTTGGTGTCATGATAACTCGAGAAGGCTTTGAATTTTTTAAATTTTGTTTTCCCTAATCGATAAGTAAGTAAGTATCCCTATTTCCATAATCAAGAATCAAGTTCAATTATGGGCCAAATCGGACTGACCCCTCCGGATCAAAGGTCATGGTATTTCATTTTTGCAAGCTTACGGCATACCGTGTAGCATATCATTCGACAGTTTGTCACTAAAGATCATCAACTATTATATACACGCGTATTTAAACTTGGATGCAGGTAATTAAATGATCAAAACATCACATAAAAAGAAATTTCATGAAGAAAGCAAGTAACATATACCCTACTGATTTTAACTCAAGAACAAAATCCATTCTGCAAAGGAGTTGTGAGGGCGTTAATTGACATAAAATGGAACCACGATACGATATGACGCCAATAATCCAGTGATGCTCCACAACCAAGAAGATTTGTCTTTAAGTAATATTGAATGTGATTGATGTTTTTTATGCTTATTATGCAGATGTAAAATCCTGCTCCTTTCCTCATCTTTAAAATTCTGATTTTAATTTCATTATTAAAAGTTTATCCATGCAGGAAATTTACTATGCCTAAATATGTCCGTGCGACATGTTATGCATGCTACATTAAAAATTACTCAAAATTGCGCTTGGTTAGATGCATAGAACTTCAATTAAATTTCCAGTAAGCAACATATAGAAAACATGATGGTACTTTTGATGAAGATAGACCAATATCATTTGTTTACAAATTTTAAATAAATTTCATGACTTAAATTATAATAATTTATATTAGAATGTGTCAAAACCTGAATTCTAATCTCAGCGGTTAGTTTTAGAGGTAATGGAACTTGAAGTCGTGACTAGCTTCAGTACTATCAAAGCTGCTGCATCAGCAAAAAAAGCAACTACTGTCGGATTTGAGAGTAGCAGAGTTAACCAAGTCTAGTCGAAACAATGCCACGCTCGTTTGAAGTTGTTATGCAAGCACGTATTGAGAGAAAATTCAATCCGTGTCAGCTTATTCTTTCATCATTCAGAAAAATATGATATGATTCAAGAAAAGGAGAGTCACAACAAGCTCTTTGATCGGCGGTTCCGCTATAATAATGATCAAAATACTGTTACGGTGGGAATTGCATGAAGAAGAAAGATGTAATTTTGAAGATTAGTTCTCTATAATTTTTAATAGACCAAACTCTGTAAAACGGAAGGCCAATTTACTAATTTCAGAATTTTGAAAAGTCGTAGGTAAATAAATGAGAAAATTGTAACAGTTTAACCAATCCAATCGTTAGGGTTGTAGCTTAAGAACAACGCAACAAAATTAGAATCTTGACAATAGTTAATTTTCACATTCCAGGTGTTAATACTTTTAATTAGAATCGGCCGTTGCATATTTTCTACCTTCCAATTTTAGTAAAATTCTAGTTTTTGGTTAGCCTGTAGTACTCAACTGATAGCGTAATTTTGTAAAACGATTCCGTAAAAAAATCAAAATTATGGTATTTTTATGCAAAATGGTGAATATGTTTTGTGGAAAAATTGAAAGAAAGCCTTGCAGCAGTTATATGATTGACTAATGCTTTAAAATGTTTATAACTGAATTATTTAGTTAGCCGTATAGTCACTAAAAGGTCTCAAAAGTTGCAAAAAGTTGAATTGATTAGTTTTCTTGTTTCCAACAACTGTTCAAGTCGTCAATGTTAATTTATAGCTTTAGTCAGGTTAGTGGTTGTAGCTGTTATCCAACTTATAGCCAGAATCCAAAACTGCATGAAAATTACAAAATTTAGGAATTAATGTGTAGTCTATACAGCTACTTTCTATTAATTTTTAGTTATGTCACAGGAAATGTACACACTAATAAAATAATACCTTAAGTATATGTATACAGTCATAAACCGTGATACGTCATAAAATCTGCAGAAGCTCGTTAACAAGCGCTTTGAGATCACACACCATGAAAATGATCATGCATCATTTTTAGTGAAATATTTAGGTTGTGTCGTGAATCCCTCGGAATTTTGCAATTTGCACTCAATGGTTTTCGTATTTACAGAACGGGTTTTACTATTATGACTGTTAGTCCAAGTTAATTAAATTTAATATGCATAGTATATAAATGATGTGTATTAGGAACGAAATTTTTTTTGAAGGAAATGAAATTATATCAAGCATGACGCACGCATATATACAGCTGTAATAAAAAGTCACCGATTCTTGGAGGAAACTGCCAGCAATTAAATGTCAACAGCAATAACTGCTAAAAAATAAACTTCGACCAAAACACTGAATGTACTAGAATATATGGAATTTATGTACGTGTTTTATACATACGTGAGAATTAAGCCATAGTTACGAATAAATTTTACAACTGTCCAATGTATGATCATCTCGAACTTCTTTGCCGTACATTGAAGTATGAAAGAAAAACCACGATAGATTTTAAGTTATAGTTTTGCACTTTATGGAAATTATGATTGCAACTAAAACTTGAACTTTTGCATAATTTTTAGGAAATCGAGAAATTGGTATCGTATTGTGAAATTTTCTACAGTGCAGTCGTTTTATGAATATTCCAAAAACATGCGTCGATGTCATTGTAGTAGGAGACTGCTTAAAGCAGTTTTCCCCCGGATACTGAAGTAACATTCACATATACTTAATATGATTTTTCTGTGCTGAAACAGGACGGGTTCTGATTAGCCACATACGATTTCCTTATGTAGGCATGATTATTAGATCTGTAAGATCTGGAAATCATATTGATTTGGCATTAAAAAAGTTGTAAATTTTTTGAAAGGGTAGTTCGTTGTAAATACAACCTACTCAATTCCGTTTCAGTTAAATTAAAACTTGCTGCACTACGAGATAAACATATTTGCATCTTCCAGTCGACAGGGGAAAGCTTTTAGCAAAAGTCGATAACACGGCTATAACCTGTCAAACTTCTTTCATAAATGTCCAGCTTGTAGTAACGTTGTCGCAAAGCTACTTACAAAAAATTCCTGTTTAGTTGTTGAGCTACATGTACCTGAATTCGCGATCCGCTTGAGTTCCTATCCCCTGGAATCTGGAAACATCTAATATTAATATTAACCTAGGGTCTTGAGACAAGTCGCAGAATCGTTACTCTCACTCTCTTGGTTCTAACAGGTCTAACAGCATACGATTCGCAAATATAAACAAAATAAAAGGGTAGTTGAACCTTGGTAAGAAAATACTCAGGTTGAAACTTAGAAGGAAATCTTGTAGTTGAGCTTCGATTGCATTGGCGTGATTATGGTTTATGTGGGTCATATTTAGATACGTGAAGTAACAGAAGAATATATATTATGGGGTGGCACGGACCACAGTTAAGCATGAAAACATTTTGGCTTCGTTTATGGGAAATAACAGTTCGTGGAAGTTAAGCTAGTAAAGAATCCTCAACATATTTTCGGAATTCCAATATTTGCTGGTTTATTGCGTGCATAATTTTTATGGACCTTTAGGTCCATATTACGATCACTCTGGTATTCGGGCGTCGTCTGTCCCGGGTCACGATATCTTTTGAACGGCTTAACTTTTTTGAATTCTTATTTCAATAATAGAAACCTTCGGCCAAAGCTGACTTTAAGTTCTGAGATGGACATAATTGGTTATCAGGAACCGGATCAAAGGTCGAGGTCAACTATTTTTTCAATAGCAAGGTATGGGTTGTGATACATCAAAATGAAGCTACTAGTGGGACTAGATCAGTGATACTATTTTCAAAACTTTTTGGTAACCCAAGTATGACCCATGACACAAGACATATGATTTCAGATAAAATAAACCTGAAGGTCCATTATTACATCTTGAATTATCGAGTTTATTAGGAATAGAGAAACAAAGCAACGTCCAGAATGACTCTTTTTAGCTGATATCTTATAGGATACTAGTTTAGAGAGAGTTTAGGATACTTAGAATGGCATATTTCTCATGAGCGTGAAAGTAGCATTACTTTATATATACATAATGCATTATCACGCATTGCTTGCTGAGTCTAACCTACCATACAAATCTAAATACATACTATTTATTTAAAAAGTATATAATCATGAAAAATATTTTACTAATGAATATGTGGTCGTCACAATACCATTCCCTTGCAATTTATGGAAGTAATAGAAGCAATTGATTCTTCACGTATTACAACTCAGTCTGACTTGAGGGAAAAGATACTCAACACTAAAGATGGAAGAGTGTTCACCTTAGCATCAGCTATGAAGGAGGGACTTTTATCGAAATCTGATGCGGTCGAAATAGAGGGGGAAATTTACTTGATCCTAAATCAATATTCCTAAATCATTGCTTTAAAATTTCCCAAGAAAGCTTCGAAAAGTATGTTGGAAAGTATCTGAGGTCGTTGATGTTTCGCTGCGTAAAAAGGGCTGCTTCTTATGAGAACTGCAGAAAAATACACTAACCTAAAATTGCGGATCAAAGCAAGTGGCTGGAGTGTTACAATTAATCATTTTTGCTAAAAAAAAGAGACTGAAAGAGAGAAAGAAATTCCCAAAGGTCTTCTAAGCGTTGAAGTTTGCCTGTGTATCAATGGGAAGATATTGGATCTCCCTTCTGCCACAACTCAAAGCTCTAGGTCAAAAGGTATCGCTGCCAAGGGAGGAATAGCTGGGGTAATGTGGGATCCAAAAGTTTTTCGCGATTTTCTTTGCTTTACATGCGTTCCAATATTTCCAAGTGGTTCTTTTCAGGGGCTTCAGTTTTGATGCGCAGAACTGTGCCTCAAAACCATGCTGGTGTCTAGACATTCATTTCTAGTTTCTATTCCATTTGAGTTGGCAATCATTTCTCCTATTATAGTAAGCCATCTAGAAACGCAGCTTCATGCGTTTAAATGCAATAAACGTTCATTGATATGCACTTAATGCAATAATACGACACCCCCAGAGTGATCACCTCCAAACCCCCTCATGTCCATCCAATCCCCTCCATGATGCTCTCTAAGCCCACCTCACCGATCCTCTCCCAACGTAATAAAATCATTACTTGTAGAATATCATTCCGGATTTTGGACGCTGATTATCATATTTCCCCATCATCCTGCAGCCTGATCCAAAAACTTGCAACTTCTAAATGTAGAGCACAAGTGAAAACAGCAAGACTTTTCTTATTCACATTCTGGTTGTTCCAATTCGTTTCATTTCTGTTTTCACATCTACAAAGTGTTATAGGAAGTGAAACTTCACTTACAACTTATCAAACTAGATATAAACACATTTTTCCAATAATCAAAAATTTCTTTACTAGTTTCTTGCATCTTAATTTTCAAATTATAGTCAAGAAAATTCAAAATATTTTTATTTATTTCGGATTGATTGCTGTCAATTGTTGATCTCTTGGAAATTGATGAAACTCCCAGTGGATGTCAAGAAGACAAGGAATCGGAAGTCATTACCTTTACATCCCTTCAATCATCAACCACAAGTTTTTTAAATGATGGCGTCCAGTTCTTCGGTCAAGGTTTCACCAAAAGTTAGTTGTTATCTATTTCTCCTTGTTTCACGAAAAAAAAATAAATCAAGCATTTTTGTTAAATAAATGATTCATTAAAAAATATTTTGCTTCTCAAAATAGGTCGGCGTCAAGAACTTGGATGAGGTCGTGAAGCAAGTTCCTCAACAGCCGATTCCCAAAAGCATCTCTTAATATCCTTCCACATAATGGAACGCTTGCAAAGACTCCACTGACACCCTCAAAGAAAGGCATGTCCGTCAGATTTCTATAATTGAGAAGTTCTTGGCTCAGCCAGTCATAAAGAACAGTCATGTGTTAAAAACTGCTTTAAAAACTGGATTGACACTGGAGCAAGTGAAGGTGGGTAGATATCAAAGATTTGCTGATAAAAATATATATTTAAGTCATTGTCATTAGAAAATATTTTCGTGTCTTTTCATGATTTTACTTCTAGAGGTTGATGCGGAATAAAAAACGACGCAACTCATGACGTTCATCCTTTGTGGACGTCAATAAAAAGAAGAAAATGAAAGATGCTTCAAAATTCGGTTCCCATCAGCGTCCACAGAAAACGCCTGCTGTTGCCGCAGCTATTCAACCGAATAGTTCCTTGGACATGACTCAATACCCTCGCTGTGATATTATACAGAACCAAGATCAAGCGGAATCTCCAGTTCATTCCAATGCGTCCCCTTCGTCAATGAAAGATCTTGAAGAATCCAATTCATTCTCTCTCACCAAAATTTCTACTCGAAGTCTTTATGATATTGTGATGGATTTGGAAAGAGTGAAAGTCTGTTCAATAAAAATATTCCGGAATGTATTGAACTCTGAATGGGAGAAGGTTGCCACCCAGCTACTTGTTTTGGCGACATCGGACATCCTAGTTTTAAATGACTTTGTGTTCAAAGCTGCTAAACTTTTGAGGTCCACCGTTTTGCCAGAGTGGACTCGATACTACGAGATCCAAAAGGAAATAGCGGATGAGGGGATGGAAATGTTTTTGATTAAACTACGACCAACCTAAGTCCTTAAACGAGAGCAAAAAACGGGCACTCGTGGAAAGTGTTATCATGCCATGGGCACCTATTTTCATGCATTGAAAATTGGTTGAAGTTGATGGACATGCGTTGGGATTGTCCGGTTCGGTTGCGGATGCATTCAAAACATCAAAGTATCAGTTGAAGGTACGACATGCTTTTACACCAATTGTGCTCATTATTTTATTCATTGATTAAATTATGAACTTCTGTTAATGTTTCTTTTACAGGGGGGAAAAGACTACATATCCCAGTTACTACTTCTGATTGAGCAGTAATTTAAAAAAGAAACAGTGGGAATTAGAACGATGTGTTTTTTTGCCTTTCATTTATTCAACATTATCTAATGAATTAACTTTTACAACTAATTTTTATGAATGTATTTAAATATTTAAGGTTAGTTTTAGTTATGAAATTTAAACCTTATCATATTGTGCTTTTTTACCAGATTTACAATATACTTAAGAAGATTTAAATGAATAAAGACTTTTACTGTGACACTCACAACACTTAATAATTTTTTATAAATCATAAAATCTTTTTATTAATTCTGTAAAAATGACTCTCCATAAAAAATGATTCTACAACTTTTATTAATTTTATTGAAGCAGTTTCCGACACTGATTTCCATCTCTTGAAACAGTTATTTCGTAGAGGTGTGGTACAATTCGTTTCCAGGTGTGGGGCAACTCGTCAGTCTCTTCACAGCTGGCCCGGACATTAACTAGTTGGTTTACAGTTACTGTCTTCAATTTTGGACATAATTGGAAGCAATGTTGGATGAGGAAAGAATCTAGGTCATCTTTGGGTTGTTCCATTCTTCTAAGGAGTGATGACAGGGTCCCCAGTTTTTGACTTTCCAACAAATGCAAACTTTCTAAATTCGGGAATTTTGTTAGAAAGACCTCATGAAGATGAGTAAGATGATCCCTTCCGTGGTGATCGAACCAAATGAAGAGCTCCGTCAATTGAGGAAACTCATTGAATCGGATATCTTCGTCTGCGCGTCCATTTACTGACACATCTAAATAAAGCTGAACAAGAGTCCCAGAGAAGTTGTTCAGGAAAGTGACGAGATCCTTGAAAGGGAGTTGACGAGGTATCTCATAATCATCTTCCACTTTAATTGACAAGTGCGTTAGTGGAAATTTCACTGTATGCTGCAGGAATTCCGAGTTTACTTGCCATAATTTGAGTTTGCTCAAATACAGAGGGTTAGTTTCCAAAGATGAAGACGCTAGCTTAAGATGATGGGATGGCTGCGGTACCTCATCTATCCAATCAATGCAGTAATTCCCCTTAACTTCCAAGCTAAATAACTGGCTTGAACATTGATCCACCACCCACTGAACCAGATCCCAATCCTTCCAATCGTATCCAATAATCCGCAAATACTGAAGATTTGGAGGTGGTTTGGCAGTCAAATCTGCAGGTTCTTCGCTTTTCTGATTTGAAACAATCATTTTTGAAATGCTGAGTGCCTTAAGGTTCACTAACTCCTTGAACATGAGGCTGATCTGTACTTTGTCCAACGGCATCCCCTCAATCCACAAGGAGGTGAGGTGGTTCCCAAACAACTTGAACAACTGAAACATCTCGATTTTGGTAGCTCTATTTGTTTTCTTGTGCTCCTTCCAGCTCCTGGCGTCAACATAAAGAGACCGGGTTGGAAAGGGAAAGATATGGCATATCTTCGGGAATGGTATCTCTGTCGTAGTCTCTCTAGGATTCCAGCGCTTCCAAATGGAAAGACAGAGATTTTCCAAGGCTGGATTTGCTGCATCTTTCCATTTGGAGTTGACAAGTCGACAGTTTAAGACGGATGCTTGATCATCTAATCTATCAATTATCTTCTCCAGCACCTGTGTCATGAGTAAAGAAGATTACAATGTTGTTAGTTAAAAGTTTATGCATATATATTTATTGCCAAAATTCATTTATTTGTATAAATATCGGATAACACTAACTAACCTCTGGAGGAAGATCATTCAAATTTGTAACTGAGGATGACTTGCTCGCCAAGTTCAAAGTGGAGGAAGGGACAACGATGCCAAGTGCTCCCGCTTCACATTTCTTACTGCCGGCCAAAGGTTGGCGTTCCATGTTGAAGCAGGTAAAACTTTTATTATAACTTCCCTGCCACCTGGTAAATCTCTTTTTATTTATTGTGTGAAGAAAGAGAGTGAGCTAATATGTGTGTTTTCCTTCCAACACTTGCAGCTGCTTCCTCTCGTTTAAAAAAAATCCGCTGCTTTTCTCAAGTAGTGAATGCCTTATATGTGACTAAACAAATGCGTAGGAGGAACAAAGGGTGATATTTTGTTCAATGCTATCTGAGCCTTGTGTATTCATCGGTTTGAGATTAAATTTTAAACTCCTTGAATTTGTAATAAGTATAATATTGTTTGTAAGGTCAAGCCATAACTAAAATTAAGCTTAATACAGAATTGTAAAAGTTGGTTCATTGTTAAAAAATATTGTTTAATTGAAGAATGTTGGAATACATATGTATGTATGTAGGAATGACAGCAAATTATGATTCCAGTTAACAACAAAAACTCAATACCTAAAATTTTCGTAGCACTCAACTTACCACTATAACTGATAATTATACATAAGGTCACTTGTCCATGACCTTTCTTCTGATCCCTGATGTGATCTTCAGCATTCCTTGAATTTGTATCACGTCTGTTTAACCATTTTCAGAAGCTAACGTTTAGAAACATCAAATCAGGCACTTTTATTATGAACTTTCATGTTGACCAGACAGGGATATCGTGTGTTTGTTTTCAACCGAAATCCAGTACATACTTTCAAGTGTCATTAAGACTAGTAATGTGGTTTTAGGAAGAAACTGCTACCAAGCAAACTTAGACCACACAATTAAACTGCTACCGACAAAAATTTGTCCTGTAAAAAAATAATTTTGATTCTATTTTTCATTGAGTCATTGTCAAAGATTTATAATTTTTGTTTTTTATTATTACCATGACTCTTATAAAGTTTAGTCACTCAAATGCAATCGAAGCGTAACTAACTACGAGCTCTGATACTCGTTACTGAACGACTCATTTTTGTCGAGGACGAAGTATGAAAACGAAAAATATCTTATCATGTCCGCGCTTACCTGTTAGCATAAGCTGCGTAAATGTATCGCCATATTTTGTTCATCAAATAAACGGTATTACTATAGAATGTACTTTTGGCATTTGGAATTACACTTATGTTAGTTTTTGTGCTGCCAGCATATGCAACTCATACGGTTCAAGCTATCAATATACCTATGCATTGTATTTTACGAAACAGAATCTTTTGAAGATCCAGTTGGTTTGATTAGGTATTTAAGTTTGTTAATATGATGAAAATATCTAATTACACAAAAATCAAATCTCATCACACATGTTGATTCCATAACGACATTTTACAAATTTCTGTGTAATCTTTGTTTTAAACTAAACCATGTACAGAGATTGGTAACTTTTTTGAAAAGTTACAGTTACAAGTTAAGTTACAGTTAAGTTACATAACTGTAACTGTAACTTGTAACTGATCGAGTATCCAAATGTAACTTGTAACTGTAACTTGTAACTGAGCTTGTAACTGAATGTAACTGTAACTGTAACTTGTAACTGAGCATGTAACTGAATGTAACTGTAACTGTAACTTGTAACTGAGCCTATTACAAAATGTATGACAGACAGAAATGTGACAGAATTCTTTATAATTTCAATTTTAAATTGGCTAATGTGGAAGGCTGCAATTGTAGCTGGGTCCAGTAGCATGTATCCATACTATTTCAGAGCGTATCCGGCAGTCAGAGATGGGTAACTTTATTGAAAAATTACAGTTACAAGTTAAGTTACAGTTAAGTTACATAACTTGTAACTGTAACTTGTAACTGAGCTTGTAACTGAATGTAACTGTAACTGTAACTTGTAACTGAGCTTGTAACTAAATGTAACTGTAACTGTAACTTGTAACTGTAACTTGTAACTAAATGTAACTGTAACTGTAACTTGTAACTGAGCTTGAAACAAAATGTAACTGTAACTTAACTTGTAACTAGAACCTTCCAGTTACCAATCTCTGACCATGTAATAACAGTACCTTGATATGAACGCCGCAACACACTGATGCCTACAACTATGCAGACGATAAACGCCTTTGTTATAAAACATCTAAACATGGTTTTTGATGCAACATTGCAGAGCCAGCTATACTATTTTTGCGAACAACAACTCTTCTATAGATTCCTTCGTCCCTGCTGCAAAGAACTATCAACAGGTGTCCTGCATTTACACTTTGTTTATACCTTCTCTTTGTACATTAAATGTTGCATGAGATCAAGAGCGTGAATTCACTTCTGACTTTTAATGAAAGTTGTTAAGGTGAATAGAAGTTGAATTCGATGGGTTGGGTAATGACGGAGGGGGTGAGAATATTTTACGCTGTAGTATTTATTGTAGCTTGTTAGAAGTCAATTTCCCCTTTTGGTTGCTCAAATACCTAATGCTATGCAAAGAATAAGAGTTTTGACTCTTCAAACTAACTTCAAACTCCTGCCCAAATACCTAGCCATGAATGATTGTTAATGCTGTTTACCATAATAAAACCATTTCAAGTATATGACGAGGAGAAACCTTGCGATTTTAGTCCTAAAATCTAATAGGGGGTCAGGATGATTTTCAAGCAAAAGTAATATAGCCAAGGGTAGCTGCGCAAAGGCATCTTTTCAAAAGGATACGGTTTTGGTCATAAGTCAAAAAACTTTCCTTGACCACTACGTTGTCCATAATGAATGTATATCCCAAATAAAAAGTTTGGGGAGAAAATGAATGTTCTCCCCAGACTTTTCAAAACGAATTCATTTTTTTAGCCAGCTTCGTGTGCACCATCTTGATGTTGCTATGAGTAACCTTGATAGGGAGTGTGATAAATAAAAGTGCACACAAGAAATTCGAAAGATATAATGGTGGTTACTAGTAACCATGCAAAACATTCGAAGCTTCAGACGCAAAAATGACATAATTCTTTATTTTCTTGATTCCTTGCATCTAAAATCCTACAAACAACTTGTGCATAATTTTTATCAACTACCAAAGCTATTACCGCAAATACCTATACCTCTTGTGTCCGGTAACCTATCGGATGATGTCACGGGGAATATTAGCCATATCCCAACTTCACAAACCAATTTTGCCCGTACGTATTAGTATTTCATAGCTTGATGCACTTTAAGCTAACCTCCTCTAACTAATCCAACAATTTTTATAAACAAACTCATTCGGTAAAAACTGATACGATGCTTTATAAGCATGTTATTTTTTACTTCGCTAATAGAGATTTGGCAATAGTTCATTCCAAACGTTGTACTTTATTTATATCACTAATTCAACCCTACTTGCAACTTATCCCACGAGTTACACTCTATTTCCAACTTGTTCCCCAAGTTCTTTCGAATTAAATCCTTCGCATGTATTAGGCCGCAGCTATGTAATACAGAAAAATGCATTATGTATGTTGACGGCGTTTTAGGTTGAAATCATGTAACAGCAGTAAAGTGGTGCACCGAGCTATAAAAATGAATGAACAGCAAGGATAATTCAGTAAATTTATGTTTCCAATGTTTAAATTTTAGCTTCAAATGATATCTTGATTTGAAAGAATTAAACTCTTGCATCGACAGTTGAGAATATTTTAACTTATCGTTACTTTTTAATAGCTGTATGACGTATGTCATAGAAGCTAGAAGAAACTATTTACTGCAAAAGAGTGACTGTAAAGATGTGCGTTGTCCGAGATGCTAAAAGTAACTATTCATAACATTAAGGTGGCCAAATAAGTTGTGAAAGATGTTATAAGAAACTATTCATTAAATAAATTAATAGTGGCATATAAAGTTAATCAAGCATAACCATCTTGATTAAACGATAATCAGCTTGATGAATGACGAGCTTTAAAATTTAGGATAAATAAATATGGATCCAGTTGTAAGATATACTGACAAAGAGTATACTAAACAGTATAGTAACCATGACATGTTTGCACTATTAATTAATGCTTGTTTTTGTGCCAATTTTTATGAAATAAAGTATTTAAGTCACTGGTGTACTTATTAGAAAATTAGTTAATATTTTATTATTTTCTGTAACAATTATTTGCAAGTGACAAATGCTTTACAAAGACATTTGGCACTGTTAAATACCTTGAACACATCACGTTTCGTCAGTTTAACACACAAATGAGTCGCTTAGTTCATCGTCTTACAGCCAATTTAATTTTAAATATGTAAAAGAACAAACAAAAGGTCGAATGTCATCATTCAACAATTCAATCGAATCCCATTATTCAGATTCATCAACTTAGTCAATAAATTGGGTAATAGTACACTTGACAGATCATAAAATTAATTATGTGTTACTCATGCGTCTACTTATGATAAATCATTCCACATTCAATTCACTTTGAGCATGCATGCGTTAGAAGAAAGTATATAAAATACTGCCATTGCTGCATAAGGCAGTTTGCAGAAACAAAATGCATGCACGTATTTAATTTCAGTACTAAAGTACTTAATATTCTCCGCTGACATGTTGAAAATATTAAAACATTTCACAAAGCGAATGGATGAGCAACGTCGAAACCAATTTAAATGTGAGCTTGTTATCGGGAACCAAATAGAAGGGTTTGAAAATCGAACTTTTTTCCTAGAATGAGGGTTTTTTTCCTAACAACTATCACAAAAAAAACATTGACAGTGCTGTAAAAATATGGGGAAATCGAGTTAGCATGCGCTACAAAAATTGATATATGTTTCATCCAAGTGATTAGTTGAAACATTACACTGTACCTTTGCAAAACGTTTATTTGAAAACTAAAAAAATTATTGATCGCATTAGATATATTTAGCTACTTTGCGTTTAAAATTTCAGTCATGACTAAAGCTTGCCAATTCGTGTGTGTCAATTTTACTCATGAAACCGTCAAACTGAGATTCATTTTTTCAATGTTTGTTTTATATAACGTAAATACATATCAATTGATTTGGTTCCTTATATTCGAGTTAGTAACCTCTTCCCTAGTGAAAACGAGCCAAATCATTAGGTTTTGCACTAGTGTTGTAAATACACACGGACGGGTAGTATTATTTTGAAAAGCTTGCAAATGAAAGTTCAGTTTCTTATAGTAATCTTGACATTCATTGTTCATTTCATCCGAATTGTGTTTCATCATTTATTGATAACGTATTTCGACACTAAGAATCAATATTAAACTATTAAATAACTAACATAAAACTTCCGGCAGTCTTCAATAGTGATACGCGAGCCAAAATCGGAAAAATAATTCTTCAGCGAATTTGGTTGGCTTGAAATTTTTCCAACATTCAACATTAAGATAGAACATTAGATAAGAGGAATAATGTATTGATCCACTTGTAATTCTTATTGCAGTTACAACTAATAATATTTAGTATTGAAAGTTTCTCATGGAAAGACGACATGATTTAATGCTATGTAATAAAGTGTTCAAGAAGTTTACGATGCCGTAGCATTTGCTGTGTAAGTATTTGGTGGGAAATCTGACATTTTGTGGACAGTGGTGTGCTTTATTGTCTTTCTTGACTGTTTACCAATCTGAAATGATAATCAGAGGTCAGAGATGTGGCTTTGGCTGAACCTTACGATCATAAACATATATATGTATTTTACGCACTATATACTACCACAACTGATATCATGTACCGTATAATTTTATCGAGCAATTTTCACAAGGTCACAAACGCAGTCATTGTGAGTGGTCACATCGTTGCTCTCATGTATTTTTTTTAATGACAAAGCATTACCATCCTTCGTTAGTAATAGAGTTTTTCACAAATATTAACAAGATAAAATTTTATGTACAGAAGGGTTAATGTGCGTGCATATTTTATCATTCAACTTCAAGTGTCATTTTTATTCATAAGGCAATATAAAATTATAGTAAAAAGGTAAAACTTTAGATTAAAATGAGTCTGGTGTCCTTACAATTAGTTAATTCAGAGATTTACATACACTATACACAACGGTGGATACGATACGGGATTGGTAGCTTAAAAACTGGAATTTTTGTGCAATACATTCGAAAGAGAGAGAGAGAGAGTGTGTGAGAGGGGAAATAAAGAGAAAGGCGGTACGCAGAAGTGTACATTTATGGACAACAGAATCTAATACATCGTTTGTCACTTATCGTTTAAAATTAATATTACCCTATTCTTTTGAAAGAGTACTTTCTACACACTATAACAAAATAAAATATCATATTGATTAACCTTAAAATTTTAAAGCAACTCATCTGTCAGAAATGGTTTTATTCTGAATGCGAGTATGAGATTTATTTCCGTGTCTATGTTTGTGCTTTGGAGTCGTCTGTACTTGACCAACGTCGCGGTTGTGCTCATCAATACCATACGAGTGTTTTTTAAGGTCAGGATTTCCCAACTTGGAGTCCAATTTCAGGAATTTTGAACAGTCCTCGTTTGTTGGCTCAAGATACTTAATTCCATTTAGAGGTCTGCCTTTCCTGTTGAATCCCAGTACCCAACCACCAAAAAATGTGGACTTATAACGAAAATGGCCTCCGATTTGTTCTTCTATGAACTCACATCTTCCACCTCTTGCCTGCAAAAAAAAACAAAAAAAAAAACAAATTAATTTATGCTACATTCTACATAATTAATTATAGATTTGTAATAAAGTTATTCAAATTGTATTGTTTCCAAAATTGACTTCATATGACTAATGGCATTGCCTGATCTGATAAAATATATGCGTTGTCGTACTAAACCCATATTACGCATACAATACACGGTAGTGGAATTTAAAAAATCAATTAACTAGCTAGCTGTGATCTTTGAAGGTATCGAATGGACAGTTTGTTCAGCCCAAATCCAGTAGAAAAATTAGTCGACAATACGCATCCAGTTTGATTGGCGGTCTGTTTCTTACAAGTTCTTTTCAAGACCTGCATCAGTGTGCGTGGCACGGAACATGAATAAAATGGTTGATACGATATAACGTTACAAGAAACATGAAAGCCAAAAGTGGAAAAACATGCTTTTCATAAATCATATTTGATTTTTCACTCAACAGTATTGAGTCGATTGTATTATTTTCCACACGCAAGCTTGCCATCTTGACAGGAGCCCATGATTCAGCTATTAGAGGGGAGACCGAAAAGATCAAACAAATTTAAGGTAACAAGAAAATTGTAGGAACATGACGAGACGAGTCAATGTCAAGTTCAAAGTATGTACCAACAGGTGATCAATGAACATGAGGATAAAAAAATTGTAAGATGATCGGTGACATGACACCATGATTACAATAGATGCGGATGGATAGATAGATAGATTTGAGATCATAGCATGATTTCAAGTGATTAGATGCTTGCTTGTATTATAAAATGATTTAATATCCATTCCACCCTTTATATTGATGCTCTAATGCGTTGTTATGTGCTGTGTTGAAGATATAACGCTCTCTTTCTTTTTGTCTGTGTTACATTAGAATAACTCGAAACCTCCTTATTTCGATTAATACGATAAGCCGTAATACCCATGTTATTTTGACAGAGTATCAATTATTATATGAGATAAATGACTGAATTGAAAACAAGGCCGCCAAGAGAAAATGTTCAAAGACGAAGAAGCCAAACAGTGCTTCTTCATTATTATATATTGTAATCGGTAATGTACAAACTTTTTTTCACGAGAATATTGTTGCACCAGGGATGATTTAAAACACCAGGCCACAAACAATGAAATGCATAATGGCGTTGCGTTGTTCCTAAAGGTGAACAAAACGCAGAGTCATGTTTTGTCATGTAATAATGTCTGTTCGGTTGATTTCAATAAGAAACACCACAAGAATTCAAAAATGCAACCACAGAGCTGGATGAACTTTTTTGGCATTGTGTAGACGACGCACTAAAAACTTTGTGTGATAGTATATTACGTTATTATGTTTTAACTAGATTTAAGTCTTAACTATGCATCTGACCATAAGTTTCATCTTGCATGTATACATCAATTCAACTTGAGAAACTAATAAATTCTTTGACCAATAGGTTAGCAACTTAGAATGTTTTGACAGCTTCAATTGACTCCAAAGTCCATGACACATCTTAACAATTGAATAAAAACTGACTCCCTAATATTTTGAGCTGTCTTGATGTATGCAGTCAACCGACATTGTGTATTTATAATGGAATTGCTTTAATATACTAATGTTTTTATTATGTTTTATTAATATTAATGACATACCTTTGGTCTTGCTACCAGCCTCCCTTTCCGATTGTAGCACATATATTTTTTGGACAAATAGCCGCGTATACGAATCCTCAGTCCCCCGCGTTTCATCATTGTTTCAAGAACCAACTCACCTAAAATTGAAAAACACGAAATATTAATTAACTTGTATTATTATTATGCGTATATAAGTAAATATTGGCAATATAATATATTATGTAAGAATGAATGCTGTGTGTGTACTGATGAAATATGATCGCATTTAACACAGTGTAACCCAATACTGATCAATAAATCATATTTTTATTCCTTAGTCCGACAGAGTATTGTGGTGCCTGAGAATTAGTGAAATTTTTAATGTGTCCTGACTTTTTTGGAATTTTAAGACTATCAATATATTAAACATACAAACGACACCATCAGGCGTGGCTTTTATTAATATCCACCATTTAAAAGTTGTACTCAATTTTTTCCAAACAAATAACAAAACAAACAAATATTTTTGTAATATGAAACAACGTAGGATTTGTGGGCTTGGGACTTGGGAAAGATATCTTATAACCACCCTTGCGCAAAGGAATTTCACACCTTTAGCTTTAAACATAGGTATTTATAAGAAAATGTACAAACGGAAATATTTAAGAACAAAACTCACATATTTAAGGGTAGATTTTAATCGTTCATGACGTAAAAAGCAAGTTGTGGTATTATGCTGTAATACAGTCATCGGCATCATAAGAATCAACAGACTAATCAAGTCTTTTTTGTGTTAAGGAGATGTTATCAAACTCTAAGAATTATGGGCTCTCTTGATCCCTTTTCAACAATTTTCAGTTCAAAGAATAGGGTAACAAACAAACTTTCTAAACTTTCCAAAAAGAGTAAAAAGCAAAACCCATCCTTTTCTGATACTCTCCATACTTGGAATCATTTTTTGTAACCCCGTCATATTATCTAGATTTAGAGCTCATGTATTTCCAACAAACCCACTCATGAGTAATGTTTCCAATGAAATCTCGTTTCAGCATCACAAAAAAATATTGAGAATTCTTCATTTTGGAGTAAGATATGAGCAAGATGAATGTAAAATGTATGGGTCACACATATACAAAGAAGTAGAAATTGTTAAAATAAAAATGTGTGTACTGGCTGGATCCCTGATCTGTTAAAAGATACCCGAGACGAAGAAAGTTTCATTGGGTAAAGAAAAGCATTAGAATTTGTGTGATGAAAGGCTTCTGCTGGCCGATTCTACTAAACGTTTTCTCAATCAACATTTTCAAGCAGAGACGAAGAAGCACAGGAAGTTAGCAGAAATTTATTGAGTAGTAGTGAGTGGTTAAACAATAACTGTGCTAACAAATTCTTTTGAAATGGATTCTGAATAGTTTTCTTTGACATTTCAAGGAATTTTGTTGGGAGTGCGTACTACCACGAAGTATAGCAAGCACAAACACATTTTCGACAATGCAAATTTACGAGAACAGATAACATAATGATCGAGTGAGTTCACGCTGATTTATTGCCTACCAACCGATCGAGCATGATCGAATGCTAATATTTGTGTGAATCCTTGGAAATATTTTGAGTCATCATTCTTTGCTTACTAGACAATAGTTTGAAATTTGCTAAAACATTATTTGTATTAATGTTCATATATTTTGTTTTCCTTGTGCGCATTTTCCGGTGACGCATCGTTACATATAAAATCATTTATTTAGTGGGTGGTGGCTGTGATGTATTACACTTAAGTATGAACAATATATTGATATATTTAATAGTGGTGTAGGTGTACAGCAAGTTAATTTTTGATAAAGGTAATGTTTGCGAGTTGTCGGAATGCTGTAAATACAGATAACTATTTTCAGAAGCATTTGTTTGTAAGGAAATGTGTGGATGTGGAAATAGAGTACACGTAAAAGGATGCAAGATGAATCTATCAATGAAGTAATGTGATAGTTCTGATGACATTAAAACGGTATTTGCAAAGGTATATACAAAAATTGAACGATAAGACAGCAATTTGTAATATATATAATTAGTACCGAAATTTATTGTCATTTGGTGACAAACCCAACACTCAAACACCACCAACTGTCAATCGAACTGAGAGCTGTCATTTAAAAGGAGGGATGAAGTCATCATCCGATCAGAACTGACAATTTTTAAATGAATGAAGCTACTAATGCAATGTGAAAAGTTTTCATGAATGAATGAAAAGATGAAGTCATCACGTCCCGATATCACATCATAGTATCCATAAGCATATTTTTTATATAGTATTCATATACCTTGAGTAAGTGGGCCTGGCTGGAATATGTGTTTACAAACATTCCAAATTGCATGTGTAAGCAAAACTTTGTGTTTTTATCCAGTTTGTTCTGCCAGACAAATGTGTGTACATGCAAATAGCGTAAGAGTTGGTTTGATCCTCTCGGGAGAGATTAATGAATGAAAAGATGAGAGGTAGGCACATCAAAGCCATCACCGATGTATCGACTGCTATCAATTCTTTTAATCTACTGGAGGACACACTCATCATCACACCTTTCAATAAATCAGGGATATTGTTAGTGAAAATTGAAGTACAGCAGCAGTAACTTGATACAAGTCATATATCACTGGTGATACGGTGTCACATCTTTGGCCAATACTAATGATCCTGTCTCAAATTATTTTGTTCGCCATAAGTCACAAAGTCAAATTTGGTGACTGATGATCCTCCTCCGTCCTCTGACATGATGTAAATGTTATGTGATGCGATGATCTCAGAGTCAGACTACTCTCTGAAAATCTCCGGTAGTTAGTTGTACAGCAAACAATAGCAATGAACTCCGCGTACACACAGTGAGCAAACATTGTGTACATGTTAATGACTGCATACACATGTACCTACATTTGTACACGCATACAACAAATTGACTTTATTTACATATTGCGTAGTATTAAACACAATATAAATGCATTCTCTTTTACAATAATCTTTGCTCACATGCGTGCAAATATACTCACAAGGGACTTTATAAAGGGTTCTCAGGCTACAGTTTGGTAAACGCTCATAAGGAGCAAGGTAGAGTAAACATGAATAAAAGTGATTATTTCGGCCTGTTTGATGACAATGCAAATAAGCCCGAGATTTTATTTAGTTTCCAAGCATTTGCACATTTCCTTTTTATTTGGAACTTGCATTACTTCCTAGCAAATATATACATAGCTGTGCTGTTTCATCATATCAAAATACTACAATACTTTTCTGAAAAAATGTAGCATATGGACAATTTTTCTCTCTAGACAACATATTTCCTTTTTTTTCAGTAAAAAGGAAAAAAGGGTTTTAAGGACAAGTGGTTATTTAGTTTTCTTTGACATGTAACCTATGTATCCTATCGTCTCTCATCTTCTCAACAGACAGCTTAATTTCAAGCCACAAGAGGAAAAGAAACAAGGAATGAAAAATGACTAGACGTTTTCCCCTTTCCTTTTTCCACAGTCCCATCCATCCATCTGATTCTCACAGCAGCAGAAAGTGATCATCAGAGTAATGAATGGAGGAACTGAAGAAATGGTTGTAATTTAATGATTAATGCCCCCAAACCCAGTAATCAGACCTCATAATGAGATAATTATATAGAAATCGCTACTTCATCAGTGAGCAATTGATTACAGAGAGTAAATTAATCATATACATGTATCCTTGTACGTATGTAAGTATTCCATAATCATGTAAGAAATCGGCATCCTATGCTAAACAGCAAAATAGATCATTTCTTTGTACCACCACCTCACCTCATAGAGATAAGTATTATTACACGAAACTTCCTTCGGAGCCAAGCATGGCTAACTTGTTAAGCGGCTAGTTGACTAGTGAATTAACCTTATTTTACGTCTTCAAGAAAATAAATGGTATTGAATCAATTTTTTTGGAATTGTATCCTCAAATTTGTTAAAAAAAAGGGTGCATGTGTGTACACACCTATACTTGAGTAAATGGTATATAGATGATAATTAGGATAATATTTTTTCTTTTCCTTCCTCTCCTCCTTTAATTACATTTTCATTTATGTGCAATACCAACACTGCTAACAGAGCGTTGCATCTGTATGTATCACATTAAAAATAGCATAAAATGATAAATGATATTACTTCAGCTGTTTATATGAAAGGTAGGTGTGATGTCATGATGAACTGCGTAAGTAAATTAACGTGTTTGTATTCCTAACTGGCTTAAAAGAATCCAGCAGAACATGACATGCGCAACCAATATCTTACTTTTTTTATGATGTGGACTTGCTAAGGTAAGAATTTTTAACAAATTCATAAGACAACATCAAATTTCATTCAGATTATTTTTATTGCGATGCTTTTTTCCACTCACAAAGGCAGGTTAACAAGTATTCACCTACCTTTAACAAGAGTGATGCATCTATCTATGGGGTTCAACTTCTACAAATTATGTGATACAATGAGAAATATACATACAATCATGTTGGTACAAATTGTTTGTGGTCAACCATTCATTCATTTCATTCGCTTTGCTCTGCCCGCACAATGAGTACAAGAAAAACTTGGTCGTTTTGTGTATGTTGTTATAAAGATATACGAGTAATAATAATGTGATTAAAAGTGCATGCAAATTTGGTGATTAAATTTATGAGATAAAAATGAAAAATGTAATGCCGGCATACAGCTCTACAATAAATGCAACTCATTTCAATGGTCGTGCCATTCCATTTGTCATTCACACCATGCTAGCAACTTTGCGCCACTTGGAAGTCCCACTGCGTCTGTTTTCTACTGGGCATGCGGAACAAGAAAGAAGTGAGCCAAGGGAGCACAATAATATAAATTTTAAAACGAATGAATTGTTAGAAAAAACAACAAAATGATCAAATGTCAAATAACTTCGTGTCTAGCTTACAATATGCAGTTTTTGAGGTGCACATTTTCTCTTTAAAATGTTTCAAGAAAATGGGTATACGAATTGTTTAAATGTCTACTCTTTACTTGAAACAAGAAGCGTCATCCGCAAAAACGTGTATATATGTTATGTTCATGTACCTACATAGCTAATTTCTCTCGGATTTATTGGATTGAGTTTTTTCACCAACCTCATCTGATTTGCATAATCTTCTTACATGCAAATTTCACTTTGTTTGGCCATCCATGAGGGTTGCTCGTTGACGGGAGGACTCGACAGAGTCTTGACTCTATTGTCGTCATAGTCATCATATCATGTTATCATCATAGCACCACGAGGATACTCTTATCCACAAACCTTACACGCCTCCCATTCAACTTAAAAAAAAGCATTTATCACTAATGCACTGGTTCGCTTACTTTGAAGCAAAATCTTATCAAAAGTGTCAAATGCTAATTTTTGTTTCCCGGCCATTGGTGAATGTATGAAGGCTTACACATATATGTATGAGTTACTCATTTAACGGAAAATTTATTCATGTGTATGCCTTGCAAACTAGAAGCTCCAAATGCCAATTTTTTTCCAAAATACTTAATTCCCTATCTATCTAATCTACTTCAACCTTGGAGTGGTCAATTTACAGTGGAGTCGAGGGGAGCTCCTCAACATAAGCAATTAGCATTACATTCATTTTCATTATCGGCAAAAGTTTGCTCTCTTCAGCAAAAGTTTTCGTTACTCCTCAAGTGCGCAGTTCGTTTCATAATGAATCTGTCAAAACAATGCTCATCCAATATTTATTATGTAACTAATATACAAACGAATATATATTGGTAATGTTGAATCTTGAGTGATTTTTTAATTTTTAATGACATGGTTGCTATGATGTATATTATGCATCATAAGAACTAAATTATTAGAACAAGAATCGCAAGAAATTACTTGTCATTGTGGAAAATACATGCATACATAATTTTGACACGAGAGATGATAGCATTAGCATTAGCAACTCCAACTCGCTAATACAAAATGTAATGGACAAAAAACACTTGTTTGGATTTGGGGTATGTAATGGGGCTCTTGCTCGTTATTTGTGCGAATGTATGTAATCTACCAAGACAATATAAACCAGAAGAAAACAATGTAAATATTTGCAAGATGATTACGCCAATTATCAAAGAGCCATCAGCATGAGTATTCCTTAGTATGAGACTCGCAAAGCTTCTTGCTTGCACTGCACTATACTTGGAGTTGTTGATGTTCAGCGAAAAATGTGCGCTTTGCTGAATTGATACTTGTGAGAACATGAATATGAATAAAAAAACTAAGAGTTGGACAGTTAAGCTGTCTAAGATTGGCTATTTACGCACGCCTAAACAAAATCTGAAATTTATGTACGCAACTCCTCTTCAGCCAGTCATGAGGAATTCCGAATTAATTTTGGATTTCCCTGAATGTTCTTGACTTTGGGAATTCACTTATGCTTATGGAAAAGGTACAGTTACTGGCCAGGGTTTTTTGAAACTTTTTAGTTGTAAAAGTGTGATAGATGAACTGGGAATTACTTAAGTTTTATATGAATAGACACTGTGGACAGAACTAATTTAATATTAATTCTTTGCACAAGTATATGAGGTACAAATGTAGTGAAACTTTCTACGCATTATTCCACACTGTAATGTTGCTACCATATCTCCTGCAGTTACAAGCGAGTGAAGCTTTGAAATAAACGTAAATACAGGAAGGTAAATACAGGAGAAAAACAAGCTTCTGGAACTATAGTACCACCGCTGTGAGAGTAAACTCAACAATCCGTCAACACTTTGGGATGATCGTAAAAATGCTGGATAAAGGCTAAAATCGAAAACAATCAGTTGCCTCAGGGTATTTGGGAAATGGATTTAATAAACATTGTAACATACTGAACTCGTGACGAGCACATTCAAATATTGACATCCTAGTATGTTTCTGGTATCTGCGTAGATTGTGTATTCATCTATTTAATTCTAGCCAAACCAACTACGTGTTTGTATATACATATGCACACTTTCACATTTAAAGAGCTAATGCTACTCCACTTTTTCAATGAAAATATTGGTGAACCAGGATGAAACGGTGTGACTTAAGAGTTTTTAACTAAAGTGGCAAAGTGTGGCTCATCACATGCCACATGGCTGAAACTGCTGCTTACTTCTCTCGATCACTTCACCTGATAACTATGAATTCTTGTTAAGGAGGCATATGTGCTACAATCAGTATGGAAAAGGTTGAGGCTGCATAGTCAAATCCCCAATAATATGATCGGAAGTTTTTGAATGCTGCAACGCAATACTTTTCGTTTTTTTTGGGAAAAACAACGATTTGTCAAAGTCAGACTGACACAACATGCAATACAACGTACTAGACATGAACTTGTATGTACAGAATAAGTCTGATTTGAAAAGTGCATATAAGTGCCTGACATTAGTACAATGGGAAGCTCATTTATACCACCTTTGTCGCTTTTCTCTGTACACAACGAACAAAATAGTGTACAATAGGCCTTTTCTAAAAAAAAAAATGGAGAGAGATAATCTGTTGACGAAATATGGATAAAGTGAGGACAATTCGGCGAAATAAAAAACCTTCAAAATTAGGGACTTACAGTCGTGTGTGTAACCGTCTGACAGATGAACATCTCTGTTAACGATGACAAAATGACAAAGTATGAGACATCATTGACAAACACGGTGCATTCACTTTATTGACAAAATATCTCAAATATATTCATTATAGGTGGCTGAAAACTGGGAATCTCCCACACACGTATTTGAGCATCGGCTAAAAAAACAGGACGATTTCATGACCAGTTGGGATTTACTTGTCAAGTAAAAAAAATTATCCTTCCTTTTATTTTCCTACTTCTACACAGCTACTATTTTATACTCTTTGTAGTTACTAACATCTATACTTATTTTACCTCCTGCCTATCGTTTAGGTGAAATTGAATGAATGTGATCGCAGTTTACCTAGAAATGCTACTGTATGGTGGAGCAAGCCGCGAGAAATAAGATTATCGTTCGTTAGTGTTATATTTTTCTTTGATAGAAAATAAGAATGGGCACATTCCAAACCATACCATGAAGAAAGCTAATAAACGCGTAATAGGTAAATGTGAATAGTTTTTAAGGAAAATGCAATACAATTGTGCCAAAATAAAGGGTCTGCTCACCATCCTATTCATAAATCAGGCATAAGTATACATGGCTTTTGGTTTGAATGCATCCTTAAGAGTTATTATTGTAAGGTTCAATGAGGTCTACCTGAGACATCACAAATCCGAAAAGAAGACAAGGAACGACACCAAAAAATGCCGTATTCAATGCGCCCCACAGTAGTGGCGACATCACAAAGAAAGAATGAATACATGAAAGACATTGACTAATATAAAAGCTACAGAGAAACCGTAAAAGGTGAGCCTTATTCTCAAGTTTTTACAAACATGATGTAAGAAGACAAAGCAAAAAAAACATTTCCCTACAACCGAAAAATTTCCATTTATCGCAACACTATTCATACACAATCGTTTCTTGTGTGAGGTAATTCACGGCTGGTTATAAATGTGGACAGGGTTAGTTTACTACTAAAAGGTATAATAATGGTTTGCTGAATATATTACTTACCGTTCTGATCGTCTTTGCCCGCAGTGGCTGAAACTGCCAGTGGCGTGCTGTCGTTCTTGATGGCAACGTGCTTGTCAGAACAAAAATTGTAAAGGCGGTAGGCCCTCAAAAGTTTTTGAACGGGTGTTTTCGTTAGGGTACTTGAGGTTATCAGCGTTGTGGAAGTATTACTCGATCCAGTCAACGGGGCTGAGATAGACCTCCCTTCCACTACCATCGACTGTTTCCAGAAACATAAAAAAATCATATTGTTAGCAAAATGCCTGCACTCAATACCTGCAAAGCGAGCATAGAATTCAGCAAACCCGTAGACTAACTCATCAACTTTGTGCACTTTTACAGTCATTTTTTTCATTCATATTTTAATATTTTATTTATAACTTATGCGACATTTCTATTTAAAACCGATTATATGATTTGAAAGCATTGAAGATGATCAAAAGGACCACAGCACATTTTGCTGTTCAAATAAAAAACCTGGAGACCGCAGAAGTATAACTTATAGGTAAGTAATATCTACCTACATGATTGAATTTAGTGAGACTTTTTTCAATGCTAAACCAAAAATAAGAATGTACATATTATATATTATGTGAATTATCTAAAATCCACTGATAGAATAACCATTTTATGCTGCCAATATTATATGCATTTGAACAAACACACAATATTGATGATGGAATTATTCAAAAATGCAGTACATGAAAATAAAATGCTCTTGTCTTTATTATGCAATACCTATTTAGCAATCTCTTGAAATTTTTTTTTACCATTTTATATAATTCAAGTAAATACTATTTGCACAAAAATTTAAATAAAAAGCTATTTTCTAAAATTTCAAGTTGGGAAGAAGCTACCTGAGTTTATTTTATTTCGTGTGTGTATACAATACACATCCACATATTTATATAGTCGTTCATTTAGTAAATGAAAGGAAATCTACACACATGCACAAAGCATAATGTATGAGATACATGACATGACAGAATTGTTAACAAAGTAATGCCGCAATAAGAGTTATGACATACGGAAAATCTGCATAAAAAATGTCGGGCTATATAAACCGGTATTTAGCATGCCAAAGGACATTATGATAATGAAGTAACTGGATGAAAAGTAGACATCGTCTTTACCAAATCCTCCTTGTCTGTCGTAGGTCTAATAGTTTTAATGTGAAATCCACTTATGTGCTGGTGCTGCCTTTCAGTATTTTTTTTTGTGATTTGCAGCTTATATACCTAATCAATGACAGAAGTGACTTACGATTTTTATCGTAAGCAGGTTGTGTTCTCTTCACTTTGCCAGTCGTATTTCTTAAAAAGTTCATTTTCTCATCTCAAGCTAAAGAGTCATGTCATTACGCTCATATCAGTTTCCCTTTGTTCATCTTCACTTATGAATGAATGTTTCTGCACATGCATATAAATATATAAGGTTCGTTCAAAGAACCACCAACACCAATGTAATATGCAACACGACATAAAGATATGACAATAATTCTTATTGGGGCCAAGAATGATAAGAAAGTTGAATTTCAATCTTTGCAGCTCATACACTTATTGTTAGCCCAACAGTAGGAATAGCTGTAAACTTGCCCTGCAACGTTCATTTTAATTGTCATAAAAATGCCAATAAATAAGAAATCAGGGTTATGCTAATGGGCATCTTTATAGTAATGAACCCAAGTTGCTTCTGTCTGTCGATATGAATCAGTGCCGCGGAGATAAACAGGTGTCTAATAATCGTAACATTGAAATTCTTTTTTCTCAAAGAAGTAGTCACAACCACCAGCCAATTACTACGTTATGAGAAAGATCACGTTCGACCTTTAAATTTAATACTTCCAGAAACTCATGCTTCCTTTGTTTGCAACATTGTATGAATCAGCTTAAACTCATCCGTATTCAAAGTTTATTGTTTTCCCCTTGGAAATTTTACGATGCATTGATTTTGATGGGTGCAGTAGAGCTCTAGCTCAATAGTAAAGTTGTTATGTTATGTTGTGTTTGCAGCTGGAAAAAACGAAGTCATTGTTCATTCAATTGATTCTTTAAAAAATGTGACGTTTCATGCTTAATCTGAATTTCGTATCATTACTAAACGGACTCCCTGCTGAGATATCCTTGTCACCTAAGGTCGTAAATACAATGATGATAGACTGATGTACGATATTCAATACGCGGACACAATCGATAATCTCCAATCACTCATTTACGTGCTTCGTTTACTAAAGATTCTATCATTCACCGTCATTCCGACTATCAAACCTGGCAAGTGGCAAAAATAACTGGTCGCCAAATAAAGAGAAAATTAAATTATCACTCAAACTGCTAGCTGAAATTTGATACACTTGATGGGTAGAGCCAAAAAGGGTAGTTGCAAGTATATTTTTTTGGCTTTCGAAAAGTAATAACACTACAAATAAGATATGAAGTGTATGAGTAGTAAGTAATAAGTAGCAAAATAAAAAAAACTATTTTGACATACCATGACGAGGACGATTATCAATTGCAAACAGACCAATAGAAACCTGAAAGACACAAAAAAAACAAGACCACGTTAAATTACTTTAGATACTTTTTTAACAAGTCAAACATCATTTTTAAGAGGAATGAAATTTGAGTTTACCTTAACTCTACTTATTTTTTTACCCTAATGCATTTTGGGTATATGTTGTTATTTCAAGCTGATAGTTTTCATTAAAAGTTTGTCAAGTGAATGGAATTTTATCAGAAGTTCTTAATGGAATTTGGTTTGTACAAAAGTCTGGTGTTTTGTTATCTAGTTATTATCAAGTGTCAAGTTATTTGCGTCAGCGGTCAGCGTAAAGAAAGTGGCATAAAAAAAGAAAGCACGCAGTGGAATCATTCCACTTGTTTGAAATCTGATGAAGGTTGGTTAGTGGTACAATTAAAAATTCGTCAACCTCAAAATGCGAAACCTTTTTTAAAAGTCATAAGTATAAATGTAAAAAAAACTGGATGATTACCAACAAAAATTTACCTCTCATTATATCAAAAACAGTTTGTATATATTATGCTTATTTTAATTCAACAACTTGTAATTGTTGACTGTCTTGCGGTACTTGGCTGTTGGCAAGTTTTGATTTATTTATATATGTATAAATGCATTTGCTGTTTGTGTAGAGAACATAAGCCTTTAAATAGAATTGATCCGGGACACTTGAAGAAATAGCATGCACAAAAAAACTTAATTTTTTCTCTCATTTTCTCTCCCAATTGTAGCTAAGGCTGTCAAAGAAATGTAAGCAAGACTGAAACCGGTTTTTTAGATAAGAAAACTACAAATTTCTACTTTTATAAAAATCAAGTGACAACGTGCGTAAATATGCTGACATGAAGATGCGTTTACGTCTTACTGAGCAAGTATCGTATTTCAAAGCCTGCCTGCACAGACACATAAAAAAGTAAAGAGTTTAGACTTCAGAGAGAATGAGAGAGTCGTCCGAAACCCCTTTTAAATGGACCGTCGTAAGTCAATCATCCCGGTATTATTATTGTGGAAAAGTAGGATTATGCAATTCTTACTAGTCACCAAGTTCAAAGTTATCTGTAGTAAGTAGTTCGTTGAAAAAACAGAAATAAATGTCGTTACCGGTTATTTCATCGTAAGAATTTACATCGTCGTGCTATTTCATAGTCTTATACGCCATCGTACGGTCACCTCATCGTAGCCCTATTATGACAATTATCCGTTTCATCGTATTCATTTATTGGAAGTTAGCCGTTTCATCGTATCCTAATTTCAAAAGATATCCTTTTCATCGTATGGATACGATAAAAGGTACAAAAATCAATAAGTGTATTGAAATTCTATTTTCATTTGTTAGAAATAATCAAGCCATAGCAAATAGTCAACATTCATTCTTGTTTCTTTCGGGTTTCATGGGTACCCTGTAACTTGTGTATTAATATATAACATTCAGAGCGAAAGAGGACTTGCAATTCACATCTATTTTTACAAAGGTCATTATAAGGTTTTCTTCATGGTTTTTACTCTGTGTAAAACATGGCTTTGTGATAAACTACAAAAAACTTAACACACATACCTATACTATTCATTGACTTCAAGAAGATGGATACCCATTGCCATTGTGTTAGGCTGTGTGTTAGAGAAATGTAAATTAGCTTTGCATTTGAATCCTGAGATAGTACTAATGAATTTTGAGAACGCGGCAATTGTTGCACTACTTGACACTTTTCCCAATGCAAACCATTATTTTCATTTCACACAAAATCTGTAAAAAATCTTAATTTGCAAAACGAATTTCACTTAATTTTTTAAGGTACATACTCATACGTAGTTTTTTGCCAGGAATAGTTATGAAACAGGCTTTTAGCATACTGAAGGAATCATGCTCAGGTCCAGCACATTTAACTGCAGATTTTAAAAGTTTTTGCGATTATATGACACTATGATTTTTATACAACCATAACTTTATGTCTCAAAAATAAACAAAAACGTTGTAGCATTACCTACACCTACAATTTCGTGGTTTTATGGGCAAAAAATCAATGTTAAATCTGAATTTTTAACTATTAGTACATTGTTGGTGGTAATGGTTCAATATGTAACTTATGTAAATACAATATGTATGTTGATCATCATTTATCCTCAGCCAAAATTAAATTTAACAACTGAATGATGTCTTGATAATCTAACAATTTTTTATTAAATTTACAGGTATAGTCACACTGCATTTTAATTCTTTGTTTATGAACTTAAGTTAATGCATAATACATGAAATGAAATGAATTACCATGCTAAATACATGGAAAATTAATACTCCCCGTTTAAACCCATTATACCTCACAAAACCCGTACCCAGTGGGTTCTAGCGTTAAAGCCCAGGGTTTTAACCTAGCCCATGTCTGAGCAATATCAGTAAGTGTTTAAAAATTCTAAAAAATTTATAGCGTTAAAATTTAAAAAAGCTATAGTTCAAATATTGTACAGCGCTTGCATAACGTTGATATGACTTGTGCTTTTTCTCTTCAGTTATCTTCTAAACCGTTGATATTTGTTATGTTGATGCCTTGGTGTGTAAAAACATGAAGAAAACCAAAGTAAATACATATAAAATCATTACGTTTGTAAAAATAGATGTGAATTGCAAGTCCTCTTTCGCACTGAATGTTATAAATTAATACACAAGTTACAGGGTACCCAGTACCCATGAAATCCGAAAGAAACAAGAATGAGTGTTGACTACGCTATTTGCTATGACTTGATTGGTTCTAAAAAACGAAAATAGAATTTCTATACACTTATTGATTTTTGTACCTTTCATCGTATCCATACGATGAAAAGGATATCTTTTGAAATTAGGATACTATGAAACGGCTAACTTCCAAAAAATGAATACGATGAAACGGATAATTGTTATAATATGGCTACGATGAGGTGACCGTACGATGGCGTATAAGACTATGAAATAGCATGACGATGTAAATTCATACGATGAAAAAGCCTACAATCATAAATGTAGATATACATACACTTATGTACATTCAAACTATATAACTGTCATTGGTATGTACATACAGAAAACATAGTAAAGTCGGCTCTAAAACTCACTTCCAGAGAGTAGAATCCATTCCCCATGGACTCGCTTTTTGAAAAAAAGCAAGCTGCAATTGATTACATTTGACCACCACTGAACCATTTCAATTCATTACTGGCAAATATATAGGATTAGGTATAGAAAACAACTGAGTTGTTGACCGTCCGCATTTCAAATACGGATAGTATTATTTTGTATGATCCAAAGCTTTTTTTAAAACTGGGTACACCGCAATGTTATTATTGTGCACTTTGAAAACGAGTCACATTCCACTGCAACACTTACAGAAGCTAAAGAGAAGACTATAAAAGTAAGAGCTACTCAGTTTCGCATCACGTCAAAACCATTATTCCACATTCCTGTGTTTTTCATACGTCTCTTGCATGGAGCCAAAACAAATAGCAAGTTAATTGAGCTGAACCATAACAATCGATGGAAGGAATCCACAAAATTTTATTAATGGCACAATAAAATCCTAAACGTCAGTAGTCAATGCCATCTGCACAAAAGATATATTAATAGATTGTTTGAAGGAGTCATCAGAAAAATCAATCTTTTGGAAACATAAACTGTAACCAGTTGTTATCCATGAGGTCTTATTATTTCATTTGCTCTATCATCCTTACTCTTTCTTTATTGATATTTAGAAAATTATATATCATTAAGGAACAAAGGATTTAACGACTGATTCATAAATGATTTGACTTGGGTTACAAATGTGTAGTTAGACAACATCATGTTTGCAAAGGTATTCACTTGAATATTATAATAATAATAATACGTAGTACATTTACTTTTTGCCAATTACACAATAAGTAGGTTGTAAATAGCAAAATAATGAACGACTGCAATTAACTGCCACAATTTACACACTGTTCCAATCTACAGTGGAATTTTTATGTTGTTGTGTACTCACGACTACTACACCGACGATTATTACTGGGCGGCCGCAAACCACAAACTGATTTAGTACAATTAATACTTCTCGATCAAAACCACAAACAACATCATGATCAATCATGCTACTGTTGATGATAAGGCTGATAAGAACAACTGTAATTTCGTGGACTCATGCTTGTTATGGATTGATTGTCTTTAGTTTCGTCAGCAAACAAAAAGGGTGAGAAAATAACCGTGCTATTGATGTGCAGTTTTTTCCTACACACTGATTTTTGTCTCGTGCCATAACATCAGTCAGTTAGTCAGAGTGTATGTGCCTGAATGTCTACCCCACCAAAAAAAATAGACAGCAATGATGATGGTCAAATAAAAAAAAGTTACAGCAATAAAAATGCAAATATGTATGCATTATCGCGTGACGCTGTTTCGTTTCTGGCCATTCCACGCTTAACATTGTTCAGAAATGGTAGACACACATAAAAATATATAATATTTACATAGAAGAGTGTTTGTCTGTGCGATCATGCTCATTGTAGTAGTTCTAGCTCTAGTAGTTTCGCTATTTCCCCTTCTCTTCTTTTCTATCCATCGAAAATAGTAATATAATATATTATGCATAAATGGAATTATGAAGATTCCATACATGGGGAAAATGAGCGTGAAATTGGCAACATCTCGCTTATTACATTACCGGTGATTACATACGACGTGTGTTCTGTTCTCTCTCCTCTTGTGTCTCGAAAAACATTCATCGGTTCAGATTTCGCCATTTGGCTCAACGACAATCATGCACCATCAAGTTTTGGTCTCATCTACAAATATTTAGCTAGCAGTAATGCAATGTTGAGGATAATGAGATTACTCGAAAGATTAATGTCGATGTTCAAGCTAATTCTAGACAGGTAGGTATTCTTGGGTACTCCGATATAAACATAGGGTCTCTTAATTAATAGTTCCCAAAAAACATGTTTCGACTTGAGTGTTTCATGGCAACCTCATTGAACTATTTCAATGATGCCATTGCCTTTTAAGATTCCCTTTTTTCTTCCTGTCTGTTATTAAATTTAATTTGAGTTTGCTCAGGAATTACATACAATCGTAGACTAATCCTTTCCTGCGATAACATTCTGCTTATTGTTGAGCAGATTCATGCTGATTTTCAGGTTGAGAAGTTGAAGTGTGGATGTTCTCATACCATCAATTAAATTTTTCTCAAAAGTTTTGGGAGTATTAGGTCATTATCATAACTCTGATTTTCACCACCTCGTCTGTCTCCAAAAATATGACCGCATCTACATAAATTTAATCACGGTGAGGCGACAAGGCGACTAAAGTTGGATTTTATATAAACATGCTCACGTACTTTAAATATAAAAAATGTATTAAACAGCTCATAAAAAAATAAGCGTTTCTTATAATACGGCTTACTCAAGTGGAATAATAAAGGCTAATAATGTAGAATTATGACAACTAAAATAGCAATGTGATATGTAGTCAATAATAAGCGTGAAATGAACACACACGACATCAAGTCATATTATGGTTACATACTATTAGTCAATTATATCAAAAAATCCTCATAATGTCGTCTGAAAAGTATCCTTTAAAAGGAAAACTGGGAGACAGGATACTTTGTATAAGTAATAATTTATCTCATAAACTGGTTGATGATTAGTCATTACTCAGGCATCTCGGGAGATGAAAACATTGAGCGTGCAACATAGGTCCTTTTATACTTTTTTTGTACTTATCATTAGCCAGATATATTATTGTAGTACGGTCAACCACAACTTTTTTTTGCGAGCAAATCACGAAAATATGAGAACTCAGCATGATGTCCACGGTAATGTATCATAATATTAGTTTCTTATCACACATGTAATAAACTATATACGCTCTCAACACCCAAGTAGGTGGAGCTCTCACGATCCATTAGTTTTCCACAATTCGATGAATAGGTATTACGTACCTTTTGGTTTTTTTCCTCGAAAAAAAATTGGCGTCTCAATTTAGTCCAATTGAAAGAAAAATAGGAGTCCAACTCATGAGGTTGGTAAGTTGGTTGGTTGTTCCTGCCATAATAACTTATGATCTCGAGCCGATCAAATCGCTTTACAATTTTTCATTAGCCAGTAACATAAAATTTATTGAACCGTGAGGTATTTGGTTTTATTCAATAACTCATTCACGACACGGTGGCAGGAAAATCATGTTGGGTGCAGAGTTACTCAACAATCATCACTTCATGTATAAAAAAAAATGGTACACGTTCCCACTTGAGAATGTGGTCTGTAATAAAAGAGCCGATTTTCCAACTAACTGAGCAATGGTTTATAATTGTGATGTTTAGTTTGATTTCGGGTTTCTGCTCATGCAAAAAAATACATCAATAACGAAAAATATATTTCCTCTAAATACATACATACAATCATACATCTGTTATGAGTATACACGATGTATGGATTTGCCTTTATGATTAGATTTGTGTATGTAGATTTTTAGTAGCCAGGTAGGTACGCCTTGAGTCATACAATATTAGAACTATTGATGTCATCATTAATGCTACACGCTTTCAGTTATTGTTATTACGATAAAGACCCACAACCAATCCAGTGAAGAAAGATCGCCCCGAAACCACAAAATGAACAATATAATGCTATATGAACGCGCGCACATTGGCAACTAACAACTGCTCAACGGTGAGAGTGATCCCATTTTACTTCCCCTCACTCTCCACTCTTTCCTCATTCCAACCAACGCCATTATCATCATCATGATTGTATATATATACATATATGTGTTTGTAACAATAACACAATAATTCAACTGATTTTTTCCGAGTTTGTTTGTAAGCACCGAAATGTCAAGATGAAGGATGTGTGTATTATGGCAGATGAAACGCATCTGCCTGCTTTCAAAGCAAGCAAGGACGGAGACCGGCTAGGCCAAGCCAGGGCGAGCACCAACTCCAACAATGATGATGATGATCATCATCATCATCATCTCACTCTTCAATGAAAAGGCCCATTATCGTCATCATCCTGCCGTCATCACTCACAATGCTTGTAGTGAGATGAGAGCTAAGCTCTTTTTTATTCTCCCTTCTGAAATGTTGCTCATAATACTATTATTAGGAGTGCCACAATAATTGTAACGAGGGATATATAATGCCTGAAAAATAAGGCTTTCTTCTCCAAATCAAATTGATAACAGGCTCAAATTGCATTAGCTAAGAGAAAAGGTGGTACCCCATGCATCATCATCATCATTGCAATGGTGGTGTGGTGATGATGCATTAAATGGAGGTATTACCATATAGTTCCGTTCAGTAAAAAAATCAGTTCCCGCGCCGCGTAGTGTGATTCATATTCAGTTCTTTCAAACAAGATTAACTACAACAATGCATCGTGACATAGTAGTACTATTATTATCATTAGAGATCAAATTTCAGTTGTACATACACACATACATATGCCCAGTTGTAAAGAGTCAAGAGACTCTTCACATTGTTGAACCTTTCACAACTTTATCATTAAAAAACCCTGCCCAATAACTCATCATCAGTCATTCTCTCGTAGAAAAAACGTTTCACACAGGCACAGTCGGAGCTGCATTGTTGGCTAATTTCAATATCAATTTATTTATAGGTCGGAACAGCTCTATTATATATAAAATGTGTTCAATGTATGCAAAGTCGAGCATGGTCGATTAATATTAATCTTGCCCTACAAATTTCAAAATGTTTTCATTCCTTTTTCCTTTCCTAGAAACCAAAGGGATTCCAATTCAAGTCACTTGATGAATAAATTAGATTGGGCATCTTGTTGAAGTGTGAGAAGTCTGATTATCCTCATAGGATATGCAAAGGGGTGGTAACGAAAACAGCAGCTTATTCAACAAAAACATGAGAGGAAAGGGCACTCCAAAAAAACATGGTTTGACCGACGTGTAAAAATGTGTTGCTGCGAGGAGTTTCCGAGTTTTTTATTTCAAAATTTATCAACTTACTGGAGAGCAGGATGATGGGATGGACACTACTATTTAAAACGATAATGTTTATCATAATTCAAATCAACAGTACCTCAAGGTGTTTTCATATACGTAATTGCATTTACACATATATATATACGTGATGTGTATCAAACAAGAGATTGTTGCCGACAAGAAAAAAAGTGGATAAAAATGTATGAATTCTCACTCACTGCTGCTAGCATCTTTTAGTGGGCGATATCCCGCTGCTTCAGCTTCTGAATTGCTCTTCCGTATCTAACACAATGCGATGCAGCCTTATGCATTTGCAGACTTTCCTGTTGGCCGGCAACAACAAGGAAAAATGACACTGAATAATACATTTTGTAACAGTAAATACTTAAATTTGAAGTCAAGGTAATTTGAAATTCGTTTAGGTATTTTGGACGCGTTTTAGATACAATGTTTTTGCTTATGCTTGAAAATGAATTTATTTGACTCATGGTCTAACTGTCAATTGATTTAAGGAACTTTCATAATAGCATATTATACCAATCATGCACAATGTGTCACCTACCTTGAATTTACGTCACTGAACAATAACTGAACATGAGCTTTCTTTAGTGCACAGACGCTCACGCAAGGCAATGCAAATAGCTTTTTGGAGCAATAAATATATGTATGTATATGCTATAAACACTGTAGATATAAAAACTCTACAATTGAGACTCATAGAGGAGTACAAAAATTAAAGAAGGGGTTTGGGTAACCTGTCGACATGAATTAGAGACTTTTATCCAATTATTACTCATTAATCAAAATTTTTCACTAGGCGGCGGTCGAACCTGCATACAGCATGATACTTCCACCACCCAACCAATCTTGCAGACGCAAGCACAAACGAATGGAATCTTTTGGTGAGAGTGCAGTCCAACGGAGATATAAACATGCATGCCTTGTATGTCGTGAGTAAGACGATATCCATAAATTTTGTTTTTTACGCATCAACGATCATCTTATTCAGCATCTTAAAATACTCTTTCGTCGAAAATGCAGTTGGTTGTATGTGAATGCAAAAGCGAAATTATTCCATTTTATTTTAGAAACTGAACCGTAAGTATAACAAATGAATAATTTAGAACCCACACTCACACAATGTCAAACAGACAAAAACAGGTTGAAATGGCTGAAGCATTTAGATATTTATGTATTATTCGTTGTAGCATCCACAGTTCACATCCCAGTTTTAATGCCTTTAAACGGTGGATAAAAAAATATGGAGAAGTGCTATGTGTACTTTGATCTCATGTTTTAAATGTTGTGCTACTAAATATTGACATTCCTAAATGCGCCCCATAACATAAGTGAACGTTGAACCCCATGAACAACACGTTGCGATAGAAGACAGAGAAACGAGATTTTTTTTAAAATAAAAAGTCGTGATGTATTGAGAAAAAGTTCTCATGAACTGATATCTCCACATAACATACAAGTAACATGTAAAATGTAATCATGGTTTAAAAAATTGATGATAGACGACTGTTCAACATGCATTTTTTCTGGGTCACTTTTCTTTCTTTCAGCACTCCTCTCTTCTCATCTTGCTCATTCCTTTAGCACAAACGCAAACAGGGAGCTCGAGCTCACAGATTGAAAATATTGTTCCTGCTGTATCATTCTCTATAATTATAATCATTAAGGCCAAAATCCTATTTTCCAGCGGCACGGAAAAATTGAAAGGCTCCAAATTGTTGAGTGACCCATTGTAAACTGATGATTACAATAATTTTCACTTGAAATTGTTTCGTACATGATTGCTAGCTTGTGCCATACTAGTTTGGGAACCACAGCCGTCGTATAATATTCATGACCACCTTTTATCGTCTCTTTCCTTCAAAGGATGAGGGAAAGACCTCAGTTTCCTCTTTTAGTGCCACAACTTAAACTAACTAACGAAAGAGCGTATTTTTTCTCTCCAAATATTAAGCGATTATGGTAACATTTTTAATGCTGTGAAAATTGTCTATGATGCTCTAAATAATCAATTTTGTACTAAAAGAAGAATTATACAAATGTGTTTTTTAATGCTCCAGTAACAGTTTATGGGAACGTTTAAACAGCAAATACCTTAGCAGAGAGTTACACAGAACATCAGTTTATTGTTTACATGTATTCTATATTCACAGACCAAGCTCATTGTCAGTTTGAGGTTGGAAAGGGTGTTGGCGACGTTTTTTAAAAACAATGCGTTTTGGGAAGGGCTCGAAAAAGGACAGCCGCTGCCCTAATATATAATTAAAAGCATTTAAGCAAGGCTCATGAGCCCATCTTTTTTTCTGCGTTCACCGTTTACAAACACACACTTCATCTCACAGATGCTAATTTTCTGTACGGGTTTCGTAACTCACGTTGCTGCTCTCAATTCAAGTGAAAAAGTAATAATTAATTTTGCATTGTGGAAAAGCCCACCCAAAAAGACGAGTTGAGAGATAAATAGGAAACTAAACTGGGTTAAGGGGTGCTTGAACAATTCATGTCTTCATTTTCTCTTAACAAACAAACCGTGCAATCGTAAAGTGTATGTTATGTAAGCTATTAAATCTGGGAGAAAACCCGACCTATTAATTTGTGAACTGACTCCTTCAAATCCATTCCACAAATTACAGTCCTGCACTCCCAATGTTATGGATGCATCGTTCTTTTAGAAGGCTATGTTGGGAAAGAAATGTAAACCATAAATTATTTTATTTCCATGTCACATGCAGAAACATGCACACTGAGATTTCAACAACGGAGCATTATCGTCAATCCTCGCGTTACGGTTCCAGCGCAGCACCACCGTTTAGATAAATAAAATCGACAAAGGATTGAATCCCTCATAAAGAATGGTGCTCATTTATTCTGGACATAATTTTTATCTGGTGATGACGAACTCTATAATATACTGTGTACTTAGGTAAAGTGCAAACCCAGTATTCCAAGTCAGCATTCATAGGTATTTATATGGAAATCTAAGGAAACACTTAAGAAGTATCCCTTAAATGGACACGTCGCCGAGAGTGCGTACATAATTCATTGAAACTATAATCATCTATATAAAATTATCATGTTCAAGTAAAAGGCTTTACATTAGAGTACACCTGACATTTTATGTTTTCAAAGAAATTGTTGCTAGATATTGTAGACACATAAGTAAGTGAATGCTCGCCATTCAAAAAATTCCATTGCCGTTATCATGCCGTTATGGAAAGGGCTCTTTCTTATCCTATCGCACATATTTTTTCACTTCCATTTTTCCAACCGCTTTGGTTATTCCGTTTATCATAACAAGTATAATGTAATAATAGGATTTAATACAATCGGTATTGCTTATCGACAATACGAAGTGAGCTTTTGAATTCAAAGTGAGCGTTTTGTATATTATCAATTATTCTGGAAAATTCAATGAAATAGTAAGCTACAGTTTATGCACACTAAAGTATATACCAGCATTTTATTCAGTATTCCACTTCAGTTCTATGACTGCGCAATACATTGTCATACCGTAACTTGACAGGCTTTCCGCTTACGTATACTAAAAATAATAGCAACAAGATCTCTGGTGAGTGCTTATCTTGTTAAAACATATCCATACAATTTAACACGATGGTTATGTGCAAAAAAAGGTAAGTATAAAATGAGCATGAGCTGAATAGAAGTTATTATTACATGTTTGTATGTAGATGGCAGATTGGTCAAAAAACGACAAGGAAAACAAGGGTCGATGATATCTAAATTCGATATCCCCTTGTAATACGTATCTCATTTTTTTTGTGATGGTCCCATTTTTAAATAGTCTTCGATCCACAAAATTGTTGAACTATGCTCCAATCCATTCATATCCTCATGTCTTATGAAGTGTTGACACAAATTGATTTACATAAACATAATAAAATTCAAAGCATGTATGAATTTTAACAACAAGGGTATACATACATACATATATACAACATAGTATTGACAACTAGTTATATGGATGCGCATGGATGAATTTTGATTACATTATTTAGGTAGTTAGTTACCTGTCAAGTAAAAAATGAAATGGGGGAAACGGGGAAAGCACAATACAATATACATTTATATCGTCAAGTATTTCCACGTCACATTCCATGAGTATTAATAGCCGATTAAATTCCTTTATAGACATGAATTGTTCATACAAGTAGTAATTGTAAGTGAAGTGTCTTTTTTATACAGAAGCCGAAGTCATCCATTGCCCTTCAATCAAAAATACAAGTTGAGCACAGGAAAGAGCTGTGTTATTATAATGAATGCATTTCAATATGGTAATTCCAATCTTTCATTGAATCTCAGGAGCAAAATAATTGCATCCATGTTATATGTCCAGTTGGCTAAGTGCATATGCATACATTTAATGCACGTAAGCATCAAATTCTGTTGAAATATCCTTGAAATCGGACGAAAGAATTTCTAACACTAACACTCCAAAATGATTCAACATTTCTTCATCCTGTCCGCTGACTCCGGTTCTGGTCACTGACGCACACTTACGTTTACTCAAGTGCTATCAACTATTTCTCGTCTGCAGTTCTATCAGGAAAGAGGAAAGAATGCAGTTTAATGTCGAGCGTTATATTATAGGAAGATCAAATTAAATGCACTGATTCATTTTTTTCCAAGTAATGCAATGTAAATCGAATGTCGCCAACTGTCAGGCGACTGACCAGTCGAATGAAATGAATTGTTATTGAAGATCAATAAAGGACGAATGAAATCGTACGATCGAAAGACCGAAAGGTGAAATGAAATAATTTCGAGTGTGCAAACAATATATTTATTATACGCTTAGAGTTTGAGAAATGAGCAAAAATTAGTAGTAGAATGGATATATTATTCCAATGCGACTTCATATAATATCCACTGGTGACATTTGATAAAGATCAAAAATCTTTTTATGCTCCAATGAATAATGATACTGGGTTAAATATTATGACAAAATGCAAAAAGGAACGTACGTAGGTTCTACTAGGGTGAACATGTGCAGCCATTTTTCTTAAATGGTTGGTTGGATTACACGAGAAGAGAAAAAAATATTTGCAGAGGAAAACGTGTCTTCAAGTGAAAATGTATTAGTAAACATCATATATATATATATATGAAATCTGCATATGAATGATTGTTGCTGATACTGTCCATCCTACTCAATACTTACATACACTTGAAATATAAAAGTCAATGTATAAGGCATGGGGATCATTATAAGTAGTTTGTATATTGTCTAACATAGTCAACAGTGTATGAGGCTCTTTTTTAACGATTAGTTAACCTGACTTTACTCCTTGTACAACTTCACATTTTTATTCTCTTTCTTTGCCGTGTCATTTGCATTTGAAGAGATTTGCTATCTTGCCCCTTATTATTCAATAAAATGTTGAATTATTTCCATTCACTCTGTTTATCGCTGACGATGAGTACCCTGGCAAGTTTGCGTTTTCAAAAAATGCATGAATAGTGTATACTCATGAAACAACTACGTACATACACATACATATATGATAGTTATAAATATGTATATATATTCATTGAAAGCCTAGTTCTGAGTGATAGTATCATTTGAAAAGTAGCTTACTATAAACAATGGAGCAAAGATGAATATTTAAGAGTTAGCTTGTGCGAAGTGATGTGTGTGTGAGTGTGCACTAGCAACAAAAAGTGTAAGTAAACAGGAGAATAAAGGCAAAGACAAGAATCAGTCAAGAACCAGAATCAGAGTGAGCTTTGACCCCTCTCTCAATTTACTCAACACAGAAAAAGACTTTCCAATTTTTTTTTACAAATAAATGATTTCTTTGCGCTTCTTCTGTTATGCAATCATCTGTAGCATTTTTTACCCATTAAAAACCAGCCACAATAGAAAATGAAGAAATTAACAAGAGTACGGGTATTTTCAATAATGTGCATCCAGTCATCAATTTTAGAATTTAACAAGACCATAGATTTTTAGTATTACAACACTCTTTAAAATTTATTTTATTTGTTTCTGCCATAGATTTGAATAGATGCTCAAGATGCAACAATGCAATTCATTGTGGAGCCACAAGAAAAGGGTTGGTAGATGAGATGTGTTGAGTATCCCATCCTTCTCACCTCACAAGCAACTTTTCTCCACGAATTATCAGCTTTGCATATATTATTATACATTCAAGTGGCTGTATACATATATATACATAAATACATTATGTGGTGGCCCAATCCATAAAGATAAAAGAAACATTAATGCTTGTTCATGTTAATACTCAAGCACAGGTACTAAAACATTAAAGGTAAGTTGTTTTAATATAAAATGCAATTTATGTGCTGGCCAGTTAATATCGTAGGAGTAGTTTATGTTTATGTCTGGTGACCGTATTATTGTTTATCGAAACATTAGATAGTGAACAGCAGTAAAAATTGTAATCTTGTACATTTAGGACGTCTTGTACCAGTTCCCCTCTTTCCGACAAGGTGTACTTGCACATAAAAAGACCAAAAATGCATACGCCACAACAAAAGTTTCCATTAATAGAGTTGAATTTAAAAAAAAATAACAAATAAGTAGTGAATTCGGGTCGCCCAAGTCTCTTATATTGTTCAACATTTTTTTTGGTAGCTATTGCTAACACGATAAAAGCAGGTATGGTATCAAATAAGAACAGTAAATTATGTAATAATATGAGAGGTTAGACTGCATGCAGTTGGGCTACTTGGGTCCCAATATATTTGAGACGTCTACTAATTTACACCTGCAAGCTGAGTACAAGTCACAAGTCAGCAATCAGTGCTACAAATCTCTGCAAAGCAAGTGCATATCCTTGAATCCGATGATAGAACTCATTCGTAAATTTACCGATGAATTTATGAACTAGAAAGCTACCTTACTGGTGTACAACTTCAAAAGTGTAAGCACACTGGCAGCAGCCTCATCATGAAACAGGAAAAATAACATTTGAATCTTTGGTTACCTCTTTGATTATGCATACATTATGCATATATATGATCAAAATGAATTTGCCAACTTGACTCTTTATGTCATACCGAAGTGTATTTAAAATAGGATGTAGACAATGAGTGTACCGGTTCATAATAATAAGGGGATAAAATCTGGCAAGTGCTAGCAGTGCAATAAACGAAACGATGGTCATGGAAATGGCCGGTTTGCGTGTAAGAGCAACTCGCTCAACAGCGTAACAGAATATATTTGATGCATTTAATGAAGTACAGTGGCAGTGCAAGCATTACTTGCAAACCTCGTAGGTGTTAAACGGGCAACCCGCATAATTGCATGGATTTAGTAGCAACAGGCAACTCATTTATTAAATCATTTGGTCATCTAACTTTGAGAATGAAACGAGACTCCGACAGCAGCCGTACAAAATAAAAATGAAAATTTATCTTGTCTAGAGCTCAATACATTTTGAAGTTTGTACATTCATCTGTCCAGTTTAGATTTTTTTTGCATTTTGGATGAGCATTAGGGTTGCTTGCTATGTTATACACTTGTGACTGGCTTTGCGGGATTGGATCGGCTGATAATATAAACTCCGCGTGATGAAAACGTGTAACATTGAAATAGTAGTAACATGTGTTTGCTGTTTTAAAACCTTACATACAAAGTTAGCTCGGTTGATAAATTCCCTCTGGAATTATGTACTTGATCAATGTGCATAGCACTTATAACTGCAGAAACAAGCTTTGACGAACGAAATGTCGTATTATTTAACAGCCCATTACAATGGTCTCCACCGTTTCGTGCCCTAGGAGGGCTTGAAGCACCATGAAATCAGCAAATGTTTTGCATGGGCGTAAATGAACAATAATAAACATGTAAGGTTCGTGTCAAGCTTTAAATTGTGCAAAGATTGAGATTGGATAAAAAGGCTTCCTAAAATATCTACAAAAACTTGGTTGGAAAAATATTGTGATTGCGAATCCCCATATCATAGCATGCTGTTTTTTATTATCCCAAATTTTAACAAAATATAACCTGAGCAAGGGGAGGAACTGTTTATGATTAAGATACTCATCAACACATTAAAATGTTTAACAACCAACAAAGAAATAGACGCCAAGGCAGGCTCGGCCCTCACTACAAAAAGGTAAGAAAAACAAGATTTTTGGTTAGCTCGGTTATCGGGGTAATTGAGTGCGGTTGGTAAATATAATTTGCATCATATATTGAATACAATTTTATTGTTATTATTGTCTGTATGGCATGCAGCCATCATATATATTTTATATACGTAGTTAATGAGTACACACAACTTCACAATTTTTATTGTATCAACCAACAAGCTACTTGTTCGTTTCCTGTATTATCATCTTCAATTGAACAATTCACTCAGCATCTGTACGAGAATTGCCCCCTTTCAGAATGATAGCACTATGGTTGCTCTATATAATTGCTTTATTACTATTGGATTATTATACAGTCCGTTTACTTATCACCGCTTGATCTCAACTGTTATCACAACATTTTTCAGATTCCTCTCCATACATGTTAGGTACGTTGTGCTCATAATAATGAAGGTAGCGCAATGCACTACTGCCGTAGTGCGGGATTCGGATTTCGATATGGATTGAGGTGTTTCTTTGGTACCTCCCATTTGATTGCTTCTTGTCATGGGGCACCAAAGGACGACTCCTTATTAATCGTCATCATCATCGTCGTCAGCAGGCTAAGAAAACAAGAGAGGAGAAAAAAACAGACGTCACTGCGTTCTGTTTCTGATTACTCATCTCGAAGGTGGTCCTTAACATTATAAGGTTTGAATGCATCATTTCACTTGTCATTAGTTTATATTCCTGCGTACTCATTCTGTTTCCCCCCGATTTCTATTATACAACTCATTCAAAGCTCCACGGAGAATTTTAAGCAGCTTGAGGTTTCGAGAGTTTAGTTTTGATAGACGTGAATGACATGATTATCTCGCATTATCGAGGTAGCTTCGTAAAAAAGATGAACTTGAAGAATAAGAGTGGGGAAACATGCGGTTAGTGACAATAAGCTAAGATAACAAGTGCCTTTCTAATAAAAACATGGAATGGAATGCGCCGTAATATCACTGTGTGGTCTACAAAATATATGTATCTTACGTAGGTTTATCTTGGAAACATGCGATTCTTATTCCAAAATGGTGCATTGAGCCTTGCAAAATAAATTTGTAGCGGGATGTCATGTCATCATGGCTCCATTTGTCAATCAATCAAACTATCCGTATTTTGTAGGCGTTTTCCATTTACCAGTAGAGCTTGTACATTGTTACAGTCATAATAAGTGTATGTATCTGCTTAAACTTGTTTGATTTTTGCTGAATGTGAGTAATACTCGCTCAAAAAAATCAAATTTAGTTATCGCCAAATCGATACTGAAGCGTTTTGACGTGTTATATTAACTTGTACTGATAAAGATTGTGTTGTAAATTGTAACTCCTCCACATAAAATAACACTCTTTTTTTCGGGTCTACAGTCAATATTGTATTATGTAAACGTGATAGTACCTCTTCATCTCTAGCTCAAAAATGGCTCTGTTTGCAGTTCCGCTTTGTTGCTATTGATTGTACGTCAATGGGGATAGTCAAATATGTATCCAAAAGAGAATTTGGAAGAGCCCTTCATAATTCCTGCTAGCACTTCTTTCTTCTACTTTTTTGACAACTATATTAGGCTTAAGAGGATGAGCTCCTTTATTCACGCAAGAACGCTTGCTTGCTCTAAGAGAGATCACCATGGAGTTATTACCATTGTATTCTCGCACAATCCCTAAATGACTTTAAGGACTACCCAGCAAGACTCAATTTTTGGTCAAGTTTCACCGGACAGTCCTGATTAATGTCCTTCTTCGCTTACTTACGCTTTGTGTACCTACGAGCCTCACACAACTGAAGTCTGCACCTATACAGAACATCAGCCATAGAAGGATGAGAAAAACCATATTTTCCAAGAGTAAACTATGTTTGTTATATTTTTCTTAATGTATTGTTGTAACGAAAGCTCGGATTTCCAAAGTCGAATTGACCTAACCAATTCATGCAACAATAAAATAGCAATAACTTTTCAAACTATGAACCCCTCAACAACGGTGAACGAGGTTTTACCCATCTTCGACTTATGAAAGGATCAGGAAGGAATGAAACACAGGTAAGGAGAAGTGCCAAGCCAAGTCTACCTACCGATGATAGAAACATATACCAATAATATGAACGTGTTACTCAACTCCACTCTTTTATACAGGTATTGCCATAATAAACATATGAATGTGGGACATTTATTACTTCAAGTCTTTCTCACAAGAGATTCTCACGCCATATTTCACTAGTTAAACTTTTAGTGGAGTTAAATACACTTAGGGTAATATGAAAGACCTGCCTAAATAACATGTAACAGCATTGGTGGGCACATTTATTTAATAGTCCTTCAACAGAACGGAGAGTAGGTGAGCAATAGATGAGGAGACGCATAAAAGTCAATGAAGTCGTTTCGACCTTTCGAGAAATAGAAATACAATGGATGTGTGGATACAGTATAACTTGGACATAAATGATGCTCACAAATAGTCTTTAATTTATGGAATTGTTTTTCACACAGTTAATATTGTTGTATTTCTGATTATAAAATTATTATTATCATTGTCCTACTTTTATAAAATGACGCTTAATAATTAAATATATATTTCAATATTCTCTGCAGCACCGTCTAAATTTCCAAGAAACCCTCACTATTCAAGGACAAATGGGATTAAGATCTTTGGCTTACTGTAATGCGTCAAAAGTCAAACATCGGTCGGTCGACCGTGTGTACTTACCCTTCCTAAAATAGCCACGACAGAAAGTAATACCTAGTAAACCTCGATTATAGTAGCTTTGTGTACTATTGCTAATGTTTACTTTTGCTCTCATAGAATCCTTTTTAAAATATGCAATGTTCATTTGGAAGTAAGAATAGCTTTCATAATTGTGCTGCATTATTACCCAGTATTGTTCAATAAATGTAATGTGTTACAGGTTTTTAGCATCACCATTGTAAGCCACTCACCACTCGTCGTCACCGTCATCATCATCATCATCAATGTAGTAAATTGAATGCTGGTTTTCATTGCAGATGACTTTCATCAATCCTCACTGTTAAAAAATGCCTACGGTGTGGGCCATGAATGTAATTGAAAATTTTAGGACGTAAAAAGTTCCTTACCACTTACTTATGTTTGTGTACAAATACAAAGAAAAAAATGTATGGTACTGGTCTCGTACACCCTATGTACATACATACATACATATACACACACATATATATATTATATTGAATGTGTGTAAGATTGAGCAAAGAAATGTGAAGAGAAAAACAAGGGAGGCACACATTTTATATTGTTCCAGTAGCTTTTTAGTAAAAAGGTTTTCACAGTTACTTGCTTAACAATGTTACTAAAGATAATGACTTTCGTTTTGGAAGTCTCTGTGAAGTGTTGTTCCGCAAAGGAAAGAAGAGGCCCTTTGGAGAAGACCACCTGAAAAAAAGTGCTACGATCTAGACGTATAAATCAAGAAATCTCTTGTGTTCTATCTATATACATAAATTCACGGAATAAACAAAGCTCCTTGTGCGACGTATCAGTACACTACTAACGTAGGGATACGCAGTTCACGACAAGAAAATGTGTCCGCTACACTCAGTTTTCATTTCTTTCTCCTGGAATGGTGGAGAGCTCCTTCTGAAAATTCTTTCTTCTACTACGTACAACGAACTACTACGATCATCCAATTGTGATATGCAAAGGAGGTTATACAAAAGCCAATATCTCATTTTGATTATCAACCTTATTCACTCAAATGAATCCCTGGCTTAGTTTGACTTTTGACGCAACCATGTCTCACATTTAGTTTGCTTAAAATGATATGAAAAAAAAACCTCGATGAAACAAATGTTATCAACAAACAAAACTGTCCATAGTGCATACCAAACCAAGCCTTCTATAAACAAAGTCAAAAGTTGTACACTTACTATCAAACCCATTGGCTACGTATCCTCCTTGTAATTGAGTTTACTTTATCGTTTTAATGTTTAGACATTAGAGCCTCATGTCATTTCAATAATATTACATTGTATAATAGTAGCAAATTTCTTTCCTACTTCTTATTCCTCGCTCTCAATGAGATGAGTTGACAGAATATGCATTGTCTCTCTTTTATTTACTGACTGACATTTGTGATCGCACACACACATATTTTTTAAAAAAAGAACTCGTATTGCTGAAGATAGAGAAACAGAACTCTAAAAATCCTTCCCTTTTTTAATCATCCCGACGTATGTAACATGTAACGTACGTCCTTCTGAACACACATACGTACATAAATATGAGGTTCAGATGAAATAAAGTGACATTCAAAAAAAGTGACGCTCATGTTGTCCCATCAATTAAAACCAATTCCACCTTGGCACCTCAATGAAAAGAAACGAACAAATCTTCACTTACTTACGCTTCTTCAACTTCCTTCTCCACAGTAATATTATTTGCTTTTGGTTATTTGAAGAGTTCTTTTTTCTCCATTCAAATATTATAATAGAAAATTGACAATGAATGAGATTTTATGTTTGTGACCAGACCATTATGTAATGTCTCCAGCTTTCGAAATGAATAAAACACAAACGGAGCGCGGTAGTCCATTTTTTTCCAGAATGCATTGCTGCTGTCCAAAACCATGAAGTACTGGTGGTATGATTTTCATGAATTTTTTTACGACTTTGGGTTTTGTGACTATTCTTGTTCTTCAAAGACCGGATGCCAGTGCTACTGCTATTACAGTTTGATTGCTACGATGAAGTTGTAATATGTAATTGTGTTAGTGAAGAAATAGAATGAAAAAAGGTAAAAATATATTAGCTCCATGAACACAAAATCAACCTTTTTTGAAATGTACCATCCAAAAGGCATCCAAACGTAAAGCACAGTCATATAAAAATGAGCCACCAAAAAGGGTTCAGATGTCTGGAGTTAAGCTAAGCTGTAGGCTCACCTATGTTGGACACAGATACTTTCCTTATCTTTATATATATCTCAAGATTTTTCAATGCAGATCCCATCGATCTTCATAGAATTTTGTCGTTTTCAAGTGGTTCTCCCTCAAAAAAAGTAGACATAAGTATGTAGGTATGTACATATACATACATATATGTACATTAGATTATAATAGTAACAAATATAATAATATAAAGCATAACAAGTTAGACAAACGTTTTCTCTAAACGCGTGAAATGTGTAAGCTAATCAAATGGTTTAGGTTGGTTCATTGGTCTTGGTGTAGAACAGCCATATGAGGAAAACCGCTTCAAAATTATCATTGGCGTACTTTTCTCCGACAAAAAAAACAAGGGAATTGTAATCGTGATTAAATATTTGGGTTTAATTTTATGCTTCAGTGTGTAATCATGAATACACAAAATATATTGGACAATGAGCAGCCCGAAATAATAGTAGAGTTTGGGCATGATGATCACTTCATATGTATACACACATACATTGTGTGTATCTATATTAAATTAGGCGTTCAACAAACGAATTACGAGTTCTTAACCATAGCTCTCATCTCTCCGCATCATAAAATCTGTCCGTATGAATTAAAATTTCTTCCAAACATTTCATTCAAGCAGCGGAAGCTTTCATAACAGTTTTTTTTCATTGCTCAGACTCAACACAGTATGAGCATTGAAAAAAAACTAAATGAGGATCATGTCAGATTAATTCCACTTGAGATGGGAAGAAAAGCAACAATAAATATACATATATGAATATAATGGAAGGAGGTGATAGCTTGTTAGTTTTATATTACAACATCTGGATGAGGTGCCACTCAACGGTTGTTATTTCTTTTCTTATTTATTGGAAACAACATCAACATCATCCTCATCAACAACATCAACAGCGGTGTGGTAAAACTAAGAACCATTTTTATTTATCATATCTTAAAGGAAGCGGATACAGATCATCGCATCGCATGGGATACTCAGACAAGGGTAAAAGTCATGCCGTCCTCACTCAGGAGTCAGTCAATGGAGCTCTCTCCGTTTCAATAGAAAATGAAGTGAGGTGAAGCAAAAAAAAAAGAAAGGATGAATGCACGGGTTATGTATATGTATAGAAAGATTAGCTCATGTGCATCACCATTATTTTATGCTCTGTGGGTATGCCAGTTCCGTTTATTTTATATTTTCACCTTTTACAAAAAGCTCACACTACCATAATACCACACCATCACATCACTATCTCTAGTGTTTCGATAGCTTTTTTTCTTTACCTTTACCCCTCTTTCAATTGGGATGTGATGAGCAATTGATTCCAAATTCACCTCACAACCTAGGGCCCTAACTGTTGAAAAAATGCTTAATTCGATTCACAGCGGCATCACAACATTTACCAATAACGAAGAGTACACACATGCCATATTGGCCATTCTTAGTGAGTTCTGGCGGTGGATATAATGTGCTCCAAGGACCCATACAGAGTCAGATTGTATTTCAATGAAAGCCAGCAAGCTCCAACATCTCATCATCAGTTTGGCTAAGCCAGAAGAATCATAAACACGCTGATGATCATGATGAAGGGATGCTAAGCGAAAGGTGAAGTGGCCTGGCGTGGAGGAGCAATGCGACCAAGCTATAAATATTTGGAATGGCATGTGTACTCTTGTTCGTCCTGTAGCCTATTGACGGATTATTTACTTGTGTCTGTTCTATCCTATAATTCGGCATGAGTATATTCAAAACAAGGATGTTTTTAATGGTGAATGTACTCAAAATAAAATAATAATATTTTTTCTGACTCCAAAGGGTCCACATATATCATATTTTGTCAGTGTCAGTATTAATAGTGGAGTAGAGTGGTACACATTTTTATTTTGTGAAGTGTTGTCTCAAATCAAAAAGGGCCACATGTCTCAGTTTCCTATACAAACGAATGAACTAAACAGGTGAGGAGGCAGAAAGATTTAAAGCCTCACTCTGACTCTTCCTCACATACTTAAATCATTTTGGGAATGGGTAACTTTGTTGGAAACAAGCGACGGACAGCGTGCCTACCTGAATACGTTGTCGCTGTGTTAAAATCATTCCGTATCAAATGAAACATTGAACATGTGTACCCTATGGTATTCTTTTACATATTTTATACATATATACAACTTTTACTACTCACTCATTTCTGCGGGCTATAATACTACATTCAAAACTTCAAAAAAATGACCAAAGATCTAAGAAGGGAAGAAGATCAGGAGAGATGTTTTAGATTGTTTGGTGTGTGTTGTCTTACCTACACCATGTATTTCTGTCTTTGTCTCTACTCAAAAGGAGATGGAGAAGAAGTAGAGGGGAAAACTTTGGTTGGGCTCACTTAAGACTTTAGCCTACCCAGGTATTTAGACAGTTGAATGTAGAGATAAAACCAAGTTGACGTCTCTCGTTTGTGTCCCCATCATTTGGGTGCACCAACCCGACGTTTGATTGTCCTTACTGAAAGAATACCCCTAAGATTACAGGCTCCCATGTTTTACCAGTCTCCTTATCAAAGGGAATGATGATTAGCTCAAGATAAGGTGATAGTTTGGATGATGATGATTATATACAGACCGCTGTAATCATGATGCCTTCCTTTCTATTACGTCTTCAAGTTCATTGAAGATGTGCCTTCATGGCATGCGTATTATGTACTCTTGTCGAATTACATGATTTTCGTTTTTGTTCTGCTACTTTATGTCCGCCATTAGGCTTCCGTTCCCTAACCTATAGGGAAACTGTAAATTCTCTGATACACTTTGGTATATATGAGCCTCATGTCGAGTAAATATATTTGGTTGCATGATGTTGCAACAGGTCCTAGAATTCAGTGATTATTATTTTGTGTCTCTTGCCTACAAATTAACACATAAAAAGTCTGAATTTGTGACAGATGAAACTAACTCGTGTATTCATAATAATGATCGTTATCATTGGTTACGCATGACCGCCGCTATATTACATTTAATAGCCAACTTTGTATATTGTAGAATTCACAATGTCCCCAGACTATCTAAATTCTTTCCAGTTTCCTGTGTAAAAATGTAGTCTAAGTACTTACTTAGTAAATGTCCACCGGGCCGATTCTTAGGAATTCTCTTAATGGCACAAAAGAGGAAAGTAATGAATTGGTGTCACTAAGTACAATGAAGCAGCTGTTGGTTATGTTGTATTACGTTGCTTGATGATGAGAGTCCGGAGGAGGGACTCTCTTTCTGTCTGTCGGCTTTGCAAGACTGTATCATACCTATCGTCTCACAAAGAGTTTTTATGGTGATTTAGGTATCAAAACATTTTTACAGACCGAACCGGATACTTTTTTTGTGGAAATTCTAAAGAATTATCAACAATAAGCGAAAGTCAACCGGGAATGGTGCTGAATGTTCTCATAAGTATTATACGGTTCTTATATCGGATCTCATTGAAGGGACAATAGTTTCCTTACATTCAACCCACATTCCTTTCTATTAGTACTTCCAACGTAAAAAAAAAACATTCAGATGTCTCAAATTACCCAGCGGCACAGTTTTGTATACCGTGGTGACATTGAGGACGTGAGTTTGTTACCTCATATTGGTTCATGCATACAATGGTTTCTACTTCCTTTCCTACATTGAGATTAGCATTGCAGGAGGATATGAATCGTCCGGTTTCTATGATTAGGCACTGAAGTGCTTTTTAAAACTTTACAAAAAAACAATAGGGTAGACTATCGATGATAAGTAAAATCTGCCTGATAACTCTCCACTTGTGTTGCAATTTTTAACGTTTACTGCGGAAAATAGTAACTGACGCATGTTAAATAACTTGCTTAAGTAAATAATCATATCCCATATTTTTTATATAGTAAATCCTTCCTTCCTTTTCAAGCTTAATTTAACAGGTAAAAATCAGATCTGTTGAAGGATGAACATACTTCAGGTAGATAGATTCAATCAGACAATCCGAATAACCTTCATGTTTGCATGCTGAAGAGCAAGTCCATGAATATCTTGACACACAGCCGGCAGAAAGCTTTTACTTGTTTTTAAATACAAAATACAAACACTAAACAGAAACAAAATGATGTTTAAATGAAATTTTATGTAAAATAAAAAAAAATTGCCGACCCGGTATCAGCTCGATTTTATTTTGATTTGTTCTACTGATATAAATATAGACATTTTATGTAACATGTTCCATGTAGGGCAAACTTCAGGTGGTTTAGAATGGCCCATATTCGCTATCTCTGTCAAAAATATGTATATATACATACACATACATATCGGCAAGCAAGTGACATTTTGGTGCTCTGGTTGATATCGGAGTCTAAACTATATAACAATAGGTAATCTTCAACTTGAAAATATAATCAATCATTCGGAAACTAAATAATTTGCGCCCACGTGTCTACATTTGCACTCAGTGTCTCAAAAAGCTATTGTCTGGTTATGATTGATTTTAAATAAAATAATCACAATAAATTAACTTTACTACTTCAACGTTTTGTCATAATCGTCAAGTGGATGGTGTTTGGTGTAGCACCTTTATAACATTTGAAATAACTGGAAATTTCCCAAAAATGTTTTAGATCCTGTCTACAGATCTTGTTTTAGATGAAGATTTAAAGGAACTGTGCCAACCCAGTCCTTTGAGTACTTACGACAAAACAGATATGATAGGATAGGCAATGAATTCAATCCCCCCGATCATCATCATAAATAAGGTAGAAAAAGCTGGTCTTATTAATCTAGCGCCCATTTGTCGCAAATCGAGTTAGTGAGATGCCCCAGACGGTTTTCAGGTTGGTCTCAAAAAAAGTAAAACTGTTTTGCTGGGGGTGATTTGATGTGATGGAGTACACACATACATATATATTTTATATTATATACATATATAGTTAAGTTATATTGTCGCACATGTAGAAAGTTGGTCCGCTTATCATGTTTGTTCTCTAATACCGTGGTACCTACTACAATGATTATAAGTTTTTAAGTCAACTCCGAATTAGATAAAGACGGCTTAATCCGTAGAAAGAAGGCTAGAAAACTGCAACTCATTAAATTTGCATACTTGATACCACATAATCCGCTTTGTGGTCGTGAGACGAGAATAAATTAAAGTAAACACAACACACAACAAGAAGTTAAAGTGGAAAAATAAAGTAAAATCCGCATTAGAGAAAAAGTAACGATCTCTCGCCAAATACATTTTTGTGTGACGTGTCAAGATGAAATGGCGAAAGATGAAGTATGTTCACCACAATAGACAACACAGGGGTAAAAATGTGAAAAGTGAGTCTACCAGTTTGCCCTTTGTTAATCCTGTAACAGACAGAGAAGTGGACAGATACAATAAAAAATAATAATATGATATTACATGAGAGCCATACACCTTCGCAGATATCATACACATATTTATTATGTATTATCCAACTATTTACTACACCAATCATTAAGTATTAGTCAATTTGATTCATTTGGATTATGGTGGTTATGAGCCCAACCACCAACTTGTTTAAAAGGAGACAGTGTTCCTTCCATCCCATATTATAAATCTTTGACTCCTTCCTGGATTAGTGGTAAAAATGTAGTCGCAGCACTTGATGGCTTTCTGTTTGCAGGCAAATCACAAATAATGTATGAGTTACAGATGATGAATGTTAGCAATAAAAAAATCCACAGTCATGTCCATATTTCATAGTCTTCTTGTACAATGCATGCATGTGTGTGTGTGTAAGAGATGAGATGAGATGAGAGACACACAAGTTGCACTTGGCTATAAACTGCTTCTAAACCCTAAGGATCCTTCTTTTCCTTTTGTTCAATGCAATCCTGAAATCCTGCATCACATGTTCCGAAATAATAATAAAAAATATAAAAGTTTTTGCAGAGTTAGTTTCTTGTTGGAACGAGAACTGCACACACCGTGATTTACATGCTTTTTACAACTAGGACATTTATGCTTGCCACATAAATACAATGAGTTATTACATACATTTTACCAACAAGTGCTTAAATGACAATATGTTTACACCTTTGATGATCCTCCTTATGAAATCCACTCTCATCGCATATCACATCACATAAGCAACAACGATAAGTATGTTTATGATTGTTGAGAGATTTCCTTCATAAGTAAGATGATTTACATGCCATTAGAAAACAGAACATGAAAAAAAGGAACACTTGTTGCAAATTAGAGAAAAGGGATGACATCCATTTATGTTAAGATTCTAATCTCCACAAGCTTATCCCGAAAGTGTTAGCCTTTTTTTCTAGCCTGAAGTTATGTATATCTTGACTTCACTAGAAGTTTGCATTAATGCTAAATTTATCAATCAAACTGACATGATTTCTTTGTAACAAATCGAGTCAACTTCTCAAAAAGCTCTGATTAATGCACCAACCGGCTAACCAGCCTACACCTTAGCTGATAGCTATGATAATAGCAAAAGACCTTGGTCACCACAGCTCGCATCAACTTCCTTGGTGGCCATCATATTTTACCTTAGAAAAAGGCTCAAGTAGGATTCCAAGAAGATGCGCAACTTATGGAGAGAAGTTATAAGTAGTACGGAACTCAACGGATTCTCAAAAAATAATTGAATATTTCCATTACTTTGTGTATTCCGTGAAAAATAATTGTTATCTTGTAAGATACCCGTCATATATAGGGGTAAAAATGTTGAGCAATGGCATATATCATGTATAATGTTTTTTGGTATTTGCATTTGCTTGTTCCTCTAATTCCTAAATCATTGCTTTTTCATTCGTTCTAAGCATTAACACCACCGTTTGTTCGTGTGAAGCTTTACATACATATAATGTTGCAGATAATTTAATCCCTCTCCTCAAAAGCTTTCTCAAATGGACTCTGTTACTACAACAAAAACGGCTGTTGTAACTTTGCTTGCTTCTCCGAGGTCAATTAACAAGCAAGAAGAGACTTTATTTGAAGAAGTAATTATCATCATGGGGGCGCAACGTATTAGCCATTAGCTTTTCAAAGTCTCCTTTAGGCATTTATCTTGTAATATTATTTACACGCGTGTTTTTCTGCCTCTCTTGTTTCTCTACTTTCAACTTTTTTTGTGCATGTTTTCTACATATATTTAATTTCTCTGAGGAAATTCCTGACACAACTTTGAGTCGGTAAGTGCGTCCACACTTCCACCTGTGCATCAGATGGTCACGCAACTGCGATGCAGTGGTTTACACGTCGTTTTTCTCAAAATTTCTTACAAAATTACAACTATCAGTCCATTGCTAACTGATACAAGGGAAGCCTCAACACGTCGGCCAAATTCTTTTAACAGCTTTCTCACAAGTTATGCATTAAAAGATTTAGTATTTGATGCCTTTGACGGATTGTTACTTTATATCAGCACTTATCTCCAAGAAATCTAATTCGTAAAAAGAATGCGAAGAATAAGATGGATGTAAAGTCCTTAAAGGAATTGAAGCTTTAGCTGGATGAACATAAAATACTTGATGCTGCCGATTCCAATCTATACAATTCGATTTTTGTCACTTGTTCATCTCTCCGGGATTGTTTATGGGCATCCACAATCGGTCTCAGACTTATCTGATGAATATCATTTCTAAGCATGCGGTTTATGTTGTGTGAAATGAAACGGAACTTTTTTTACAGACAGCGAAAATCTCATCCATGTAAATATTACATGTTGGATTACGTAGTATACTGACATCCTACGTACATATATATATATATTAAATGTTATGCATATTTTTTGATAAAAACCAATGTATGCGTGACATTCCATCACTCACATCTTGTTTCATGGCCACTGATATTTTTATGAATTTGATTCGGTACACACGGAACTCTTTATGATTAATAAGATTACGAATGGATTTAACCTGTGGGTAAATTGTTTGTCCATTTCACTGCCCTTCAATGATATGTATCTCGTTGTTCTATAAGTTCACTGAGGAAGCACAATATGACATTGGCATTGTGAATTAAAAAAAATTATGATTTTTAAAGCTCAATGTTGTAACCAGCTTTGAATAATACACGTCTAAACGTCATTGTCTCTGTCTCCAGCAATACTTATCGTATAAAATTGATGTAAACACTAATATTTTTGTTATATCATTGTCAACCATAATAAAAGCCTTTTAGCTCATGTAAATATTAGGTAACGTAACCAAAGTAGAGGAAGCGACTCTAATTATTACGCCGTAATCAGTCGAAATTTAATTTGATAAATTTGTCAAATCTTGAAACAACTTAGCATTCTTTCATAAAGTTTTACAACGCTAGGGAGATTAAATAGTGTAACATAACATTGGGTTGGTTAATCTGGACATAAATAAAAAATATACATTCCGGTCATCCATCATAGTAAAGTACTCCGACAGCAGTGCAGCACTTTCGCAACATTTTCTGAGAATTCTAAATATAATCGTAAATAAACAATGCAAAAGAGCATTTTCTATTGATTTAATGTTTGTTACACGGTCGGTGTTACTGTTATGCATATATATACTTTGCGTATACAATTATCGTCATTAGGAATAAGTGGACACTGCTTTATAGCTTCATTATGTTTGTCTGTACCAAAAAAAAGTCAAACTATCATTCATCGTCAGTCTGTACTCACCAATAGTAACTCAGGTTAAATGAGAATCATAATTGAATCAACCTTACGAGTCAGATAAACCTGGTGTGGTATATCGAATCAAGTGGCCGATCGAAAGTTCAAATATTTTGTGGAAATACTACCTTTTCAGGTGAGTCTTCCAATATTCAAGTACAGCTTTTGGAAAATATGCTTGTGTTTTTAAAACGTGTGGGATTAGATATTGTGACTTTGATACCGTTAAATTTCACATGTTTAAAGGTATCATACTGGCCCTAATCCTTCTTTTTGAACCACGTGCTTCGCTACTTCACTAAATCCGTTTAGAAAGGATTATCATTACAATTACAAGTGATTGTTGGTATTAATGTACATTGTTGGTACATATATAAAAATTGCCCCAAATGACCTATGAATATATATGTACCTACTTGGTGGCTGGGGGACAATGTTTAACTATGGTAATTAGTTATTGATATGTATGATCGCGTACGAACCTTTCATTTTGCATACACATGAGTGAATCTTTAATAGCTCAGTCATTCTCGTCCTGATGCGCAACACACATATATACGCGCGGATCAATAGTAACTGATTTAAAGTAACATGACGTTTGGAAAACACAGATACTGTCTTCCATTGACGAGCGTGACGGCAGTGTATCACAAAACAATGCCATTATGACCGTGCATCATGAAATATTTGCGTACTCGGTCGGTGGGACCATAACTTCCTAGGGAAAATACATCTGCATGTTTCTGCCCATACGCATTGTCATTAAACAAAGTTTTACATCAGTTTGAAGTTAGGCACAATGCGTGTCGAATTTTAATAGTCGGCTCTCAGAGGGTACAACGATTATGGCTAAAAATATGGCAGCTTATGTGGACCTGCTTGCATATTCAATGCGCACAGTCAGTGTGCCGCTTCTATGCAAAATGGGCCGATTGTGCTTTTACTTTTACGGCAAAGCATTATTAGAAATACACCTCGCCAAGCCTAAAGAAGTAAGACGAGCACCACCCGCCCATTATTACAACATGAGATACACAGTGTTCTTAAAGCTGGCATAAAACATATTTTCTTACAATGAGTCACTCATCTAAAGCTCACCTGTTTGTCAAGGAAGTGCTAAGGTCAAAAGTTTCCTTTAATCGATAGGAATTTATTGGTATATTCCACCTTCACAAAGATTTTTTTTATTATTATGGTCCACTCCATGCACGCTGTTTTCATCTTTTGCCCAAATATATATGCATTATTGTTCCATTTCAAGGTAACTTCCTGCAGTTGTTCCCAATGTCCGTCTGTCCTTACGGCTGTCAACACAGTAGTACCCTAGCTTGGTAAATGAACTCTTGTTGCATCTCTTCAGTACATCCAGTTTGATGCGGATTGCATAATGCAATATCACAAACATTTAGATGTAGTCAAGAAGCGACTCATAATCTTCTTTGGTTTTTCAATCAGACTAAAAACTACAAGCATCATCATCACACAGGTACTACTTCTCAACCTCAAACATAAGAAAAGATATTGCAGCCTCCAATATTTATAGGTGTAATGTCGATACAAGCAAAAAAAAACTTGTGAGTCCATGCACATAAATTCATATTATCATTATGATGGACTTGTTGTTTATGTATAAACACACAGGAGTTCATCCATCCGTACACACATATTTAGTTAAATTGTGTAGCATGAATCTTCTATTCTTCATCATCTTCTTTACAAAGTCACTCATGTGTCTTAATCTTATCATCAAGTGAGCCTTGTTACTCTTCTGTAGTACGAGACATATGTGAAATCAATTCAGCAAATAAAGGCGCGTCCACACACCACCACCACCATGGTATAAATGTCTATAGGCTACCACCTTTAAAAAACCTGAGGATAGAGATGAGATGTGGAGTGAGAGTCCTTAAGATACTCTGTATTTTTTTGAAGTATGCGTTCCAGGAAAGAGAATTAATCAACAAGGGAATGTGAATTTTGATTGCATGAAAACGCACGAAATGAAAAATAATATTTTAAATCAATACGCATTTTTCTACATGGATGCATGCATTCTTAAGAATTCAAGAAGGATTAAGATACACACTGTGATAATATACGAAGCACACCAGATGACTCGTTTCTGTCTCTTTTTGGTGCGTTTGGTAAATACATTTGTATTAAATTGTTTGAGATGGATTTCATGCATTGCATACCATCCCTATCTTTTGTTGAGAGCGGTTGATGGACTGGACGGACGTTAGTCAGAGTGTAAACTGTGTGTAGGTGCATCATAATACGCGTGATTCAGAGTAACTGGATTTCTTTCGAGTTTGCCACAATTACCAACTGATTTTTGAGATGAGGTCACACAGACGAGCCTAATATATTAGTAAGTGAATCACTTTCGTTAGGAAATGCAACAAAGTGAAATTGGTGGTACTTGAAATGAGCGATGCAATTATGTGCATAAATCATTTGATGAACAAAAGAGGAAAAGTGGTTGAGAAGTGATGATACCAAGGCAATATCTGAAAAAACTTACACCAAATAACAAACTTGGAATGTTGTAAAAAACTGTCTTACAGCGTGTCAGCCGTAAAACACTTGAATTGCAAGTTTTACGAGAATAGAATACAGTCTCTGGTGTATATAAAAAATGGGAAGTTGTTTAGTATTTAGTGTATATTGCTTGAGTTTTAAAACCAGTGCATAGATTACTCATTGTATACATGGCCATCGCCTACATGATATGACGATGGCAAAAGCAAAGTACCTGTTATTTCTGAAGATACTTGAATATATCTTTTCCTTTCGTCTTTTTCACCTTGTTTTTTCTCTCTCTCTCTTGCTTGCTTACTTACTAACTCACTCACTTATTTCAGTCGATCTTACGGTCCACCGTATTGAAGAGTTATTGCGGTCCTGAATTGTTTGAAAGAAGAAGAGATGGTTTGTATAGACAGTGAAACATGTGAATGAAAAGTTGGCTCTTTTGTGAATAAAAGAATTAGAGGGAAGGAAGGTGCTCCAATAAGCATGACTTATAGGCAGAACATGGTATGCGACCAGAAAGTGACCGGTTGTCTCATTGTCATCCCAGCCTCTGAAGATGAATGCAATTGAGAAAGAATGAGGAGTATATAGTGAGCAGACATCATAGGGGCAATCGCATCCCATCATGTCTTTTAAGAAAAAAGGTGATTGAGTTTTGAGTCGCGTTTCGTTGCAAATGGTGAAAAAAAAATTTTGTGAAAGAAGGGTTGTTCACTCACTTTCATACGTATAAGTTACGCACCATCATGTATGCTTAAGGATGAAAAGCACAAGACAGAAATTGTCATTTTAAGTGTGAGCAACTCCTGATGGAAATAATGATTCCTTTTGGGTCGTCTGACCTCTAATAATGGTCACCTGGGAATAAAGATGGGAAGGAGTGCCGGCCCAGGTAATGCACGGTATTAGATTCATATTATATTGTCCTTCCCAAACATGCAACAATAATAATATGATGATACTCTCCGACGTGGACATCAGGAGAGTGAGTGGACCTTTGCGACCAAAATGTTTCCCCAATACATACATTTCTACATGTAGGAAAATCCTAGCTGCAAATGTAGGAAAAGAGGAAGAGCCTCTTCGGAATAGTTCAATCATATTTTCCCTATGTAATGCTACACCTACAGATAAAATATTATAGATGTATAGACTGATTGCAATGGAGGAACTGCCAAGAAGAGTGAGAAAGAGAGGGGAATAAATAATATAATAACTGAACAACAAACACTGAAACCAAGAAAATATTTTTCGTGAATTGTAATGGAAATAATGGTGCTTAGACTACCACTTACTTTAGGTAAACATACAAACGTATGTATGTATATCCATACATTATATTACATTTTTATATCCATACATTTAGCCATAATGTTATATAGGTGTGTGATATGATGTGATTTTTGTACAGAGGCGCAATATGATATTGTACTTTACTGTACGTTTTTTTGGTGCTCTTTACATTTTGGTTGGATATTATAAGATGATACTTGTTCTGCTACAATACATTATAAAAAGTTTGTGTGTTATTCTGTAATGGATGGATGGAAGAAGAAGAGAGATTTTCGGGAAAAACAAAACGGATTCCAAAGTCCGTAGGAGGGCCTTTTCCAGTACTAGACAGAAATGTTTTACAGCCCCAGCATGGTCATAAAATTTCATTACACCTGAAAATGCCGATATGAAAATCCTCATGAACCTCTTCTGTGTTGATTCTTCTTTTTGCTCCTGACTTCTTCACTTCTATTCCTCATGAATTCTTTCTTCCTTATTGTGGAATATGACTGAGAAAAGAAGGTCCTTTGAATTATTATTATTTACGCACAATATGCTTTTTGGATATTATATTCCACATCTAGCCCGACTTTTTCTTTCTTGGTGCTTGTGCGGACTGGCCTCTGCTCTCACCTTCATTATTATCACTTGCCTTTAGAACCCGCCTCACTTGCACAATATATTTTAGATATCCATAAAATGACCCTTAACAAAATTCAATATCTGGTATCCTTTAACGGAACTTTATGCGCATGTCACTTTCAATTGGGAAATATATTTAGAAAAAAAATAAGTTGCTCTTTAATGAGAATTGGCACAAGTGGTGCCCCTAAAACCATCATAAATTGCTGTACAAATATGGCAACATTAATAGCTCTCTTCTCAAGTCCTAGCACAATATGGGTGATGGTGATATAATTGCAATATGATAATAGTATTGTCTTGTTCCTTGCTCACATCTCCGTTCCAAGACTGTCAATTACAGGAGGTAATTTGCCTTGTTAGGTTTTGCAAAAGGAGATGGGAAATGAAATACATTGACATTAACGGATTGATTCTTATCGGCACTCGTAAATGGTACATAAAAATCAAAGTAGTCTTAACCAAATACTGTTAGTCACGTCACCCTCTGCATTTTTACCGTATGAGAGAGTGAAGGGAATGAAATGAAAATATGAATGTAAGAAACTTTCAAAGCAAAGGCAACGGGTAGAATGACAGGTCGTTACATGTAATTTAGGTAAGCCTGCAGTCTGATTTAACGTCTCCTTGCTGTCAAAACAAAGTAGGGGTCAAAAGTCACTGAGGAGTATGTGTGAGAAAGAAAATAATAACTTGAGAAGGAGTCATAACATCAGCTATTATAAAAAGTGTCAGCCACAAAAAAAAGAAATGAATGAATAATAATGATGTTCTTACTTGTTGTCGATGTTCATTCGTTCGTTGGTAGGACATTGAGTCCCCGTTTGTGGGAGCCACGAAAAAGCGGAACGGCCCGAAAACCGTCCGCTTCTCCTCCGCAGCACCACAGCTTAAGTGGTATCCGAAATATAAACTGATTCACTTAACTTTTATCCCCTGTCCGACTTTGCCCCACTCACAAGACAACCTCTGACTCTTGACTGGTTACAGCATCCGTTGTCTTCAAAATGATTTTGTTGAAACGTCGTTGTTGTTATTGTTGCAATATTAAAACACTAATTTACATATAATGGCACATTTAGTCATGCTCAATCTGGATGAATTGTGTGTCTCTTGTTCGGTTAATGACTTTACATTGCTCAATTTCACGGTCATAAAAGTTAGTTTCTCCACTTTGCAAAAGTGCTCTTCTTGCTGTCTCCTAATGAATTACATTCAGCTTTCCCAAGTTGCTCATTGTATGAAACATTGTGTTCCTCCTCTTCTCCTAAGGGTAATATAATAGTGCACTTTAGACTCTTTTACACGAATAAAACGTCAAGTTACATTATTTAAAAAAAAGTATGCAAATGGCAGTGGCACTTTTTCTCTTGATTGTGTGTGACAAAATTAAGAATAATGTTAATTTAATGCTTTTTATGGAATGACAATGTTTTATTGCCGTAGCTCTAAGATTTGCGCGACGATTTGACAGTTAGACATTCATGTAACTACTGTTACGACAACAGTGGCAGCTTGTCTTTTTTGTCCTCATCTACTAAATCATATCATGAAGTGTTATCAACCATGCCGTATTTTAGTAGCATGCCAAAAAATACTTCATTCTGCTTTGCTGCCTGTGTTCAACATTATAATGTAATCAATACTACACGTATGTACATAAAAATGCTCCTTGCTAAAAATGAACTCACAGATTCAGAGTTATATATATATAAATGTTGCCTGTTTTATAATAACTTTGTAATCTTTACTGATATCATGTTTGTGTAAAAAGCCATACGTGCATTCCAATACTACCACAGGCTATTTACAATTTCTTTTCTGCCGCCGCTACTACTAAACTAAAACATTTTGTGTATTGTTATTGCATGGTTAACATACATAATTTTATGATGGGGGGAATGTCATTTCAGACCCCGTTCAATTGAAGATATCGAATTTTTCATGAGATCTGAGCCTCTGATAGAAAAAACGTCACATGGAGCATTGATGTGTTCTGCTTTCTCACGACAGTTACTTTTTTTAGCACTTCTTTATTGCAGTGATTGAATTTCTATCACTGTGACACGATAAAAGCATATATCTCATCATAGAGACACCGTGTGGGTCAGTTTTTTGGTAGACTTGTTGTCATGTCTTTTTTGGAGTGCTAGATAGATAAAATGCGTTTACACACTTTTCCTAATGCATTCACTGGTTTTTGGCTTAATTTTCTTCAAAAAATTTGGTGTCTCTGATGAAGTAGATGTTCTGCTCCCTGACCAATATACTCCTCATTCATTCATGCACCTCACTTATTTGAATAAATCTGTTTTCTGATAACACGAGTGTGGTTAATCCTTCAGTTGACAAAATCAGCTTAGGCATTGTACACGTCGGGCCAGTATTCTACGTATGTAATTTATCAGTTTGAGTTTCTATCTAGTTTTTCAAACTCTCAAAACGTACTCTCATTCAACAGTTTTAAGTATTCGGATTTCACAGGCTTGTTGGTTGATAACTAAACCATCAACGTAAATAAAAAGAATTCAAAATATTTCTCCTTTACCAACTCATTAGCAGAGCGTCAAGTGAGGTTCACACGCACAGTTAGTTGTACATCACCAACATACACACTTGAGAGCATGAGTGGGCTATTTGAGGTTTTTTGTTAAGGTGGTTTTTGTGTAACTTTGACTCTGGTATTGTACATGTACTTTCGTTTTTGGGCTTCCAAGAATCATGTAGATACTTGCTTGTAAAAATTGGATTGTAACTTTCCAAAATGTTTCGAAGAATTAATATCATTCTCTTATTTGTAATTTGATTACTTCAAATATAAAATGTTAACTCAAACTAAAACTAGGCACTAATAAATGGAATGCTTATTTAAAACCAAATTTACTTTATAGACATCAACATAAACGAATTTTTGTTACGTACAAAATAATGTACGATTTGTTCTCATAAAACTAGCTATTTTGAAGAAGAAAGCTTGTTGGAGAAATCACTTAACAAACTTATAAAAAAAGAAGACGGAAAGAAAGTAAATTGTAGAAATAGTGAGTATATTGTTTTGTTTGTGTGAAAACGAATATTGCTTTTACATGCACGCGAAAAAATAATGCATGAAGAGAGCAACTCTGTGATGTCGTCTGGTTTTCGTGAAGCACTGGCGATCACTGCCACAAGAGCATTGCTGAGCACAGTATGAGGAACGTCAGCGTTGGAGCTTTTTGGATTCAATGTAGATGCTCTTCTCGAAGCTACTTAACCATCCTCTATCTCTCGCTCTCTCACCTCAACATCATCGGCTCTATTCTTTCAGCCTACCTGAGTGGGTGAGAGTGCTTCGTGTAGTTGCTGTAGCTTTGGTCTATTCGAATATGTATTGGGAAAGAGTTTCAAGAAGTCCATCCAGCAGCAGCAAGTTTCTGAAAAGCTTGGCTTGCTTTATGTGCATGTATGTAGGAAAGCATGCAACTCTTGAGCTAGAGGGAAAAGGACAAATATTTATAATGTACACACGGACAAAAACATAATATATTCCAACATACTACTACTATCCACATCAAAATTATACATTTAATAAATAATATGCAGATCCATTATATTACACCTTATTTTTGTCAATCCAAACAATAAAAACAGAAATAGGAAAAAACAAGGCACCAGTGCGTATAAACACGATATATTTCTGTACTGATTTTTTAACAGCTCTTTTTACATGTCACCAATTCACTGTACATAATTTATAACTTTGCTAACTCAGATGTAATGTGGGAAAATAAATGCAGCTTTCTAACAGAGTCTAAACACGATTTTTTTTCAGGCAGTTCCATAAAATCCTAGCAAGAACATTTTAATAAATCTTTTAAAAAACGGTTTAAAAAATGTAAGTCGTAGCCCAATTTTATTGCACCCTCAATTATGTCGTAAGTTAGCTTGAATGTGTTTGCACAAACTAAATATTCATGATGAATCGACACTAAAAACGAGGATGACAGTACCTACTTTCCATTGTGAGATGATCTTATTGTGCAAGATGGACTTGTGCTTTGTTTGGGGCTACTTTCATTTCATAACACTGCAAAGCACAAAAATCCATTGTTTCCCTTTTCGAGTGAATTTGTACTTTGTTAGATTTCGGATTAAATTTAACTACTTTTTTACGAGAAATTCAGACGTACAACTAACTAGATTCATCATCATTGGATTCATTGAACTACACAGACATTTGTTATCAATCGTAATGACGATGACTGAGTTGTATGAAAGAATGTAAAATCGTATGGTGTACATGAACTCAATGTATGTACCTACCGCATCGATGTTATGAATAAATTCACAAACGTGTTATGCTAGCAAGTAAATACATAAATAAATCCAGAATGAATTTATGGATTACTAATTTTTTTAAATTCTGTTTGCTTCCTATTAAGATTTTCATAATTTTGTGTATTAAAGTAATGCAAAGCATCCATAATAAAGCTCACAGCAGATAAAATATATGGATTGATGGATTACATTTTTTAGGCAATCAAAATAATAATTTGCTCAAAATACACATGCTAAGCCGATGTTCATTAACGTTCAGTCATAATCAAACAAATATATTTTTACATGAGCCAATGTTGTGGGTGTAAAATAAGTATTAATGTGGTTAAGTTCTGCATGTATGCAATGCGTCCATAATCAAGGTCAGTCTGAGATAGGTTAAATCGGTATAAATTAATGTTTTTTGATGAATCGTGAACAATATTGAATTCATAATATTACATCTAAACTTTCCATGGTAAAGTAAATCCGAATTTTGAAACTGAAACATATGGACTGAACTTATTATTTATTTACTACTAAAATATAACACAGTACTTTGTTGTCTGTTGAGCTCCATATCCATGTTTATGTTTGTTGTGATCTGACGTAAAACTCAAATAATGTGGGGCTTACATTTGGCTAGTGCTGCCTCTGTTATTTTATAGCATTCCTGAATTGTTTTTAAAGCAAACACGAATTATTCCCACCTGGATTGGATAGTGGAGAGAAGTCTATGGAAAAGTCATGAGTTTGTAGGAAGTCTTCAGTTCGTTGAAAACATAAAATGCATTCCTGTAGTTACACAGGTGTGGATGGATTCTCATTTTCAATGTCAGCTTCTTGTTCTCTTTTGAATTAAACGCAGTAGCATAGGAAGGTGCAATATTCAGTCAGTTTGAGACCAGTCTACTCACTTTGTACTTCATTGTATTTAGGTATATTTATGTATATTTATATATTGATATATGGTTGTGCGTAAATGATAAAAACATCATTTAACAGAGATAGCAAAAGGTGCACGTACATAATATTTGTTTGAATACAATCTCTGCATTACGTTCGCATAGTTGTAGTACAATATTTAATACTGATGTAGATGTTCGGGTTAGTTGGCTAACATGTGCCACTGCACTGCATGTGTCGACAAAACAAAAAACTCCAATTCCATGAAACAGCTTTCAATTCAAAGATATCAGATTGGGTTCGCATCCTGGTCCAATGAAATCACGTAGTGAGGTTACCTGCCCGCTATTTATCAAATGACCTATCCCGTCCTTGCGTTAGTTTCAGGATATTTACAAAAACGTTGTTTTGATTGATAGGTCATGTGAACAACTATTCATAACAGTAGGAAAGCTAATAGACCATACAGCCAAGAACCTGACGTGTTGAATCAAATGTGGTAAGGCCGTTTAATGGTTTTTTTTGTGAACCAATTTTTAAATTATGATGCATTACTCATATCTTTAAGGTTAAAAAAAGTTTGATGCCGCTACTTATTCTAGTGCAATCCAGTTAAATTTTTATGCAACCAACTTAATGCATAACTTACAGAAGCTCAGCGAGCTGCTCTAGTCTTATCTTGATTAAGAGGATTTCCCAATGTGTTTTGACAGAAGTGATCCCCATTCCACACATACCAATCCGTTCGTCAACGTGAAATTTACACCTTACTAAATAAACCTAACAAGAAAGTCTGTGCATACGTCATGGCAAGTGACAAGTTTAGTTTCCGTGAATCAAGAGTAGTGCGTACATTGAATAACTGTTTGTGATGAATGACAAATGGGCGAGTTACGCATACTCTACAAGTTTACACACAGGAGTACATTGTTAATAATAGCACCCTTCTTAGCATACAAAAGTGTTGCTTTTTGTTTGTGCACTTTTCACATCTAAACTCAAGCCCAACACGACACAAATATACTGAAGGTATAAACATTCATGTAAATGAATGCATACTAATCCTAAATATCATCGTATGGCTGCTTGCCCGCCTGTAAAGCTGATCCACTGATTTAGGCATCATTAAATCCTTAAGGTATTCCTGAAACATAGGTCAGACGTGATCTGTGTATCGCTTCATCTTCGACAAGTCACTTTACTTAATATTTGAACAAAGCTATTAGATGAGAAAGTTACACAAGTGGACAGGTAACATAGATTTCCATTTATTGTTCCTATTTAAATTCCTGTGGGACACCTTTTCATACAGTTCCTAATCATTTGATCCATATCTCAGCACGTCAGGACCTCATCACCTTAGTAGTAGCATTACTATAAAATCGTTTCACAGTTGTTCACTTCAAACTTAGGTAGTTTAGTGTGAAAAGATTCGAAACGTGTACTCTGACGTTTTCTCAGATGCCAGGGCTTTTGGGAAAAGGGCGAAAAGCAAAACACATAATATGTGTGGTACATAATAAAACCACATTTCGCGCATTACCTTAACTGATGTGGTTTGAAGAAGGGAGGTAAATTGCACCTTTTCTTATGAGCGAAGCGTGTAAGTTTGAAGATAACCAAGATGTTCATTTTTTCCCTGTTATACGTCATGTAGTGAAGTTGCTGTAGAAGAAAGGGAGAAATAAAAATGATATAAAATTATAAACCTCAATTTTACCTGATATAGTTTTAATACTCTTTTGTAGCGCAAACATGAGGCATGACAGTTCAAGGAATCAATTACATTGAAATAAGATGCCACACACCTTTGAATTACAACAGCTATATTACCTTCATATTTAGAGACGGACGGGAAACCGAAGAGTTTTCGCAAAGAAACAAAATTTTAAGAAAACTTGTATGAACACATACTTAAATACTAAGATTCATTTACATGAAAATAATTTCTAAAACAACCCTTGAACCCCTTGAGAGCCAACTCGTTCCAGTGGGAATATGTAACCGACTTTCTTTTTTCTGTTTGCAGTTCCAAGAAACATGTGCATTTAGAACAGTTACTTGCTGACAATTTAATTATTTTAAACCGATCCGTATCTGCATTGTCGTCTAGACAAGTTCTATGTGGTCTTCTATACATTTTAAGTCTCCAAATAATTGAGATGATCAAAATACTTTTCGAAACATCAAAGATTGCATTCATACACATTTATTAAAACAACAAATTCGCAATGATTTTAAGCTAGAGGAGTTTTATAACCCTTTTCATAATTGGTCAATTTGATTTCGCTCGGATTATCCTACCGGCTTTTCACCTTTCCTTTCCTGAAACTAGATAAGTGCTCAATCAAGGTTCAAGTGTTTCATAAGAAAAGGTTAACAACTTTTAATGGCTAGAAGCAATTTCCCTTTTGCGCCTTTTGCTTGAGAAAACTTTATGATTTAAGAGGTTTAATTTATAATATGCAGGTTTAAAGGTGTTAACAGCTAAATCATAGGAGTTTCCTTTTCTACTTTTAACTAATTATACTTTGTGCGACTACCCAATTATATTAATGGCGTTGTTATACAATATGGTTTTCGTTACATGTCACATTGTTCATCTCATTGAGAGAGATCTTATACAATACATCATGATCAAGTGTGATCTGGAAATCCTGGCCAATTCCATCACAAACTTTTCCGTGTGTGTGTGTGTGTGAGGTTTCATCAACAGATAAGAACACAACATACGCGATTTTAACACTTTGAAAGAAAACGGGAAACCCGATTTGACTCGTTTATATTTGGCAATGACCATAACAATTCTCGGGAACAGAGGAGGTGTCGAACCAATACACACACAATGCATTAATAACATAGTGTTTGTTTCTACATAGTTCCCGGTTAAACCAATAACACTACTCCCTACTGTGGCTAGAGTTCTGAACCTGAACAAATTGACGGTACAAAGACATAATCCCAATGCCGTGTCTAATGCACCACACAATAAGCATATGAATACGATGCGCCAACTTCCCCAAAGCATAAGTATCCGAGCATTGTATTCATTATTCAAGTAGACACACATAATATGACTACTACATACAGCTCTATCTGCTCTTTATTGGTTGGCCAACTATCGTTACAACTAACTAACTGTTGCTTGTGGTGACGGAACGGAGCACAGAGGGATTGTATTTGGTATAGCAATTACCATTAAAGCGTGTTGTTGGTATGAGGATTCCGTCTACCCCACAGTGTATTATAAACTCTGACCTTAAAAGGGTTAATTTAATTATCAAAAGAATTTAGTTTGACGTAAGATGACCATGAATCAAATTATTATATCATAGACATCATAGCTTTTCAGTTGTCTTCAGAGTCAGCATGATGAGCAAAGCGTTATAGGGAAAGAGAGAGAGAGAGAGAGAGAGAGAGAAGAAAAAAGTGAGTTCACCTCACTCTATAACTACTACCAGTTACTATGTATATGTGTGTGCACGTTGGTTGGTTGGAGCTACCAACAACACCACCGTCTTTCCGAATCTCATTATGCCAAAAATTGTAAGACAAACATAAACTCGTATTATCCGACTCTTCAAGATAGCCTGTCATGCTCATCTTGCCACTACCACATCTTGAGTAATGGTACTCATAAAGCATGAATAATAATAGTAGCAGTGCGATATTTATGCATCTACATTTGTATTGACATAAAGAGCCCGTAGCAAAGTCCAATCTATGCCCTCATATTTTCCTTGAATGATTTTTGGTATTCATATAAGCTCGTAAGTTTATTGTGAGCCTGCTAAATAATATGCAACAAAAACAAGAGGAAGTAAAAGTTGCAGGTTGCAATGTGCAAACGAAATGTCTACATTTATACTGTATACGATCGCTGGTTTCGAAAGGTTCTTTGTAGTTTGTAGACTTATTTAAATCTGAATAAACTCAACAACCAAACACTCCACCTGACTAACCAAAGTCTCTACCACATTACGCTTTTTCAGATCAGACAAAGACGTAGTTGCTTTTCAACAAATCGATCCATAAGCACACCACTGACTTATTTATGGGAAATGGTTGAAACTGTTGAAAGACACCATCTCCAAATCTGATCAAAAGAGAGTTTTTTTAATCCAATAAACTTCAACGTAACTTTTCTCTTGCGGATATAACATGTTTTAGTTCATAACAAAAGTGGATGTACAAAAACCATATTTCTTTGCATGAGAGAGTTCATTTGTTCAAAATGAGAGTGAAGTGATTACTTAGATTATTCGTCTTTATCAACAATGCAAAAAAAAAATTATCTGAAAACAATAGCCGACACAACAAGTGCATGCATTAGTTAGCTTGAAGTTGATATGCACATTCACAACCAAAGAGATATATTTTTTTACGTTTAGCTACTCCTGCTCTGTTCTGGTGCATCATACACATCTTTCAACTCGTACAGTTAGTGATTAGTGAAAGGGCAGTTGTCTGCAGAAGAGAGAAGAGGAAGAAGAGAGAAAAAAGCGTCATGGAACTGAAGTAAAACAAAATAGGGCATAAGCAATTTAGTGAACCTTTTGATCAGTATCTCCTTTCAGTGAAGTCACTGAAAAACGCCTGTTGTAAGTTGGCATCTTCATTTGAGGTTTTTACCACACCCTATGTCCATGTGAATCCGATGACTGACCGATAATAGGCTGATATGTGTAGTGATAATTCTTTTTTCACCTTCATCATGCATAATACTACGTTGTATGTGTACGATGCGTGTGTATTATAAATGCATAATATGCAAACGCTTTGCCCTATGTACTCACCGACAACAACGCTAGGCTTCCCAAATCAACGTTGCTATTATTTCCTTGAACTAGTGCTTAATAGGTCATACGCTTTCTCATTTTTTCTAGTAATGTGTGTACGGAATCATCCTCAAGGCAAGGCTGACTTGACTGCGCAGCTTTTGATGCAAGATGCAACTCAAGCAAAGTGACCAAAGCATATCACCATGTGAATACGTTGCGTAAAGAGGATTGTACTGGCAGTAGTTTTTACTAAAACGTACGCATAATATTAACAGCTCTATGATTCGATAACATTTACTAGGACCACTGCACTGGTAATGGCTTCGTTTCCACAAAGTAGTTAAAACTACTCAATAATTCAACTTATTACAACAGAATACAAAGACGTCCAAATTTACAGCATTCCTCCACAGTTCAATTGTGCAAAGAATATCATCGCTTCTGGTGACTAACCAAAGCAGCAGTCACTTGGATTTTTAAGGTCATTTCTAAGCACGATGAGTTTTGTTGAATATTTAATTTGTGAAGCAGCAGCAGCAGGTAGGCTACTATGGTCTTCTTCGGCTAGCAATCTGTACTTAAAGTGACAAGGAAGCGAGCGGCAAGGCAGCTTCAAAGTGTTGACTGGGATGATCCTGTTCTGTTATTTTCTCCTTCTTTGGTGGTACCTAGAACAATGTGAAGCTACAAGATTCGCACTTGAGAAATCTCAAAACCTTAAAAGTTAGTCGACGCTGGAATGCAATTGTTATACATTTAGATTATTCCACTCGACACTTTCAGTTTAGCATAATCTTAATAGTTTGATTGCCCCATCTAGTTTAAACAATACTAGCAAAACGTTGTGAGTAGCAAACTACTGTAATGAAACAGACAGTGATTGCCTGTTTTAATATTTAAAGAAACTAAATACCAAATACAAACCCAAACCAAGAGTCAATTATTATGTAATCTGCATATATGAAACGTGAATCAACTATAGTATGCATACCATGTTGGTTGATAACATTATGGTATTGTTGTTTAGCGTAATGCATACGTACATGAGCGGACAATCAAACTTACGACAGTCCATCCAACAACAAAAAGTTTTTTTTATTGTAGAACAAGAGAAAGAAAAACGGATTGGTTTAACACGTTTTGGAAAGTATGTGGGAGTATAAACGGATCTATTTCCTTCCACGGACTGAACAAGTATGTACAACGTGAAAAAGAAAAAAAACTCACACTGTTAAGGTGCATTCACTCACGGTACAAGGAAGAGAATGCCAATTCGTGTGTACGTACGTACGTACGTACGTAAATACATACATACAATGCGTACGTAGAAGTATTTGCTTTCTAGGTATCGACTTGCACATGGCATGGCACATTGCATGTGTTTGACCCTGACTCATATCAAACCCAAGTATTCACTTCAACTGGTCTTTTAGCTTGTGCCCATAACGTGTAAATTCAAAATATCAAGAAAAATGGACGTGTCAAGTTTTATGTTGAGAGACATTTTTCAACTTGATGTTTTCAACCTATATCTTCGAAACATGTTGATGGTCGAACACTTTTCAAAAGGGCAGTAGAAGTCATGCAGTTTTCATTCTCTTTGTATTGAGTGGTGGTTCTTCATTTTTTTTTCAGTTAGAAAAATGTCCATGTGCCGCTCACTACTGGAGTCTTGTGAGGTGTAACAATCGACACTTCTTGCGAAAATGTATTGCATAGGAATCATCACGATTTGTCATTTTTATAGCAATACGTATCTTTCAGCATGTGACATGAATGACAAGTAACAACGTAACAATCACAAACGGAAACTTGGAGTGTTGTTGCCATAAGTATATTGTATATATACATTGTCAGGAATCAGCATCCGATTCCTATCTGAAACTATTGGAGCAACAAAGTATGTATGAGTATACTGGAGTTTATATTTTCTTGAAGAAGGTACCAAAACTACTAACAATCACAATGATGTCTGATGGTCTGGTGAATTTCTGAGAAGCTAAAAGATACAGCGTCAAGGTTAGTTATATAAAACTGATAGCATTCGTTGATAAATAATCAACAGCATTAAAGAATTGTATTAAAAAATTTCATACTAATAAAAGAGTTAACAATTGAAGTATTTTATAAGATGCGATAGTAGGCAGCACGTGAAAACTTTTTTGAACTATTTTGTAATTGAGTTACAAAAAGGCAGCAATTAAATGCAATCTATGCAGTTTAAATAGCTAATAATGGCTCAAACTTTTATCTTAACCGTGGTTTATGTTACCTTTAAAATTAAAGGGAAAGTAATGGAGAAAGTAAAAGCAAACCGGAATCCGGGAAATAGCGTTAACAATTAGAAAAGTGCCATAATTCAGTAAGTAATAAGAAGGAGTTTAAATTGAATCAAGACTTTATACTTTAAAAAAAGTTACTAAAACAATTTCATACTGAACATATGGTAAAATGTAAAAACGGGGATTGACTTGAATCTTCGTGCCACCTCACCATTGCGTGTTAGCATATATTCAAGATTATCAATTCTGTAAACTTTGTATAATAAATGATAATTTGGTGGTACTGATTTGTGAAATGCTTCTCGCCAGCTTTATCTATCTGACTGACAGCAGTTACCAAGGATCTTATCAGTATAATTCATGATGCGCATAATTCAATCTGTGTCAAGTGCCATTTTTACCAAAAATGTTGCGTGTTGCGTGCATGGTTTGTTATTATAATGTAATAAGAATTTGGCATCACTTGTGTATTTCCATGCAAAACGTGAAAAATTTGTTTGCCGCGAAAATTTAACAGTACTTGAAACTTGCCAAACGTAGGATTACTTAAGCCATCTCAACAGCTCGTAGATAGAAAAAACTTCGTGTTACCGGTTAGTCCGCAGTTACCAGATACCTTTTCATTCTTCTTGACAGCAATGAAATCCGGTGAAGCCATAATGTCAAATGTCGTTCATGTTAACTCGTAGTTGCTAAATAGTACATAAAGCATCATAGCCGAATCAGCAAATATCAAGTTGGCATTGAATTAATGTCAATTTTTATTCCCATTACCTTTAACAAGTTGAAACAGCTGCAACCTTAAATCCTAAACCGGAACTTTGTTCACAAATCCAAAAGAACAAAAAGAAAAATGTGTGAGATTTCGGAGTCAATGAAATACCTCCATGTTGGCTTCTAAATTATGGCCATTTTAAAAGGTACATCGACTGGTGTACAAGATCATATATTATTTTGCGCGTGATGGACATAACGAGGAAGTACAGCAAGGAACAAGTAAATTGCTTGCTACGCATAATCTCACTTGTTGCTCAAGTACACGGCTTACAAAAAAAACTTTCGCTGCGTAAAACTTCAAAGAAAGTTCATAAAAGAAATTCAAACAGCAACCTCTTTATATTGTCGCCTGAAAGGAAGAACCGCTTTTTTGATAGTAAGTTTTAAATATGAAGTAGTACATTGTGTGAAATGAAAGAGTATCGTTGATCATAACAAACAAAAAAATAAATGCCAATGTATTTATAAATCAACTCTATGTATGCGGTTTCCTTGAGGTGGCTCAGGCGTAAGAAAGAAGCCAAACTCGTGAGGCACGGAATGATACCCCAGGAAAGAATTTACGACAGGGGCAATTAAATAGTAGCAAAATATGATAAGGCAAAATGCAAATTTTATGTAAACGTGTTGGTTAAGTTGATTTCTTGAGGTCTCACAAGAAAACAATTATGAGTCAGCAAAACATGCTGGCTTTAAAACAACTATTATGTGCCTCTTATGAAAGCCGGCTAATAAAAAATTTTCACAGGTTGAGTTAAAGGGACACACACTATGTGTTCCACCATTAAAACCAACGAACAAGCCACAAGCAGGTTAGTTGTGAGCCACTCTCTAGAGGTCTGTAAACAAATCATTTAGCATTTATCATTAATCATTATAAGTTATATTAAAGCCATCTAATAAATGTAGCAATTCCATAAACGAATGAAAAAACTTTTAATGGGTGCATCCATGACGGCATTAATGGATTTTTATTGTAAGATCCATTCTTATCATGAATTTCTGTATAGACTCTTCATCACAAATTGATTTGAAGCGGTTAAGCTAATTCTATTGATGAATCATTATTATCAATTAGTAAGTTATATTTTGCTACTCGTTTCTCGTCAGCCACTCTGCTATATTTTATACATAATCTCATAGGAAATTAAGTAGCTTACCTTTTGAAAATCTAACGGCGTCAAAGTGACGCAAATTTAAGCTCAAGTAACATGTATTTTTACTTCATGAGTTGAGTTTTAAAAATATTCTCTCACCAAACAAATTTGAAGTGACATTCCATGTCATAAGGCCACTGTATTTTTTTTTAAAAAAAGGTCGTTAGGCTTTTTTATACTGCGATTTGTATAATTATGTCGTGAGTTGGCCCCTGTTCATTAAAATGATAGCTAAAAAATATAAGTCTATATTCAATTGAATCGTGAATAGTGTTATCTTTAGATGCTTCGTTGATACTGTGACATTTGACTGCCTACAAGTTCTATTCACTTTAGTTCTTTGAAAACTATTTTATGAGAACATTTGCGAATGATCAAGATATATCTTATAAAATAAAACAAGAGAAATCTGGGGACGACTGTTGGTACGCTTTGTTTAACTTTCATTACATCATTTTAAATGCTACAGGAAATCATGTTGCACCAATCTACATTAACATTTGAACATGTACGTGCTGGCATACCATTTCCAGTTTTTAAGGCAACGATTCATGCAAAGAGTATATGCCCACGTACATAGTAAATCTCCACATTTGATTTAAAGAGCGCGTAGGACGACATAATAGAATATTCTTCAGTGACGGGAAAACTTCCAGGTGCATAAAAAGTACGTGCAATCGGTATTCACATAGAGATCACTAGTAAATTCTTTAAAAGGAATGGAGAATAACAAAACTAGCATTATCTTTTCACGTTGTACATGTATTCTATAAATTAACTTCGGTTTGTACTAATACATGCACATATGTTGAACGAGACTGTAGGATATACAAAGTTTTCTACAAAATAACTGTCACTTTTCGATATCAAAGCCTTTCGTAAAATTTACAGCTCAGATTAAAATGACATGATTGTTTTAACATTATTGCTGCTCCTTTCCCATCCAAACATTTTGATGTCGGTAGGGATTCATCGCTAAAATCAGAAATTGTCTACATTTTCATTTGCATCTTGTTTCTTTCTTCTCCTCTAGCCCGATACAAATTGAGTGGTTCCAGTTTAATGCGTATTTTATCAGAGGCATATGCAAATTCGGAAAATCTAAAAGCAAAATAAATGGATATTATGAGTAAAACAAAAACAACCGTCTTTGGTCAGCCTCCAAAAAAATTCCATAGAGTAAAGAAAACGCGGACATTTTAGTAACTTCCAATGTCCAGCCGTTTCTCTCTCCTTCACATCAAACATTATCTTTTATTTTTGATCCACTATCAAAAATTTCGTGACGAGTAAATTGATGTAATAATCCTAGTAAACATGAATGTATCCAAAAGAATTAAACTCTTGAACACATAAAGTCAAGTGAATGAGCGCGTGAACAAGGGCTAAAACGTTTGATAGTTTGTTTGGAACGAGATTAATGATGCCAGTTTTGCAGGCTGAAAGTGAAGCTGGACGAACTCATAAAATATTTGTTGCCAAACAATATATAAAAAAAAGTTTGATAAAATGTTTTGGTGAACATAATAATTGAGGAACAAATAAAAATCCAAGCAACTACAGTTGAGTGATAGCACACAAGGATCATGTGTCTCCATGTTTTTACACACGCGAGTTCTTTTTTACGATTTGTAAATGATATCTGGAGAAAATGTCACACTGTATTTGGTTAGGTGAGCCAAGTTTTTAGGAAATTATTGCGGTCATAATGTGGAATAAGTAAAGTTGTTACATAATAAGCGATATATGTAATAACATTCGCCTTTATACAGGTTCAGATTTGTATAGCCAAGTTTTTGTTAACCACCGTTCCATAGTTAATTTTATCGCTTTACTAGCTGGACATCTTTGGATGAAATACGAGTATTTCTCCTGGTGTTACAACAGAGTAGAAAATTATAAGGGTCACGTCACTTTTGGTTTCAGGCTAGGGTGGTGCACTCTCATCTTCCATGAAAGGATGCAGAAACCAACAGGGAGAGAGCGTCAAAAAAATGATAGAACAAGTGGAGGAAATAAGTGCGAGAGAGCAATGGATCTTGAGATGTAACAAACAATATAACGTAGAGTAGAGAGAAAGGACGAAACCAGAAATGAAAGAGTAAAATTAAAGAATGTGTGGTTGTGTGTATGTGTGTGAGTGTGTACAACATCGAGTTGTATACCAATGTTAGAAAAGCTCTTTTGCATCATTTTTTTGAGACAGATTAGACCTCCCGAGATGACCTCCAGGGGGTTATCTTGACTACCACACCCCTTCCGTATTCCGTACTTTTTTCTTTTAGAATATTCTCCTTATTTTGTGTTCTCCAGCTAATTTGCATAATGTTTCTTGATCTCACTCATCCCTATTAAAGAGCCTCTTTCCTTTTACCCTCGTTTTTACTACCCAACATTCGGCTCATCATGATTTGTTCATCGATTATGTTGCATAAATGAACCGTAAACTCTACGCAATCGTAGGTATACAAAATTATTGCGTAAAAAACATTGGCTTTGCAACATCCAGCCATTTATCCTTTACATGTAGGACCTTTGGTTATACCTGTCATCGGGTAGTTACGTTTCGAACGCGTGGTCGTCGATAGCCCATAGGATTGTAGCAAATGTGTAAAAGTTTAAAAGGCTAATTGTCAGGACATATTAATGTAATTAAGTAATTATGACATGATTGCGACATGGTAGCCGAGCCGTGTGAATTTCAAATCTCCATATTTTCAAGGAAAGAATGGCATTCGAATCAAATTTCAAGGAAATTCCTGCACACTTCCAATAATCAAATAGTATGAATATTTTAACTGAAGTGAAGTAATAAAAATGGTGCATCCATTTGTGAGATATATTTTAATTTGTAATCAGCTTGGTTCTTCAGACAACAACTGGAATGGACAAACAACATACCTTATGATATATTATTAATTGCTTGCCCTTGCATGCGATGTCATTTTTAATTGCTTAATAATGCCTATGTTCACCCAATACTACAAAACAAACAAATTTCCATAAGTTTGAAGTTATCGTTTGTAATTTTTACATCTACATGAAATTAGAATACCACGCCTTGGAATTGAAAATTGTTTTTGAGAACGGAGCGATTGCAGAGTGAGTAAAATTAATGGTTAACCATTTTTTAAACTGAAAGTTCAATGCCAACCACAACATCCATTTACGCACATACCTTCTTATTTACAATTACAACTAACTGAACTACATGCATGCATCTCACACAGAAAAACAAACAACAATGGAAGTGCCAACTCATTGTACCTAATGCAGCATATATCTATCTACAAACTTGCATGATCCTATCGAAGTTACACCTGCTGATTTTGAATGTCATTAGCGAAATGAGAACAGCAAACTGTCCTGGAAGATGTTCTTGGTCTGCGCACCATTCATAATTATTTCATACATTTTTCTGGTTCAGGGTTGTCTTACTTTCATACAAAATATAATAAAACATAACGTTACACACAGAGAGAATGAATGGTAATCAGAAAAGTTTGATTGCATCAAAGAATGAATTGAAAAAAAATAATACGTCAAGTCAAACTCAGTAAAACAAATTAACTTGCTGCCTTCTTCACCATGTCTGGTGAAGTAATATGGGAGTCAGGGGGAAACATTTTAGTCAATAACTTGTGACTTTTTGTGTGCACATGGTGGTGGATAGAGTAGAGATATCAAATAATTATTATGTGAGATTAATCCATCCATTTGAAACCCACGATGAAACAATGAGAATCACATGCTTTAGCAACGACTCCGTCACTTTTCCTTTTTCCAATTGTCAATAAGGTTGGTAGCAACCATGATAATTTGTAAGCAAGCATTATATGCTAAATAATATTTATTTTACGTGAACATCTAATAATTCTCTTGGTTCTTGTAAGGTGCTCGCTCGCTCGCTCACTCACTCTTCAGTTTGATACTCACATGAATATCAAAACGGAGTTCATGGAGCTGAAGTTTTAGTTTTCTTTTCAGAGTCATGCTTCTTCACCAGCATGCTGATGATCACTGCTCTTGTGATTATCATCATTTACTGACACTAGTGTCAGAGCCACCATTCCGGTTTTACTTACATATTCAATTTACACTCCATCCCACTTTATTATAACAAATCATTGTGTGGTGATGGTGATGCTGGGGCTATCTGTAAGATTAGTAATAATAATAATAATGCATGCAACGAAACGCAACTATCTTTGAGAGAGAGTGAGTATATTAGGTGCATCATGATGACGATGATGATGATGTTTGCCAGTATGTAGACAAAATCATTTTGCAAAAAGGCCCCTCCAAGATAACAAAAATCATCGAATAATTACCATGTTGAAAACAGGGAGGAGGAAGAAGAATGGTGCAGGTTGTGCATTGAACAAATATGCAATGCTATCATGTAATTTAGTAGTCTTGTCAGAGGTCTTGATTGACTGATTCATGCTGAATAATGACTCATTCAAGAGCCAATTGTTCAGCATCGGGAGAAGATGATTGATGAGTAGGGAATGAAGACATGTGAGGAATAATTGGTGTTTCAGGACGAAAGAAACATCAAAGTACTTATGAGTGAGTTGCAACAATCACCATCGAAATGAGATGTGTACAACAACAAAAAGTTTTCCAACAAAGACAAATGTTCCTTTAAAGGACTACCGTCAACGCATACAAAGGAAGTGTTTAGGTCAACACAAATAGATTCTTGCCTATTGACTCTGCTTTTGATTCAATTGAGAGAGTATTTCATTTCATTTCATAACTAACCCATTAACTTTTTAATTTCCTTTTGTTTTTGGTCATTGATACATTGGCAAAACTGTCAAAATGCAGACAGTTCTGTTGTACTAATCCATAGTTTCTGTTGAATCACAGAGCTCATGCAGTTATTTCACAGAAATAATGCGGAATGAACATGCTCCTTCATTTCCGCAAAAAGTTTTAAAGCTATACATACAAAACTAAAAGCCATTGCATTGTAGTCAGACGACCTCAGCAACTATTTCACTAAAACCCCAAACTACATATGTCGGTTTCTGTAACCATCCTTAGTTCAAAAGAAAGCAAATGATTTAAACTGGCAAATAGGTGGAGACCTGAATTTTTGTAATAAGGGATCCAACTCGGCAGTTGGCAATGATCTTTTTGTAAAAAAAATGCATGGCGGCAAATGGATGTTTTCTATATAAGGTAATTTGATGTTCAATTTATTGGTTTCCGGAGTACACAAGTGTGTATATCATAGTTTTTTTAGTTTTCAAAAAATCAGAATAGGAAAGGAATGTCAAACCATTTGTCTAATTACAGCATGCACACTAAATTTATAGAAAACCGATGGCTAATAAAGATACACAATTAGAGGAAGAGATCTAAACCCTTTCAAAGTTTGCTTAAGTGAAAAAAAATATATATAAAATAACACTGTTGTACAATGTACGTGCCTGTTCTATTCACTAAGATCATCTCATCTTCCTCTCCTCTTGCCCTTAAGTATTATCGGAATCGTTACATGGTCTCATGTGACCAAGTTTCATGCAAATAAGGGTGTAACCCGCTTTCTCACGGTAGAACACACGAACAAACTCTTCTCCTCGCTTTTCATGATCCACACATTGTGATTTTAAATCCTTACAGACAGTCATTCACCAGCTAATCTCATGTTTATACAAAGATATTTAAGCATGCATAATTCGTGATGATGAACAGTCCGTCAACTTTTTCCTTGTGAATTGAATTTCAACTTATTTCATCATGTAATGAACCATGGAGGAAATTTTTTTCCTGTATTGTAAATCATAACATGTTATGATGATGCACGTCAGTTTTCCTTGGGCACAATCATGACCAAACCACATTATTTTTATTTTCGGACTTTGCAACTCCGACAATAATCTTTATCTTTTGCTAAGCATGCATTATCATTACACCAATTGAATCCCCTTTCCTCGTTTTTGTACAGCATTCTTCAATTCCAGATACAAGAGATAAGATGCCATGCAAGAATTCGGAGGCATTCGGATTTCACACAAACCATATACCTGCACAATAATTATACATTAGGGTTAAATTTCCGGCTGTTGGTTATAAGTTTTACCAATCGATTATAGTTTTAAAGTCCAAATTCAGAATTACTAGATATTTTTGTGAAAACAAACTATTCATTAGCGTACTTTACTCTTTACCTTTTGAAGCAGCAATTACTCAATCAATAAATCAACCACTCACAAGAAATCTGGTGAAAATAAGGGAGATAATAAAGCATAATTTCCAAATTGTTACCTATGTGTGATCACGGCTCACACACTGTTGCCATCGTTTAAACGTAAGTTTGCCGATCCAACCCTTGGCAAATTGATGGGTTGTTGTGATCGCATTTTATACTAGTTGCCAAATTTTTAAGAGATAAAAACAAGAAAATGATTGGAAAGGAATGCTATAATGAATGGTAATTTTCCTATTTCTCCTTTCTACCTCATTATTTTTTCACAGATTAAGAAATTGCAATTAAGTGACTTTCTTTCCTGGAACAATCCCCTTACAAGTCGATCTGAAATCTTATAAAGAAATTAGCGTTTCGAATAACCTGTGATAACAATCTTTAAAATTGTGTATGCACAGTCTCCCCAAAATTTTTGGATACGAAAACATTTCCCTCTTGCTCGCTTACTTGGGATGCTATTGCAACTGAGATATTTTTTTCCATTCCTTTAAAGTCATTAAGTACAAGCCGTTTGCTAATAAAGGTTCTTTTGGTTTGGCCTATTGGATCGGCACATCATCAAGTAGAAACAATGATGTACGGCTGTTTGTAAATGGGCAAAAAAGATACAACAAAACGGACGGGCAGGTATAATTAAAGGACAGGTGACTCACAACACAGCCACAAGTGGTGCCGATTACTTGACTGAAAAAACTTATAGCTGCCAACCACAAGTAAACTATATACTTATAAATGTTCTATGTAATAATGTATGTGGTTCTTTCCACTTAAAGCTAGTAATGAACCTGTTGAGGAGATCTAACCTGCTTTCCGCTTAATTAATTTAAATTAATTGCATCAAAACTTAAATAGAAGGTTGTGTTGTCAAAAAGAACCACTGCAAGGTGGACAAGTTTTCCACTCGCCGATCCTGAAGGAGCATCATCATATCATGAGCATCAACCACGAAGCATGGAAGTATAAGTGATAGACCTCATGATGTATTTAACAATTTTTTTTTGCCAAAGAAGTGAGGACCCCAGTTTTCCGTCAAAGAATACTTGTAACTTGACCCATTATCCATCAACCATTATACCGATCAGAATCTTACCTCCAAGAAGCTGAGAGATCATCTCACTTTGAAAATTAAATGATAAGCTTCACAAATTAATGAAGCTCCTACTGAAACGTGCTCCGTGCATGCAATTCACTGCATTAATTTTCAAAATACGATAGACGGCGGTGCATAACATACCTGAAATTATTTGTTGATGTAGACTTGTCGGACTCCTTGATGTACCTGAACCTAACCTGAATCCTACTTATCCGCTTTACATGGTAGTCTTTACTTATCTAGCCGATAGGAAAGGAATTTGGAAATATGCAAATGATTTGAATTAATAAATAAGTGCAATTATATCGGCCTTAATTTTTCTTCGTCTTGTGACGGTTGACCACCAGCAGTAGGTAATGAGTTATCCTTTCCCATACTTGTTTTTGTAAATGACGGTGTTTCAACATATCAACATAAAAAACAAATTTAAAAAGGAAAGGGTACACACTAACACACTCACTATCAGCGAGTAATATGCTGCGATCATCACCTCATTGCCACAAATGTTAACATCATTACCTAAAATTTGAAGTATGATCCATAACCATAACTTATTTCCAATCGTACTTTTCATGACACGTTGGGTAAGCTGAGGTGCTGATGTAATAATTTTGAAGAGAAAATATAGGAAAAAGGTACAGTATTGGTAATGGGGCAATGTTATACAGTCTTATTTTTTCCGTAATGGTTCACAAAGCATGCTCATAACTTGCTTCACTTTGCTACAATTTCTTCCCAATCTAACGAAAAGCAGAAGGAGTCCTTCTGCTTTCAAAAAAGCATGCTCCTAATCCTAATAACCACCAAATGCTCATCTCACCACTTTAACGGAGATTTTAATGCCTACAATCTAACTGGAAGTATTTATTCAACCCAAATGAATGGTTTGTGATAGTCATGCAGTGAGACTAATTAAATTTCCCCTGTAATGGACCTATTCCTATTCCCTTTATTAAGTTTTCAAAGAAAACTGCCAATAAAAGAAAGGAAACTTAATTGCATTCTCCATTTTAAATTATTGCCCTCAGAATGGTCATCATCATCACACACACCAAAAAAGACCACCATCGGTTCAGAGAGAGAGCAATCCTTGTTGCGTAATCACTTACCGTAAGCCTTGCACATTATTTCTTTTCCTCCCTGAATTTGGATGGATGGATGTGAATTGTGTGATGTTGGATGTGAGCATTTTTTTAAAACAATGAGGAAGAAAGGGCAATTTCTATTTCACTGACTCTTCTTTTACCTCTTGCATGTACTAATGTTTGTTGAAATCAGACAGACGAAATTAATTTTTTGAACTTTTTTCCTCTCTATCATCATTATAACTTCCTAGACACCATCAAGCATTTTTAAATTTGTACTCAGGACACGGGAGAAGTGGATGATGGTGACGTGATATGCAATAAATTTAACCATCTTGTGCTACCACTTTAGCTTTGAAATGCAATTACATTACAAATTTAGAATTAGCAGAGCCACAGAAGCCTCATTTACTCCCTTAGTGGTCGTTTTTTTTGTGGGTCTGAAATTGGATAATTTTACTTAACTCCACGTTTTCTCGTTACAAATTCGTGTGGAGTGCTGTTGTTATTTCTGTATGCATTATTATCAATATGTAAAAACGAATTATGAAGTGTGGCCTAACGTGTCACGGGTTCGTTCAAACAGAGAAAATACATAATGGGAACCAAGGTTTTGAGTGTGTGTACTTACGCGCATTAAGCGATTCCATTTTCACCTTTCGGTTTTTTGTGTATATACACCTAAAATTGTTTTATTCTTTCTTGCTGAATGCCAATGAATACAGAATGTAATGCAGTGTGGTAGGGAGTTTGTATTATTAAAAAGAATCGTTGAGCTGAACTGAAAGATGAGCAGTTGTAAGGCGTGTAATAAAATGCCTCTCATGATTAACACCTCCTTGTGTATATTCACACATTTGACAGAATAAATCGCTTCCACTTCCTCCACTCCATTGCCGTTCAGGCATTACATTTTAAAGGCTGCTTCCTATCATGGTCCAGCCAAAAAGGGTTGTAAACTGAATGTAAAAATAAGAACATCACATCAAAAATCCAAGATTAAACGTGAGCCCTCAAATATTTTCATCCCACCAGTTTTGTACCTTTATCTTTGCTTTTATCCTGATTCCATTATTGTATTGTATTTAAAAAAAACACATACATACCGGAAGAATTTGTCTTCAAAAAGGTAATGCAAGATTAAAAGAAAAAATCAACAAGTGAATCTAAAAAAAGGGGGAGCCTAAAAGACGGGGCTGCCTATTTCATTCAATTATACTTATCCTAAAAACTACTGACGTAGCTGTTGTATTAAAAAAAATTATAATTGAAATTATTTTTTACGATTATTTTGTGGACCCAGCAGCCCATTTAGCTAGTTAACACAAAAAATGCTTGCAAGCCAGTTCATATTAAGTCCCTATATGATCATGTTTTTACTTGTTCACTTACTAGTCTCCCAATCATATTACACATTCTTAAAAAATACCCCAACAACTTTACAGCTCAACATTCAATCAAATTGTAAATGAATCAATTAATTAAGGAAAGACAAAAAAATCAAGGTGCTCAAAGAAGTATTACATATGCATAATTTTTGCTCAGTGGTCAAGTCAATACGTGCGCATAATGTGTGACGTTGTTTCTTTACCCATGCAAATACAATACAGAGTTTTCCATCAATAAATTCGCCGCTGTCAATGGGTTGAAATTATTTGCATGACATAAAAAGTGCAATTGCTTGTACTACAAGTATTTTAATTGCACGGCTTCCAATATAATATATCCATGATGTGGTACATTCTTCAATCAAGAAATCCAAAGATTTAGCGTCACGACAAAGTCATCACAGGGAAGCTGTCCATCGACAATATCTATTTTATGTATTTAGCTTGACAAAACGATACACATAGACATTGTTTTCTAGGAATAGAGAAGTATTGCCAAACTAATTTATGTCCTTTGTAACTATTGTCATTTCATTGCCACCATCTTCCACCAAAGCACATGTTTCTTTAGCTATCATATGAAATGTACCAAGTTTTCCTACTTATAATGTGGTGGACCTTAACTTGATCACCTAGACACTCACTGAATGAGGGAGAAAAAATGGAATCTAGCATGATCTGGAAATCTGAGCATCGTTTTAAAAACAGTGGATGCCAATGCATGCAAAAAAAGAACAACATGACATATTAGAAATGCTACAAAATATAGCTCACCATGAGGTATTTTATGAGCCTTAATGTGTGATAAAATGTGTGGAGAAACTAACACGGATCCTGAAAAAGATCCTCCATGAAATGGTCGTAAATTTAATAAAATAGCAAAAAAATTACCATTTTTATAATCAGATATTGTTCAGGACCAGCAAGGAGTGATGTCATGTGAAGCGTTGATGGTGCAAGAAACTGGCACCTTGTGAACTAATGATAAGATGTAACAATCACATTGTTTTTGTGTAATTCATGATATTACTTGGACAAAACACCTTTGGCTCGCACCTTAAATTTTTTTTCGCTTCCTGACTTTACAACACCTTAAATATCACATCAACGTAGTCATTTGTCTGTTATAGGTACATACGTACGTATCTTTGAACAATCCTTCGTTTTTTTGTTAGACGCAATCTTGTCTTCTGTGTTATAGTCCCAGAATCGTGAGGTGGGTGTTTGTCTTGCATTATGGTACAAGTCTAGGGGTCAAAATGTGAAGTGAATAATCATAAATTGCAACCAAATGAAATCATGTATGAGAAGAAGAAGAATGGAGCAGGAAACAGTATACTAGTTTAACTAAACGGTTGAAGCAACTACATAGCAAAGTTACCTTTAAACTAATAGTCTTGTTTACCCACAACAAAACGCAATTACAGTGGCTGCTACACGCTGCAGGAGTATGTAATAAAAACTGCTGAATTGAATGACTACTGTCTGATCTGCTGCATTATGCAACTGTAGCCCATGTAAAAGCACCACAAACGAGAAAAACGACCGTATAGGTAGGTATAAGCAGAGCGGCTGTTGTATCCTTTCATTAAAAGAATTCATTGAAGGTAGTAGCCAATTATTAAACAATAAGAAAAATGCTATGAATTTTTTATCCTGTTGTACTTATTATCAGTGAACCAGTAAACTAAATTCTACTTGTGGTGACCAAAAATGTAAATTACTACACCTTGAGAAGAGATAGAATTTACACATACATAGATAAAGTGAATTGGAAAATGTCATATAAATTTGCCACTTCCTCGGACTGTTAAACACTTTTGAGCAATTCCAAATGATCTAGAATCCCATATTTTAAATGGAGTGTTCATATTGTATTACTCAAACAGTGTTTCATACAAAAACACATTCAAAGAAAACGTAATAATTCAATCCTTTTCTTGATTCCTTTAGACATTTTTAAAAAAATGTAATGTATGACGTGCTGGTAAAGTGCACGACAGCTAGGGAGGAACTTTTGCTTTCACTGCGAAAACTGCGAGTAAGTGGTAAAGTATCAGCATAATTACGTGAACCCAACTGTGGTGTGACTGGACTGGTTGAAAGAAAAGATTTTTTTTAAGGAAAAGGTTTGTAGGCTCCTTTTAAGTAAACGTCATGTAGTGTCTTCTAAAATACAATGGATTATGTAATGTGTCACTCGTCATACGCATTGTTTTGGGTGAGATGAGCCGATGAATCAGTTATCTTCAGTATAATACGCATTGTACAATGAAGAGGTTCTAGTTAGCATATCACCAACTCACAATTATCTTTACTGAATTCACCCCTGCTACCAAAGCATAGTTGAGCATGCTGGTTTTCAAAAATAATATACATATGTTTGCTAAGGAACAATGCTTGTAAAAATTTTAGGGCATATTTATGAAGAGTACATGCATTCCTAGGTCATTTTAATTCCATTTTGAACACAAAGAAAATCTTTTTTCCATAGAAAGGGGTGGAATGATGATGCATTTGTGGTGAAATAAAAAAAAATCATGGATTCCTTTCTGTCTTGTCATTTACTCTTTTCTTCATACCATCTCATGCTCGTGCCGGGTGAACATTCATGCGTTTATTCCATTAGCCGTGAAATTCCAAAAATACACAGTGCGTAATTATGTGACTCCCTGCGCCTACCAATTCACCTTCTAATAATATTAACCGTCACACAAACAATAAATCTTCTGTCAATGAACGAAGAGGTAAAAAGATCTAAACCGTCTAGACATGGAAAAAGTGTTTTCCATCCTGCTGACTTAAAATTATTGGAGTCACACTTTGCCGTAAGAGGTCTAAAATGGGTATTATACAATTTGAACTCATACAGCGTTCCGTTGAATCAACTAGTCGTCATATATTACATAATATACACTCAAATTTCAAGGGCATACTTTCGTATGATCAAACGATTTCTAATATCATTGCAGCAATGAGGAAGTTTATAATCATTCAATTTATTTCCCAAATTAAATTTTATCCCACATATCATTCTAATTTACTCTTCATTTTGCTGCTAATTTTAAGTTATTTTCATTTAATTAACAATTTGGTTTCATGAATGACGTGAAAAATCATATTGCGTATAAAAGGATACAGGAAAACCGGGAGACTTTCTTAAGAAGCATGATATTTTTGCATGGCCAACATGAGGCTTCCTTTCATTTCTTCACAATTTATGTACCAACTCGTCTGAATGTTGAAGAGTTTCACGCCTTCGCCACATGAGCAGTAAGAAAATAGTTGAAACAGTAAAAAAACTTCCCTATAGATCGTAGTCAATAATCGTCTTAATGAGACATGACAGCTTGAGAAGCTGCTTTCATTTTGACTAACGAATCATCAGTCAAAATCAAAATAATGAGTGTTACACCATGAAAAAGAACAAAAATTTTTGGACGAAATTGTGAATGAATTTTCGTAGGTATTTATTGCTGTGTAAAAATCGAACCACCAACTCACGTTAAAAGGATTTGTTTATGTTAGGAGGAAAAAACTTTTATTAATGAAGGGCTAAACGGAAATTAACACTGAGATCAATATTGACATTGGGTTCAATAGTAAAATTTATCCGTCTTCCATTGATTGCATGAACGATGCAAATTTGAATTGCAGTTTCCATGATCCGAAGATAGACTTTTATCACCGGTTTCTTTGGTCATAAACATCTTTGTCTTGTTGACAATGGATATGCTTGTAGTTTACTTATTCTTAAGATCCCCCAACTCATCCTTATGTGGTTTTTGATACACACATCAAGGTACCTGAGGAGCAATCGGATATCTGGCGTTTTTCACTAGATTGTTTTAACATACCATGGAAGCTAATACTATCAATTCCTATTCGCGTGAAACTAATTTAAGCGTAAAGAGGGCTTTGAGAAAGTTGAAAACGTAAAAACATTGTCCCGGCCTAAGTTTAGCATTTCGTTAAGATTTTTTTCAGGATGTAGACCCCAACACTACTTCTTTCCTGATGCAACTCAACTACTCTCTTTTACCAAATGAAGCTACTTTGTACTCAGATGTAATATTGTGATGAACGATCACTCTGAACTCAGATAGGTGCTGTACAATCGTATAGAGATACATCATAGTACCTATATGACTGATGTATTTTGGTGACTATTCAATGCGTTATATGTTAATTTAACTATCCCATGAGAAATCGAAAGTGGCTTCATAAAAATACAAACTTGTAGATACTAAATTGCAGTTAGTCAGTTAGAATTCCATATTTATAAATGGTCCTGTTATTTACATGTTCTTATCATCTTGCTTGATACACCCAATTCTGCCGCTCAATTGTTTTGTAGGTAGTATACCTTAATTAGTAAGGCAAAGTTGACAAATCTGTAATCAGCCCTTTTCTGCTGTGATAAGCACCTTGGTTCATTGAGTCATTAGGCATATATGCGCGGTCGGGTTAGTGAAACAATTTTTCTTAACATAATTATACAGATAAACTTTGCTAAATGAACATAATATTATGGAATGCTGCTAAGGATGAATGAAAGGATCCTAGTTTGTTTTGTACATAAGTTTGTAGTAAACTAAGCCCAGAATCTACTTGAATCGGAAATTCACCAGTACAAACTAAATATAGAAACTCAAAAGAATGTTGTGATATGGCTAATAAGTAATAAATAGATTAGATCTAACAATAACACAATAGGATTGGTATGACTCATTTTACTATTTATTAAATGAATTTTTGGTATACATTTAAAGTTCAGATGACTTGCAAAAGCACGCTTAATATGATTCATACACAGGAGTGTGAACTATCGTACCATAAATGCTCAAATAAAATCCCAGTTTAATATAATTTTACTATTTAATAAGATACTTTGGATACTGGAGGAAACTATTCGAGCATTTACGATATTTGTGTCTTGAACACGAGTTGGAGAAATTGTTAGCAATTTATTTTTGTGTCAGTGCTAAAATAACTACATATTACTTTACTGCAACGGCCTCACTCTCCATTGTTTCAGCCCGAGATTGAATATTAAAGATTCCCATCGAAATCTCATTAACGTTTTCTACTTCATTTTTTAAAACTGCTAAGAACTTGATTGCTTCATCTTCCATAATTGCGCCTGCGTCGTACGACAACATTAATTTTGCCGTGGACAGGGGTTGTCCGTTTTCACCTATAAAATAAAATAAAATTAATTAATAAATAAATGTTTCATAAGTGATTTTAAAATTTGAACTTTCGATGGAATAAGGAATTAATTTACCTAGTTCTATTGACGTGCCTCCAACCGCGAGAATTGCACACTGCGGTGGATTAATTATAGCACTAAAGCTATGGATTCCAAACATGCCGAGATTGGAAATGCTGCAATTAATAATAAGAAATATATAACTTAGTAACTGTCGATCCACTTTAGATTTAGCTTAATGTGACACCACGAATTCTTTAATTAAAAATCAACCTGAAAGTTCCTCCCATAAATTCGTGAGGCTGCAATTTGCCGTCTCTAGCTTTGGCAGCTAAAGTCTTCACAACCGATGAAATGGAGACCACATCTTTACTGCCAACATTAGGTACAATCGGCGTTATCAATCCATTTGGAGTTGCGACAGCCACTGATATGTCCACTTGACCTCTTTGCGTCAACTAGAATTTCAGATTTTAGCAATTATTATATTAGAAAATTGATTTGATTATATGTTTATTATTGCAATTATCAGAATGTAAGTGATGCTCCAAAAATTACCTGTGAGCCTTCCCATACGCAATTGAGAGCTGGATTAAGAGCCAACGCATTGGCAACGCACTTGATTAATAAATCGTTTACAGAGACTTTCATTCCTGCGCTAACCAAACTTTTGCGGAAAGACACCAAGCTCTTCATGTTACACTGGGCGGTTCCATATGCATGAGGAATTGTAGACTTTGATTGAAGCAAACGTTTGGCAATGGTTCGTCGCATATTTGTAATTTCAAGATCAGCATACGACGCGGGACCCATCTGACCCTTTGGTTTGGATGGTTTTGACACTCGAGCGGTGGAAGGAGCAGGCGGTGAACCACCTGGAATGTAAAGAATAATATTTTACATGAGTATTCAATCTTCGCATGAATTTAAATATCTCCAATTGTTAAAAAGACAAAGAAAAACTGACCCACTGGCACGGGCTCAATCTTATTAGCAAGAGCATGTTTTAATACATCGCCTTTTGTCACGGTTCCATGAGGTCCACTTGCACTTACTTGACTAGATTCCAAACCATATTTTCTCAGGTAATTTTTCACAGCAGGGCCTACCAGGCGATCTCCGCCATGAGACCCAGATGAGGGAGCAACTGATGTGGCCGTTTTCAAAGAAGACTCGGTGCTCATTTGGGCAGCTGCTGGAGTTTTTTCTACGTCAGCTGGAACCTCCACACTTTTCCAGTCATCACCTTCATCAACTGTTAGTGCAATCAGTGCTCCAACTTTGACATCAGCGGTATTCTCTGGAATCTGCAAATAACAGTTGACGACATCGGTTCAAGTTTAAATGATCATGGTAGCATAAACCCTTTAATTAGTCATTACGTACTAAGATTTTGGCGAGAATCCCATCGTCATCATGTTCCATGGACACTACAGCTTTGTCAGTTTGAATCTCACAGAGTACATCGCCTGCAGTAATTGCGTCACCTTCCTTTTTCATCCATTTGACAATGGTACCCTCAGTCATGGTTGGGGAGAGAGATGGCATATTAACACGATGTGTTTCTGCGAATACATAAGAATTTGATGAATCAGCAACCATTATAAACAATAATAACGTCAAAAATATGAATATTATTTTTTTTACATTACCATCTAATGCCGGAGTCGTCTGAAAGCCCCTACTGCAGCATTTCACTGAAGAAATCCAACTCTGCCGTTGAAGAGACGGGATTAAGTACGCACTGTCTAACCGTAGAGAGCTAAGACATCTTGTCGCCGTTGGTCTACCGAAGAATTGAATTGCAGACCTCATCTGCTTCCGATATAGACTGTTAGCCATAGTTAAAATTTGCAGTTTACAACGACCTGTTGAAAAATAGAATGATAAATTTGTTATACATAAACAACGACAACTAAATAGATGTGTTTATTACCAACAATCAAAAAACATAACTAAGACTACATCCATATGGGAAATAATTGTGAATTCGCAGTTTAAACCACTAAAAGTTAGTCAAAGTCAAAGCTTTTACCTTCAAGTCTATAAAAAATCACTGGAAACTACACTTCAAATTATCTTTTACAATGAAAGTGTAACTAACTGTTCCGGTGAATGAATTATCGATAAAACGGCATGAGGAAATGTTGTGAAAAGCGTGCCGGAAGATAATCACACATTAGCTGCATTAAGAAAACGCATTTGATGAAACAGGCAAAAGTTTTTCACACACACTCCGCATGCAATAATGCAAGACCATCCTTGCTATCAAGTGATGGTTTCCTGAGTCTCACATGTTCCTGACTGGATGTATGCACTGTGTATGGAGAAGTACATATATGTATATATATAATGGCTTGGTTTGTACCAGTAACACCATACATATAGTACATCGTACATATATGCAGCACCGTCTAAAAATGTTGCTTACTGCGCTTTGATTATCTCAGCAGGAGTATATTGCCAAACGAACAAAATTTATGTCCATTACACAATACAATCTTACCTTCCATCTCCTGTAATTGCCTGAACAACAAAACCGATCATCTTTTCAATATCAGAAATAAAACTTTTCACTTAATTATTTAAAACACAATCACAGATGAGATAAAGTCATATATAGAAACCTTCACTTCTCCTCTCTGAGTTTTTTGGTATTGCAGTGTGAGCACAACCATATGATTTGGGTATAGGACGGAGATGGTATAGTATGACCTAGGATGTATGTTGTAGCTACATGAATTTGAGTTGCCCCAACTCAGCGATACGAAAACTGTACTGACTATCCAAAACCACTATTCATAACCAAACAGAGGAAAAAACTCTTCAGCGGGAATCATTGCTATGCATACCATGTTAATGGAATAGTTTCTCTTTTCATTTGTCCAGTCTCAGGAAAATCAGTCTTTGAAGGCAAAGGAGCTCAAGGGGGATTTAACTTTTTGTTGAAAAATTTATTGAGCCGAGTACAGTACACTACAACACTCATTAACAAAATTATTTTTTAATGATAAGTTAAAGAAGACAGCGGTGGTGATATTACCTGCTATTTTAATCACAAAGATTTTGTACCTCACAGTAAATTATTATTCAACGGTGATAATTGAAAGCTGTGATTTTGAAAAAGCAAAATGAGTTCTAAAGAACTGAGAAAGAGCTACAGTCCCAATTTCTTCTCATTGGAGGACATCCTGGCGTCACAGACACGCGTACCTTGTAAAACCGAAGTCAACATTGCAAATTTTGGTAATCAATCGTTTTTTAAAAATAAGTTTCATTTAGAAATATGCCAATATTAATGTGACCTCTTATGATTTACAATAGTAAATAATTTGGCTTTAATAATGCTTACATTCTAGGATTCCTTGATCCAAGTCAGGAAAGTCAAGATCTTCCAGCCGGAAGCCAAGTTGAGCTTCCAATATGGGCTGCAAGGGTTATGAGTAAGCAAAATAGAGGTTTTGTTACCCTTAAAATGCCAAAGTTCTATGGAGAGAGCTACAGGTACTTTATCAGTGTCTCTTGTACTGAAATACTTTTCTAGTTATAGAGTAGCTTTTCAAATGAATGTATTTTCGTTTATTTTCACAGGGAAGTATTAAAAGCTGACCCAACTGTCGTGGACTTGAATAAAATGGGACCGCAATATTACCAATCAGCCCTGCAGTTATGTACACTGCCCAGTGTAGATTCTGAAAAAATTTCGGAAGCATTACCTGAGGTATGTAGAGCATTTTAGTTACTTATACAGGAAATAGCTTGTTGCTGTATTTATACATTTTTAACATTGAATGTGACACTGTCTTGTTGTTGACAGGTTCTTCAGAAGCGTGTGATGGCCATGTCAGATTCATATTCTTTGCATCGTGACTCAAAATCTACTGATGAGGTGTCCAATCAATTAGGGAATACGCTGAAGTTTAGTCACATGGATCCACTGGAGGTACAAATTTTTAATGACTCCAAGAGTGCGTCAGAAAATCTTGATAATTGGCTCCGATAAGTTATGAAACTCATTGCTTCCAAATAATTGATTGCTATTGTAAATACTTCCGATAAGATAAGTTGGTTAAAAAATCTCCATTTCAGGAAACCTATATAATGTGCTTTTTACTAGTAATATTCGTCCTGAACCAGAAGTTCTAGTTTTGTATAAAATTACGTCATATAAAGTGCCTTTCCTATATTCCAACTATCTATGAAACCTGAATATTTAGAGAATACACAAGGTGCATTTTTTAGGCATTGCGGATTAGATAAATTGCAATAATTCATTTTGTCCTAAAAAAGATACTATACTGAATAGGTTTTAGCAAATTTCTTTATTTATTAAAGGATGCCAGCAATATGTTTTGTACCTTCGTTTTTGAATTATCAGTATGGAGCAAGCGAGATGGAATTCAATAATAGTAGTGTAATTATGATCGCTATTTCATGAAAGCATTGTATTAAAGTACAGTTTATCTTAAATAAAACCAACTGACTTTTCGGTACATAGCATTATTGTACTAAAAATCGCAGCAATATTGTAGCAGTTACTTGTGCTAGAAGTTGCATATTAAAATTAATCTTTCATACATTCTGAAATTAAAGTTTTTGTAAAGATAAAGAGTCGTATGACTCTAAGACTGAAAAGTTAGTTAATAAAATAAATTCATTTTTGATAACACTACTTTTGAAGAAGTTCGGAAATATATTTCTAGCACCTACATTTTCTATTAATTCATCATGGGTTTCTTTGCTACGAACGCAGCCACATCGAAAAGCATTGAGTTGACCAATAATTCCAATGCATCATCGCACCCGAAATTTCAGCATAATCATCATCATTTATGTTTTAGCTTTTTTTCATATCCACATTGTTAATCATTGTCATTTTCAGCCTACTTAGTTTGTTATATATGCGATGTGGTCATAGATATGGCAAATTGAAGAAAACAAATCGTTAGCAAAATGACAGAAAAGTATGCAAGTTTTCCGGATTCATTGTGCCAAAACTATCAACTTATCTACGATATCAGATTACTGGAGAATGAAGCAAAAATGCTCAACATTTTGCAAAGACAGCTTTATGTGACTGCTACCCCTCCTTTCATTTTGTTGACACGAAATTTGATGCTACCCAAAACCCATAAGAAGTCATAGATGATACGTTCTACATGTTCCTTAGCTACATTATAGTACATATGCATTGGCGTGTAGTATATGCAAACCTACTCCGAGATATAATATACCGTGCCATTTTTTCCTCTCCTCCTTCTTAGGGACAGAGCATGCAGTGTATTATTATGCTTTTACATTTTTTCCAAGCTATTTCCACATAAGTATCCAGGGAAGCCATTATTGCTAATTCGCTTTCTTGCCCCTTTTCCTTTTTGCCAAGATTCGTTTTCGTGAAATATGTATGTTGCAAAATTAGTCAAGGTACTTTTTTCTACATTCTTAGAGTATCGTTGTAGAGGGGCTGCACTCACTACCATTCAATGCTGCTTACTCGACTATAGATACGATAACGAAGCTTCCATTGTTCACATCCAATATATTTTTACAAACATCATTTTAGACAGGAATGTTTTGTGCCCCTGAGTACCCTCAGTTCAGTATTAAAAAGCGATGCTGAACAAAGATTGCCCTCCAGTCACATTACCCAATGAGATACTAAATATATTGTGGACACTTACAACAACAACTGCATAGGCATGTGGTAAAATGGGATATACATACATTTATCTTTACTTAGCAGCTCCTAAGCTCGGTATAAATATGTATGTATGCAGACTGAAAGGATAAATACTGCTTAGGGACGAAAAACCAGTCTGAGATCTCTATTCGTTACACAAGTTCATGAAAACTGACAATGTGGACTGTGTACAAGTTTTCATCTGCAATTCACCATTCACCCTATGTATACAACTGCAAAGGGCTCTGTAACCCATGAGATGCTTTTCCAGATGCACACTCTTCTATCTGCTATACACATATATTTCCTCTTATATTATGTACATATGAATACAAGTAAACACTTGTGTTTTGTGTATAGGAGGTACTGGTAATCTGGTTATCTTTCGATTATAAATTTTCTTCTTTGTTTATAAACAAAGATTAAGTGAAGTAATTTTTGGTGGAAGTAGTCAACAAGTTGTAATACTTAACCCTTATAAACAGTAGTCATTGTTCTAAAAAAGAGATCGAAATAGGTCTGACCGTAAAAATGGCTAGTTTATTCACAACCAGGTTTAAACAGCGCTTTTATTGATGTATCAAGTATTTGGATACTTGGAAAGGTGTTCAAACAACAAAGTAAACCATGGAAATGGATACACCAGCACGCAAAGCATCCACATCAAAGGATGCTACATCAATGCCTCTATTGGCAAATGATAGTGCTCTGTCAACCAAAGAATTGATTGAGGATTACTCCCCGAGTGCCCCAGTTTCCACTGGAACATTGCATAAAACAAGGAAAAGCAGACCGAGGCTTGAAGCGGAAGAATTGCTATGTAAAGGTAAGATTTCTTCCAACATTCCATATTACATGCTCATTTTGGACACACACAAGGGAAGTGTATTATGGCTGATATGATGTCTCAAAAAGTGATTTGTTCCATGTTGAGCTTAATGTGTTCCATAAAATGGCTTCCATTGACGATACTTTGAATGACTAGAAAAGCTAATGAAACGAAACGTTAGGGGGTTATAAGTGTTGAACTTTTTGCAATTATCAACCAAGCGTTACTTTATGCAGAGTAGGAAATTATTATTTTAAATAGTTAAACCATAGGAGAAAGGAATGGAAATGGTATTCCTGACATGGTGTCTATGATAAATATTTCTCTTTCTGTCATGCATGCTCGTTTGGCAAAGTTACCTAGTTAAGATTACCCAGTATAATTTGCAAACATATATTTTCATGACGAATACTTTATTTGAATAGACTAGTATGTGATGGGTTTACTTCTGAGACTCAAAATCATAGAAAACCGACATGACAAAAACTCTCATTTGACAAATTCGAATGTTCCAAATCGAGATTTTTCATGACACATCCAACCTCAACAAAAGTATGTATCGTACGAAATGCAAAAATTATATTTTCTTACTAAAATATGCAGCAAATCTACATATTTCTTTTATCACTTGTGGAACCAACCTTCCAATAAAGAACTTACAGATTGGATTAGTTTCGAGTTCTATGTACGAACCATTGTTTTCTAATCAAAAACTTTCTGTAAACAAACAGGGATATAGAACTTTATTTGCACGACTTGTGTGTTGCCAAAGAACAAATAAATCCCTGTAATCCGTGAACCACTGCTTCAAACTTGTAAATAAATAGTATTGAAGTACGTTTATGACTTACGGAAATTGGAAAATAGTGAGCATACTTTTAGGTTGCTGCTGTGCATGATGTCGCTGCCGTTGCCTCCCTCCAAATCCTAAGTCAGTTGTAGCTGGTAGTAAGGAGTTGTAGTTGTACATTCATTTGCTTACGCATGCCGAAAATTTTAAAAGAATAGAGCTAATGGAACTCCTACAACTCTGTTGTATTCTGAGTTGATGTCCCTATTCAAGCTGCCGTTCAAGCAGTTCGGAATGAACGGTTTGCCGTGTCGCGTTTTTTTCTTAGCCTTCCTGACTTTTCTGCTCACGTACATATAGCCGCGCATATCTGTGACATGATTGCCAAGAAGATTAATGTACATGGTTTTGGCAAGACGTTTGGCAGGATAAAGATTCAGATCAGAAATTATGCTTTGTATGACCCAACTATGAGAACACATTGAAATTGCAATCCACTTCTCAATTTTCATGAAAGCCAAACTTGCGTGCGTATGTTCTTTCAAACATTTGAGACTCTCATAGATAAGCTTTCCTTTAGAAAATCATGTGTACATTATTTGTATCTGAAGATACATATATAATAATATATTTTTTATGATATGAAGTAAACAAAGGAATGGACGATTAAATGAAATAACATTGCGATGGCACCATTACATTTGGTGTGTACATGCAACTGAAACTCTGCCACGATTAGAGCATTTGATACGAATACAGAACATACCGTTCCATTCATGTAATTACATTAGTAGATTAAGACGAATATCTCTTAAGCGAAAAAAATAAACACTAGCCGTCTTTGTTTCCGATGCTTTCAACGTAATGACGATTCCTTAAAAAAGCCTCCCCAACAAAATTAATCGTCCACCACAATTTTCCCCTATTGCTTACTAATTCAATGGTTTCCCTGCAAGAAAATTATATCTTGTATTATGAGAAAATAAACTTTTTCACATAATACAAGGGAAATCTAGAGTGTATATTATTTAGTCTCTCTAGCTTTTCATAGAGCGCTTGACTACTTATATGATCACATTTTGTCCGTCTCTCTGTTTGTAAGTTTTGCTTAAAGCTAATTAAACTTGTAATTTATGCGTCATCAAGGCAAAGTGTCTTGTGAATAAATATTACATCGAGGACGATTCTGTCAGAGCTGTCTCCCTTCAGTTCTACTTTCTCTGGAGTGACACGACATTTCTCTAAATAAACAAAACGCTTGCTATTGGATTTGTACTATGAATTATTTGTATTTCCTTGTGGATTCAGTAAAGACGCTTACAGTGTGAGAAAGGCGTTTCCCTTGGTCTTTAGATTTCACACTTCATCCCATCCCCGAACGGTTGTAGACATGTGACAACGTTCGTTAAGAAGTCCACATATCTTCTCAGCGCATAATTTATCGGTGTTCATCCGTCGGGGGTTTCGTACTTTCAGTTTGAAGCAATACGAGTTTATTACGATTGACAACAGGATTACACTGATTACAAGAAGGGTCATAATCATGTAAAGAGTATACACATATATAATTGTTTAACAATTTCCCTCACTTCCGTGTACTTACATAAAAAGCGTTGAAATGGGATACTACACAGGAGGAGAATATTTATTGGTTGTGACTAGGGGTGCTCAATGACTGTGTACCGGTGCATTCCACTAGGCAGATGGATGATGGGATTGAGATGCTGTTGATGGTTTCTAGAAATTTATTTTGATTTCTACATGCCTTTGCCTACACAGTTCCCAGTTTTAGAAATAAACAAAGGATAGGATGGATAGTTTGGAAGCACAAGTTTTTATTTTCTTTCGCACCCGCACTCATTGTCAATGACAAAATAATATGTCTGTTAGTGCATATTAGCAATAGATAAAGATACATTGATTTCCTCCCTGCGTCATTTTGAAGGTTCAATTTTTGCTTATCTTGGCAGGTTTTCATGTACGAAATGAAGACATATACCATCAGTCAATGACTAATGCTTTGCCATGCCAGTTCATCACACCTTTTCTCACAATCAGTTGCTCTCGCACGTTCAGTTTGGTTTCAACACTGCTTTTTCATATGTCATCGGAGGGCTTTTGTCAGCACACCAATTGTGAGCTGGCTCTCGATTGCTATACAAAAGTGACTTGGCGTGTTAGACATGCACAAAAAAATAAGATGTTATAAGATAATGTAGATTACTAGCTCGTTTGATTGAGCAGACTCACATAGCTTTCATTTATTTTTGTTAGTCAAAATGAAAACATCAGAGCAGAAAGATCTTGAGACTCAGTGAATAGGATGAAATAGATGATATTTAAGTGTTTGGTCTTCTCCACTGTGAGCTTTCAGTTTTTTAGCACTCATCGGTGCATCTCATCATTCCTATGTCATGCTTTCTTATGGTATGAATTTAAATGCTCAGAGAAAACTCTAATTTTCCGAGTGTACATTTATTTTCTTTCATGAATGTATATTGTATGTGTGAGTTCTTGAATGGCCTTGTTGTGCCAAATTCTTCTGTCAAAGCCATCTGCAAAAAATTTTTATTCCCCTTCCCCATTCAAATTTGGTTGCGCATCGAGATAAAAAATTGAGAGGATAGAGAGACGGTGGTGCTGAATGAGTAGCAAAACCGAAACACAATGGGCAGTTATCAGAGTTATGCATTATTAGATAAAAGCTTTATTTCGTTGTGCCGTCATTTGACTAAATAGAAATTTTCTCGTGTTCTCTCTTACTCACTTCCTTTCTGCGTGCGTATTTCCTCCTTCTTATATACATCACCCGTCGCCAAATGATCACTCACAGCGAACACATAGTAAATATCAAACGTGGTAGGGAGGAAACAGTTGTCTTCAAAAATGTAATATCAACCGTGATTTTTTTTCTCTCTCAAAGTGGAATTTACTATCTTATACTTGATATCTTATACTATGGGATAGACACTGGATATTATCGTTTCCTTTTATATGAGTATCAGAGCAAGTCACGAAGTCATTTATTATGCACATGCATACTTATATCCTATACGTCAACTGAAATGTGAACATTTCATGTATTACTATCATTCACATCCACCCAGTTTTCAATCCCAATGACTTTTTAAAGATATTACCGAATGGGTGTAAAAAAACGAAATTGTGAAGTATGAAAAAGACACATATATCTTTTTAATTTTTATAAAATTTTCTCTTGCCCTAACTTAAAACACACATAAACTGGATGGAGAATAAGAGCTATGAATCACAAACGGACAGGATTTTACCCGAGTTGCCAACAACACCAAGTTTTTATGCACTTGACAATTTCACAATGTCTATGAAGCATAAAAAATCACTGACATTATTTTCGCCCAGTAAAAAGGGAGAAAATATGTAGTTGTAAAAACAAAGTTGATATGATTGTGTTTAAAAGCACAAAATCCGTTTCGTGTGTTTTTTTGTTCTCCTAGAGTTGTTATTATGGAAATGGATGGTGGTATTATTGTGATGTGGGAAACGCCTATTTGCTTCACTTGCATTTTTGCCATAATATCGTAAATTTTTTTTATCCATGAAATTCAAATAAAACCAAATTATTCTGCGTATATCTCAGAGTGGAGTGTGTGCATGTTTAGGTTGCTATCTGTCTTCTTATGGTTGGTTGAGGATGATAAAACAAGCATTTCACCATGATCATTTCACTCATTGCTAATCTGCCTACATGAAAAACTACCACTATATATCCCCAACTTTTTGTAGGCACCATCACACCATCCCATCTTAAAAGATTTGAACATGACATGTGTAGCACTTGTCGGAAACTATAAAAGTTAATTATGTTTGGAAGCGATGAGAAAACAAAATGAAAAATGTTTTCACGTCTTTCTCAACCCATTCCGTTGTTTTGTGATCAATTGTTTCGTCGGAAGAAAGATGATGCATTAACTTTTAAACATCATTACTTTTATAGTAGCACTTATCCCGTCTTTGCACATCGTCAGTAGTATGTCAGTGTCGGATCACATCACATCACATCCAGTCATGGTCGATGTTTTTACCAGTTGGTGGTTTGGTGCTAACCATCGTTGTTAGCGGTTTCATGTATAAAAATGTTAAGTTAAGAATTTGTACAAGTTGAGTAATCACCGCACCATTATTGTGAATCACTCTCAAGTTTTACATTGTATATTACAAGAGTACGACATGTTCGGAAGAGACATAACATGCTTTCATCTTCATCCTGTTTCTACATTGTATCGAAGTACACGTTGCACACACAAACACACACTCACTTACAAGACGCAAGAACCGACTTACTGATGATGAGGGAAAGGAAGTGAGGGTAAGAGGCACGTTGTTGCTTGTGCAAGACAAGCACACGAACCGTTGGACATAAAACAAGTGTTACCGGGATTATATGGGTTTAGTTCTTTCTCGACCATAAACTAAAGAGGATGTGAGAAAAGCTCAAAGGTAACACTCAAAACATGTGCTACTACTATCAAGGAAGAGTGCACGAATTGAGACTGACATTCACTGAAATCAGAGCCAGATTAACAAAGATGTAGACGTCAGTTTCTATACCAATATATCACGTTTATCGTTCAGATATAATTATTCCAACTTTTCTTCTTCTTAAGTTGACTTTTCCTTTCCGTAAGAAAAAGAATTACGTTGAGTAGTGCACCCTCCACCATTCACATACATTTTTTGTTTATAGTTTCTGTTATTTTGTGGTTATTTCTATTGCCGCAGTTTCTTTGGAAATACATAAATGCAATTCATTTCAAGTACGTTCTATTCAGGGAAAAAAGATGATGCACTTTGAGTAGGGAAGGTGAAAGTAGCATTTCCTATTGGGAAAAAGGGAACCAAGTGGAGTGGGTTATGCTGAGAAAATTGAGTAAGACAGATTGGAACGAGAACGCAAATCAAGAAAGCATTGAAGTTCGCCAAGTTAACATCCACCCGTTTCCACAAAATCTCTGGAGAAATGTGAAGCTTCCTCAGACATGTCTAAAAAAATTAGAAGAGGCTCAACTCGCTACAGCTCACGTCGAAGAAAATGTAAGACCTAAACTTTGATCACGTAACCCATATTTTATTAATACCATACAGACGTATACAAATTTCCTGAAAATTAAGCCTCTTGCTGTAAGCATAAAATTGGGGAAAGTCAGACTCTTTGTCTTGGAGCGCAATATCTGTTATTGCTATCGTGTAATATCGTTTGTATCTCATTATTAATGAAAATTTACATGGGAAAGTGAATTGTTCAAACAAGCCCCGTTAAAAATTGAGAAAAATCTTGCCAAGAGAAAGTTAACAAAATAATATATGTAGTTTGTCTATGACTAACTTTTAATATTCATTTCTTATCCACTATAAATCACTGATTAATCCCAAGAAAGAAACGATAACTTTGGAAAACACAAATTTGGTGATGCTACAAGTTTGAAAAATTACAATATAATAGCTTTTGTCTGAATACTAAAAAGCAATTTAATATATATCTATAGCAATCTAACAGTTACTATATTTCACCAAGATGAATTATAATCTTTGATAACATTCTACATTACACGGAAACTGCAAGCGAATTTATTGTGCAAGACAATATCATTTAGTTTTTGATTAACGATCCTATTCAGTGGTTTCAACTTGCGCAAGGGTTATATAATGATTTATCTGCTATGATTTTATGGCTCCAATGAAAGTCCATTTACTTTCTATACTTTCATCATATCTTAAGCCAATATCTTGGCTACAAGGATTTTCAAAATGGAAATGATTTGCCGACAGAAAAATGATGCATATAATTTTGCTAAACCCATTTTGTACGTCTGTTTCTTTCTTTCTTCGCCTTTTCCTTCTCGTAAATCATTTATCACCATCACAAGCAAAATGCATAAATACATTATGTCTGTTTAATGATTTAACATGCTACAACACCGTAACTGTTTCGGATCACCAACTTTTTGACGAGGTAACTTTTCCATGCTGCCACAGATGTTGCCTAATGCAATAACTTTTTTAGTTTTCTCTAGCCCATATACTTAAACAATATCCTATCCATTTATGCAAAGCTTTTCCCCTGTCTTTCATGAAGACTACAGGAAGTAATGATCTAGTTTCATTGTACTATAATATATATGCTTGGCTACATAAATAAATTGCAATCTCAAGCGTAGACATTCACATGCGTATAAAATCTTGCTTTGAACTAACAAAAAGACAATAAAAGTACAAGATGTATTGTTGGAATTGTAGAGTTGGCCATTTGATTTTATCATTCATTTCAAGTTCTATAAGGCTAGTCTTAGGCAGTGTGAGAAGGAATCAGAAGCCGCCGGTTGTCTTTTGAGACAAAATAATGTTATAATATACACTCATAGAAGTAGAGCCGAAATGGGTGACATTTGGCATGAATACATTCAATTTTCTCAAAAAAGTTCCTTACCATGCCCGTTTTAGTGTCATAATTTTATCAAAATTACACTAACATCATTCCCTTTGCAGTTATAAACCGCGTGTAATACAAAGAATATGATTATGGTTATCGTTGTGGATTTTTTTCCCGTTCGTATCATGGAATTTATTCAACAAAGTTTCATAAAGTTTTGCACTCCGGAAAAGAGCTATTATCATGTTAGTCAAATAATGTCTTATTGTATTTATTCAAGTTGTAACCACACAAAGAGTTTTTGCAAGTCGTCTGAAAAGACAATGCTCACATTTTTTTCTTCCGTTTTTTGTCTGAGGTAGCATAAAAATAATAAGTGGGTTCTAGTCTATCTACTATCTAGTCCTCGAAAGTGCTTGGTTATCAGCCCCTTTGGTTTTTTGCTCTTACAAACTTGTCCAATAACTACAAGAACAACTGGAAGAAAGGATGTTTTGTGAGCAAGTAAAAGTTGAGACTCGTACACTGATGTTACAACCACAAAGTACTTGTAATAAATACAAATCAGTGTGAATGAAATATGTGGTTGTAGAAACTAGCAACATACATAAATGGAATGGTATGGCATGGCATGGCATGGTGACACTGATAGGAGAGGTAATGCTCGTAAAATGTTAATATTAAGTATTATTCGAAGGAGTAAGATGTTTTTTCACAGCGGCAGTAAAGGAGAGACGGATGAAGGAGTTAGCGAGCTAACATGTTATTTTTTTTGTAAATCGTAAGCGTTTCGAGACCTCTTTTGCTAAAAGCCAATGTACCAAAAATGCTTTGAATGAATGTGTGCGTGTGTGTGTGGTTTTGGCTCTGATGTCGGAGAATTTTTTGCTGGAAAACTTTATTGTGAAAAATTTCGGGGTGTTGTACACTTCCTTTTGCTCGCTTTTCTGCGCTCTCATCCTCTTAGATATGCTCGCAAGCGCCAGCAATTCGGTTTCATTTTTTCGAGCTGTTAGACAATACACAAGTTGAGGTCGTAGAGTTGAGTATTGTAGATCGTTTTTCTCACCTTAGTCATTTAAGTAAATAAATTTTTGCTCACTCAAAAAAAAATCTGTAGCCGAGAATAATCCTGCCATCAGCATCATCAGCTTTTGCTCTTTTCAACAGCGAGACAAGAAAAGCATCAAATCTGTTATAGCTTTGTGGCAAGCCTTTTCACACCTTTACAAAATACTTGATATTTTCGCAAGAAAAGCTTTCCTTAACTGTTTTGTGGGTTAGTGCACTACAGACTGTTGCTAACAGCACACATATCAGAACTAAAGCTACTGTTTTTCTTCTCTCTCACACATATATTATTATACTAATCTCCAGAGAATACAACAAAAGTTCAATTAGACATTTAGAAGTGCTTCTTTTCATCATGTACTCTATGTATACATTTTATTTATATCAATGTATATGAAAAAGTAACGACGGCATTTTTACCCCTTCACCCAGATTTCCCAAGAATACAAATTGTACAACGGCAAATAGTTATAAAATTTCCGTTTCCTTGGTAGGTTTTTGGAGAAAAGTGAACCACACAGACAGACTCCGTGTCTTCCTTAAAGTTCGATTCGTTGGGTGATATAAAGATTTACAACTTCATAAAAAATTCAAAGTGAAAATACATGCACACAGTGATGAAGCAAAAGGGTCAAAGAAGTGAGAGAGCACGAGCTCGTATTGAGTTCTGCCGTAAGAAAGGTGGAGGAGTCCGGAGAAAAAAGAATTGCGAATTTCTTGGTTCTGCTGATATTTCATCCCGAGACGAATCTGGATATACTTTACATTCACGTGCTTTATTACGGAATAAACACACCAGATATCATGGAGACCCAGATTTCTCTGGTATTACATGCATAATACACAGAACTTACTTGATTGATATTGATTTCAACGGTTGGCTAACATGATTTAAAATCTATTTTCTTTGCAAACAACGTAGGCATTCTAGTTAGTGCGTTTAGTACTTATTGTATATTATCCTGCTTGACATAAAATATTGAATGTTTTGATTTCCCCAGTTTCTAAATAATACTCTCATCATCTCTGTACAGTCACTCACTATACAGTATATTGTGCAAGCCGTTGCGCTAATTATTTAACAAATATTTCGCCCTTTTTTAATTAGCTACATAGCGTAGTATACACAAACAAAAATGTTTGAAGAGAACAACAAAGAACTTTCATTTCTCACAAATTTATAGGCTTAAACCGCAGATGTGAAAGTAGCTTCAAAGTGTAGATAACATCATCATCATCATATAGTGAGCAAAGTATGGGAACAAACTCAATATAAAGAAAGCTACACATATAAATTACATGCCTTAATAATATACACATATGTGTAGCGTAAGTCTTGAGGCTATGAAAGATGTTGACATGGTGTAAACATATTGGTGAAGTAAAACGTAATGTTTAGACAGGTTGCGCTGCAGAGCAAAGACTACTTTATCTCAGCTTCTATGATAACCGTCTATCTTTCAAGGATCTCCAACGAAGTTTTTACGTCGTTTTTACTTACACTCTATTTTAAAGATACGAAAACAGTAGGGAAGATATTGACTATATCTCCTGCAAATATTTCCATACCTTTGTTAGCAAAAGATAAGATGTATAGTGGAGATTGAATTAGGGATTTAAACTCAAATTCTCAAACATAACCAACCATGTTGGTGGTGGTGATGTAGTCAAGACATTTTGCGGATTTACTAGAATCCCCCATGAATGTGAGTGAATGACGGACTGACTTAACGTTGAAAAGTAGGGTTTCGCAGTAAACTATTTTCAAGTGAAAATAAAAACATATGGACGAGCTGAAATATGATAGTTACTGGCACATCACAACAAAATAAATGAATACTCTCTTTCATGCTTTGCGAGAAAAAAAGAATGAAAGAAAGACAAGAGAGTTTTCAACGCTTACTTCTATATCTACAAACCCTGATTCCTCTACTCTCTTTTTTACGCAGATGGTTGGAAAAAATTGCATATTGGGCTTTTAAATAAACAAGCTGAAAACAGGCATGCTAATTTTTCCTCCTTTTTACACTATTTGACGTCGTTCATCCGCATGTGCGTTATTCACTAACAAGCATGTTTGTTATAGTTATGATGACGATGATGTTCACAGCTTCTTGTTGTGTGGATGTTATTTGTGGGTATTTATTTTATATTCCGCATGCTGACAAGTGTTGATCCATTTTTAAAAACTGTGTCATTTATCATAATCATAATATCAATTTTATTATGAATGTAGTTGTATATACAAATATTGTTTTAGTACTGACGTAGTGTATTGCCTTGCTTGACTCATTATGGAATGTATCCACGTCATTGGATATGACAAACGTGATATTTGCTGAGGGAATTAAATGATAAGTATTTTATTACATATAACTTAATAAATAGTAGCCTTAAAATCTCAGCTGTCAAAGACAAACAAGCTGATTTACATGAAAGAAGTAAAAGAATTGCCATAATTAATATGTTTGATCAAAGTACTAATGTAGACGTTTATTGCGTGAACTAGACTAGACTACCCAGTACTCTGTTCCGATACACACATGGCTAGTTTTTCTAGCTAACGTGTAGGTTGTCGGCTGCCTAAATGTTGTTTGGTTGGTATGCAATGAAATTGGAATTATGTATCTATGTATGTAGATATTATGACGTTTTTGAAATGGTATCATAAAAATTTGTAGACTATCATTTTGAAAAGTAAGAGAGTCTTAGAAGTATGATATGAAGTATTTTATGTATATGTAATTGCTATATAGTTTCTAGTCATTCATAGGAGCGTAATGTAATCTAATATAATTCACCGACGAAAGATAAAATCATAACAATTGCGTTCATATCTCTTGGCTTGTGGTTATAGGTGAAGATGGGGACCTTTTACCCTCGGCGCCACCGTTGGAAATTCTCGACACAGTCGTTGGATATGAGGACCTTTCTTTTGATGCTGGTAAGTAAATGGGAAAAAAGGGAAGCTAAATGAATTTGTGAAACAAAAGTTGCAGACGTACAAACCATTATTAATATTCTATATTGGATACATATTCTCATTTGGGAAAGCGGATCCATTACAACAGTCAGCTTATATCTGCCCTTCAAATATTTCATTTACACATCGTTGGCTACTTGTGTGTCCCACATCTCCCCAAAAACTTGTAGTATGCAAAGTCTCCCTTGGTTTAAGTCACAAACGGGGGGTACAAAAGTCAGTAGTGGTGGTGTTTGGTGGCTTTATTTTTTATTGTCCTGTGTATTTATGCGTCTACGTCGCAAGGGCTCAATAACGCTGATCGAAAAGCGTAACCCGCTGCCAAACAGCTTGGCATACATTCTGTGCAATAAAACATTTTCCTCTTTTATCAATGACGGCTCTGTAAGAAATGAGCCCTCACAAAACTTTGCTCTTTAGTAAATTCGGATATCGATCCCAATGGTGGAGGAAGGAAGTAATATATTTAATATATATGATGGAGGTCAGTCAGACCACACAAAATTACATAATATCAATTGATCTGCATTGCAGACTCCACTGATAATATTTTTCATTTTATGGCAATCCAAGTAGTACTTTTCTTATTTTTTCCTGACATTGCATTAATTTTCTTATCCCATTTATGACTTTGGCGTGAGTTGGCCGTGAAATAGTAAAAAAAAGTATATTTATTTCTTTTGAGAGATTCAAGGAAGACGGGATTTCTAAATAATCTACATTTACGACTAGCATCAATTCTCTCTTTAATACATATAGCCAATTCGGAAACGGACCACACATCATTATAACTGCATATTCAGTGAAAGAATAGTTTATGACGCTACTTTATTCAATGCAAAAACAGGAAACCAATACAGCTTAACTGCTCTTTACATTCTGTAGTAGCTAAATAGCTCAAATACTTAATCAGTGTTTGGACGCATAAAATATTTTTCATCTGCGGACCAGTGCCATTTAGCATGACGTTACAGTTTTATTTGTTTACAATTTCAAGGCATTCATCTAAAGATACTTGAAGTGTAGCAGGAAAACTCAGTGAATGAACATAACTCCAATACAATCACTAGTTGAAGATGCAATAAACTATTATAAATTCAGCATATTTTTTGGCAAATTAAAAAATGAAAGAAATGATTGACACCTGAATTCAAATACTGACTTATCCAAGTACTTCGCTGAACTTTCACTGTTTTCGGATTCATAATAAGAGTGCCTTGATATTATTTAAGTTTGCGTGCCTCCACCTGAGCCATGCATTGGAGACTTCGGAATGTTGGATCCGGAGCAACAGATGCTAGGTACATGGGCCCCGTACCCGGAGTACAGCTTAAGAACCATCATTCCTCATTCCTGTCAAGTAAGTAGATAATGCAAAAAAATATTCCCTTTTCTCCATCTTCACAATGACTACTTTCTCAAAGTCTAGAGAAGGGAAATTCAACGGAAGTCAATGAAATACCGCTTGGTTTCACAAATGTTGTGGCAAAGCCACATAAACTACACATGCCAAGCTAATCCTAATGCACTGAACTGTTTGGTGTAGTTTATTGGATAGCTTTAGAATATGAAATCTCTTCACCCCTTTTAACAGGATTTTCATCTGTTTCCTTTTTTAAACTTGGGGAGTAGAAACTCAATCCAGATTAATAATACCCATGGTAGGAAATTTTTGGTGTCTCACATAGCCCCAATGGATTCGTGACAACGTCTAGACTTTAATTTGCCGATAGAGACTCGCAACTTAAATTCAGACACTAAAATATAAAATTGTGAAACATGAAACGCTTTTGGGTTGAGATAGTAACTATCATGATTTCTCCCATTCCTTTTAGGTAAGCGAGGCAGCAGCAAGATCTGCTCTGATGGTATACGTGAAAAACCATTGCTGTTGGGGTGTCGGGGCAGCTCGAAACATGTCAGTAACATCAATACGGCAAAATTGTGCTTACCATGTAAGAAATTATTATTTCCATTTCACGCTATCAACCATACATTATGTTTCTTTAATTCTTTAATAAAATAATTAAAACACAAAATCATGTCGTTATACCTTTAGTACATTCTACAAACATTTACTGAGAAAAGAGAGGCACGTTGGGCATGGGCACCCCATGTTGGGGGAGACGCTGATGGTCCAGACCAAGGTGCTGCACCATCTCCGTGGGACCTGCCGGCTTCACCATCAAAACCTTTTCATTCAGAAGTGAAAGTTATTGAGGTAAAAGGAATTAAAAGTTGGGGCTGTAACGTGACAATGTAAGCCAGGTATTTGCGTTAACAATATCTTTTTATCATCATCATCAGGTTCCTCATACCGCTTCCGTTAAACCATGCCACAGATGTCGTGGTAAGTACTTTTTAAAGTGTCCGATTGTACTGACAACGGTTTTAATACTTCGTAGATTTTCTCACATGGTGTTTTCTGCATGATGGTTCAGGTACCGGAACAATGGCATGTCCAAGCTGCCACGGTAAGGGTTTTACCAGATGCTTAGCTTGCCAAGGTGAAGGCTGGGGCCTAGGATCAGAGTCTCGGGAAAGATGCATTGTGTGTGGTAGCTCATCACACGGTCACGGGCGACAAGACTGTAATCGCTGTGGTGCTAAAGGAAGGGTTGCATGTCCAGTATGCGAATCCTACGGACAGCTTAAGTGCTTTATCCAGCTAACCGTTTCTTGGTATGAGATATTAGCAGGGACAGCCAATGCATTTCAAAAACCCATTAGTACACCAATTTCAAAGAGTGACACAGATAACGGGATACGTGATGTTATTTTTTTTTGCAGGAAAGTGAATGTAGGAGAGTACATCACTGGAGGAGACGAAGTTCCACATGATCTTTTAAGGCAAGCAGATGGACAAATTGGCATAGAGGAGACGGGAATTCGCGTTGCAGCCTTACCCTCTGATATAGTAGCTGATGAAACTTTGGCCATGGCATCCGCACAACTTATTAGCGAACACTTTCAAGTCTCCTCCAACGCTTTGCTTCTTGCACAGGTTTTTTGCTACTTCATTTTTTCTCTTACTTACTTGCTTTCATTCTAAAGTAATAACTCGTGTTGATTAAATCTGGCCATTTAATATTTATAGCGTCATCAAGTTCGCGTGGTTCCAATAACTACTTTGCACTACCGCTGGAAGAACTATGATGGCATATACTTTGTCTACGGCTTGGATAAAAAAGTTCATGCGCCCGATTATCCGCAGACATGCTGCTGTGGCTGTACTATCTTGTAGATTTCCAGTTCCCGTTGGAGTATTACGCTTGGTCAAATGAGGCTATATTTTATGTGTGCGTGCACAGTTCTGCACTTCGCTACTGCACTGATTATTTACAACAAAATATTTAATGTGTATATGTGTATATACATTATTAGTATATAATGATATTGTAGTGTTGAATTGTCTAGCTTGACTATATGTACGTATATCTATGCATTTTAAGTCGCTTCCTTCATCTTTACTTCTAAACAGTATTCCAGAAACCTCAAGATTCCAAAATGAAATGTTTTAGCCCAAAGAAACTTGGATTGTATTTGATTTTAAGATGACCTTGTGCAATTCGAATTGCTAAAACTATGATGATGAAGGGATAATAGAAGGAGTTAATTCAAAAATGAAAAAAATTCAACAGCAGCCAGCAGCAGCAACATGTTTTCAATGAAAGTGCTTTCGTCTTGTACCAGCGGTATTCGATGAATATTACTATTTAGCGTTCACTATTCAATACTTGCAGGTAGGAATAAAATATAATGTTTATTTTCGTATGGAGTAAAAAAACGAATCTACTTCTCACCTTATGAATACAAGTGCCATAATATGAAAACCTATTAGACAATGAAAAGGATACAATATTCCTTAGCACATGTTCAAAAAAAATTATAGTTTAATTTTAATGCTGACGTTTTATTCTTTTTTGTATTCATTACTCGGCAAGTACTGCAAATATGTATGTATGTTATGTTAATTTTATTACAGAATGAGCAATGAACACAGAAATAATGATTATTTGTAAATGAAAATGTGTAGTCTACAATTAAATTCCATGTAAAGGGATTTCTAAAATTGAGAATCTTATAAATTCCACCACTAATTCTGAAAATGGCTCAGAAAACAGCCTATTCATAACTCATAAATAACCATAAAAGAAAACTACAATACACCATATGTTGATAGCATTTGAAGGGATTAATATGTCCCACAGTCCAACCATGAATTTTACAACGGTGTGCTTTCTGATCCAGATTTACTATATTGGCATATGAAACTGGCTAGATGACGTACTCAATCTTCGCAAAATTAAAGCTACAGTATTCACTTACAGTGACCACGACCAATGCACTAGGCTTGCTGAAGTCTAGTGCACATTATATTTTTCATATGACCCAGAGGATTTGGAGAGGATCACTGAGGGTGCTTTTGGATTGGATGGATCACTGAAGAGGTTTCACCTAGTAAAGTAGCCAAACGCCTAAGAATGTATTTAAACGCGTATCACTGCATGCAATTAAACACGTTTCAACGAAATTGATCAATGGATCGTGTATCAATGGATTTAAACGTTCACTGTATGCATCCCAATCACACAACCTTGTACATGTATTATCTATGGATAGAATCAGTCGGGAAATGGACTTTGTTTCATTTTATGTTTAATGTGTAGCAAGAAAGTGTTAATTTATTTACCATTTTAACCATAGAGTCATTGAGTCTGTGTTAAACAATTACGTGCATTATGATTTGTTCTTAATATGGAAATTAATCACATTTGCATGACTTTCAATCCTTCATCTACCTAAACTCTGTGATACATTGTAATATAGAAGGGCAAGCTGAATAATATAATAAATCAATGTATTCAATATTTATAGTAAATTTTGAAATTGTAAAAAAAAGTATGAATTGAATTATGATTTTAACGGCTTTATTTTAATTTCATTACTTCGTTTTCAAGACAACCAATTAAGGAATGTTTCAAATTTAAAAAAAATTCTCACTGATCAAATGGTATAAAATTACAGACAAAAACCAATATTTTCATTTCTCAATCCTTTTGAATTCTGGATGGATACGCTGCAGATTGAACACCAGATTTTGCAAGGATAGAGACGGATGAAGGGCTTAATTTTTGCATTTGCTCTGCAGTACAACATGTGATCTCAGAATTGCAATTAAAATTTAAAATACCTCGTACAACTCCCACGTTAGTGACGGTTACAATGATGGGAACGAGGAAGTTTGCAAGCTTAGGGGTGTGATGATGTTGAGATGTGCTTCCATGATTAAGTAAGTCCATTGTTTTATTGCCAGTTTTGTCCTTTAGTTTATCAGTTTATTGAGCAAAGCCCAATATATTAAATTTTACTGCAGCTTCAATGAACTTGTTAACCCTCACTCGACTCAGGGTGATAATGCCAGTGTACATGAACGTGACAAGAGCTTCTAGCTGCCATGGCTTGATGCCTTCAAGGAAAAGAACGGTGTTTGAATCTGAGCTGTTCAAAATAAACTTCTTCAATAGGGTGGAACATGCAGCCAGAACAAGTCGATGGCACTTGATGCTTAGACCTGTACAGGCAAGTGTAATGTCAACAGATTGCATTTGCCACAGTTGACCAGGGGATTCTTGAATGAGGGCACTGGCGTGGCCATTTTCCCGGATTTGATATACGATGATAGACTCCATTTAGTGTACCGTTGGGAAAAAGCAACAGAATCACTGCAAACCCAGCAAACAAAATAAATTATAAAAGAATACATTTATTGTTTTGGCGAAAATTATAGCTGGGAAAGGATGACTAAGTAAGTACCGTAAGTCACACAAGTATACAGTATTAATAAAATTTACGTTTAGGTACGCAGCGGCTGTTGTATCGTTTATCTTTGTTATTTTACCACTTGGCAAAAGCCAGCCTCAGATATATCTCCAAGTTCCTAATCCAATCGGAAATGGATTTAAGAAATTTCCAGCCTGGAAGTTATTACTAACATTTTATTGTAGCAAAACAAATTTAAAGTACATGGTATCCAATAATATAGATATGGTGTACGGTAAATACATCAATCTTTATTCACTACATTACTGACTTCTTTACTTGAATTCTAATGAATAGACAAATATTTGAATGATCAATTGTAAAGTAAAAGACATGCGTCCTCTATAAACAAATGCTGCTGAAAAGTTCTAAAAATTGGGGATAAGTATTCATTGTATGAAAATAGAGTACCCGATTCCTGGAATTTTGCACTATTTTTTTTTGCTCGTTCAACCACAAGAAGAGAAATCAGAGCTCGTTCAATGAGTATAACTGACTACGACACCCGTTTCATACCAATGCTTACTTTGTGTTGTCTATTTGATACTTGAAAAATTATTTTAGTACTAGATTTTATTTTTAGTCAATGTCATTTTTAAGTCCTTAAATGGCAATTGACAATAAATGTAAGAAACAATGTGAGACAAAATAAAATAATCTATTATATACAATTCTTGTTATCAATGCATCTGTAAGTTATTTGGAATTAAGAATCTTGATTGCGTCATGCGTCTCAAAGTGCCCAATGCGAAATTACCTAAAACGATTTAACTAAAACGAAACTCCCTCTGTTGCATTACTCACATGGATCGAACGGATTGTTGTGATAGTTACCATTAAATGTAGTACAAAGATAGCTACAGAGGAAACCTTACAATCCTGCAAACAGAATTGCGACGGATAATTGGATGCATCAATTTTTCAACAAATAAGCCTGGTAACACAGGAGTGTAACGAACTAGCAATTTAGGGGTTAAAAAATAAAACTGATAACATTTGACCCTTAAGATAACATCCAAGATAAGCGCGCATATCATGGATGATCTTCTCTCATGCTTTGCTACACGATACAAGATATGCTTGACGCTTGAAAAAATTAAACGCCATGACTTTTGACCTTTAAGATTACACCCGAGACAAGCGTATATCATGGTAATGCATAGGAAGAGATTCCGTATTAGAAGTGCAGAGAAAGAGATGCTCTATTTAAAATGCATAAGGTATACCTGACGCTTGAAAAAATGCGGGGGTATGACTTTTCCCCCAGGGGTAACTCAGATTGGGTCAAAAATCGAACTTGATTTCTAGTTTTGTCTAAGCTAACGACTGGCAAGACCAGAATTAAAAAAGTTCAAGCGTTCTCGAGTTATCGTACCCCTGAACGGAACGACGGACAGAAATGACAAACCTATTAACTAGCAAAAAATTGCTAGTAAGCAATCAGAGACGCTGCTGAAATAGGAGTTTATAAATGCTGTAAAACACGTTCATTGATGTGCGCTTAATGCACTAATACGACATCCCCTCCAAGTGATCGCCTCGAAACCACCTCATGTCCACCAAATCCCCTCCATAATGCTCTCTAAACCAAGCGTAGTAAAAGCATTACTTGTAGAATACCATTCAGCTGCGTAATAAAGGGATTTATTTGTGGCTTACGCTTGAATAAAATGGCATTAAATATGCAACGATCACTTTAGAGAAACATTCAGGTACCATTTGAATCATTTAATTACTTGCCATAACGTTACCGTCTCAACTCTGCAACTCTATGCAATTTCGTCCTTAACTGAATATGGCTACATGCAATTGCATGGTTTAAGGGATGTTGTTTTTAAAATACGCAGTTGCAACCGGATGTCCTCATGCATACATAATTACGTATATATACGACTATATTACCTTCCTCTCTTCTGCTATCAAATAAAAAACTTTTTATCACATAAATCCCAGAAAGAAACCAAAAAAAAAAACAAAGTCCCATTGTTCAATAAGAGATAAGAACATATCCATAGTTTCTATATGCGCCATCATCCACATCAACTAAGATCTGGCTGTTAAGGTAGTCAAATGTACTTGGAAGGAAATTAGTATGCATTTTTGGAAAGGGAGGCAGCAGGTAAGGGAATTTTGTCAGATTCGGTTCATATTGTACTCACAATCAGTCGGGTAATGAATTTATGGGTTGGTCTATGTTAGCATTTTCATGAGACATGTACCTATGCTTCCATCATTAAGTTTTGCATACAAATTCTAAAAGAATGTTGGTGATAATTGACCTGCTTGCGGATTCCACATTCTTAAGATAACTGCAAACAATTTACATACGTCCGACTTGTAAAATTTTCTGTAAAATGCCAAACTCATCCTCTATTTTCTCATACCTAACATTAGGTTGCTTTTGGATGTGTAGCAAGATATACTCAGGCTTTATATATCGTAAAGGCTTTCTTCTACCAATGCCACTAATATTTCTGCTCATTTAAGTTTTTCTTGTGGAATAAATCAGTGCTAACAATACCATCTTGTAAGCATCCTACAAGTAGTATTTTTTTCATCTTATAAGCAGTCATCCTATAGTGTACTTTGAGGTTTTATATGCATGCATTTTCGCAGTTACTTGAGTAAATCGTAGTTTCAAATTTTTATATCATAATTAAAAAGGATTAATTGGATAATTATATAATCGGTATGTTTATTGAAGTAAACCAAAAATTGATGTTGCTCGTTACATAATCACAATAATAATATCATAAGCATACCTTTAAGAATGATGTAGATTTGTTGTAAAAAGGGTGGTGTATTAGTTCGGTCATGGACTTTGTAGTGTGTCCTTGATTACACTTGACGACAACGTAAAATACTCCTGATTCTATACTTACTACATTCAGGTAAAGTCTTACAAAAATTTATATTATGTTTGATTCTCCAAGTTTTCTACTCTTCTCCGTTTCATCCTAATTAAAATAACCTAGCTACTATTATAAGGTCGATCGAGTCAATGACAAAACTTATGTTTGTATTGTATCTTCCAAGAGGTGTACCAAACACACTTAAACAAAAACACTGGCGACACGTTAATTTGTCCCACGTCAGACCCTCTCCTAATTAAATTATACTTGATTCAAAACTGATGAGAATGAGAATGCGAGTAAGAATACTTATAAACACAATTTAAACTACCAATCAGACTAGTAGCAAAAAAATTGGTGCCACCAACGATAACTTTGTCATATTAAGTGGCGATTGACGTAGCAGTATTTAAACATTAAAATTTTTCATTCAGATTTTCTAGCGTTTGGAAGGTAAATGAACTGTTATTTATTAGAATGATTTACATGGTACTACTCATTTGTATAGAGACGTATAACAAATACCATTTGCTCAATTTTAATCCGTTTTAGTTCACGATCCTAGTCTCACTATAAACTACCGATTGATGATATTCACAATGATAAATAGTTAGCCTCAGATACTTTGCTTGTGCGTACCGAAAAAGTAGCTAAACCAACGTTGTTTAAAGAACTCTCTTTTATAACCTTTTAACCATTACAGTTTACATTTACATTGACTCTTATTTTGACTTGTATTCGCCATCAATTATTAGCGGTTATTCCACCAACTGGTAAAAATTAGAGGTCAAACTTTTAAGTTGAATCAGAATCAATTGGAGCAACATTTGTTAAAGTGCAATCACCCAGAAGCACCTTCGTTCAAGAACAATGAACAGAATTAAAGCCTTTCTGCTTGCATTAAAAAATGCACCAATACATAGAGTGCAAGACGGCAGCTTCATCTCAGTCATTGTCGATCAGACTTCCTGGAATAATACAACTCAATTTTTGAGAAGTGGTGACTTCATTGAATTCGCAGAAGAAGCATTGACACTTATAACAGTTGAAAAAATGAATTCAAAACTCAAGTATGACAGTGATAGTGGAATTGATCTCTCAACCTCAACTATACTTGAAACTAGTTCTGATTCTGTAGACGGGATCGAAACAAACCAAAATAAAATTATTTCTTGTAAGAACGTTGACGGAACTAATTTTGACGTGCAAGAAACAGATAACAGCTCTATTGACGAAGGCATCGATAGCGGTAACAACGACTTGGAGCCAGTGAGGAATAGCTCTATGGAGGAAGAAAATAACGATTACGACAACGCCAACGAGAACGAGGCCATGGATATTTGGAGTATATGTAAGACCACACGATTTTTGAAACATTTTCTGTGTCACATAGTATGAAAAAGAGAGGTTATTGATTACACATTGTTACACAGTAGTTGTTACAGGATTTCACCTGGTGGTTCAGTTATTTCAACTCATAATTAGGTGTCGTAAATCTTTGTCTTAAAATCATCCCTACGTAGTTTTGCTTTCAATTTTCACAGAATTGAGGCTTTATATGTACTCCCTTTTTCTGTGAGGACTTTGGCAAGGCCCTTAGATATATATTTGCATATGCTCATTTTTTTTACATTCATTTAGGCACATTCAAATTGTCTTAAAACACTAGGTTGAATTAAAAATTCTCTGTGAGTATTTGCATAATGTTATTCATTTTATAGAATACTGATAGGTTAAGTGAAGAATATCCATATTGTCAGTAAACTCTGGGATCCGTTTGGTCATTGTTCTATTAACTCGCTCAAGCTCAAAAAGTAGATTTTGAGCATTGGTTACGTAATCTTCTGGGCAAGAAAAGAGTTGAGTAGAAAGGCGCAGTGGAACAAGAAGGCGTAGGCTTAGTTTTGTAGGGTACTGCCAGATCACACTTGTGGTAAAAATCTTAACATGCTGGTTGTTTGGGTTAACGTGGCTATCATAGTATAATGATCGCTTTGGGCAAAAATGAATCGTGGAATGTTGTAATCTAAAAACTTCATAACTCTGCATACTTAACTCAATCAAAGTCCTAGGCTATGACAACAGCTATGCCGGATATTGCACCTTTAATGGCTAACTGGAATAGTAATATGTAAAATTCATATGACATTATAATAACCGCATTGATATTAATCCAATTACGTTTTTAAGCCAAACTTCTCCATAAAAGTTCGATACACTCATGAGTCATTGTCTCTTAGATTCTCTGAAATTATTTCAAGCGGAGTTACGCTTTACGTGGTAAAAAGCTCCTACAAGCCGGTTCCAAGTACTTCCAAAAATTCGTATTAAAGCTTTATTACCCAACGTAGTTTTCAATGATTTACAAGCATATCAGCGATGGGGTATAAATTTCTACGAAACAATATTTATATGATAACGGCTTTTACTGGGTCGTTGCTTCCGTTTAACTGTCGTCAACCTCTTGAAACGTTTTATTTCTTCAAGTGCTTCAATAAACCATGCTTGAATTATAAATGAGCGTTGTTGTTGAAGTATGGAATATTGACTGCTAATGTTAAGTTAATAGTATACGGCTTAATTGATGTTTTGGCACACTTTGGTAGGTTACGCTTAGCTTGTTTCAAAAGGATTAAGCGGGGGTTGACAAAGACCAAGCCCAACCATTTGCAATGAGCAAGATGTGGCTTCACTTCCCGGTTCTATTTGGTCATGTAGATGTTGTAGAAATTGTAATTCATCGACCGCATTTGCGTAAAAATGCATCTTTAACTCCAGTTCATGGTTCATGGTAATTTTATGTAGCTACAAGGTTATTTCTTGGAGGAATCCAACGTGTGTGCTAACTAATGTCTGGTTCGACAAGTCTTAAAACATTCGTCGGTATTTATGCAAATATTAGACTTTTCTAGCAATAATAATTGAGCTGATTCCCACTGCTAAGGCGTTTTAGCATTTTTTTAGTTACATATGCCCGTATTCAAGCTCATGTATGTATAATATGCTGTTTAATTTTAAGTGAGACTTATCTACTTTCATCATGCAAATGAAATTTCAGTGCGTTGACTCCTCCAGCATATATTGGGATGCAAACATAAAATAGTTCAAGGGGTTTACATGTGCTTCATAAAATGTATGATTAACTTGATTCTACAATTTGGAAATTTCAAAAATGGAGAATTTCTCTAGTTATTATCGTATCCCGCTGTTTGGAGAAACTCAATTTAAAATGTTTTGAAGTCATTATCTCTTCGTTTTTATTCATCATCTCCCTCAAAACTTCATTCGTACATAAAAAGTCAACCGTCTTTCGGTCTGTCTGATTTCTGACATTTTGTAGTTCTGTTTTTGGCTTTTAGGGAGTTACAAGTCCCACGCCCATTACAAGTTTAGATATTCTTTGACTGCATCACACTTTCACACTTTATTCCAAATTGTACATAGGAGAATGAGCGCAGTGAAACATCAACGAGGAGAGACCATCCTAGAAGACCATACTGCATGGTATGTACCCAGTTTTTCCATGCTATGTACGCTTTGTGTTCCAGTCATACATGATCCTTTCGATTTTCCATTGCCTGCAATCTTGATCTGTCGGGTTCGTTCATCTTTATGAACAAAGTGAATACAATCCAGCATAAGAGAACAGGGAACGCAGCTTTTTAGTACATTGTATAAATGTATATGCCTAACTAGTTTAAAACTATATAAGTTTTCGGGATAAGTCATGCTCTGCCAAGTCTGACCGAAGAGGAGAGAACTTAATGGTAAAAATGCAGCATATTGCACCGCTCTTCTCTGTTAAAGTGGGGCTGGTGGCAGTGATCATTGCCGTTCGTAGTAGTAATAGTACGTTAGACTGCTTGTAGTAACAGTGAGTGGTTTTACCTAGTAAGCTTGTAGTAAAATAGAAAAATCGATTTCACGATTCTCATACTACGACTTCCTCTTATTTTGGAATAGCGTCTGCTACTCCTGCTGCAGAAGCAAGAGCAAGCTACTTTCGGAACTTTGTACAGTTTGTTGTAAATATACCGACATTTTTACTAAACTACTTTTTGGTGTAATATTAGACGAACAGTCTAGCTTATGCTTTATGAATACATATTAGAGGGAACAAGACTCACAAAAACTCATCATTTGTGCTTTTCAGTTTCCTTCCTCAAAAAAATGTATGGCAAGCAGCTTCAAGTATGTACTTGCAACACCACTACGCCTACTACTCGTCTCAAGTTACTAGCACAAGCTATACTGTTTCAATTCAACATTGCACCAGTTTGTCTAACGCGCTCCGCCACTAAAATATCCGAATGAAATATTTCTTTTTCATCTCTATCCACTTCCAATTCTTTCATTCTCTACCAAAAAAATGCGCCCAACGTTTAGATGTGTGTGAGTGTGTGCACATTTATAGATGTATGTACATCTTTCAAGAAACTCCTCGTTATGTACAAACACCTTTCGTTTCTGGAGCGGATGTATCGTAGATAAGTCTTAGATTTTCAGCTACGAAATTTTTATCATCTCATCCTTTGGCTACACCACTTTTCTCAGTTATTGCGTATAAAAGTCTGCATCATGAGACCCGCTAAGCAAGTGGAAATGGAGGTTTGTAGCAGCCAGGTAAATTCGAATGCGACTTGAGATTCGAACATTGCTTACAAAATATCCTAGTTGTAACCTGTCCAGAAAGAATTTTCAACCCCGTTGGTTGACGCCCTTTTTGAACAATGTTTGGTTTGCAATAAAGCCAATCCCCAAAAAAATACATGAATGAGTAAGTCGTGGTGTGAACTTGGTAATGTAGAATACAAGTTCACACTTTAATACCAAGGAAATTCCCGTAATTACAAGCGGATGCGTATGCAACAAGGAATACGATATTTATATGCATGTAGGTTACCAATAAATTTTGTAGGGGTAACACATGAGCTATTTGTTTTGTTCATTTCCGTACCTGCTTTAATGCATAAGCTTTCATTTAAAAATTGTTGTCAATCATCACAATATGTATTTTCAATTTATGTGGTCAGCAACATTTTAACATGGCATACATGGTATTTTGTGCATTACCATTTGACCACATGGTAACTTAATGAGCTGACTGACACATTGAAACCTGGAAGCATTGAACCGGTAAGAGCATCGGATTTTTGGTTCAGTCTGGTATATACTGGACTGTCTGGAAAGCCCAAGAAACCAGACTATTTTATTACTAACTTCAACTTCACCGTTCATGCATATACAACAAAAAAACTGGTGTACTAAACTTCAGCATAGAACTCAACGCGTGTTCAATGTTATTACCTTTTCGTTCCGTATACATCTACTTTTAGTTTAGTTTAATGTCTTTGGGGTATTATAGGTAGAATAAGGTTCTTCTGCTTGTGGTATATTTGTATCCTATGTACGTTCTTAAGACCTTAAGTTAACGGCTTCTTTGGCTTTGTGCATGTCATTTGACAATCAGAGACAAGGCTGGTTTAAAATAGGAATGTTAGTGGGCTTCCAAATTCGGTAGTTTTTGTACGATTTTGTGCTGCAACTTACTTTGGCTTGCTACTTACGAGCAAGTAATATTAATAGAATTGACTTTCTGTGTACAAAGATTAGAAGGAGAAACACTCTGGTAAACAAAAATCCTTCGACCTGCAACATCAACTATCAACTATTGTCAATGACATCAAGAGCTCACATTGTCAGTCACTTGACAAGAATATATGTATGTAATGTGAAAGCATGTGGGTATTGAGAACTCGTGTTACAATCTGATACTTTACATGTGAACGTAAGATACATGTGCACGTTTTACACGAGTGTAACAGAAGCGAATCTTTTATTCACTGAGTCAATTCCTGAAAAACATGTGCGTAAGCTTGAGAACGGATATGTTACAATAAAATATTATTTACATTATTAGTAAACTTATTTTACATGGTCACTGACAGTATACGTCAAGCAAAGCTGAAATATATACTAAATCATTAGAAAATGTAGAATGTTTGGTTGTTTTGATGAATTAAACATAACAGATTCATAACTATCTGTTTCTAGCTCTTACGCATGACACTGGAACTAGCAATTTTTTAAAAACAAATGACGTGCTCAGTTAGTCAAAGGAATGAGCCTGGGAATCCGTGAAGAACTTGATGGACGTGTAATTGACGTAAAACACATTCATTACCCACTTAATGATGAAGCCACGGAGGATAAGTGCTTCCTTTTGTGTTTTCCATATTTTCATCATTAGACAGACTTGTTTAGGGATTTAGCATGCGTCAGGTATTCTTACCTGGTGGTGATGATGAGCTTGAATACATGATTATGCATAACATACATAAATATATACTTAAATGCAACATTGTAACTTCTTGCTCAAGAGACCTAAAATCCGTACCGTGTCAATTGTCTTCAAACAGATTAGTCCTTACTGTTTTTGTAATGATTTTTTAAATTAAATACTCATTTCATTACTAGGGAAATCTGACATTTTATGTGTTCGATTGGCTAGACAATTTTCTAATAAACAGAAATCCCGGATATTATGCACCTTGTTTGAGTTTGAATCACGTGCATAGATTTATATGGTACAATGGTACAGGCATTCAAACAGCTATTAGTTTTCATTAAAATGCTGGATGTGCTCATAAGTATACTCACTCGTCAGTAATTACCATTGAGATATTCTCCCTTCCTTCATATTATGCGTATTAAGAGAAAAGTTGGACATTATGCTATGCTAAGAGTCAGTAATACACAAAACCTGTGCTTTAATGTTTGACGTTTCATCCGCCTCACTTCAGCATAAACACAGACAATGGAAACCTGAGCAGCAGGATTGTAAACGAAGCCAACTAATTATGAAAGAATTGTAGAAGCTTGTAAATGCAACTGACAAGGGAGCTGTAGTTGATAATATTTAGCGATAAAAGTCATTAATATCATTTCGTGCAAGATTATCAATTCATTAGGAAGCAGACTACAGTTGACGTTACTCCATCAATTATGCAGTAGTTTTTTTTGTATTTGTCTTAAGGAAGGAGGACATCATTAAAAGTAAGCAGTATTGAGTTAGGTTATGAAAGTGCTGGCATGTTGGATTATAAATACACCTTTATAATATACTTAATGGTACTTAAATATTCATATGTTCTTTCAAAGCGCAAACCACCAAGACATTCACCTGGCCAACAACTAGCTTTCCCGCTATTTTTATCGCTGTGGTCATAATTTAATAGGCACATTCAACTTTTGAGAAGTGCTTAAATATGTCATGCAAAAATGAAAACTTTATGCGTGCCCTCTTATCAATATTATGCCAGGATTAATGCTCTACATAATATTCTTTTTATACGCTGTGAGAACGGGTAGGAAAGTGAACTATGAGAAAAAAATTACTTTGCTTTCATGTTCTGTTACTTTACACAGTATATTATGGAAAATTAATTTCCTCTTTTTACACGAACACAATCATCTCAAGTTGTGTATATGCACCCATTCATTTCTTTGATCTTTGTTTGGGTGCGTTTTTAATTTGATACGTACTTACTTGTGCGTACATCTAAATGCTAGTTGTATAAACAATGTAAAACCAAACCTTTTGCAGCAGCGTGCACATAAGTGAAACAATAATTAATGAAAGTATATAAATAGAAGACGTGGGGGTAGCTACCGAAAACAATGCTGCGTACAGACACTCTTCTCTCAAGAAAAATCAGGCGGGAAGCTGTATCCGTATAGTAAAAAAGGAGAGAAAAATGCATGTCATGAGAAGTAAAAGTATTTTGTTCGTGCGTACACGCATTCTCACATGTGCGTGTGTGTACGATTTGAAAAGAGTTAAATATTATGCATGCAGGCATTTTATGTGCATACGATGATGATGATGATGCTCTCCAACTCTTACGATACAATGTAATGATGACTGTTTCGGATTGCTGCACCTTAAACTTGTTATTTAAACGAATGTTTTCTTTCTAGTATTTTCATATGAGTTCAAAATCCGACTGCCTGATGCACCGCTAACTACTCTGGAAAGAAACTATAAAAAATGGTTTTTTCTTCATGCAGCAATAATGTAGTATGCATATATAGTAGACTCATTTTCTTGCATGTGGTATGTAGGCATGTGTGTATATTATGATGATGCAAAGAAAAGATGCGTCTTTCGTTGAGTTTTTTTGTACACATGTCTACGAGTACGACGTAACATTCAAAAGGGATGAAAAAACTCCGCCAGACAACTGAATTGATAATACTTTGTAGTCGTCCTTAATATAAGGTTATAGCTGAGCTTTGTAAATTCTTCATCCTTATAAAGGTTTCCGTTCTTGCCCTTGGCTTATCTTGATCGAAAATATTTCGAAAGACCGTGGACATGAAAGCATGTTACGAGCATGCATGCATACGATACAAGATTTTTTAGTTGGTGTGTGTTGCAGGATGATTGCGTTGCGTGTGTGTTATTCTCATGTTCATTTCGTTATTGAATTTGAAGTTTTTTAGTTACTTTTCTCGAGTTAGCTGCCAGAAATTTTAAAAGTGTAGCAACAATATTTTCATTTAGTTCTGTAAATCTTCAAGGAAAAAAGTGAATGTAAATTTTGGAGCAAGTATGGATATAAATTTGATCAAATGATATCCTATACTTACTGTTACATATTTAGAAACACTGATGCTCAGACCTAATTTTCCTGTCTGGGGTTTCAGCTTTCAAATTGAAGGCTGGAACATTCTCAGCAAAGCCCTAAAACCATTGTAATGCACATGTATGGAAAAAACAGTGATAATTAGCAGGAAAAGTATTTTTTGTAAGACACTGGGAAAAAATCGTCTCGTTTTAGGGTGTATTTATAGTACTACAATTCGGGCAACTTTGAAGATACAAATAATGTATGAGGTTCCCGGCAGGAAACACTGTTTCTTGTTGGTATCTCAGCACACAAAAAAAAAATTCTTAAAAAGCTAAAGCATCAAAAGGGTTGGGTGGAGGATGAAACGGGTTGGGTTCACTTTACTTCTTATGGCATGTGTATATATCTATACACATTCATATCTCGAAGCAGTAACATCGTCAGCTTTGAGCAGCATTTTTTAACTCGCCGTCTTTCCGTTTTTTCTTCAGTATAACGCCGAATACTAACATTATATTTATATATGAATGTCAGCAGGGATGAAATCGTAGGATGTCGATGAGGTAATATTACGTTACATTAAGAAAACTCATAAGAAGCTTAATAGATCGCATTTGAGGATGTTGATGCTAGCATGTGACTTTTTATAGTAAAGAAAATTGTAAAAGAAGAGAGAAGTATGAAAGAAAGCGTGTGCATGGTTGTTGTATGCAAGTGTGCAAGAGCAAGAGTGCATGTTTTTTTTTTGCTCAAATGAAAGGAAGAAAAAAACTGTAATGAGCAAAGATGTATAATATGTACATGCAATGCGTGAGTACATTCTACACCATAAACATTGTATTGCAAGTGTACGTGTATGTGTATATTACGTATATGTACTTACGTTATATTATGTATTTTAGTTGTCTGACTGACTGAATGTGCATCTGCTTGATATGGTTTTTTGTAGGTTTTTGGCTTCAAGTTAAAGTTGTCTTGTATTAAAGCCTTTTTCTTTTGGTTGCGTGGGAAGGAAATACGAGACCTTGGAGGTTCATGGACGGCAATTGGAGGTTCAATGTGTTCCATCCGTGTGTCCGCGTCGTATCATATACGCATATAAAAAAGACATGCTTAGGTATACTTAATCAGAGGCTTGGATTACATTAGATTATTTTATGGTAACAGTCGAAACCAACGCTGTGGCGCTGTGTAAGAAGCACCCTTACATTCAATTTCAAGCGTCGTTGCCTCTTCCCGTATATGTCGTTCATTGCAGGGAAATCCATATGGTTAGCTAGGTATAGTATTTTTATTCGTAGTTTTTTCTTCCAAAATTGGACATACTATTTTGTTGAGATAAAATATGCTAGATGATATGTCACATTAAGCTTGCTTCCATTGGGTTAATTTACAATAGAACGTTTGTTGCATTTGTTTGGCTGGTTATCTGATGGGATGCAGGATGATCTACGGCGTAGAATAAGAACGTTATTTTATTTATCATCTTTTGTTTGCTACGCACTAAAATGTTGTCCACCTGTGTTTGTTCAGTTAGATAAAATTTAAAATCCACAGGATATTGGACTTTAATAATATGTAGGAAGTCGAAATTTCAACTCTGAAGGAATGTGAGATTTGCATTCAATCGGACGACGCATGTTGTTTTCTAATTTACTTTTTCAATAGCATTTTTTTTAGCTTTTTGGGATTCATATGCAAATTAATTAAAAGGAAGGAGCGGATTAGCTGTTTCTTTTAAAAGATGGGCCTACCACGTGCATTTAAAGCATTTACTTATCGTTCAAAAGATAAAACTTCAGAGTTGTTTTTAAGACGTAGTAGTCAGTTTCCGGTCGCATGATGAAATTAAATGAACCGTTGTCTGGAGGGTTGAAAGCCCTTGATAAAGTTTACTACGGGAAATTTGATTTCTTTTCAAATGTTTGAGTAAGCAAGCTCATTTTCACAATAGGGAAATTAATGTAAAGATTAAAATATTGGACTAATTGGTTCATTTTGTTGTTTTTTCAATCAAAGCAAACATCATGAGCCGCACAATGCTCATTTTTTTAAAAAACAAATTCTCATCGTCTCGGAAGAAAACTGGAAGAATGGTACTTTGTTTTTTCACTCTTTACTCTCTATGCCTTTTCCTGTAAAGTAGTAAAGGATGCGATGCTAATTTAAAAGTTTTACTTGTGCTCATAGTCACATACATTTAATTTACTACAAGAATAGAATCAGAGAAAAAGTTGCTCGAAAAAGTTTGTGTTGGCATGTATATCTACATGATATAAAACTAAAATATGTACGTATGGCGATGTGATAATATTGTCTGCAACTCCAGACGTTGCCCCCCATGTATGAAAAACTAGTGACATGTGGGATGCCGTGAATTGGTATGCTGAAAGTATGAAGAGTCGACATACTAGTGAGAGTGCGGAGCAGAGCGGTGTGCTTTTCCAGAAGCGTAGACACACACACACACACACATATGCATATACAAAGTATAAGCTTTTACAGTTGATAAAAACTACGGTGGCCGTATCTGGTTAAATGATTTACGATACTTTAGAGAAGTGGGGATGAAAATTCTACAAGATGCAATGGTGTTGTAGGAGAGGTCGTTGAAAGCTTCTTTTTCTTCCTCTTCAGTACTACTACCACTTACTTGAATGCGTAGACAAGGGATGTTGCACTGAACTTGGGCTTCATACATACATTCTTTACGCTTACATTTACTTATATGGTTCCAAGAACGCTTGCATGTAGTCAGCCTTGCCGTAGCTGCTTTTTTCATCTCATCTCTCTCTCTCTCCCTCATTGGTAAAAGAGGGTAGACGAGTAAAAAATTGTGGTGAAGGTATAAGAAGGAATTTGGGCTTACTTATATAATATCATCATTTGTATTATAGTGCATTATTTAATGCATGTTGATATAATGAACGGAGAAGGGAAATTCGGCATACCTAAATGGTAGAGAGACTTATATACATTTTCTATATAGTTGATAACATTGTATAGTGTTATAACGAGGAAAAACGCGACACCGTAATACTTTGTAAATGCCAAAGTCATTTCCCCTCATCCTAGTTATGCCACATGCCATGCGTGGTGTATATGCAATGTATGACGAAACAAGGTTCGTAGGGTAAAACGAGAAAAACCCTAGCAACAGCACACATTGTAAGATGAACGTACATATAAATGGTATAATGTTGACGAGTTAGAGAGAGAGAGAGAGAGAAAGAGAGCTCTTTGAATCCCAGCCAGTTTTACTTTGATGATATTCTTGTGAGAAATAATACTCTATCCTACTCCTACAGCGTCCACGTTTACTGTAGAATGAAAAGCCAAGGGATAGAAAAGACTGCAACTGATGTGCTCCACGCTTAGCTTGCTGGTCTGTACAAAATTGTATACTTTCTAAGACTGTTACTTTACTACTACTACTAGAGTTACTCTACAATGCATAAAATCATTATGGAGGGAACAGTGTGGAGGAGTTTGAAAAGGGTTTCGGCTCTACTACTTTTCCATGGTGGGGATACTCCTGAAAGTTGTAGCTAGTTGAATGGGCTCTGTCTCGAAATATTCCCACAACGACCCGCCACTCATACCATTGGCTCCTCATACATACATGCATTCTCATGGAATCCCATGTATTTTTATATGCATATAAGTACGGATAGGGTTGAGGAGATGCATGCCTCATGCTTGTCTACTCTTGAAGCCATTGCACTGTGCCGATGCCAATGGCATTGTTGAGTTTTGTAGCGTCAGACGCTATCGCCTATATATACTTATATATATACACATTCATAACTATTCTCTTTTGCTCTCTATACATGTAGCCTTTTCCTTTAAAAATGTGCTCAGGGGGCCTGTGAACTGAGAAACCTTTTGAGCCTTCCGACTCAAAGTCCCCATCTTATTCTCTGCAGTAAAATTCATAATTTGAGCAGCACTCTTTCCAATATGTTAGCATGACATGGTTCAAGTTAATTTGAAGCCACTTTGCTAGCTTAAATTTTTCTTTAAAATGTTAATCCAGCTACAATAATTGAGTCTGATGAAAATTGTTCAAAATTATTTTTGTAGCTAGTAAGAAAATATTTATGCTGCGAAATATATGCAATGTATGTAAAATCAAAACTCATAGAAGCTAGATGTGCATTTCCAACCATGTGCGTGGTATAGTAACTTCGTCGGTCAATGTCCAGCCGAGTTGTTTTGTTCCGACCCTCGCCGTTCTATTGTTGTAAGCCTCGACTTATGTTATGATTCTTGAATGTAATGTTGCAAAAAAAGCAATTTTCATTTGCTTGGTTCGGTTGTCTCAGACAAGTCCATGTACACTAGATGACTCGATAGATACTCCCCATATACTCCTAAAGATTCATAAGGGTAAGTAACTTCATATAACTTTCCTGTAGACACAACAATGCATCCATATAAGAATGTAAGTAAAACAAAGTATTGAGGCTTCTTACATGTTCTCACTAAATTTGGGAAAGCTTACAATCAAGGTATATAGGATTGAGTTTGTATTGAAGCGTATGTACGAGCTGCATCCACGATAAGGGGGGAACAAGAAGAATTTGTTGAATTGAGAAGTTTGTTCATAGCACATAAGGGAAGAAGATTGGATGAAAGAATTTTACATCTGAAAACGTGTGTGGGGCAAACAGATTCTTCTCAGTAGTTGGAGCTCTCTCTCTCTCGTTTCTGGGATATATGTTTGGTTTTTTTTTAATAAATGACGTAACATGCAAGTATCCATGCAAGAGCAATATACTGAGAAAAGTGGCGGCTGCTGCTGATATTGTTGGTGGTGGTGGTCGCTTGAGATATAGTTTGACTGCAATGAAATATATGTAATAATGAGTACATACATTGTTGGTTGCATGTGCTTCTCTTGGTGGGTAAAAAATGCTAGTGTCATACTTCATAATCATACAGATAGGGTTGGTTGTATGCTGTATGCATGGATATCTGCATATAAAAAGTTTGTAAAAGAGAGATACGTAGGTATACAAAGCCATAGCGTGGAGGTATACATATTTCTCTTCGCCGTTAAAAGAGAAAAGGGACGCGCTCCACTCCGCTTTCATATATATTGAGGAGTGAACACTTTCTGAGAATATTACAAGTTGTGGTACGGTATGCACTGGGGCTGCCTTGCATTGCATTATCCTTTATCCTGATGAAAATAAGCACATGAAGTAGTAAGCAAGTTGTAGAAATAGTGGATGTGGAAGTCACCGTGTCGTGGTCTGTAGTAGTAATAGTAGTAGTCGTAGTATTTGTAGTGAGTGGCATTACTGTTGATGCTGCTCCTCACTTGCTTTATTTTTTTGTGTGGAGAGGATTGGGAATGGGTAATGGGTTTGACTCAAGTTGTTACTTGCTTTGCTTGCTTGCTTCTGCTGCTGCTTTGCTGCCCCTGCTAAACGCTTGCAGTTGTAAAGAGTATGGGGAAATACTAGATGCGAGTAAAGACACTGCTGTAAACTTGCTTAATTCACTCAGTTTCACACAGACCGTGTAGTAAGGAGGATCCTTGTCGCTGCCAGAACAAAGTTTTAAAAGATATATATGTGTCCCTGTAAAAGGAAATTGTCTAAGAAGTAAACCACATTATACGTATCTCGCCTTCATACATACATACATACATACATACTCAACTCCACGAGCAAACTCGGTTGTCTCAGAGTTGACAAGTGAAATCGTTGTATATAAGATATCAACGATACGCACATTCACACTCACTCGACTTACATACGCGGTAACAAACCATTCTTAGTATTAAATAGGACGCTGTGCTGTGTGAAAGAAGTGCTGGAACGGTTGTGGACTAGTGAAAACACTAGCTCACTCACTCGCTCATACTTCTACTATTACTCCACTACTATACAAATTGACGTGCAGCTTCCAATCGGAAGTCATTCTTTCATGCGCCTCATGAAAGTGAACAACTACTAGTTCTATTGGAACAGGGAAAATAGTTTACTCTTCCAAATACACATTTGTGACATACAACTTCATCTTCATATTATTGTTTCGTGTGACAAATCAAAAAATAAATAAATCTCCATTTCCATCATTTTACGTAATTTGTGGATTTTTGTGCTATTACTGCAAACTCAATTTTCTTAAACATTTTGACAAATCATTTTTTCCCAAAAACTTTTAAAAAAATTAATAACATTTCATACATAAAGTATACGCATTCAAAACTGCCAGCGTTGGTGCTTAAAAAGAGAAAATTTCTCGTGAATCAAAAAAAAGTTCACCGTGTTGCTAGAGACAAATCAGACTGCAAAGTAATTTAATACGTGAAAGAAGTCTGATTGAACAAGTTATATGTATTGTGGTACCTCAACAGTTGAGAGTGAAAAGAAATCTCTGCTTTTACTTTAGAAATTTTTGCTGTTGCAAAAAATAACAAAGATTTTCTCGCGAAAGTTGGCTTGTTTTTCTTGTGCGTTCAGTTCGAATGTAATACATCAATATTATATGTGCTTTGAGCATACCACTCGTAATACAAACTTGAACTCGTAAAAGCAAAACATTCATTCAAACTCATTGAAACTTACGAAGTAGCGTTTAAAGTTATTATCGTGTGCATGGATGCTTGTGACTATTCTCATCAAGAAAACTCCTTATTTATGAAAAACTATGTGGAAATGCTGTCATCGGAAAGACTTCAAGCACCGTCTAGCCCTAGCAATCAAATAAACAATAATAATAACAACAATAATAGTTGCTGCAACAGTTTACCAAGTGGAAGCAACAACATGTACAACTCAGGCAGTATAGGCGGATGTGCGATTAGTAATAATATGGATAGTAATACTAAGGAAAAGGATCATTACGTGAAGCCTCCAGGTAAAACTGTCTTATTAGTTAAATTAGATGGTATTTATAAAAAAAACGTAGCTGTCAACCCTTTTAGAGACAAGTCCTAATTGCCCCATGCATGGCTAATAAGTAGTAGTACTAATGATTAAGGATGCTAGTCAAGACATTCGGATGATGATGACAAAGTTAGCTAAATGGTTAGCATACATAAATTGACTAGTCACTCTCAATAAGGGAATCCTATAACGCATAATAAAAAATATCCTAATGAAGCAATCCCTTGACTCAACATGTACTTATATGACCAGAAAAACTGAAATAAAATTCGAAACAAATGCCAAATTCCTTATTTTTAGCACAAATGTTATTTTTACATTATATTATTCTCAACCTATTTGTTTTGACAAATGCACCTTTGCCACATTACCTCTCCCACTAGTTCCTGATCTGATCATAAAACGAATCCCATGCTTTGACAGAGCTCCACAAAATAGCAAAGCAGTGGGTCACCATCTGCTAGCTCAGCAGTATTATTGTTCTGCCTCCACAAAATTTTATCATGATGACGAGTCTGACAGATTCGTCAGCGCAGAGACATACCTATACATAAATACATTCATAAGTTTTTACAGTTGGCATGTGATGTGTGATATCAGCAGAAATCTATTAGTTAGAAGAATTTGACTTTTCTGATAATGAGGGACGAGCCCATGGACATTTCAAAGAAAACTATGTTCTGTTTTGACTGTGAGTCACTAACGCGAAACCATTTTTTCTTAATCTCATTTGCTTCTTCGTTCTTACGTACTTATTTGGAAGCAGTAAAAACCAGTGTACTGACAAAAAGAGAATGGAGGATGTATGCAAAATAGAAATACCTACTGAACTTGTTGGGGGTATGCCTACCAATGGGTTAGCATAGCATGGGTATGCAGTAAACAGACTTTCCGAGCGAGCTCCAAAACTGTAAACAATTCAGGGAATGGATGATGATGTTGTTAGAGTGATATCGTCATCATCACCATCATCATTTACTAGTTAGGAGCACATCATTGCTCGACCTTACGTTGTGTTTGTATGTGCAATGAAAAGCAGCATGATTTTTTAGTTCTGGTTCTGCAAATCCTGCCTTGTTATGATGACGTAATAAACATGACATGAAAGGATGTTTCTTCGTAAGGCTTCACAACCACCACCAGGAACACCTAGATGTATGCAAAATGCAATAGATGAATGGGATGAATTCCTGCGCATATTTACTCAGCTTAGCTCACTCATACTTTGTCCTCTAGTATGCTTTGAATTCCTTCTTTTAGAAGATTCCAGTGTCTAGTCATCACCATCAGGATTTTTTCAGTTGAGTCACTTTTATGTAAGATGGGATGTGACTTTAAAAATAAAAATGCAGACTTTAAACAATGCCGAAGACATCCGCCCTCATATATTATCAGTGTGTTTATTTACAATAATATGTGTTTTGACTTTTGACTTTGACACAAATTAAAGGAATATAATAGTGTATTGAGGAAAACCCAAACGAGAAGTGGGGGAGGATCAGAAGTGATAGGAATAGAGTTGGGATTTTTTCGACTAATCCCATCCAATTGGAATGTATAGGCCTTTTTAGCAAAAAGCATTCCTACATTCATAATACTGCATACTTACATTATCTCGCAGAGAAATGGAAGATTAGATATAATGCAATGACAACAGAAGATGCCAATTACATAATTCACATGGAGTGTAATTCCCATTCTTTCAATGACTCAAAGACATTAGTATTTCACTTCCAAGCTTTAAACTTAGCTAGATTGAATTCTGCCTACTGATTTATTTACTTTGTTTACTTTTACATAAATGACTCCACCAATATAAAGCAATCAAAGTGTTTTCCCTGCCTTCTTTTTCTAGCATTTTGTTTTAGATGTTGTAGAGAGATGCAACATGAGTCAGGCCTACGCATGTGTGACCTCATTTGATGTTATCAACGTCCGCAATGTTGAATGCTGCCTGCGAATTTCATTCATTTCATATAAAACGCTGAAATTCAGTGTGGGACTCAACCAGCTCTCCATACATACAATATATCATCATTGTACACTCACATACATATATTCATTCCTACAGCTATGCCATACATACCTGTTTTTTGGTTTTGAATGGGAAGTTTTATTGTTAGACTTACCGTTATGTTAGTGTGCTTGTATGTAGTGATTTATCAGTGTGGTAAAAATTTATTATTATGTCATGAGCTTGGAATTTTACAACAGTGTCTACCCCGCCATTCATTTCTATTAAAGTTTAGAGAACACAACCTTGAGCTTCAGTCGTGAGTGTAAAGGGCTCGTATTAGTCTCACATTTATCTACGTAGGTAGGTAGTTGCTGCTGCTGCTGCTATGCAATGGTATTCTCATCCACCATATCCATCCCACCACCTTTGTACTCGCATATTGAATTATTAGCAGAACGTTATGTACATAGTACACAACCACATGTACAAGTCAATGTCTGCCTATCTTTGGGTTTCCCAATCACACGGAATTTGCATTGTATAAAAGGGAAAATACAGAATCATACATGGGCAAGTATGGACAATAATGTTTGAGAAATATAGAAATTTAAGATATTTCCTGAGTGTTCATTCAATTATAACATGACTTGTGTGTATCTATGCAATGTATTTATATATATATATATACATAAAGTATGCCTAAATCATCATGACATGATCAGACATTAATCCTCCAGCAAGTGAATATTATATGGTCATACCCTTCCCTTGCATACGAAGAGGAATGACATTTTTTTCATCCAAAAATTTTGTGGTGGAGCCAGCCAGCATTTCATGCGCATATAAAGAAGGATGTTGGTACACAAAATCCTTTTTGCAGAGCTCAGTTAGAAAAAAAGTGACATACATTGATTCATACTGCTTCACAAATTATATGCTTTATAAAACCTGTTCAATGATTGAAATCTTCTACACGGATACTACATACTGATTTGCTGCTGTCAAGGCTGACCCTACGTAAATACTCATATGCATATTATTAATATATGAAGAGAAATATAGTCATGATGATATTGTCCTCGATCATCGTCTCGACACACGGAAATCACTAATTAGACAATTTATTTCCTTTCCTTTAAGATTCGACCAGACTTATTCTATTTAGCGTATATTGAGTTATCTTGTCTTTAGGTTTACTATAAAATTAACTAATTTTTCCTGTAGTCGCCATACTAATTTAAAATTAAAAGAAAGATACAGATTATCCACTAGTCCCAAAGAAATTGATAGACAAATGCTAGTAACGTGGTAGGTACTTATTAATGCGGATGGTTTTTTTCTCTTATGCGCAAATAGAATACCTATAGATAGCATGACTACCTAAGCCTAAAATATCTTATAAATGTGTAAATAAGTATAATAATACATATAATAAAATTTACAATGTTAAGGCTGAAAATATCATGTATAATTCATTTGTATCCTTTTTTTACTTACAGTAATGCCGTCCCGCGAGCCATTTGAAAGGGCCTACAAGGTTGGTCCAGTTTTGGGTCAAGGAGGTTTCGGAACTGTCTATTCCGGAGTGAGACTGAGAGATGGTTTACCCGTAAGTTTTTCTCCGCTTTTGTTAAGAAACTAAAAGGAGTTTTTTACCAGTAAAATAAAATTATATTATACGAGATGTTTAGCGTTTATATGGAGGATTTAGGCCAAGAGAAGGAAAAATTTGATGATTCGTATGTAGGTAAAAGGCATTTTGAAGCGAATATTCCGTTTTATGTCTTTTAATATGGAGCAGTTGACATGTTTTATTCCACAATGTCATTACAAAGTTTCTACTTTATATTTTATTCCTTGCCTAACTGCCCTTGTATCTATTTCATCCTCAAAGTTACAGTTGCAATTAAGACTTCATGGAAGATAAAAATTATCAGAGACTTTCGTTGTATTCCTAATTGTGAGAAATTTCTAAGATAGAATTTGCGATTGCTTTTAAACCCTTGTAGCAAGTGACAGTTGTCCTACATATATTACATTAAGGTGGCAGCGTATAGAATCTGTAGCATGTAAAACGTATAAAGATACGCTTCATAAAATGAAGATAAGTCTAAAATCATGTAGTCAAGTGCATGGCTCGTATACTAGGGTTTTTTCTAAAGATTTTATTCCGATTAAAAGGGACTTGACAAGCATAGGTTTTATCGGAAAATGCGTTTTAGATGTAGTAATGCAAAGAGTTAGACGCTAGCTGCCCAGCACGTGCAAACTCTATTTCTGAATGTGTTATTAAAGCAAATGATGAATCACTGCGTGGAGTCCAAGAGTCATAACCTAATCATATGCCATAGTTGTCATATGATGTTGTATTTTGCTTGCGTAACTCTTTCACTGCACAAGTTAAATCTGCCTTACACCCTGATATACATACAGTAGATATATTAGCAAAAAAGTGGTATAAACAAAAAAGAGGATGAATAAGAAAGGACTAGCAACAGCAGTCAATGTTCTCTATAAGACATAGTTGGGTGCCTCATAATGTTTCTAATGGTTATGTCAGTTTCAGTTTACACTTGATGCTGTGTGTCGCTCGTTTCCTACTCTGACTAAGCAAAAGGAAATGTGGGCCGCAGACAGTTAAACACATAGATAGAGATAGATAGATAGACTACCTAAGTGTATGCAAAAACGCTAGTCTGCGACTTCACCGAGTCCGTGCAGAGGCGAAGCAAAAATGATGCTGTGCTTTTTATAGTAGGAAGGGGAGTATAAATGTATTAGATTGTTAAGAATGTTGCAATTCATCGTCTCATGGTCGACAGATTAAGTGAGAGTTGTATAAACACAAGTATTTTGCGTGGGCTGACACTGTTTAAGGTCCTTTTACCTGGGATGCTTTTTAATGTGTACTACAATGAACGGTATATCAAGTTTTATGTGACGCATATAGAATGATGCTGATTTATAACGGGAAGGATTAACATGCAATTTTTACAATTTCATTTTTAGGTGGCCATCAAACACGTAGCTAAGGCCAAAGTAACAGAATGGAAATCGGTAAGAAAATATACAAGAAAAATGTTTCGAAATAGCTTTATTTGATTTGATGCTTGTAGAACTAATGCGTAGCTGCCAACACTAATAAATAATGTATTATGAATGAATTTGATGTGTTGTCGCTTTTTTTAGCGTCAATGCTTTTACACGCAGCTTTAACGACGTAGCAATAAGGTGACATTTGAGGGGTATTAGTTGTTTTGATTATGAATTTATGATTAGTGACAAAACGCGGCCGAGTTATGTGTGTTGTGTCAACTTTTTGTTTTGAAAAGTTTTGATGTAGAAATAAATCATAGGAATTCTTAATTGAAGCAACCAAATTTTAGTATACATAAGCTGAGCGAAGAGCAAAGGAGCATGCATGAGCAAAAAGCATTTTGGCTTTCGACTCGTTGAGCAACATTTCCGATTGGATTTCCCATTATTATAAATGTTGTTTTATTATTATCATACTCTCACTTCGTGCTCGATGCTCCCAGTTGCAAATGTGATGTTGGTGGTGATGTCATGTAACTTCGTCGTAATTAATAAGTCACTTCTGGTGCACTTTCTGTTGATGCTGCGCCGCGGAGTTGGGAGATGAAGCATTTTTGTTTACCATTGCCCTTCTTCATAAACCTACACACGAAATGTAATGTGATGTAACGGTTCTTTTTTTCGACACATGCTCAGTGTTTTGAGCAGTTACTGTTGAGTTGAGGATAGAAAGAGAGACTAATGCATTTTTATTTGGCATTAAATGAGCAGCTGAGCTGAGCCGAATGCTGTTAATTTATGCGGCAAGAGTGAATATTTCCATTAGTGGTTTTTCCCCATTCATGAGCCTAACAGTCAATCTTAATTCATTGTTCACATGAGCATCACTACTCTCTGCCTTCGTTTGAACTGACGACGCCTCACTCACGGTCACCTATAATGGCGTTTCGTCTATTATATTAGCGACGCTATTTTGTCCCTTTTTTGTTACCTTAGAAAAGCAACATGTTGCTGTTGTATTATACACAAATACGGAATCTCTTTTCTGGGGCAAAGTGATGATGAGCATAATATGGAATCCATAAATCCATGTTGTCAACATGCTCTATCGATCGACCCGCTTGCTCATCCAAGCCAGCCAGGCCTGACTCAATTTGATACTAAACGGAAACATGAAAAGATGAGCAGCGTTTTTTGCCGCTAAATGAATAAAACAATTTTTTTCGTAATGTTCTTTTCTAATAAATAATAATGAGCATGGTGATTTCACAACTTGGATAATGTTCATTCATATAGGGCGCATTAAGCTTGAGAAAATTGTGTGCAAGTAGTTCAAGGCATTAAACATTATCAGGATTTGTTTAATAACAACAAGGCATGTGAGTGAACTTTCCTCTGCCTGATGCAAAGCAAAACATGATGAGTCGCAGACTACGTCGTTTTCCCAAAAAAAAAGTTTGACTTTGTCCCCGTACTATATGCTTGAGAAGTCATTGCCAGTAGTAAACATCAGTGTTTTCCAAACCTATCTTTTTTGTATGAAAGAACGTATATTCTATGATTGCATGACGTCTTTTGGCAACGTAAAATTTTACCTCATACGACCTTCAACGTGGTACACAAGATGAGAGCAATCTAGCAAGTAATGATCATAATAAAAGCAATGTAAGTACGTTGTCGCTTTGAAGCACTTCAACCCAACAATTCAACAATTCATACTATTTATGCAGCAATTTTCCTTTTCCCCAATTATATCTCTTTATGCTCACTAACCGTTCACCTATCTACTATGCATTTTGTGAGGCTAGCTAGCCACGTTGAGCGAGTCCAAAACGTTTCTGAGCACTACCTTTGCAATACACAAATGTTACCTACAAAGTTCGTACTTAGATATAGGACGACTATGAATGCTAATGATGATGGATATGGAGATTCTCATTCTCATGTGATGATGATGTTGCCAAAATATATAATCTCTAAAGAAAGGAACAAATCGAGCATTGTAGTCGATTGGCAACTAAGTTGTACTATTCCTTGCCTATTATATCCGAATGTCGTCGTCTTGACGGCTTGGTGACTCACAACGTATGACTTCAAATTTCAAAACCACTTGTGCTATCAAAGCAACTAGCTCCCAGCTCGCTCATCTTATTTCATGTCCCGGCGGACAGGATTAGATTTTTGGCAATGAAGTGTCATTTGTCAATGAAGTGTGCTCTGGCACATATTTCTGTCGCCGTCATTCAAACTACAGAGAGGCGCATATATAAGTCGTTTTATGTCTTATGTTTTGGAACGTGGTATAAATATTGGCTGCAGATTTCTTTCAAAACATTGAATGAGCTCATACATGCACACCACCACATGATCATTCATTAACCAAAAAAAATTGTTTCCGGCTTCGCTTTTCTCCTGCTTTCCGCTTTAGATTTGACTCGCACAATGTTTTACAAGGATGAATCTTGGCAAAGTTCAAATTAATAAGTGAGGTTAAACCATTTTTTCTTAACTCAACAGATTAACAACCATCGTGTCCCACTGGAGATTTATCTTATGTGCAAAGTCGCCCACATTGACGGCTGTATCAAAATCCTAGATTTCTTTGAGAGGACTGATAGCTTCATTATTATAATGGAACGACCAGAACCATCAAAAGACTTATTTGACTACATCACAGAGAAAGGGATTCTCGAAGAGCATTTGGCTCGAGACTTCTTCCGTCAAATTGTTAAGACGGTTATTTCTTGCCATCAGGCTGGAGTTGTTCACAGGGATATCAAGGTAATAACCAAAGACTTTCTACTTACTCTTTACTATGTAATCTTTATAATTTAAGTCTGAGCATATACAATCTGGTGGCTAATAGGAGGTAATTGAGTATTCCAACTTCAAATTTCACACCTGCTTGTGAATAGCAATTAAGTCGTCGCGGCAGTATTTAGCAACTAGATAATGAATGTTTAATTGGTTTGAAGAAATTCCAAATGAGTTTTGAATGTGCTAAACTGAAGCACGCTCATGCAAACTGGTATCATTAGCTTTCTTTAAATGTGCTACTAAGATTTCATTTGAATCTTTAACCAATTAGAACTGCCAATATACTTTCCGCCCTCTAAGTCAATGTATTACCTAGCTAACGATGGGCTTATATCAATTGGAACGTCGCCGCAATGCGGAAAACGTATTTAAGTATATTTAAGCGTGCGGTAAACATTTTGTGCTGACGCTATTCACTTTTAAAATTTTCCGATTAGTGTTTCCCAAATTTTAAAATGAAACTGATTAGTGTTCTTCAAAAATATTCCATTGCAAAGTTTAATTGAAAGTGAATCGTATTGTAGCGTTCTCCTATAAAAACGGATTGACCTGAAGTCATGCAAATCCATATGTATGAAAAAATACTGCCTGTCATGATATAATGCAACCACAAAGCCTAATTCAAATCATTGATGTAATGTTGCTGTATTCAATTTAGGAAAGTAATACAGTGAAGCTACTTAAAATTTCTCAACACAGAATATTCTCATGTCCTTGGGTATTCCCATCTATACTAAGGAAAAACGTTTGGATTGCACTAAAGCGTTTGTTGATTCCATGCAAGGTCATGAGTTCATTATATAGCTGCCCAAGTGATTATAAAAAATAATAATAGACAAAATGTTCATGGTACCACTTCCAGACAACAAAGGAAGCGTTGCCATTTTTAATGATGATTCGATGAAAATCTATTTCACATGTGTTTCCTTGATTTCCCCCAATAATTATGGATAACCATTCTGGAAAATATTACTACGAATCATCGTGATGATACTATCGAACATTTTGGTATTACCACATGCGTAGTAAAACTCTCTTTCTCTCCCCCGCAGATAGATTATACTCCAAGCACTTAACTATATTATGAGTAAACGCCGTTTTATAATAATACACACCGAATTAAACTTTTCTCACCATTGTTGAGGATTTATTACTTTAAGAATTATATTTATGAAGTTCTACTAGCTGTCATAAATATATTTATATGGGAATCGTTAAATATTCAAATTGATTAATAAAATTTATTTATGTGTTTTAATTTGTAGGACGAAAACATCCTTGTTGACTCAAAATCTCATAGTCTGAAACTCATAGACTTTGGCTCCGGAGCCATTTTACGAGAGACTTTGTACACGGACTTTGATGGTAAGCTTTTTACTTTGTTGTTTATATTGCTTTTCATTTTACTATCGTGTGCTGAAACAAGAGGTATGATAATGAGCGAGAACGAGTATCTGTAACTTGTCTGTATCATCAAATTATATGTGCATAAAAATAGTGTGTGTGTGTGTGTTTGTGTTTATTTGTTTGCAAGCCAACGCAACACACGTGAAGCTAGATATATCTACTTATTTTTAATGCAACAATAATGGATCATTCGAAGCTCAAGCATACCGTATGCCTTGACTGTACATTAAATTCCGTCTTAATCAAACTGAATGCAAAGGATTATATTATGTATCATTCTGTTGCAAAGTGATAAAAATCAGTACAGGATGTTACTGGTTTTAACTGTGTCATTTGGCACAGCTTCATATTTTTAGTGGAAAGGCTTAAAATTAGTATCGGGAAAGAATACACTAGTACTCATCCCCTTTCTTAAAAAAAGTAGGAACGTCTATAGCGTGAAAGCAATGCAAATAAGTATATAGAATGAAACACATAAAAATATCCCGTTAACCCTATTGCAGTCATGTGTAGAAAAGTATATGTCTGGCTTTTTTTGGTTGAAGACATAGACTTTATAAGATGATTACATTTAGGTCGACAGCAGGGTTTCCCTTCGTAACGTTTCCTGAAATAACTTGTTATCTCATTAGCAGCTAGTTTCCAAAAATCTTCTCCAAAACGAAGGCTGTGGCAAGTTAGTACTTTGGCATAGGTCAGAAAAAAGGAAAGCTCTTGTCTGGGAAAAGCGATTGATGTGTTAGACCACTAATTGTTTGCATAGCCTTTCCACACACGGTTTCCTATAATAATCGTCTCAGTTTCTCATTATGAAGCTGCTCAAGCATAGATCCAACACTTGTGGTAGGTCATAGAAGAACTCAAAATAAGCAAGTATTCACATACTCGTCGAAAATACTAAATCACATGTTTACACAACGCTTTGAATACAAAAGTACTCAGACATCTTCAAAGAAAAAGGATGAATAGGCCGACGAGTACGTATGATGTGGATATGCATATGATATTATTTCGATTGTAACGTACTCCACGATCATTTTTGGGAAGATGAATGGGCGAATGAATGAAGGGATAGTGTATGGCATCATATCAAATGTAAATTCTCTTTTTATGCGCAGCACTCTACGTATCCAATGCACAGGTTGAGGAGGCTGATTGTGATTACATGAGAAAATCGTAACTATATCCGCATTCATAGTAGGAAAAAAAGGCTAAAAGTGATCATTCATTCACAGTGGAGTAGGGTTTGTTGGAGCAGAGATTGATAGTTGATCCTTCCATGCTGCCACTTACTACTCAGGATATTTGCACTTTTTCCGTCTTCCTACTCATATTGCAGCCATTCAATTAATGGAAGAGTGACGTTTCCTCAAGGAAAGAAAATCTGCTACACAAACTGTCCAGCAAAAGATTTTGAGATGTTCTTTTTTGTTGCTATACGAGATTTTTACAGATGTATATACAAGCATGTAACCACAAAGGGTACGGGTTATGTTACAGGAAGCTTGAAGAAAAGAAGGGAAGATGGTAATATATGAATGAAATGAAAAAAAAGGAGGAAGTTGTTTGAACATTGAAAGGAAACAGACTTGCTCTATTGCATTAGAATTAAAATTAGTTTTCAAATATCCTAACCCTATTTTATTACTTGTCAGGTACTTTACTCGCATAACTTCATACACATTATACCAATAATAATGGTGAACAAAGCTAAAAAAACAACGCAAATGTTATGTCATGTTTCTCATGGGTCTACAGTTTGCTCTATCTACAAATATAGATATATATCTATATTATATATACCTCTCTTTAGATAAGGAAAATGATGTTAAGCTATATTGTTTCGCAGCTAGCCAACTACCTAACAAAGTGTTGCAAAAGCTTTTCATTTAAATTTTTATATTTTTTGCTACATTGTGCATGCAAGTGGGGAAGCATGCTAATAAAATGGTTTGTTTATCACTCTTGAGGAGCGTGTGAGAGTGAGTGCTGCAACTAGTTTAGGATTGCATTAAAAAACTGCAATAACTAAACTAAATGCCACTTACTTCTTGTGTATTTAATACACACACACACACATGGATTCTTCAAACTTTGAAAGAGTTTGATGCTCAAATGCGAATGTGTATTTTAAGAGTTGGTTGGGTATACTGTAACTAGTGTTATTGTTACTTGAACAAGTTTTTTTCTCCTCAAGATGTGAAAAAGGAAATGTGGCCAGAGTGAGTGCAACAATGAATGCATGACATGACGGAGGTATATAATATGGAAAGCAGTGCAAAATACAATTTTTGTCTTGTGTCTGTCTACATCATCCACGCTTTAAAGTTTTTCAGTCAGTCACTATGCATGATTTTATATGTGTCTGCGTATACTACGATTAAAGGTTCAAAAAATCTAGTTTCTCCTGCTTTATCTTACTTCTGCATGAGTTCCCACATCAACATCTTCAGCAGTAGCAGTATTTTGCTGAGTGATACGAACTAACGTATATGATTCACATATGTGTACATCTGTCTCTATGTATGAATCTATACTCGTAAAACGTGAAAGAGAAGTAGGGTTAACAGAGGTCATAGTACTCGATGAGTTTATTGTATAAACATAGTTTTGCTGACAGCCACTTGTGCTCTGGTGTGTACGGTTGCTCACATGCAGTTTTTAATGTAAATAGATGCATATACATTGTGTATGAATGACTACGTCGTAGTTGAAAAACCATTGTAAAAATGTAATCTTTCGCTTAATTTTTTTTCTCTCTCTCTCTCATGTTTTGTATGAATCAACCTTCTCTTTGTTTACCTGGGCTTAGAATCATAATGTACTTTCCAAAGAATTTTATTTCTTTGTTGTTTGCTAGATATTCTTAGATTTACTGCGGCAGTTAAATTTACATTAATTTTTGTTTCATAGTTGTCCATAACTTACTAGAAATAACCAACCAACCAATTTTTTTTTAAATATATAACTGCGCAGTGAACATTATACAGCTTTTAACTCTTAATTTCAGAATAATATTTCAAACCGAGCAGTCATGCGTACAAATGGTGAAATTTGTCTGTGTTTACTATTTACCATACAATGACCTTCTGTATCTAAATGATAATAAGCTTCTTTTCTGGAATGTTTCCGTGTTTTGGATTTGAAGGACAACTGACGTAATTATCTCGCCAACACAATATACTACTATATACACGTATGCATATACATAGGTAGGCACTTTATGCTCTCCACATATTTTTGTATTGGGTAAGGACGCACATATAGTGGTGATAGGCTGAGTGTAACTAATGAAGAAGCTATATAGCAGGTCTCATCACATCATGCATAAGTAATTATGTTGGAATCCGTTATGTTAGCTTAGCAAGTTCAGGAACACTGCCACACACACCTGAGCTGAGAGTGTCCAGTAAATTTGGGAAATGTACCAAAAGGGTTACATCAACTTTCCGTAAAAGAATTTCTGATCAAAATAGTTTTAGTTTTAATAGGGTTGCCTTACTTTTTTCTTTCGGTATTTTTCTAAAAATTAGGCTTAACAATTTACAATAATTGTGTGATACGAGACAAACATTCCGACCTTTACTGTTATTTTCTTTCCTTTCATACTAACGATTTGTTGGGAGTGAGAAGCTCACATTTTTACAATGGCATATAAAAGATCGTTTTTTGCGTTGTTGTTCTTTTTGCGAAAAGCAAGTTGTTTAGCTGTCGCTCAACGGCCTCTTTGCTTCATGTATGAGTAGGTACTCGAATGTTATGTACCTTTTGCATTTTTTTCATTGTGACGTTCCTCTGCACTTTGCACTCCCAAGCCCAAGATTTCTTTCATTTCTCTCTCAAATCTGACAATAGCTGTTGGAACGCAACAACAAGTGTATGCATTGTGTTGGGTTGCATGCATGATGCTGTAGATTGTTGTTGTTGTCTTCATGTAACATAGCTTTTGCATCATGCACCATCATACTATCTACAACAAGGCAAATGTATGAGAACGTTTGCAAGCTCCTTTATCCCCTCATGCTTGGGTTTCTCATTATTTGATATGAATTTGCATGACATAGTTTTGCATAATTGAAATGCGAGCTGTTATGTTCTTATGTATCCACTGAGATTCTGATTCTTGCTAGTAGAATCTTGTATGCTTGCGCATACAAAGTTTACATGGGATTTCATGTGGTGGTTGGCACTGCCTCATGTGTATAAATGTGTATGGTGGTGATGTGATGATGATGGTAATAGTGGTTGAACGAACAAGTGGTACTGCTACAACTGAGCAAAAAAAGTAAAGATCGTTCCTTGCTGCATACCTGCATGCCTCCAAATAATGAGGTCAAAATGAAACGCAAAAGCGCAACCTACAACGACTACTACAAAATTTCAGCGCTACTCGAGAATCATTAAAGGTACTCTCGCACACTATACCTTCCCAAGTCCTTCGTAGTGCTATTGCTCAAGATAGTAATAAAGATGGTGATTGTATTACTGATTCCAAAATGTTGATCAATATGGATAGAAGATCAGTGCGAGAACATACTAGTTTTGCAAATCTACAGGGAAAAGATATATTATTGATAAGAAGGGGATAGGATACCTGTTCACATATTTTATCATAAAAAAAAGACATTCCTTTGAGGTATGTCGAAAGTAAAAGATTTTTAAGTTAATTTTTTTCCAATATAGTTAAAGAAGGAGAATCCGCAGAGGTAATTGCATTATTATGTGGTTCCTCTCTTTCTTGAGAGAGTGTAATGTAGTTAGTGTAGAGCGGCCAATCTTTAACTTTTAGAAATGAGGATGAACGAGTTTAAGGAATGCACAATGATTACAAAAAAATATTTCATTGATTTTTTTGAGCCACACGTCAGAATCATATTTTTGCTAGTAGTTGGCTTGACTGGCCACTAATAGCAAACCATTGAATACTTAACTTGCACAACAACTTTTAGTTTGTTTGATTGTATCCTTGTACTAGAATCCAATAGATTCTAGTTGAAGATGAGCTGAACTTGAGAATTGAAGGATTATGTTGCAACACTACCATTTATACCATGAGAAACCCAGTTTTTTCTTCTCTTATTCATTCTTAAGACTTCACATCGCATCCCAACAACCGTTGCTTTCTATATACATATATATTTTACAATTTGAGTGCAAGCTAAGTTACTTTTGTTACGCTATAACGATGACTCTAATCGCATTTATGCTCAAGGATTCCCTTTCTAATCCCCACATTGGGCAAATGTATTATAAAAAAACATTATAGTACTCCTCAAGCACACTGGCTGTCAGTCAGTCATTCAATATACATATCCCATCATTTTATACATGATAATCTTGTTTGTACTGAATTTTGCAAAAAGGATGTTTACCACTAATTTTTTCATCATCATCATCATCATTCAACACATTATACATGAGCCCAATGCAGTGGAAAAATGCAACAATAAATAGTTGTTGTTTTTCTTACATTAAAAGCGTAAGTTACATACCTGCCTGCTGAGAATAAGATTTTTTGGAAAATAATAAACAGCTATATCATTCTACATCTCTATTCAAACAAAACTTCCCCAATGCACATCAATGTTAATGTCGATGTTAGTTGTGTTATGTTGGTAATGGTCGTGATGAGGGCAAAGAATCAAGGCAAAGGTAGCCTAAGAAGAAGCAGTAGTATAAATATATATTATATGTGTTTGGTCAGTTGGCTCAGATGTTGGATTCATGAATGTTATTGTTTTTATGACATGTAGCAAGCAAGTATTGCATTGCATGTGTCCAGTGCGTGTTTACACTACGTCATTTTTGCTCAACGTGCATGATGATGAGCAGAGGAGTAAGAAGTGCCGTGTAGAACTGGATTTGGCTAACATAAGTGAACTTTTGTGATGATGATATGGAATGCGTGATGCAAACCTAGCAACGAGAAGCCGTGATTTCTATAAACTTTCCTTGATGTAGTAATACGCCACACACATACCGCGGCATTTATCTTCTGCTGATACGATACAAGATAAATGATGAGATGATGTGATGTGATTGAAACCACTTGGCAAATTCACATGTCGAAATAAAACTTCTTTTCAAATCATGCATATAATATTTTATTGATTAAGCAAGAGAGGAAGAAGCACGATGGTGCTGTGGTGGAAGGAAAAAGAGAGTCCGTTTCTGTTTGTCGTTGGAATTGATGCCTCCTATTTGAACGTTAAAAGTTAAGTCGTCATATACATATTATCATCATCATCATCATCATCATTTCAGGAAAGCTAGTCTCATGGTCATGTGTACATAATTATAAATATAAGTCGGAAAAAGCATAATGGCCACGATGCAGTAAATGTATGCTATGCAGTAGGGTTTTATTGGCATCACATAGAAACGTTCGTTAATCATGCCTTTTGTGTATGTATGTACACACTCTATTCCTTTATTTCGCGTGACTTCCTTCGTCGAAAAAAAATTCACGTGTTTCTTCTTGCCTTATGTAAAGAGCTCTTTTTACGTCGTGAATGTTTTTCCCTTTCTCCAGGGGCATTCACATGTTTACAAACATGTTCGTATTAACGATGGAAACTAAAAGTCGCCGTTGTGTTTGCTGAAGATAAGGCCGTTACAAGCCAAGCGTTATTGTTGGTCTGCAGTCAATCTTTTTATGCTCACAAAATGTAGAGAGAATTTCCATGTTTTAGAGCTTTTTATTTAGTTTGCATAGGAATGAAATAGTTTGTTTTCTTATGTCGCTACTGCTACTTTTTATGCAGTGAAATGACATGATTTGGTAACCTTATAAAAGTTTTCAGAACGCGGTAAATCAATAACTGGAGATTCATTACAAGCCATGAATGAAATATATGCTATGCAGTTATGTAGGACAGTCACAAATGAAATAGTTTATCTATCTCTCAGAGGTAACTTTAATTTTTCTTGCCAAACTAATGTCATGATGATAACAAATGCTAATTGGAGTTTGCCAGTGTGAAGGTCGTTTGATATTTGATGCTTGGCCTCTCTTTCACTACCTGAAACTAATTGTAAGCTAGACAAAAGTATGCATCCCCCATCCCATCCCATTCAACGAAATATTACGCAGATTTTTACTGTAGTTTTATGACAGGTAGACGGTTATCCCATTGCAGCAAACTGAGTGAGTATAGACAGGCCAGCTTACTGGCGTGAAACATACTGTATGAATGCACACAAAATGTAATATGTGTATAGACCATTTGGGGTATGAATTGATATAGTAAATTGGAAATGGAATATAATAAACAAAGAATTTTACTCGATAAAGAGCTTGCCAAATTCACATGACTGTTCAGTCAAATTGAAGGATCCTATACATTCCTTTAGATTTTAGTAGTGGGAAGTGCTGATATTGGATGGATAATATATATAAAATATAATAATAAAATGTACAAACATGAAGCCGTGAGTGTGCACAATAATGAGGAAAACTTTTGCCTTTTTTGCTTGCTACTACTCCTCTCATTTGATGACATGTGATCCTTTAACATTTAGCAACCAACTTTATCATATATGGTCTACCACGTTCTAACAATTTCGCTATAGATTTTCTATTGCACCAATATCATCACGTATGGAGAGTAGCAGTACCATGTCTGGTTGGTGATCATGTGTCAATTGCTTATTGATTTTCCTTCTTTTTTTGCAACCATATGAAATGTTGGCGTATGAGTTTTTTGAGTACAGCGTACTGTTTGACGACAAAACGCGTCCATTGCGAAATGTTAGATTGTGAGTTAGTTTATAAGCAGATGATGATAACGTAGAAAAACATAATGAATCGTGGGTGTGTCATGACATGCATGCCATGTATGTTGGTATGGGCTTATTGGTATACAAAATGTTCAACTGTGAATGACATTTGATATCATCTGGTCTTGAGAAGAGTCTCCTCTATTTCATGTTGTCACGGCCGTGTGCCCGGCCTATGATCAAAGTTCAGTTGGATGGTCCATTTTTTATACGATAGTATGGAAGAAGAGTACCACATATATTGTCCATCATACCATTACGAAGAAACTCCGTTTTAATCATTGAAAAGATGTTACTATGTATATTTCTGCGTAATCTTTTCACCATTAAAACTTTGTCTCTGTATGCTCATCATATTCATACAACCAATATAGAAATGGAGGAAAACAAGAGGTGTCATATTTTTGATGAGTCAGGAGTACACAAGCCATTGCTGGCAACACCAAAGTTAAAAAAATCAGACTTTATTCGTTAGCAACACTGTCAATTTGTCCATTCAGTAGTTCTTAAGGATCATTAATAATTATTAAACTCCTTTTTCTTCCCCAAACCAGAAGTAATCACATTTTTGGTATGTGATACATTATAACTTTGTTCCAGTGAGTCATGACATGTCACATGTAGTAGGAGCATTTTCTTTATCAATGTTTGGACCATGACTTTATGATTCCATGTAATGCATCCACATCCTGTGCCTTCCAATTTCCATGAATAAGCTGGCCAAGAAAAAATTATCCAACTGCAACGTCAGCAACATGTGTTCAATGGCTGGTTTATTTCATTGTCGTCAACTGTGCATATATACACAAGATTAGGAAATGTCTCTTTTCGTATGTAAATAAATACATCGAGTTTCCTCCATTCATGGTGTTCAAGGGTCAGGTTTAAAGTCCACGAGGCGGTTCAAAAGTTTTAAAGGATCTCAATCTCAATCAAAGCTCCAACATTTTTCTCTCAACTTCTTAAAAGCTTACTTTTAGGTAGACTTGCATTTGGTTGTTATATCCTCCAATACTAACATGTTTATTTTATGCGTAAGCAGGCACAATTTGGAATAATAACAGTAGAAAAGTCCTTCCTCATTTTCTACTTTTTTTCAGATTGTTTTTCCGTGCTTTGGATTTTGTTATCTTTTGTGTGAGCACAAACACTACTGCCTAGCATAAACATGATAATGATAATTTGGGTATATCAGTCAGTATGTAACGCAAAAAAACCCAGAAACCTGGCAATTGAGCCTCTATTCATCAATGTCACTTAATAAATTTATGAGAAAGCGTAAATGTTTCAACCAGCGACTTAAAGGTTTGAGCCACAATTTAAAGTTTTACTTAGGGTAAACGATGATGGTGCCCTTCCTTACATCACATAAAATATTTGGTAGCTTGAGCAGCAGATACATTTTGGTTTGCTTCGCAAACCCTTTTAATTCTATGGTTCTTAATCAGCCATGCCCAATGAGTTGAGAAGAGTGACGAAACCATTTGTATAACTTACCTAAGTCACTTGAAGTTTATTTTTCTGTAGACGCATATACCTGTACTGCACCAAGCAATGCAATGCAACATGAAATAATATCAAGAGTCATACATCATAATTTGATGGTCTCATGACATCAAACTTGCAGTCCCTTTTATTTTTACGTTAACGAGAGTTTGCGACGCAGTACCAAAAGATACCAATCATCTCCTTTAGCACACGGTGTCATCATGTATTACGTTTTTATTTCATTCTCATAATACTACGTAACGAACGGCTAATGGGTATAAGGGAAGGTATCAAAAAATAAAAGAAAACAAATGGGAAGATAGGGGGACTTGAATTTGTTTCTGATGTGTCGTGTCCCTCTATTGAGCTTGGCTGACCTATTTCCCTACTTTTTCCTACACCACCACTGTGAGTTACTGGCACGTATGTATATCAGTCTTTGTGCATGCAAAAGGGAGTAGTATATGATTATACACGCTGGTTGAAGCATCATGATAATATAATGTAATGTGTAATATGCATGCATGCATGCTTGCACTCTTTAGTCTAGCAGGCTCTATCTACTATGAACGCACACACTACTCACAACAACTATCATCGTAATCTGTAAATAAATGAAGGTGTTGTCCCGTTTCTTATGATTCCTTAGCGTATTTTTACTATCACTGAGCCACCATTGCATACACATGCAGGACGCCTTTTTGTTGTAGTGTATATAAAAGGGATATGTGAAGTTATGCAGGGTTGGGATGGTATTCATCGATTCCTATATGTATTTATGAAAGTGATAAAATGATTTATAATCTCGTAATAATAATAATAACATGGGTTGACTCAGGTTGTTGTGTTAGCACGCAATAAATTTCGGAATATTTAACATCGCAATGTCACTCAAAATGGAAGAAATGTTTTGCAATTCGTAAATGTACAATTAGGTATCTTCTTTTAATACGGTGAGCTTGTCAATTTTATTATAAGAAAATCAATAGCTTCCATACAACGCATATAAAAGACAGCCATTAGGCTATATATAAATGTACATCCATTTAATATAAAAGGTTTTGGGGTTCTTTAGTAACTTTTTTTTCACGTGATTAGAAAGTGAAACAAAAATATTACATCCAATGCCCATACTCAGTCAGCATTCTTGTCTGCATGCACGGCATCATCCATCCAGCTGTACATTTTTTTGGTAAAGTTAAAACTAAAGGAGAAATCCAGGCTTCCAAGGGCAGTTAAATTGCAAGGCTGTGTGTAGTCAGGATTTTTGGCGGATTTATGCAGCACAATGAATATTAGGCACGTTGACCCTGTTTGTCGGCCATCTGCCATGAAAATTTTTGTCGATAATACAGGGAATGACTGAGGTTGATAAAAAATTGAGAAGGCAAATGGCTGTCTCGAAAGAATCAGATTCTTCCAACTTTATTAGCAAAAAAGTTTTTTTTTGCCCTAAACATGTTTGGCATTCACCTGTTGTATTATTAAAATGGTCGTCCTTATACATGTAGAATGACTGGAATCATGGTAGCTTTAACGGACAAGCAAGTGGATTCATGTACTGACTGGCTCTCCAGGAACCTCTCCTGCTTACATAATCACCCAAGCATTGAGATTGGGAATAGGAGGCATTCACCTTTTCAAGAGATTTACAAACTTGTCTGTTTCCTTTGCTTAAACGCATTGCATGTACATATATCTACACATATGCATATGTACATGTACTAATGTTTAATATCAAACAATATATACACAGTCATTTTATACTTTAGATAGGAATTCCTATTTTTGATTGTGTGTGTATAGACTTAACTAGCTCTATGTTATGCAGCCTTGCAACTGCCATTTTTTGAGTCTCGCCTGCTAGACAGGAAAAGGGAAGAAATAGCTTTTACAGATTATTTGCACATTAAAAATTGTAAAATGATATTTACGATAAGGAAATTTCACAGTATTACTTTACTGAATTAGTTTTATGAGCAAGACTTTCATTACAAGATATGAAGAGGAGTATCGACTCTTTGAAACCTTTGATAATTGATAAATGCTAATCCTAAAAAGATCATAGTCATTTATATTTTACGACCAAAAAAGTTTTCCATTCTTCTTTTCTTGCAGAAGAGTGATTGCATTTGATTTGAGCATCTTTGCAAAATCAGCGTGGAGAAGAGAGAGAGAGAAGGGAATAAGAATAACCGACCTTGACTTCGTGGTAACATTAGGGGAGTATAATGGTATCATTGAGTGTACACACGAGACGAGAAGAGAGTTTATTAGCTTAGCCGTTCCACGCTCATGAAATTCCTGACTGTGCATTTTTCTAATGGTTACATTACAACATAGATACATGCAAACATGAGGACGCGGAGAGAGCAAGTCTGTGAGAGAGTTGGTTCCTTTCCCATCTCATGAACTTTTTTGCCCGTTTTGCTGACTGGTTTTGAATTTATGAACAAGTCAGCCAGAGCATTCATTGAGCTTGAAAAGTAGGTATACTCACGTGTTTGTCTGTTGCTATCCTCAGTTGTTACTGCATATTTTTCCACTCACGGTCTGTCATTTTTTTCAGGTACATGTGCTGCAAACATGGATGTATACTGTTCTTAGGTACTCTAGTTGTGTGGGTATAATCTTTTTCGATGAACATATAAGATTTGCATGTGTGCATAGATACATATATATGTGTAGCGAATAGTGAAATGAATCGCAATAAACTGGTGTCATTATTCTCTGACCAAGCTATTTTTTTATCAGATTTTGTACACACAGTCATTTACAATCTTATGAGTCCGACATTTCTTCAGTGAAATGTGCAAAGATTGTGCAAGTCTAGATTGATATATGTACTTATCTTGAGATTCCCCTCCTATAAAAAAAAGTAGCCAGTTTCCTTAATATTATAGAGGGTATGTAGTCTCAGCAGAGTTCTACCGGATATTATGTATTTTCCATCTCAGGGAGTTTCACAACATGGTATATTCCACGCTCCTTTTCTAGAAGTCAGTAAACTCTTGTTCTGCTCTAAAGAATCATGGAGCAAGTATTATTGCTATGAGGTAGTTACTGAATGCAAAAATAGTTATGCATTTTTTGTTTTTGAGGATATGGCAAGGAAGCAAGTATGAACTTACGTAGTTCGGATTATGAGTATACAAAGGATTTGATTGGGTTTTGCACATTTCCCGTAACAAGTTCCGTACAGTATTACTTTTCACTTTTTGCAAACTTTTTTTTTACACGTAATCAGTCTTGTGTAGCCCTGTAAGTGCAGGATTGAAAAGAAGGCAATGAAATTATTCTCTAGAGAAGTGCTAAGAGAAGAAGAAGACATGAATGCATTGATAATGAATGCGTTTTGAACTCTTGCATGCAATTTGACCCTGCTATGCAATTTAGTCTCTGGCCTTGTGGCTACATGATAATGATTAGGCCATGGGTAAAAGTTTTAAAGAGATAAACACTACGTATGCCATACTTGGGTTGAAGTAGTGAAGAAAGGGCTTAGGTATAAGGATGATGACCATGGTAGTCAACCAATAGGATTTATACTGACGTGAGTTTAACAGTAATTCAAATTCATTCATTGGTTTGGTAGTTTTAATCGGTTTAATAAATTATGCATGATATCAGCACCACATTAATATTTAAAAAATCTAATCTCTCCCAGACTTTGCACTTGATATCGACTTTGGGAATTTCGATTCATCAAATCTATCACCACATTTACTTAATTATGTAAACAAACCGTTAGGGATAGCCCACCCGTATCAAAAGTCAACTTGTGAAATAATGTTCATTCCTGAATATTTACATATTTATCGGTAATCAGTAATCGGCGGATGTTTGCAGTGGTTGAAAGTTCCATGGAAATTTGAGCCAAAATAATGGAACATGAATTCAGGTCGTTTTCCTCGACCTACTTTGATTGGAAAAACAGGCATAAGGGCCAGGCCATAGCATTATTATTGTTGTTTTTCTGGTTGTAGGCTATTATCCTCAATACAATTTAGAAAATTGTCATCTGCCGCAGATGTGCAAGAAAACTCTACTGCATACCAATATTCTTGCATGTGATTGAACATAACTGCAAATGCCTCAGAAAAATGATTGAAACATACAATTCACATACATATATAAACCACTTTACAAGATTACTTGGGAAGGCGTCTCATTCACAACAATAATCATTACTTTGGATGTCTTTTATTTGTGTGCATTTCTCTATTGTTATCAGATTATCCTAGAGTCTCAACTGTGATTCAGGTTTTCCTGAAACATTTTGGGATAGAAAGTAGAAATTCTTCAAGGATGAATGCAAGGAAAATATGTTGTTAGCATTTTCTCAAGAAAATAATAATAAAGTGAGCCTCTCATGTAGTGCACTCCAACAATGTATTCATAAATGAAGTAAATAAATGGTAGACTCATAAAATTCCTTTTAAGGAAAGATGAAGAGAATTCTTCCAGGAATACCTGGGTTGTAGTGAAGGTGAAATAAGTGTATCTATCATAGGCATTCCCATTCTCACACACCAAAGGTTACTCAAAAGATGTAGGAAATGAAAATCATCTATTTTTTTTGGACTGGCTACGAGACATGGGTACCTTTTTGAAATTTGGTTCACATTACTTTTACTCAAAAAGGAATTGAAAATATCTTTTGTCTTTCTTTGAAGAGGGGATGCTCATAGAAAAAAGGGATTTACAGTCGTCCTTTTATACCACCTGTTATTTCCACAAAAAGACCGGCATTTACATTGAGGCTTTTGTTGAAATATGATTGAAGCTTTTACACACAGTGTCGGCTCCCTGTTTCAGTCTCTGTTCAAGCACAATCCTCTGTTGCCATTATAATCATCAAAATAACTTTACCTGGCTGGCTTTGCCGAGGTCGTTCGTTGACGGTCGAAGAGAGAGAAAGAGGTTTAGCCATTATAAATCATCATAGTAGCGTTTTCATACAAGGATGTTTATGTCTACTTTCGTCTAAGGTAATATAACAAAGCTTGTGTGTGGCATAAAGGGAAAAGGTAAAGTGGCTGACAACGACATTCAACAATTTCTGGCTTCTTGAAGTATTTCGGTGTTTTAAAGTAGAAGAATGCATGAACAAAACTAAAATAGTTTGGTCTAGTATTATTAGAACAATCGATGGATGGCATGCAATGCATGCTTCACTTTTCAATGATCCCCCATTTCCTTTAATTCCTTTTTCGATTACTGAACCCATAAAGATTTTACAAACTCGAATGTTTCAGCACACAAAAAAACGTATTCTCAAGAGTGTATTTGAGCTATTATCCTAATCTTTTGTATTATTTGTATGTTTCAGGAACCCGTGTGTACGCTCCACCAGAGTGGATCCGTTGTGGAAAGTATTATGGAAAACAAGCTACCGTTTGGTCCTTGGGAATCTTGCTTTATGATATGGTTTGTGGAGACATTCCCTTTGAACGCGATGAGCAAATCCTTCGTGCAGACATAAGCTTCCGAACTCGTCTCACACATGGTAAGCCTAACATTTTTTAACTGTCTATCTTGTTAATTTCTCTAAATTCGGCATTAGCTCTACATTCCACATGGTAGCATGAAGCGTGGTATACAAGAATGCATTGAATAGAATATATATAGGGATGTGTATAAGCATGTTTGTTTGTCTACGGTTGATTGAGATGCCGGAAAATGCATGATGTTGTTGAGGCAGCGTGCATACTTATAGCTATTTTGTATCTATTCAAATCCCTTTCGTTCAACCCTACTAACCTAACAGTGTGGCAGTGAGGTCTTGACGTGACTATTTTTAGAAAATGCATATATCTTGAGCCGCTTTGTAGGATTTACTATTGACTTTATTTTAGTGACAGATACAAATGCATTTTGTGAGGTAAAAATTACACTGCAATACAAAAAAAACCATGTTGGAAAGGGGTTTGGCATACACTTTGCTCCGTCATAGTAGAATGAAGTTTATTAGCTTTTCACAAATGAGCTAATGGTTGAATGCTTATTTTTATGATTTGCAGAGTGCCAAGACATTATCAGACAGTGTTTGAAAGTACGTCCGCAAAGCCGACCTCATTTAGAGGACATTCTCAGCCATGCGTGGATGACCATTCCATTGGATCCTCCACAAACATCCCCATCACCATCAATCTCTCCATCACCATCCCCCTCTCTTTCACCATCTCATTCTCCATCGTCATCAGCGAGTGGGCATCCTCCAGCAACGAATTGCTCGGCTGAGACTACCAACCCACCCCCCTCCACGCCAGCTCCCTCTGCTAGCTCGGCAACACCAGCCGCGGCAGCAGCGAGCATTAAGGCTGATGGTAAAATGAACAAACCAAACATCACGAAGAAATCTGATGAGCTTCCACCTGTCAATGTCAACGTGAATGTGACGGTGAGTGTAGCCTCAGAGTCAGTGTCATCTGCTGGTCAAACAGGTGCCTCCATGGAGTCAAGCCCCCCTCCATACCTTTGACTACCATGCTCAATATAGATTATTAATTAATGTTTACTCTCGCTAATGAAAACTCCGTAAATAAGTAGGGAAATATAAATCTGTATCATACCTTGCTTCGCTGTTACAAAACTATGATGAAAACTTAGTTATTTCGATAAGGTTACAGGGAAAGTTAGATTGTACACTGATTACGATTATCCGTGGTACGTAATTCATTTTTTTACACATTTATGTCGGAATATATAAACCTAAGGTATACATAGTGAAAGGGGATAACCTTATCCCACATCAACTTTCATGATGTCATGTCATTTTTTGCTTCTCAGCAATTCGGTTTTCTCTGTAGGACCTTGAAACAGCTGTTGCTAATTAGTTCCGAATCAACTTGGCAGCAGTTATTGAATAGGCGTACAGTACATAAGACTTATTACATGGGAGAAATCCCTTTGTTTCATATTGATATAAAAAACTGTAGTTTCTAAGAGAATGTTAGGTGATACACTGAATATTTATTGCTATATACATGTTGAAAGGAAGCGAATTTCGTTTACACATATAAAAATGTAATTGTACATTTCGTATATATTATATAAGTGTCGTTTAAAATATACACATTCATAAACATTATTATATATTAGAAGATATCTTTAGACGTAGAAAACTCCAATAATATTTCAGACTTACTGCTACCTTGTCAGTATTTGGTGAAACTGCAGATTTAGAATAGAAAACGAGAGCGATTTTTTAGGGTAGGTAATGCACGAAAGATGAAGATAATGAAGTTTGGGTCTCATGCGTACTACTACAAATCGTATTTAGACTCTCCGTACATTACATACAGCATCTCAAAATTTATTTTCTTCACTTTCGTTTTCAAGTCTGTTATTTATGTCATATGTGTACGGATTCATAATTTTGTTATTATTACTACTACAGTTATATCATGGCAGTTAATAACATTTCGGGTTGGTTTCTTCCTTGGTTGTCATTTGTAACCTAACGTTTTCTTTGTCAGAAAGCGCAAAATCTTATTGTTGGTAACTATGTAAAGAAAAAAAATTATCGTGACAGAGATTATAACATTAGTCTCTACCAATGTGTTTTGTTAAATTTAATTAATTATCTGTGTATTTTATTTGAAACGATTATTATCTCAAATAAGTAACTCCTTTAAATTGGCTTACCAAAGATGAAAAGCATTTGTTCCAACATGCATTCTTTATTGTACTGTTAAAAATATATACTGGTAATGTAACTTTATATGCTTGATGTATCCATTTATATACATATAGTATATAGTAATATAGACGCGCAATTTATAAAAAAATTGTAGAGTTGTATTTAAAAAAAAGAGTACTACAACAGCCCTATAAAAGTAACTGCTATTAAGTATATAAATATATTAAAAATATATTGTACTTGTACCACAAGCGAGTAACATTGTTAGTTTGGCAGAGATTACTGTTATGAGTGAAAATAAGACAAAGTAAAATATTTTTATAGACAACAGTTTTTTGGAGTACCAGTAATATATACTGTAAGATTAAGATTCTTTCGAGGAAAGGATAAAATATGATAAAACCTTGTTAAGCTTTGAATATAATATTGCATGTCTAAAAAGCTGATCAATAGTAAAAACAATGCAATAAAACTTAAATGTCAGTAGAGTTAGCCTTAAAAAAATTTACACGTGTTCGCCTTCTCATTTATTTCAGCGCATATTTGTCTCATTACATTAATATCAACAACATAATGGCATGCACAACACACAAAACACAGGCTGCAATAATTGCAAGGATTTATTTGCATGTGAAACGGTGGCGCATTTTCATGGTCGTTGAGCAATGCAGTGATTCAAAAAATACCTTCACATTTTACATGTCGTTGCTTGCTTAGCCGTTGCATGTGTTTCGGGTAGCCCCATATCAACTACCTATTGAGCGAGCTCGTGGACGCAAATTACCAATGGCCACAAGGAACTCCCTTTTACCTGTCGGCGACATTGATGTATATAAAAAAAGGCAGTGCTGCATCAAAAAGCTTTACAGCTCAATCCCAATGCAGATACTTAAATTTAACAGGGGTTGAGTTAGCGATATGAGCAACTTTTTTTAAACCCCAACGTCATACCTATTACAGAATATTCCACAAAAATAGCATCTCAAAGCATATATACACACGGTCGTCGTTGTTTTTGCTGCAATTTGCATGCCTAAAAATTTCCACTGTTCTGTTGCATAATAATAGTTCTCTGCAAACCAATGCTGCTGCTGTTAAAAAATGAGCGTGAAGTAAGTGTGGCTAGAAAGCTGCCTACATAAAACTTCATAACCATCAAATTTATTGTTTCAGAACTACTATTGTCGACATGAAAATTACAGACTGGTTTGCATGGTTGATGGTTCCTATATACGACAGTTTTTTCTACTTCATGCATAGATTTTTATGTAAGTCATGCGTACCTCGTGCATGTAAAAGATTAACAATGCCGTTTTAGCACACGTTTTAGACAATGTAATAAGCGAGTAGGCATACACATGCAAAGTAGAACACAAGTCTGGTGACTAGCTGGAGTGGAGGAGTGCATGCAAACCTAACCCGCTCCTGTCCTGTCGATGTCAATACTACTCACAGACCGTCCGAAGATATGGTTGACGAGTGAAATAGGTTTTAGCTTTCCCCGAAATAAAAAGCAACGAAAGCGAGGTCGCCTACATACGCACACACTGTACAAAATATTTGGGACACTCACAGGCAGAAATTACTCTGAATTTAGGTCATCGAGTTTTCTTCGCTCAGGTTTTTCCCTAGGTATACCTTTCACTGGTTTGACGTGACCTACGTTATTATCATGACGACCAAACAAACATAAAACTATTACTGAGTGAGTATCCACCACAATTTACAATTATTACTCCAACTTCCTACAATCAAAATGGCGTATTTCCCTGATAATAGTATAGAAGCGTGAGTTTTTTTCTATGCAACCTCAACCTAAATGAAACTCGATGAGTGGAATTGATTACGGAAAACCGAATGGAAGTAATGACCATGGTTAATAATACACTATCCACTTTGAATTTACTCGTTCATTGGGGTCGACTGTCTACCTGACAGAACCTCGCTAAATGTTCACGGATGAAATCCACAAAATCTATGGCATTTTGAAAGGTTAAAAAAACAAAAAGTGAGCATCGTCAACCTGTATCCCATTAAAGGAGTTGGGCAAGGGGCTTTCGACATTGCATAAATGCAACGACATAACTTTCAAATTGTCTGACGATGAGTGCAGAGGACTAGGACAACTTGACAAAGTCATTTTTGCAAATACAAAGTGTGTGTGTGTGTAAGGTTATATCATCATCATATGATTACTTTTTGGGTGTGTTGGATTATGTTAAACCATGATGTGATGTTTGTCGTTATCATTGCCATTGATCTCATTGGATGCATTTTGCAAAACGCATAGTCACTCATGTTCTTTCCTAGCCTTCACTTTCTGTACTCACTCGTCAACTTAAATTAATGGCCTGTTTGAAGCCAGTGGCCTCAAAGTTTATACACACACTCATATATTAAAGCAAATAGAACAGCTATTTTGGATTCACCAATATGGCCAATTTGTATCTTCCCATTCTAAATTTACACTTCATTCGAAAGAATAGTATATATTGGATTTCATTAATTTAAAAAGATTAAACAAGATATATCAGTACCACATTTCAACTTTAGCCAATATACTTAATAAAGTGGTGTATAAAAATATTTGTCATTGCATTCCTTCACGTGCCGCAGCACAGCTGTAAAAAAAACCCATACCATGTGCATTTACCTACACACGTGAAGCAAAATATATTAGGTTGAGAGTTATCTTGATATATGCATATGATCCTAAAGTGAAACTAAAGAAACTGTATTATTTTCAAAGGGATTGTGCTCCTTGTGCAATTCCGTCTTGATTATAAAAATAGCAAATCCCTCTGTATCTTTGATAAAGTATAGAGGCTGAGGGATGCGATATATGTTTGAAAAAATGTACCATGTTCATTATTTTTCAACATGACAGCTACCACCACAATTGCAAATAAATAGTATATATGTATGAAATAAGAAAGGTGCATGAGAAAGGTATGATGTATTAGTTATATAATAAAGAGATCCTTACAATGATAAAAATCAAAAAAGCAAGTTGTGCCTCAGGACAAGACATTTAACGGCTTTAGTACTTACTACCTATGCTTATGTGTATATTGCTATAATATATAATAGCCAAAGTTTAGAAATTACTTCACAATATCAGTTGGTGGTGGTAGTAGTTGTGGTGCACCTTTTTTTGCATCTTTTTGCTATTGCACTCCATTGAGGTAGTTGCAGCATTGCTTCCTTAGAAAGGGATCAGTATTTTTGTTGTTGTTGTTGTGGAGTGCACACATCATTGCACATATTGTGCATTATAATTGCATGCACTTGCACATTGAGGAATGAATGAATGTTGAATGTACACAAACCGTGTTTTCTTTTACACGTAACCATACGCTTATAACATTTATCGTCATCGTCCATTGCCGTAAGGATTATGTGCTGACTCTCTGTGTTAGTGCCATCTCCCATTCTCCTCGTGCGCAGCGAATAAAAGTTGTTGCATATTAATAAACAGTATGTACCTAATAAAAAAAACTTTCCAAGCAGCATCACATGCATACAAACACAGGAGATTTACATAGAAGATTTGATATACTTGATAATACTTGTATGCCAACAAGTTTAGTGCACACATATGACATAGATGATGAGAAAGCTGGCGAGAATTAGGTCATGGTATATAATTTCGGTTCTATTTCCGCATAGCGTCCGTCCGTTCCATTCTCTCCGGCTAGAAAACACAACTTTTTTTCTGCCTCAACTGTCGGAACGGTCATCAAGTATTTATGAGATTTGAGATAGACGGCATTTACTTTTCTTTCAAAACCATCACCACCAATCTCCCTGACTGAGACTGGTGCAATGTAATTGGTACAATATGTATTGATAATTTAAGTTCCTACTCCAAGCACAAAAGGAAAGCTCTTATCAAATACAAACTAGAACTGCAATCAAAGCAAGAATATGTGTTTTCTAAAAAGTAACAAAAAAGGGGATGCATGCCGAAAAGTGAGATAGAAAAAAAGAGTCCCGCAATGCTGTAGAAATAGGGTAAAACTTTAGTGGAGCAAACGATCGAGGTTCTACCAAGTTTTTTTTTCATATCATCATCATGCCAACAAATAAGCACACATATATGCAGTAAGCAAATACTCAAGAGAAACTTCGGGGTGCAGCCAACGACATGCCAGTCATAGCATGTAGGTATTTGCTTTACTAATACCCTCACACGAATTTATTTAGTTGGCTCAACTCAACTCAGCCACTCCGAAAATTCTGAGCTAGATAATATTGTAGCAAAACATAATATGCATGAAAAGGTTGAGTTATGTCTGTATCTATGAATATAAAAATCTAACTTCAATGCTACCATTTTTTCTCAATTGCATTTACTTACTTCACACTGTCTGTGAGTTTCTGGGGCTCCCTTGAGACATAACTGAATAAGGTTGCTGTGATCTAAATTTCAAATTTATACACTATTATTGTGTTGTACTTGCACTCTCCCTTGGACTTGCATTGGGAAAAGAAAAAAAAGAATGACAAAGAATCATTCATAGAGTAAACTTATCTGTTACTAAACTGAGTAAGTTCATACTTGAGTTATAAGACGACCGAGTGGCGATTAAGATATTTTTGGGTGCAAGGCATTATTTCTTATATGTTTTGGGCAATTTTCTAGTAGTCACACTTCCTTTTTGGTTTCTGATTCTAAGCAAACCTGTCTCACTATTACTGTTTCCATGTATTACATGTAGAAACTTTATGTATTTAGGATTGTGGTTAGAATTTTAGCTTGGATTATCCAACAAATTTGTAGCACTTGTTAAGGAATCAACTTTAAGTTTTTGTAAGCAGAGGCGTCAAGCCACACGGCGAGACAACAAAGAGTAAAATAAGGAAATATGAAAGAAATTATAGCCTTTTTGAATATCAGCGAGAGGATTAGAAGTGGATAGTAGCATATAAAATGCAACGCAATTCCTATATCTTTGGGAAGAGGTACATAAACTTGGAACTGGATCAGTAATAATATAAATGCATGTGCACGCCGCCCAACTCTGCATAGGAAGCATCATCCAACCAGACAACTTGAGAGCAAAGTGCACATGTAAATGGCACGGCGGAATTATCTGGCTTAAAAATTAAACTAAATTTTAGAGGAATGATAGATATGGAAGTATCTAATACAGTAGATTCAGTGTTAAAGACATGCAGGATACGGATTCTTAAAATATGAATAAATAATTTACTCTGATGGATGATGGTTGGCAAGATGAGCAAAATTCGCTTGCACAAGATTTGGTTTAGAGTTAAGTGCAATATCTTGCAGAGTGGGAAATTAAATGGAATGATTGATTCGGTTTATATTATGAACCCATTTCTAAAATTTGAGTGCATATTATTATTTATATATAATACATTGGACTTGGACTTCGTATCTTTGTTTGTTAGGAGATGACGGGGGAAGTCCATAAACTTGAGCAGCCAATGTCTATGCGTCTATTTTATATCCAGAAGTAGCACAGATTCTTAGTACGGAAAGACTCCAGTTTGGTTATTGGTTGAGCCAAAATAAACGAAAATTGGCAATGTTATGATGAAACTTTGGAACGTTGCATTTTTGCTTGAGAGTTTATATATGTACCACTTTCTATATTTTGAGACATGGATATGGGCTAAAAATTGTGCGTAATTAATAAATCGCGTGCATTTCTTTTCCATCCATTCATTTTTTGCACACAAAACTTTCCCTGGGAAAACATTGTTTCAGCCCCATTTTTGGGACCGGGGTTGTCTCCCCTCTCTGTAAATGTATATATTTAAGTCATATGGTTATACAATGTATATAGTGCAAATGAGCTATGTCAGATTGGGCCAATTGTGCCTAATGCACCAGACAGTGCAAATGATGATGGTGGGAGCCAATGTCTCATTTACAACTGGTTCATATATAGTGGGCTGTGTTTGATATGAAGAGACTTTTAATCGTTATATGTGTATCAAATTACATTTGCGAATAATGTTATATATAAACAACTTACATGTGTTAATCATCACTGTTTACCACTTGATTTTTCTTAGTGGTAGCGCTTAAATGAGGAAAAGCAAAGTAGAATATTCTTGACAACGTTGAGATCTAATGACGGAAGCTTCTTGGTACGGTATATCACCAGAATAGGCTGTGTATGTATGCATGCTAGCATCTAAATATTCAAGAGCTTATACATGCTGAGCAATCGTCTTTGGACTCAAGCCGCAGTCAGGCTGAGGCTGTTATTTTTCCATGCACCATAAGCAATGACCTTTTTTCATTGTATTTCATTTTGGCCTGGGTGCAAATCCTCCACATGAGCTTCCTCTCTTTGCTCTGCTTCCTACTGGTTTTTTCTAGTTTCCACTTTCGACTTTATTAGCCTTACACTGCATTTTTTTCCTCAGCGGCTCCATTTCCAAGCACAAGGTTTCAGCTACCTGTGCTCGTTTAGGGCTACAATTAGAAGCATACAAACTACACATACGTTTATGAACGAGCATTTACTAGTTGAGGGCGACAGTCATAAGATAATGATTATGAAATGACTTCATTAGCATTGTTACGAGGAATCCCATAAATATTCAACGCTTTGGCGAGCTTCTTTTGTAAAAGGCTTCATTTTTAGTTCTACCACATCACTCTACTCTTTCCATCCTTTGACTTTCCAATTTTAAAGTTATGTATATGCATACACGCCAACTGCAATTTCTGGGTTATTGAGTGCATACTTGAAAGAGACTAATTCATCCTAGGAAAACTGTTTTTTTTATGATACTGAATATATTCATAATGCGACTACACCCCTTTTTGGACGGGGATTCTATGGAAGAACTACTACACTACAGGTTTAAATGGCATGATTTGTATACGTGATATGAAACCCAAAGCTTAGTATCTGAGAGATAAAAATGAGCATGCAAATTTTGATGGAAAGCGAAGTAGAGCTAAAATTAACGATCAACCTCTGATGCAATCCATACCCATAATATGCCATAATTGTATTTAACAAGTAATCATGGAACATAATGTCGTCACTTCAAAACTATTAATACGAGTTGTCTAATGAATCTCACAAAACGACTAAATGTCCACAGGGAAGGGAAATGAAGTCATGCTACGTATACATACCAACGCAACAGTGATACGCTAAAATGAATAGAGCAGCATCCGAAAGGGTGTGTAAAAGATCTTCCACCATTGCAAACTTTCTCTTCATTTTCCCTAATGAAATTATTGGATTATTACTGCTTGAGAAAATGTTAATTAACTTCTCAAGCAGTATAACTAAGTCCAGTGCTTCTCGCTGCGTTTGCAACAGGGTTGCATGAGGAAACTAAACAGCTGGAAATTTTAGATGGGTGATTCAATATTCAGACCCTTTCTTACTCCTCCACAGTATTTGCACCAAGACCAAAAATAGTTGGATGGCATTACGTCGACATCCTTTAAAATGTATGTAGAGTAAGTACAAATGTCAGTCTTATGCTCAATCTGTTTGTCTCAAGTAACCTAAAAGATAAAAGCCAACGTTTGATGAAGGAAAAGTCATGTACGTAAATATATACATGTGTATATAAATATATGTAAGTCTAATACCGTTAACTATTTACACATATGTTCATACATCGTGCATTGTGCGTCACATCCACAATTCCCATGCAGAGAGGATTTGAAATTGTAAACTATGGAAAAGTAGAGTTTGTGTAGCTTAACTCCAAAATCTCCATTCGTTGTCTCATCCCACACACACACATGCACTCTCAGTATGAACCCTTTTTCTAATTTAGAAGTGACTGACAAATGTAGCCATGATGACGTCTGGAACTTTTACCATAGAGACTTTCCTTCTTGAGATGAACCACTTTGCTGGAGAGAGCGTCAAGGATATCTTATCGCATGTAAAAGAAAATAATTAGTAATTACATGGACTGCAAGAGACTTTGTGAAAGGCGACGTGTGCGTCTTTTCACTTGCTTTTGACCCCGTCGAAACCTATTAAAAAGTTGTAACCTTGGATGCCTCATCAATTAAGATTGATGTAAGAAACTAATTCATCATTATCCTTCGTTTGAAGTAAGCTTCAAAGGCTTGTGAAAGTCCTTTTTTGTCATTAAAGCATTTAAATTTTTTCGACTTCCACTCAACCTCACCATTTCGGCAGTTGGAGAAAATGGTGGGTGGGTGGTGGTGAAACCCTATTGATTTTATTACTGCGCACTGAGACTTATTTTCCAGTCAATATGTTAACTACGTGTCACTCATCTATTCTTGGTCTCTGGATTCATTAAGTTAATTTCAGCCAGTCCACTTACACATTAACAATTAGTGCATGCCCACGCAAAATCTTGTATGAATATATTGATGTTTGTATATAGTCAGACGTTTGACGTTAGATTCTGTGAAAGCATTAAGCACAGACTCTTCTCACATAAAAGGGCACAGTGGGTGAAAACATGATTTGATAATTCAGCAGGTGGAAACAGAGGGTGGAAAGAAATTTAGTCAAAAAGCTTCATGCTCTCTCCTACTATGCATGGTCTTTCTCTTTACGACCTCTTCACCTTTTGTTGAAGAAAGAAATTGTAAACGTTGTATGGTATTATATCAAGGCTTTTGATGTCAACTTTTCCTCCTCTCACCATGTTTAGTACGCAGAAATGTAGAACAAATCACCAGAGAGTTGAAAGATGAGGAGGAAAAAATACAGAAATTGATTTTTTTCGGCGTACAATGGATATGACGCACAAATTTAATGATGGTTGTTTTTCTATTCAACTCTAGGAACTTATTAGAAACATTTTAACCTTCAATTGAAACCTCATCAGTTTTCACATCTTTTGCTGCACCATTCCATGAATTTGTACATATTATATTATAGCAATTGTTGAATTATAGCGTGCTTGAATTACGCTCTAAAAATGTTTTTTTCCCTAAAAGGGTACATCGACTAAATACTAAACACACTCATGGATTTCGCATATGTAGCTTGCATACAATGTTTAAAAAACATTTTCTCGATATTTACTGTCCTTGAGCTAAGTACATAGGAAAATAGTAAGTAGGGTGGACGTAGTTCAATTATATAATACGCATCCAAGTCTTATTGGATTTTGCGCTTACTCAACTCTTCAACATTTGTACGTTTCTCCCTATTTACGAGAACCAGGACCGAGATTTGCTCCAAATCCGGGAACTACCCACGGATTTTGTTTTAGGACCTCTTTCTGTGTAATGCAATTTTCGTAAACATGATTTGTGCGTCAAAGGTTCACCTAGTTTCCCATATGAATTAGGAAACTCAGTTTGTACCAGACTTTTCGTTTATTTACACGTTTATTCTTACTGCGTTCTAGAAGAAGAATCGTCATATAACATCGATACTTGCTTTCTTTTGGGGCATAATGAACGGTGAGGAAAGTAGTCATGTTGTGCTATCCCTCCTTCGAAGGATAAATATATAATATAATATTTTCCAATAAAAAAGTACTAAAGTAAAGGTGTACTACCATCTTATTGAGTCGACACGATATAGGTAGAACACTAACTAATTTCTAAGCTTATTCAGATCACTCGAATGGTATGGGTGAACATTGAGATAAACTCACTTTCGACGCAATTCTGTTATATTTAAATGAAACCTTGAGCTCATCAAGCATCTATGTAGCCTTCAACAATAATAAGATTGTGTGCTAGGTCAACAATATTCATCTGAAATTCATTCATTCATTCAAGCTCACAAGCAAAAAAAAAATAATTTCTTTCACGCTACAATGAATGGGTGTCGTTATGCAAGCAAATATAATGGGCCAACAACAGGTAGAAAGTCACAAGGAAAAGCAACTGGTCCCATCTCCCTCCCACGTATACATAATAATGTTTACAGGTAGGCAGGTATTCATGTGTGTACTTTTGCTCTTGTGTTCACAGGACAATATATTTTGTAATCTACTATAGCATGGCATGGCAAGGTAGGAGGATGCAATGCAGTGGGTAATGTCGTTCAAAATGCGTATAAAGCCTACCACGTAAGTGATTGTAACGGTACATTACACTTTTGTATGATGATCATACAACGAAAGTTCAGAATGAAAACATGTTTTTCAAGTCCATTTACTATTTATTCGGAAGTATATATTGTATATAATGATTGCATTGAATCGCTGCTTCACTCACATAAATGCATATTATCACATGGAGGCACGGTGGTGCAAATGATGATAACGACGCAATAGGATTACTCATTCATATTTGCATTCGTATTCATTCAAAAGGCATATAATATCATCGAAGAAACCAACAACAACATAAACACAGACATCTTGCTTTCATACTAAATGCAAATTAAGTTCAGAATGCGTGGGTATGTGCTTCAGTTAGGTTTGACCTACAAAACAGGAACAAGTAGTAGTGATGCTATAAAATCTATGATGAAGATGGTGATGACTCCTTGAAACGCAGAATCTGTTGCTACTTGGAGAATCACAATAATAAATAAAAATGAGACATCAGATTCAGAGTCATCGAAGGATCAAATAACGAGGACAATTTATGCTCATATTTGGATACCAACGTAAATCTTTCTTTCGTCGAGGAATAAGCACCCACGCATGCACCTATGTCTAACATAATATGATAATAAGACAATAATAATACTCTGATGCTACTTTCTGAAGCATTTCCCATACGATTTATTCCATGTTTCAAAGAATCTTCCAGAAATAGCTGGATTTTAAGCCGCGTAGAAATGTAACATTATTGACATGTTGCATTACTTATCATAACATATTGCTATTTTTATTATGCAAATAAACAAAACTGGACATTCATAGTTAAAAACGCTGAAAATGTTTTCTGGAGAACCTTTTGAACATCAATTTCAAGGAAATTACTTTCCTGTCCAAGAGGCATATTTTCACGAGTATTTGCCATTAACTTTTAAAGGATACCAATGATATTAAATGTAGTTATATGCATTTTTCAATTTAAAATATGATTTTCTGCCTTGGCTCAAGTTCGATCAAAGATCATGAGCCATGACACTTACATAAATAATATGCTCTTATTAATTCTCGAAATGGAATGCTGATGCAACATTAATTAAAAGTTGTTTCATATGAAAACTAAATGCATTCCATAATTGGATGTAGAAAAACACTTGACGATGATGGAATTTGGTTTTCTTCACAAAAGAAACAGTAGAAAACATGCAGACGCCAGGTATTTACGATAATAAAAAAGCAGATTCACTTTTTGTTTTGAACAAAATAGAATGGAAGAATGGAATTTTACAATATTTAACATTTGCTACATTAGAACATTTGTGGGGCATGTTTCATTAGAGCGTAGGAATGAAATTGGTATAATTTTTAATTGCTTTTTCAACCTCAGTAAACTGTTTTGATCAAGCATTGGATAGACATACATCTCATCATTAATTGAAGCTTGAATTATGCTTCATGATACTTCAAGTATGTAAATACTTTAAACTGGACTGATAAACCAGTTGCGTTACACTCTGTTCAACAAGTTTTATTGTTGCATCGTTGCTAACGATTGCATCATCCACCAGGAATCAGATTGAACTGTGAATGACTCGACACAAGGTCTTAATTTTTCTCCGTTAGTAAATAGGATTTGTAAAAATAAGAAGAACAAGAAGTTCATTCCATTCAAGCTTCGTCATGTGATGAAGATTATCTGGAGAAATCAGTGTGTCATATATGACACAACCTTAAATGTATGTATGCACATGTTTGTAATCTTAGAGTGTTACAAGAAGAGACTGTTATCCATTAATGGGCTTATCTTTTGGGGGGTGTGGTGGAGATATTGAACGATTTTTTGGCGGGTGTGTCGCCATATGTCACAGGTTTCCTAGTGTTGTCACAAACCCTCATACTCGTGACTATATGTTGATTCTTCATCGAATCTCACATCACATCTTATTTTCAAACGCAATGACACATTGTGTTATGCATCGGAAAAATGGTTTCCTAACACGTTTCTAGTGACGCTTACAAAACCAAAGTGTTCTACGCAAATTGAAGTAAATCCTGGTTTTGTTATGCTTCTAACCATATGATGTAAAGCGCAATATACTGGAGTCATTCAAGTATCAAGTCACGCGAAATTTAAGCATCCGATTTCAACAGCGGCTTACACAAAAACCCGTTGACGTCAGAGAAGCTTTTTGCTTCTCATTTAATAATAAATCACACACGATGCATTATGAACGCAATTCAATTGTGAAACGTCATCAGAATTAAATAATCATAGTCAACAGTGGTTTGTTGACGTTCTCTTAGGATCAATTATGAATGACTCCATACTACACATGACTCTTAGCCTCGCAAAATGACGGTGAAAAAAATTGTGCTTACCTGATGCTTCATATCTATCTACATAATCTTCGGGGGGAAATTCTACCCTTACAATACCATACCGTCATATCTCATTATAATGATCATTATAATAATAAATCCTCAAAATTCACTGGATGTAAACGGACTCACAGCCACGTATTCATTAGAAATGAGGGAGTACACGTTTATGTTAATTTGTATCAACAATTGTGTGCCAGCACATGTGGTGAGCACATTCAATAGAATTCTTCAAACCACATCCGTGAATTACAGGACAAAAACCTCTCACAATGTAGATGCAAGGCACTGACATAAAGCATACATACATCATATAATATGCATGCATTAATCAGCTCTGTTGGTATTGCTAATTATTCTCAAGTGTTTGCAGATGAGCTAAGCAACAGACATTTTCGTATGTATGTACTATTTATTATATTCATATCCAATTACATGGTTTATAAGTTCACTACGAAATGTATGAATGAAGCCCTAAAATTCATTCACTTTTTCTGTATCACAGACTTATGGTAAAGCTTTTTTTTTTTATATATATGGTATTATGCGTAGGTGGTAAAAGGGTTCCTGAAACTTCTTGATGGCATAATATACTTCCACCCGGTTCTTTTAGTTATCAAAGTGCCTTTTCCCTGGAAAAGGGAAGGAATTAATTTTAATCACTTGTGTTTATGAGATCATGATTAGTGTGCTATGGTTGAATTGTAATCCTTTGATAAAGATCTAAGTAAACGTGGGTTGAATAGATACATATTATAATGACAAAGGACAAAACGCTTTTGATAACTAGTTATGATTTAATTCAGTGAGAATAAATTGCCATAAAATGGGACAAATTGAGGTGAGCACAAATGTGCGTCTCAGACAGCGAACCTTTCATCTTCATTCATTTCATCCTCATTCTGTTTACACACTAATATTCACGTCGTCATCATGATCGTCAACAAACAAATTATCATTAGTAGCGGAAACTCTGTTGTGTTGTGCTTACTTGTTATCTCGTCAACTCAACTCGTTGACTTTCACAAGTTTTCATGGAAGTGATCCGTCTGATCACATGCATTACGTAGTGGTTTATTTATTGGTTGTGAAAATCTATATTATTACAACTTGGTATAAATATGTAAGTATGCGTTAGTTACTTGCTTATTTCGTCATATTTGCTGAATGGAAATTCACTGAATCTCAGTCAGCCGTCTACGATAAAAATTACATAGTTGAATGAAGTCTTCTTCATTCATTGACAGCATCAATGTGGAGTTCAAAGATTAACTTTGTCTGAGTATTGCATGGCATAAGTTAGCAAAAGCAAGAGTTTCATTTCATTCAAGTTTTGAGACGAGTTATCATATCACGTACTAGGTAATAGGTACCAATCCGCTTTACTCTGAAAGATATTGTCGGTTCCTGCCTTCTAGATCATCTAAATATTATTACATGGAACATTTAGTGCGTGCATGTGGCTGCTTAGCTTCTTAATTAGTTGGTAATAGCGAGATACCACTTAATATTATAATACGGATATGGCTCTGTGTGGATGAGAATGATGAATTGTAAATTGTATTTATTATCATTCACTCAGTTTACTCGTTCAGATGTCAAAGCGATCCCACACATGTAGGTACCTATCATTATTCATCGTTGGTGAATTGAATGTATGAAACATCATCGTTTCTACGCTACCAAGCAATAATATTAATGTGCGTTGTGTTGGCTGTTGGCTTCAACAACTTGGAGAGTCTCGCATCATCATCATCATCATCTCTCACATTCATTACTTTTCTAACATCAATACATAAACACTCTAATTCTCGTTGACAAAACTCCTTTTTATTTACACATGCATAAATATGTATGTGATGTGTGTATGTGTGTGGAGCAATTGTAGAAACTCATCTCATTTCACCGACGCTTCTCACACATCTAACACATATCACGTTTGTCTGATAAAAATGGGAAACCCATAATATATTATTTAACTACCGCACCGTCAGCATCCTTTCTTTCAGACAAGCCTGTCGAACTTGAACGACCCAAACCAGAAGAATCATTGCTCCGCTCTCTTCCTGGAGCTCCCACGTTGGGATGGAACGGAATAACAATTGACAATGGATACTAATGTTATGTATAATGGTGACTGGTGACGCATGTATCCAGCTTTGGAAAACTAAATAGCTTATAATATTATGCAGCTCGTTTCCTCTTACTTGTATGTACATGATGTATAAGGTTAGCAGTTTACTGCCGCTTCTAATGGACCATAGCGTACAAGGCTATAAAATTATGCATATCAAGCTTAAAACAGACGTAAATATGCCCAGATAATGTGAGTAATGACATTCCAAGATTCGGGTTAATACTCCCCCACCCACCCGCTAAACGGAAATTTGAGTCGTTAAATTTACCAAAACTATAAATGAGAAACGAACACGATTGTGAAGTGCAAAAAGAAAGCGAAATTTGCAAGGTCTGTAATTTCATGGCATCGTAAAAAACAAGCTCTACGAATTGCTACAAATGACAAATGAATCCTATCCATGTGGTTGAAGCATCTTTCTGATTCACTCAGCTTTAAAGTAATTAAAATCTTCACCGTTTTGCAATAATACCATTCACCATTGTCAACTATTTGGATGAATACTGAATATTTAGAGTTGTTCGTAATTTTGTCAATGACAAATGCTAAAACTTTACATGGTGTACCAAATGGATGGATCATCGACGACAACAGCCTTCTACTCGAATATAAGTTAACACAAACCTCTTGCACAGTAGTACGAACAAGCCAAACCAAACCGTTCTAATGATATGATAATATGAACTAGATTCTAGATTCATTTCCTAAGTTGAAAATTTAATGACTTCATATGTAAATTCACACGTTTACAAACAATTTGAATAGCTTGTTTAATGACGGTTTGGTGCGGAAGATCCATTAATGGTTAGATGAAATGCCGTTCACCATAATTAAAAATGGGGAGGTAGCGCATATTTCTTACTCAATTTATTATGTAGACCGAGGTCTTCGTTTGAGCAAATAAAATGATTTCCACATTACTCTTATTTTTTTCAAAAGGCCTTCCAGACCCCTGTTTCATTGCTCAAAGATATTGTCATGATGTAAAATCGTGCTTGCAGAGGAACTCTTTCATCTCTCTCAAACCTGAGTTTTGTAATGGCAATAAATAAACTTGTAAAATGCACAAAACATTTTGCATGCAAAACAGCAGGTTCGTGAGACTATAAATAAATCATAGGGAAGCATGCATCAGCATCAGATGCATGCGAATCCATTTCACATTTTTAATGTTTACACTTTTTACAAACGGAAAGCCCAGAAAGTGAATTGAATGCAATCCGACGCGTTGTAAAAGGGATTTTAATGAGTGCAAGCGCAGATAAATTTTATACCTTCAGAGACGCATTCACGATCATTGGCTCAATGGCCACATGATGTGCTCATTCATTACACTTTGCAGTAGTTGGCACCAACCCTGGCGCATATACATACATTACATGTTTGTGGATGGCAACAGAATTCCTGTGCAAATAGGAAGGAACAGAAAATATCCTTTATAGATGAGCCAACCACGAGTTACAACCAATTTCGTTATAAATCCATACAAACACTCTGCAACTACCTACTTCAACAAACACTAGAAGATTAGGATTAGTTACCGTATAGACCGCACAAAGCACAGCAATGCATTTGTTTAAGCGGCGTGCATGCACTTTCAAAATACATCATCGTGAGTTAGCTACAGCTACATTTGGCGTAGTATGTTGTACTTGTATACTTTGTATAAGAAAAAGTATGTAGTAATAGGATTGCAAGGTGCTTTTCTACAGATCAAATGAGAGATGAGCATGTGACTGACTGAAAGAGTATAAAATATATGTGCACGTAGGTATACAAATATTGGCAGCAAAAAAAGCAAAAAGAAATAACAGGTAATAAGATGGCAAGGAAAATTTCTCGCATCGCATGTACAAAAAATAAATGCCGTTATGGTGGTGGTGGTAATGCTGTTGAAGTGAGTTTCACTCACTAGTCCTTTATTCGCACTTACTTTAATACCTTCTGCCACAACTGCATTCTTTGCTATGCAGTGCGGTGCACTGCTTGCATACAAACATTTTATATACAAACTTTTATATATGAACTTTTGCTTGAAGCATTTATTCAATAAATCCCGTTATCAGTCTGCATTCCATTCTATTTCCACTTTGACAGAACAAAGTTGCCACTACACACTATTACTATTGCTACTACTACTGCAGTGCAGCTCAAGTTAAAAGTAGTCAACAGGATTTTGATATTCATTTCGTTTCAACTAGCGCTTATTTTCTCTACACAGTAGGTTTTTGTATGAAATGAAATTATGCATACCTAAAAAAGATGTCTGCTTACTTTGGCTCCCTTCCCTCGTACTTTGTAGCAACCAACTTGAAATGAATGAACTACTGCTCAAGAGTTAAATGTTTAATGGTAAGTTGAAAGAAAACTGACATTTAGGCAAGAAAATATAAGAAAATGAATGCATACATACATATATACAGATACATATGAGCCAGGGTTATTTGAATGCATTAAATAAATACATCCGAAATATGATGATTGTTCTCAAGTGCTCATTCATATACATCAATTGTAAACATCCCCTACTTGAACAATTTCGCGTCTTAAAAATGGCTTGAGGCTTGGTGGAGTCATTAAACAAATATTTGCTGAGTTACTTCAACACTAACTACGATGTAGACTTAGGATTACTTGGTTCGGCGTAAGAAAAGGTTCATGTGCTAATAATAAAGTGTACATACATGCATATACTTATGCTAAACACTCAGGATATGACATGCTATATATATACATATATAAGTGTAACACCAATTGTGAGAATTCGACATGATTACTATTACCAAAAACAACCGAAACCAACTTCAAAACATTTTAGAAGCTAAAGCCATTCTATTGAATTCACTCGTGCAATGCCTCATAAAAATTCCATGAAATATGCTCCACCAAATTATGACTTATCAACTTTAAATCCCAATATTTACATTTCCACAAATATATACAAATAAAGCCGTGTGACAGGATCATAACACATCCTCTGATAAAAATCATCAATATGACAAACCATACAAATAGCACAGCTTACAGTTTTTTTTTGGAGGGAAACCTGTGCTCTGATTACACACAGAAAATGCTACGAGAATTCTCATATTGATAACTGTATTAAGATTAGGTAATCATTCCCCAAGTGATGTGATGAGGAGCACATTCATTTCTATTTAATGATCAACTGGCCAACATAGCCATGAACAGTTTTTTTTGGAACAACGAGCCACCCCCAATTTGCAATCAAATGCCACATTAAAATATAACAAGATCAATATTTTTGTATGTATGCCTCACTATTACACAACATAGCGGCTTACAATCCTCCCTATTACATTGCCCACACAGTCTTTTGCACATTATATGTTGTGTTTAATGTTGTCTGACCCTGTTGACACCGAAAGGAAATTGACTTTATGCATACAAAGGGAATATTTTGTCAATGGAATGTACTTTGTGACCGTTACGATAAAACGTGAGTGTCTGTCAGCAAAAAAAAGATACAGCCAAAGCCAATATATCATATTCCATCACTGAACATTCAAAACGAAGCATATCTAGGCCGTGAGAAAAGAATAAAAAGTATAGAAGTCGTCACCATATCAGCATTTTCTTCAATTACTGTCTGTTGATGTGCTGATGTATAACTTTTAAAGTACTTGATAAGGATGATATGAAGCTGAATGCATCATATTACACTGATAACGTGTGATGTATGTGTCTCTCCACATGAGTCGTTTCTCCAGCCTGGCGTCAGCATTATCTGATATAACATTAAAATTGGTTATTAACTTTGAGTGATCAATAAAAATAATACATTTATTTCGGTGAATGCAACATGAGCTAGGTTTTCAAATAACTTGTGTGACCGTGTGAAAGAGACAAAGTTGCATAATTCAGTGGATGTCAAATTACAAAGTAACTCATAATGAGTCACTGTTTTCTATGGAAGAGCTTGAATTTTTCCGTATCGATATAATTTTGTACACCTGCTTACTGATGCTCTAATAATAGGTTTTGATTGGTTGACGTTTTAAGTAGTTGCAGTCCATCATTTTATTTTTACATTGATTTCCAATGTTTTTCATCAATAAAGTTTGGTACTCGTCCTTTGGTTTTGGCACCTAAATTTTTATGCAATGTTGATGATGACGTCAGTTCAAACTTTTTTTTCAATCTCATTGAAAAATCCTTCTACTCCTACGCACATGTCAATTAAATAAACAGTGTTTCCCAAACTGAGATTTATTCCCGCTCGATTTGGTTCCTCAAGCAAATGGTTTTACTCGCGAGTAATGCTTTTCACAATAACATTTACACGAACTGACAGATTAAAATATTGGAGGTAAAATATTGTCCTACATTTTTTGTTGTTGGTTTATCATCACATCATCATGTTCCAAATAGATGATGATTGGGTGGCCTTTCTCTGGATATTGGATTGCAGCACATCAGTTCTCACAAAAAAAACATAATGCTGTCATCGCGTCAAATTAGATTCTTCATTGGAAATGTTTTACTTGTTTTTCTTCTTATCACATTCAACATTGGACATCCACTGGCGCCTTCTACCGAAACAGAACACCTGCAAAAATTTTGTCCTTTAAGTTTGAGGATGTATTAATCATACTCATATTTCCAGATTTTTTTTAACAACGCGTTGAAAGCATATGACACAAGCAAAAGACAGAGAGATACATATGAAGCTACTGAAACCTCAGTTTCCAAGAAAGAAAAGAAAGGATGGGAAGAAGTAATCACATTATTTTGCGTCTTGGAAAAAGGCACACGCTTTGGTTTCTCCTTCGGTTTCATACCATATGTATTATAATGCTTGAGTGATTCCAGGTATAAATGCGTATGAAATTAGTGTCACATATACTAACTAGAGCGTCATCAATTCAATGAAAAATTCATAATTGAATCACAGAATCAAATTTGTTAACGTGATTAAAATTTCTGCTGTGAAATATATGATCGATTCTTTTCCAAACTTCACATTACTTTTAATTACTTCTGAAAACAGTTATCTCGTGTTTTTTGTACAGGTGTACAGTTATAAGTTGGTAGAATCTGTAAAAAAAAAAAAAAAATTTGCCAAAAAAAATTGGAAAAATACAGTTAGTATGTACGCTGGTTTAGTCATCATTATTTATTTTTTATTTGTATCAAGGACCTAATTATACTTGTACACAATATCAACATGTGTATAAAAACAATAGATATACTGATTGGGTATGCTTTGTTGATTCACAAATTTTTTTCCTTCATAAATCTTCATTTCCATTCCGGTTTTTCACAAATGAAACTTGATGAGGTCGTAAGATAGGTAATAAAGCTCATATCCTGGAAAGTATATTTCCAACGAATGGAGATCATCATAGCATCAGCTATCTAATGAGTTGTTATTTTTTTGTGGGAATGGTATTATTGCTCTTTTATTAGTTTCTAAGAAGTTACTAAAAGGTAGCTGTAGAATTTCATCTTGCCATACCATACCAGCACGACGAACGGATCACATCATCACAGTCACTCTGTTTCATACAACGCAGTAAGGTACCTACATGCCTAGGTTTACCTTGGGCTGGGTTGATATCCTCAAATTCTAGCGATTTTTTGTGTGTGGAAGCATAAAAATGAAAAACAATACAATGGAAATATTAGTTTAGGCTCAACTCAACGCTGCGCAATATTTTATTAGCGTTTACCGGTGGAATGAGCATTATTTTATGAGCTTTATTAAAGTGAGGCCTAAGTCGAGCTGGAAGCACAAAGTAAAAAAAATGAATTTCCAGGCATCCAACTAAACCGTTTTTTTGTGATATGAACAAAGTAAGAAGTATTCTTCGTAGAAAGAGAAACGGAGACGAATCCGTATTGCATCCGAATTGCGGGCTAAAGTGAGATAGGTCATTTCCAAATGGTTCGTTTACATGACATCTTCTTACTGCAAACAATCTAAATTTCATAGGAGCAACAACACATTCATACAACCTGAGAGTAGTTAAAAACAAGTTACGTTTTTATGGTTATAGCTCATATATTGCATCCACAAATTACATTTTTACCGCTTCTCTCATCCCCACTAGACTTCTTCATGCAAGGCCGAGTCCAAGGTATTTTCATACTGCGGCTATTATATTAAAGTATTCAAGTGATACAATAGGTACTATGCTTATTCTTTTTTTCAAAAACGAATATATGTTCGCTAAGCAAAGCATGATATAGCAAAACATGTACCATTGTATGAATGAAGCATAACGTTTTCAAGCGGTTAACTACAGTCTGCAATAACTTTTATCAGCTTTTTATATAGGTATACCATAAGTACATCCATATAGTCACTCAACAGCCACCATCATTCTCATGTAAATATTTACAATAGCATGAGAAGTGGAGAGACTTCATCCAGTAAGTACGTGGAAAATTCTGCAAAACCTTTTGCAAACCATTTCCATGAAGTCATGGCCATTGGATTGGGTATCAAACCGTTTGAACCTTGTGTGGATATGTCATGGGGCAATACTTTCAACAGCATCAGAGCCAACTCGTCGCATGTGTTTACTCAACTTTTTTAAATAAATTACATGGTGCGCTTTTCCAAGTATTTCAATTTAGCAATAATAATTTTGCAAACAAATTTTTTGCAGTTAATTTGCGGAATAGAATTAAAGAGACGCTTTCCAATCACGTACAATAAGTACTACACTGTAATAACAAAATACTAGCATTTCACACCCTTGCTTGAGCATCAATGTGCATGGTCATGGTGTGATTTATATGTATGTAGTTATGAGATGACCAGGCGTATTTATTGCTGCAACAAGTCTTTTTATGGAAACCATTTTTAGACATTCCATATTTGCCAACCAGGATTAATGCATTGGGATTTAAATACTAAATAGTGCGTTGCAACATTTAGGGCTTTATTGCTTTACGTACAAAGGTTATTTTTTAAAGAAAAAAAACACATGTTGTTTAAAATGTTGAAGGACTACATTAAAAGTGTATATACACGTTGCAATAATTTTTTAAAAAAAATTCTTAAAGGTGCACCAAATTTGGCAGGTGGAAAAGGAAAACTGTTATACTCCTCAACAGTACTACTACAATTTCAATACGCAAAACTTCATGAAACTCTTTTTTTAATTTCAAAGTATCTAACGCATGATTGCTGCTTACGCGGAAGCCCACTAGTAAATCTTCCAAATTGTGAAACTTCTTTTGATAAATTGGGAAGGACAAAATAAGAGAATTAATTGTCAAAATATATGCTAAAACTGATTGACAGGCTTAAAAAATTGGCGGAATGTGAACAAGCCAAAGAGCAATGCATATATACAATAGCTGAAAATTGAATAAAAATCAAGTGAAATGGCTATCAAATTACCATACAAAAAAATGCGCAACCGATATAATACCTCTTGATATTCTGCAGGAAAAGTACATTCACGTAGTTCTACATAAATACATTCAACTACCTAGTTAGCTCCTCGTCTGCAATATGCACATACCTACTTTGACTGCATTTCTTTTGATCATGATACAAACAAGGACACGCCGTAGAGATGGAATTTAGATCAAAGCAAGGTATCATTTGTTCTAATGTATGGATACATACATATGCAGACATTGCGGCAATCGAAATCTTAGAAATGCAGGATTACTTTGCGTTGGTTGTCCATAGCTCATAATAAAATAAGATTGAATTATATGTCTCAAACTACTGGTTTTATTAAGTTACGGGATATTGCAGAAAAAAATCTTATGATAAAAATGTGGAATGAAGTGGAACATAGTACTTAATTTTTTTCCCCAGCGAAACTGACTTTACTGAATACATTAGGTAGACTTTAGCTAGGAACACCAGACCATATCATTCCACTCTACTTTCATAAAAAAAAGGAATTTAATATAGATAAATATATAGCGGAAGTGCTTGGCTTGGAAATGCATTACTTATTTCCAAGTGGAGCTACGGTTTTTATATGTAGACGTCTTACACTCACCAAATTGTATTAGCGTATTCAATTTTATCTAAATCATGATTGATTTTTGATAGGGACAGCAAGATTGACATGGTGCTCTTGTTAAGTAGCACTCACTCAGGTTCTGGTACCATGCAATAAATTTTATTACGGAAGCGTCAGTTACGAAAATGTGTCTTTGAACGAATTCATTTGCTCACAGACAATTTTTGCAAGTCTTTGGTATGTTCTATTCTGAATGTATGAAGAAAAAAGGAGTGCAGTTTGTTAATCTTTGCGCAGCAAAAGCTCCTACTTTCTTCAATTCATTTGATGGCGTTCCTCTGATTTGTGCCTGCTATATTCGTAGGTACAGGTACTTGAGTGTGCAATGTTTACTCACTCACTCGTACGTATATACATTTAATATAGATTGTTTACATTTTCAATTTGATACTTTTCCTTGTTGCGAGAGGAGGTAAAGCATGAGCGTGACATACAATGATGTTGCAGTGTTTGTATGCCTGTCTGAGTAACCGTTAGTTTCTGTCTGGTCTTGTAGAAAAGTTTACACTCACAAGGCAGTTCTTACGCCTCAAGTTATTCACGGGAATTTCCATAAAGCTTAAGCTAAGCATTGTATACAAACGTGAGATGAGTGAGTGCATACTAGACTTTGGTATGAGCTGTAAGTAAGAAAGAATGAATGAATGGAGGAAATCTTATGGCTGTTTGCAATGTGTTTGTAAGAATGCGAATATGTATATATGTTTTCTTTCTGTTTTTTTCTTCTTCTTATTGTAGATGCTGTTTTATTCTAATCCTCTCATGCGTGATGCACCAGACAGATTTTTGTTGCACCAGCGTTTTTATTTTAGTCCTAAATGGGTTCTCAACTCATCTTTAAATGAATTACATCAATGAAGACAAATAATCATGCTTTTTACATTATTTTCTTTTCTTGTGAAGAAGAAGGAAGACTTGTTCAAATGGTTGGATAAATTTGAGGACAATATGAATATTAAACCCTTTCGGCGCACCGAAATCGCGCATTTTTTTTAGAACGTTTCAATCAATTTTAAACTACTTGCTGGTACATCCTACATATGTACATCAGGTTCACGTGAATTTTATGCGTGTTCCTCTATGTAAAAATATACACTTTTGAATGAACTCAATCCGATCCATTAACTTTATATCTAGCCTAAAAATGAGTCCAGTTGTCATTAGTGCCTTATCTTTACATGGAATCCTGCTTCAAAGAAAATTCATTTCCACTGCGTGCCCGTTCGTAGTAAACAATGGTCCTGTCCAACAACCTCGTAATTAGTTCTAATGAAATTTTGTTACCTGTCAGACTTCGCGTGAAAGATTGTCGCCTGTTTGGCGTTTTGCATGTGTTACATACTTTTACATTAGCATGTATTCACATTGGTTATCTCTTTAATGAAATGGTAGCTGCCACTTTGCCAAAAACACTTCGCAAGAAATTTAAGTTGTTGAGTTATTTAATCCAACGCAACTACACAAAGTTTACTGGCTCCAACATTCCAAGAAGTATTCAATGAGTAGGCAATGGTCAACAAGGAGATGAGTGTGGTCCGTAAAATTTCATGAATTGAAAAACCAGTACCGGTGCCCATACTTCTTTCTAATCTGGTGATGCAACCATGTCACTTACATGCAAGCTTCCAAGAAATGGTTTGGCTTGACTCGTAAGTTTTATTTCATTACAGAATAAGTAAATGTATATGCTTAACCGGTGGAACGGTACGAACCTGTCAAATCACTAGAAAGTAACCCAATTAAATTAAACTAACAACGTAGATAAGTGGCATGTATAGCACTTCCTTCCAAAAATTGAAAAAAAAACTGTTAGACAAGCTTAATAGAAAACATATATGAATATATCAAATAAAATAAAGATCAGAGTAAAAATGATACTTGTTAGATGCATGTCTGATTCAAGTATTCATAGGATTGTATGCAATGTATGTATGCAGCAACTCAATGATAATATAATTGGTATGCTAGACCATTTTTTGAGTAGAGCCGTTTTACTAGTCTGTTAGCTTTTCCTTTGTTTGCAAAGAAAACTACAGTTTGCTATGTGTGAAGTGGAAGGCGAAGAAGAAGCAAAAAAGCAAAGCGTAAAATATGTATCTGCAAAAAAAAAGATTTAGGGAATCTTTGCACAAGATTTGGTCTGTGTAAGTCTTCTTCTTCTCACTTACACACAAAAATGTTCACTCATTATTCTCTAGTTCCTTACCACAGGGAAACATGATCATCTGCATTGCGATTCATATTATGCTTCTTTTCTCAACCTCTATATTGCATGAATATACTTGCAAAGAAACATATATGCATACGTTCACTGGCTTGGTACGTACTGATTTGAGAAGTGAGGTCGATTCACAATACAATATACATTGTAATGGCAAAAAAAACCATGAATACGACAAAATGCATTAGCCATAGATGATTTCACTCTTAAAAGGTAGTAAAGAAGATACTCCCGTTGGAATTTTTTTCTGTCTAGACTTTTCCACTCTCCACATCATACATGTATACATTTTAGCAGTGGTGTTGTTGCATGCAGACACCCCCAAAAATATATATATGTATGCCCTATTCTTTACCTATCCTCTGTCTGCTGGTTTAGTTGCTTACTCATACTAAAAAATGTGCATCACAATCATCATCAGCAGCTCTGTAGTGTTACAGTAGTCTATTACATTTTACTCAAAATGTGTGTTGCTATCTGTATATATGGTATATATTTTTAAAAAGAGGGGTTTCAATGTTTATGTCAGTCTATTTAGAGAATCAGTGAGACAATAGGATGGCAATTTGCACAAAAATGATGATGCAGAAAAAGATGCGAATGCGCTCGACCACAGTTTCTCAAGCTCTCCTCTTTTTCCTTCCTTACAGTCAATGCCTCTTGTTATTAAAGTTTATTACTTAGTGAAGTAATTCGAATATAAGTAATCGTATTTTCTACAGTCTTACATGAAAAACTTTCTGAAACAGCACAAAATGCAGACACAATGAAGTCACTCAAGGGGAGAATAAGTCTTCGGCGAGGGTCTTTTTGGGATTTTCCATTGTGCATGCATGCGAACATAAATATATATATATATAAACGCTCCCTTTAAAAGAAGCCAAATGACAATTGACAAGAAGGAAATCATCACAAAAATTCATTTACAAAGAGGAGGTAATGACTCCCAATTAATTATTGCTTTGTGTACCAACAACTTGTCTTTACAACACCAAAATGCATGGTGGAGTTTGAAGACTGCCATTTAATGTTTATTGCTCAACTCTGACTTGACGTGATGGACCTAGGCTTATGATGTTTGACTTGTGCCCCAAGCTTAAACGAGCCAGATCAGAGTTGGGAAGTAAATGCGTATTATACACTTCATAAAAACGTACACTTACATGGAACGTCTAATTACACATTTATGGAAAACAATGCTGTTGACTTGTTGAGCTGTCAATGCTGCATGCAAGTGAGGATGTGATTCAATCACCCCGAGTCATTTTGTGTGTACACACTAACATGCAAATTTTTTAGAGTTTCTCTTTCTTTCCCTTTATTCTTCTATTTTTTTTGTTTCGACATTTTTCCGCTCTACATATTTTCAGTAGAATGCAGATGTCCTTTCGTTTTTATTCGATTGTGATGTGAAAATAATATGCATTCTTGTAGCTAAAAAGTATTGCACTAGGGTTATTATTGAATTAGCTTACAGAAGGTGACTCTTGTACTTAAAATTGCATTCGGATTACATGTCGGAATTATTCTGCATACAAGATCTCAGCAATGCCTGACAATTCACATTTGTGTACATCTTTTGTGAGACTTGCTTTTGGATTTAATTTACTAAGCCTTTGCATGGAATATTAGAGTATGAAATATCAGTCAATTGTATAAATACTTATCTACCTCTTTTCAGTTTCAATACAACACTGGTAAAACTGCTTTGCAATAAAATGCGCAGTACCAATTTCAAATAAAAAATGTATGTATTTGAAATGAGATGCATTACTAATCCTAGTAGAAATAATTCTGCAAATACTTGAACAATGCTAACCTTCCAGCTTTCTAAGAACAGATTCGCTTATTTACGTACAGGTATTATTCGTAATACGAAGAATGCAAAAAGAAACTTCTAAAAAAGCTACTCAAAAATGGGGCCTGACGATTTGACTGTCAAATTTAAGGTGAAATACGACACCGCAAGCTTGTAATGCATATCATCCTGTTTTTTCCTTATGAGCTGACAAGGTGGCCCGCCGGTCAGGATACAAGGAAAAATGCTGCTGCAGCTGCATGCTATGGATGATGGAAGAGCACAAGGTTACGACTGTTACGATACTCATTCTTTAATTCTATGCATACGTTTTCCTCATAAAAGTTGAAACTCTACTGAAATCCACTTGTGAATAAGGGCTATAGCATCAGGTAGAGAATAGATCGAATTATAGATTCTGCGAATTCAATAACTCATAGTAGCAGGATGATGTCATTAAATTCTGTTTGACTTTTATAGATATTCATATGGATGCTTGATGAACATTAACAAGTTCCTGCGAATTTCAAGAGGATAACAAGATATTTACGCAAACAATACAATGAAATTATGTGGTTGAGTGGCAAGCTTTCTTGTGAAACTCTTCTTGACAAGGGTTTGCCAGTCATTTCCTTTACTGAACAACGGTTTAGTGGAAAATCTAGTAACCAGTAACTAGACACTAATAGAAAATAATTGATTGAAAAGCATTTGTGATTCCTTCTGAGATCACGAATTTAATCAATGTTTGCTTTCTTTGTTATCTGTGTTATGCAATGTATTACTTTTTGTCATGATTTTTATTAAATTGCCCCCAAAATTTGGATTCTAAATAAAACATGCATCAAAAAACGGAATTTTGGCCTATTTAACGAGACTTTTGACATCAATCAAATTTACCACATGTTCAAAATAAGAAATACAGACAAGCAATAGTACCCTCACTTACATAATTCTAATAAACTAAAACAGTAATTTCTCGTGAAATTTCCGTGCTATTTTCTGTTTTCTCTAATTACTTTGGCATGGAAGTGGACAACCAACAACAACAGCATGGAAATTCCATTAAATAATATACATGGCGGTTTTCATGACAGTTTTACTACTTTACACGTGTATTTTAACCCACTAAATAATGTTTACAAAATGATAATTGTCCATCCAACCAAATTGGTTATATGTAACTAAAAAACTGTTCTTTCCTGGAACTAAACATTCTAGTCAAAGGGAAAATAGCAAGTTATATTTTCGCGATTACGTTGAATATTTCAACGAATGAAGAATCTCGTGCCCTGTTAGCGGTTAGTATGAGCCAAGCATCCTTATTTTGCAAAAACGAGTAATTAAAACCACACTGCGGCTGGTCTGGTTGTAGTATTGATATTATTAATTTTCTGCATTTTAATGCATTGAATAATAATTAAGCTGTATTTATTGGTGGTAGGCAGTGACAAGTTTCATTTCATTGACAGAAGATCCGGATCCTTGTGGTCAGAGAAACCTACTATTCATTCATTTACTCTCTTTACCACATTTCCAGTTCACATAATTTTATCATGAAAACATCCTGGAATTGATTGATACGCTGTGAGCCCGAACATGTGGTGAAAAACAAGTGAATATTATAGAATCCTTCCAGGTACTTGTCAATCAACTGCTGCATAAGTATAGCTATTATGTGTCAATTTGTGACATGTAACGTCCATGTCGCAGGTTTTCGCAATAACTTTTACAGCAAGGGCAAGCAAGACATGAAACAGTCAATGAAGTCTCAGCATTTTGTAGAGCATGTTAGCAGTTTCAAAGTCGTAAGTTAAATTTAATTAAGTGTTTGCTCTTACTTACAATTGATATGCATGACTGTAAAACATTGTAGGAGGCGTAGGCGTAACCCCACGGCTGCTATACACTTTGTTTCTCCAGGGTATTTATTTCATTAAGACGTAATATACTGCATACATGATTTTAGGTGAAAAGTTAAATAAAATAAATGAAATGACGAGATAAAATTGAAGGAAAGTGCCCTTTTCAAAAGTACCCAACCTGGGAAAGGATAAGGATCGCCATCCCAAAGGATGCAATATGTAATTAATTAGCAACTAAAAAACTTTTCCAGGGCCTGCTGCCGAAAGTTTTGCTTCATGATATGCAAACATTGTGGATGGACTGTGTGTGCATTTCTCCTCAACAAACTGCTCAGCACAACATCTATCAAATATTCATCTATTTGTCAATTTTTACAAGTGTCTAATGGATCCTCGAGCGAATTTTTTTTTATTGCAAAAGCTTGAATAAGCTATAAATACACCTCGACCTTGCAACATTAAAAAATGTAGTTCCATCGGTGGCACCTCCTTAAAGCCATTCGTGGCAGTCAATCATAGGTATAAGCTTTTAATTGGTAAGGTTTTACAGTTCCACTTTTGCATCCGGGAAAACCATTAGCTACACGAGTTCGTCATTTCATTTCTAACGAAATGTAAATTTTTGGGGTATGGATTCTGTTTGTGTACACAGCTGTACCCGTGTACTATTAAGTATATACATGCTTGAAGCTCTACGTCCATCCTGCACGTTTCTGCATAATTTATTATCAAGATATATTGAATACAGCCAGAGTTTTCTCGGTAATCAGGATTTTACGGTATACCACAAATAATACTACTTGCCGTTTCCTTCCAAGTGTGACGTGAAACGAATATATTTAAGACAGCATTTAGCACACGTTGGTTCATTTCATTATCACAAGAATTTCCCATGGTCAACCCTCAATACATTATCTTCCTTCAATTAAACAGTCCAAATGCAAGTTGTCATGAATCCTAAATTAAATAGTAAACAATGACGTAATCTATAAGCAGCTATCACCTTCCGTCTACTGTCATTCGCGGGTTATACCTGTTTGCAAATTAATTACTTTCCGGTTTTCCAAGTATTTAAAATATTTGTTTCTGTGGTTTTCCTGATTGCATCATAGACACTACTGACGTAGTTATTTACATAAATCATATATATTGCAAATATTCTGTTTAAACAGTTTATGTGCTTGTGCGAATGTGTGTACATTCAGCAAACTTTATAGGTTTCATGGAATTGAACTATTTTTTTATTTGTATTTACCACAAGGAAAGGCTTTTTAGTAGAATTCTTCTACCGGAGAGCACAGCGTGCCATTATGATAAATATGCACTGGACTGTCAAGTTTCCCAATCCTTTGGTTGGGTGCGTAAGTTCATGGTACAAAGTTCAGGAGAGGCAGTAATCTCTATTTCCCGTATTATGAAATCGACTAGCCGAGGAAATTTCATGTTATGACAATGACAAGTGATATAGATTACGGGAATGGAGAAGCGTTGAAGGAAATCACATTTAGACTTGTCCCTTCAAAACCATTTGATATATATTTTGAGCATGATATAGCAATGACTCATGTCAGCGTCTCTTTGCGTATGGGAAAATTGTAGCTGGGGCTTATAAACATATTATGCATACGTCATTATTTGCCTTGCCACCCAGACATGCCACGCCGTCAACGAAGTTTCTTTCCTCCTCAGTGTACTACTGACAAGGTTCATGGGCAAATTATTCAGGCAATCGGTTTATCTGTGGCTCACCGGAAACACTTACTTACATAAGTACAAAGTAGTATTGTTGGGAGTGAGTAGAAGTGGTTGGTTTGGATTGGATTGGTGTGATGCAAGGCAAGTGTAGCATAGGACAAGTGAGAAAAGATGGACTGATTTGAGCATATGATGTTACTGGTAACCGTCCATCCTTTTCCTTACTTTCATGTTCCTTTTTTATGGTAGTTACAAGCTGTTATGTTCCTTTTTTAAGTTGCAGGATAAAAGTAAATTGGGATCTCATCATGTTTTTGTGCAAAGAACTGAAAATCCAGTTTAAAAAATGAATATGTATGTATATATACATGTAGTTTGATGATGATCGCATCACCAACCGCTGGAGTATACTGATAAGAAGATCACCATATCTGAACAAGTGTACCCCTTTTTTATTTCTTTTCCTTGGCCATCATATTCATTTCATCTCGCAGTGCATCTGGGAAGGATAGAGGTGGAACAAAGATTGGTTATCAAGTGTAACATTAGGCTTCATCACTAGGTTCATCATGCATCAGGTGCATCCTACATAAAAATATAACATTTTGCTTGTGGTTGTATGAATTGTGTAGATGTAGTTAATATGCGAAGAAAGAGATCAGAATGAGGAGATATAATAAATTCTCAGGAATGACTTTTTATGTAATGTATATTAAAAGATAAGATTTGAGACCCTGATGTGATGTGAGATGCTCCTTCCTTTTCCTCTCGGAGTAGAAGGGGCTTAGTGATTAAGATGTCCTGGTTTTTGTTGCTTACTTACATACTTAATTTGGAACCATTAACCATGGTGAAAAAGACTCAAACTAAATTTAAACAAGGAGTACAAGACGGATTTGCAAAAGAGACTTTACGACCCATGTAAAAATTGGATCGTGGCATGGAATTTTCTTCAAAATTTATATCAAATTTGAAAATCGCTAGAAAAGTTATTAAGTAATTAAATTAACTTCTTAATGGGAAACGAAGTTATTGTTTCCAATAGGGAATATGGTGATATTATACAGAAGTACAGGATATCCAGATATTAAAACTGGGTTTGAGGGCATACTAAATAGAAATATGTTGGGACTAGCACAAAAATGTAAAGTTTTAACATCGTGAATCTACCCCAAATGAACCCAATATATTTTTTAACGAAAGCTAACAGGTTGAGTATGAAAGATTTATTGCTTCTCTTCATTCATCTAATCTATGAAACCCAACTCGTTTGTTTTTATAGAGAGTGTTCATCATCAGAGCTTCGTTATTAGTTGAAATCTTATCGGTACATCTTTCATCATTTTCTGTAAAAAGCAAAAATACTTAAAACTGATAAGCATTTGCTCACTCTGCATCCCGTCAGCCCCCTTCACAACAGACACTGACCATGTTCACAAGTTGAACACTCTCATTCGACAACTCATTATGTCTGGATCAGATGGCTGGATACAGAGTGAGTGGTACTATAATAAAGTCATGGAACGATTTCCTTCCTCATCAAAACCATCTAACTTTATTTTAGAAAGAGGATTGATGCAACGTGCAAAATTATTCAACATGGATTTCATCTCTGGCGATAGCTTGTAGATGGTCTTGATAAGAACATCTCTTACATTTCTTTATCTTTTCTTCAAAACTTTCAAGATGTTCTTGTTACCGACATCCGCGAATCGTTTCATTTTGATGAGTTCTCATTCATTCATTTTATACCCCCTTTTGTGCATCTCTTTCTTAACCCTTTTTTTATTACTTCATTCATGAACTAAAACTCAAAAAAGTGGATTCTTTACAGTCAATAGGTTTGAACTCAAGGCGAACATGTGCTTCCGGCCGAACATGATATGCAGACGTGGCATATAATAGACGAGGCGTATTAAAAATAAGTCATAATACAATTTCTATTGTTCCCACGAAGAAACTTTTCAATCTGGTTGTGCAATAAACTTTACATATGAATGAGTGATGAGGATATTAAGAAGTTATCAAATCTTCTTTTGTCCTATTTCCGCTAGTGATACATGTTAAACCACACGTCAGCAGCCTCAAATGAGTCCATTCCATGATTTTTTAGTTCATATTTTTTTTCTATTCATCCAAGCTTTGGGACGCCAATCACATACCCTCATTTTTCCTCAATATATGTATTTAGCAACCATTCAAGTAAAAAACCACACATTTAATGCATAATATGCGTATAAATGAATGATGATGACAACGATGCGATGCAAGAACTGCATACGTATGTGAGAAGAATGCATGGAATGTCAAAAGGTCGATGTACCTGAACCAAGATGGAATGAACCACCTAAATACAAAAATATTTTAACGTTTGTATATCAGAGATTACTCTGATGAAGATTTTTTGGACCGGTTACGGTAGCTTGAAAGGGATTTTAAGGTAGGAAGCAGTGTTGAAGACAGATCTTATGTTGTAGTGTAGTACATGCATTCTTCCTATATGTATATGTACTTTATAATATAATCAACATGAAGAGATGGCCTAATGTCGACCAGTGTTGTAAACTATAGCTATATGTATTACATAGCCAATATTCGTTCACCTTTTGGATGGACGATTCCCAATTCATTATTTCTTAGAAAGCATAAACCTTTTTGGAAAGAAAGATTATACCTACATATTTCTAATTTATTGTGCTCTTTCGTATTACAAAGAAAAATTTGGATCTGCCTTCCAATTTATATGTTCACCGTATATAATGCATGTCGTACTTAGTAGGTTTCAATGCTCCAAAATTAATTCCGGCTAATCAGAATTGTATAAGCATGCGGCGTCCACATGACGTGATAAGTTATTTTCTGCTGTTTGACAAACAACATTTATTTTTTTGTGGTGAACACTCCGGTTCTTGAACGATGTCTGAGTTGGTTTATTTCTGATGAATTCCTTGATGTTTTTTAGTTGATGTTTTTGGCTTTCTCTATTCCAAAGTAAGCTAAGAGATCTAACAATGATCAAGAGGCAAGCGTTCACCGATCCTTGGAAGTTGAATAACACTTTTTTCTTCGAATGTGTCAGTGATGTGGGATTATATGTAAGTATGTTGGGAGTATCCACAAATGGGGAAAAAGTAGTACCTGATTTATGTTTTGATGTTTGTGTCTAATATGCATCTCTAAATCCACACAATATTTGCGTGATTTCATACTCACACACACCATGTTTGAAAAATGCTATACGCGTTTGTATCCCAACAGTGCTTCACATTTTTTTGAAATCCCTGTGTGACTCTGTGTGTTGCTTGGTTTTCTATCGGTAGTGGCGAGTAAAGAGTGCCATGACCTCAACCTTGAAAGCATATTCCTCATCCTCCTGCTCATCTACATGTTGATCAGAATTTGGTTGAGTATATATATATATGCATGCACTTACACACAAACACATTGTTCATAATCCGTGGAGTTCGGATGTCCATGCTGAGAAAAGGGGGCATACTTATTGGATTAAGATTCAGACATGAACCCTATCAAAAGATATAAAATATTCAAGCAACTTGGAATAAAAAGCAAATGCATACTTAATAGTAGTATTTCTCAGTAATTACTGGTTATTTTGATGAATAAGCCGTAAGTTCGGAGCACGTAAGCGTAAAAAATGTTGATAAAAAATCGTTGCTCTGCACCCCACATGCATGTTAATATGATGGGATGCTCAAGCTCAAGACATTGAAGACTATAAGCAGGTTGGTTTTGAGACCAGCAAAATATTTCATCATCATCTCATGACTATTTCGAAACCGTATTGTATTGCATTGTAGATTGTAGTTGAAGTAGGATGGGAACATACTTGAGATAGAGACAGTATGATGAGATGATCCTATATAAAACCACACAACACATATCTACAACTGCATACCAAACCTCTGTTGACTGTGTGTCAGCGTATCTTTACATTACTTTTAGTTGGAAAGTAGTAACCGCATGCTACCCCTAAAAACATCCATGTAGGGAACTTATCCATGGTTGAATGATGTCTTGTAGCCTCTCTGCTCCTGCTTGGTGTTGGTATACACAAAAACAACTTGTACTCTCTGCAACTGCAACACTACTACCAAGCGTCCTGTATGTACGTGTATAACTTTGCTAACCAACATTCCCATTATTACCACACTTCATTGTTACCTGAAATCCTGGTGGTTTTCAACTGATTTCAAATTTGACATCTGAACAAGAAAAAAAACCTTTTCGTACGTGAAAACAGCGCAGCACTTGCATCTGCTGTGGTATGCTATAAAGGGTATAACAACGCTGCTCACTTACCTTACTGTTTGTTGATATGTTACAGGTAAGAACGACTCTCGTTCCATTCTTCTGTTCAAGACGTTCGTGTAAAAAATGTACGTAAGTATTATGCATGTATGTGATATTAAGGGAAGAAGAAGGTTCATTGTTCAAGCAACATCGCATCGCTGCTTCTCCTATGTTGTGATTGTTTGGAATTTCCTTAAAAGTAGTCTGCGCTTACTCACATTATTCCGACGTGGCGTTCACATGCAAAGCTTACTGTACTACTCTAGAAGAGTTGAGATGAGTCAGTGTTTCTTTTTATTTGATGGCGAGGGATGGTTCTTAAGTGTATGATTTCAAATGCAAAAATGCATCATTGAAAAAGGATCATGACTCTTCACGTCACCGTCCCATACAGCAAAAGATGGTGCATTGTTGTAGGTAATTTTGTGACCTGATTCCTTACGTCTTATGTAATACACTTATTATAGAGACTAAAAACTTTTTTTTGATGAAGAGAATAAGAAAGTCAGTTTTTGTACCTGACTAAGGAGGATTAAACACAGGAGGTTTTAAGGATGCATTTACGTAATCTTCAATAACTCTCAGCATTCGATTTCAACATAACGCTAGGTGCATCTCCATTCTCTGTGTTTTGGTCTGATTAGTACGTAATTTGAAACGTGTAACAACAACAACAACATACATAACAGTAGCTATTGTTAGATTATATGCATATTTCTTTGTCAGGCAGAATTGTATCACTAATTGGAATGCTAAAAATAGATCAATGCATAGAAGCTTTTTGTTGACTTAACGTGAAAGTTAGCTCAACATAAGCTACCTGAGCCTTTCTTGTGTAACGGATTTGAGGTTATAACAAAATGTTGCTAAATTCAGAAATTCATAATCCGGTAGAATATCTTCATGTTTTCGTTATGTTATGATTTGCTGTTTTCAAAATAATGTAAGACAATACATATATTTATAGACCAGCAAGAGAAGATTGAAGTAAATAATTTTGTCAGGATTGTCAGTACGGCTTCTTGGAAGATTGAGGAAAAAACAGTGACTTTTTGCATAATATATCAACCAGCGGTAAAAGTGTAACAGCTTGGCATATTGTTTTGATTTTCCTATTACACCATTCATATATCATTTCGTCAACGAGATAGGTGTCATCCATGTGGACCTAAATTTATGCGACAGAACATACATCAACCTCGGCAACTGTTTTGATACAAAAATTTACGTTAAAAACAAAAGCCATACAAGATGTCAACGTCACGATGGGCAAAACAATAACAACGACGGATCACAAGGTGATATATTGGTGTAAAAGGGTTTAATTATAATGCAGGATTCGCAGATTTTTTTTGGTGTTCGCCCGTCTTAGATATTGCGTGTGTTGGAGAGCATCAGTACGCAAACTAGTCTGGGGGTATTTTGACTAAAGGTTTAGCCATAGCTCACTTAATATCTTGGGGTATGATTAGACGTACATTAAGAGTGGACGTCAATCCTATGAATTATTCGTACTCGTCTGAAATATATTGCTATGGAATACAATTTGTTACTTTCGCTGTAATAATGGATGAATGTTATTGCATTGAATATTTTAGCCGTCTTTTTACAACTACGTGCGTCAACTGAAACCTTTTCTTTTTTCAACCTTGATATGATTTTGTTTCATTTTGTCTTTTCATCAGGTACCCTATTCCAACCGTTTATGCACACCGAGTTGAAAAACGATGTCCTTTATTGTCCTGCTTGTGGAAAACACAGAATTGCTTTTGTTCTGCTTTCTCTTCTGAGGTAAACTAATTGACGGAATGACGTTATTGCTGACGTTGCTTTAACGTTATGTTCTACCAAATACGTGCTCCTGTCGTATTCTTTAATACTTACAACAGTTTGAATAAACAAACTACCTATTTGTTTACGTACGTGTGGTAACAAGAGTTAGAAAAATAGATAATAATTGTTCTCTCGTGTACACGTTTTGCTAAACACATGTTGACAATAGGTGGATTTTCGAAGCAAGTGAAATCGGATGCGATGCAAATAGTAGAACATAACTTTGATAGACCATCATTCATTTAATGTTTTTTAGTATTACATATAATCAAAATACGTCTATAAATTTGAGTTATACTTTCAACCATTCTCTCCCAGCATTTGCAAACAAGCCACAACTCCATACCATTCAAAAACAAGATCATATAACATCATTCTGGAAAGATCTGGGTGAGTCTAGGAGCAGATTGATTTCTGAAATATCCAACTCCAACGTCATTCCCTTTACTAATTGCCCTTTCTTCATTCGTGTATAATATCATATTATTTTGAATCTTATACAATAAAATCACGTGTTCCCTACCGTTACAAAATGTGAAAATACAATCAAGCTTATGATCTTCTGCGTATGCTGAATGAGAAATTTTGCTTGATGCAGTTTCTGTCAACTAACGTTCTGTACAAACAAAGGTTCCGCTTTCATGTCACATGTTCAAGCTACTGATGCATAAAGCATATTTAACAAAACATTTAAGAAGAAAAGGAAACAATAAGAAAGTATCTTTTCTCCTAGTGAATTTTTACATAGATCTTAACAAATACTGTCACTTTTTGGTTACATCTAAATGCCATTGCTATATGAAAAAATGGGCCGTTTTTTTGGTAAACAAAGAAAATGTATGGATTTTCTTAAACACACTTCAGATGTAAGTACATACGAATTTATTTGCGCAGATAGATATTTTTCCTTGGAATATTAAATGAGATTCGGAACCACCTACTTCATCTAAACTATTAAAGCCATATGTGATGTAATTCCAGCTAAAGAATATATGTTTTTACAGAAGAGTACATTAAATATTTCTTAAGAACTTTTTGAAAGAGGCCGACGACAATTTTTGTATATATTTATCGAATCCAAAAAAGTATTGAAGTCTTAAGAATTATCTCGATTTTGGGTTTAACACACGTATGTGAAAAATATGAAATGAAATATTTAATAAATGCAGGAAATTGGAGGCTTAATCGGTTTTACTTTAAATCATATATAAAAAGTGGAGGAATACATAGAACTGTTATTGCGTCTTTGTGAATTTGCATGCTCTCTGTATTTTCCGTTTTAGTACGTGTTTGGATTGAATAAAGTAAGCTTGTGAAATAATGAGATTATTAGGAAATAGAATTTTGATCTTCACATATTATTACAAATGGAATAACAAGCAACTAGGCATTTTCTTGAGGCAATTATTTATACGTTTTGTAGGTTTTTCCCTTCAGGTGGTATTAAATCTGAAGTAAATCAAAAGCATGATGGACGACAACAAACACATAATATATGAAATCTTGTTATTATTGCTTCTTCTCCACAATTCCCATCATTAAAACACAAAATATTGAGTTGAGTGGGTGCAATGCGCAGTAGAATTGAACAAAGAGCAATGCAGTTAGTATTGGTTTGGTACTAGTCCATGAACTGCCAAACATTGCGATTACCCGTTAAAGTTGCGGTCATACATATATTGTTATGGTTATATTGTGTATAAATAGTTAGCCAAAAAAATCAGTCGTTGTCATGCCGTATTTTGCTGTTGATGAACCTATGAAGTCCATTCACATTATCACTTTCATCATTTCATCCACGCATTCGATCATGTTTTGATTGGGAAAAACACAAATGGGAGCAGCGTCAGCATCCAAGTGCAAGGTGGTTATTGCAAGCTTGAGATTCCAAAGTCAACGTGGCTTCTTTACTCAATCTTCAAATAAACGATATTTTTGGGAGGTTAGTCTACTCAAAGCGTTTACCTGTGATAGGAAAAGGGATTTTTACCCTCGTACATATATAAACAAGTAGTATTCCACTTACCCCACAGCGTTTTTGCATACTTCTCTTGCAGTACAACACCTCTGTGTATACTTCCTATCATTCAGTTACCTCTCTCACGCAGAAGTAATATGCTTATGTGTGTGTTTACTATACCTACCTACCTGTCATATGTATAGTATCCAACAGAGTAATCATTTCAAAGAGCTCTCGCAAAAATCTCCTTCTTTATTTCAACAGCGGCATACTCCGCTGACTCACGGATTCCTGTCACTCACTCTTCACTTCTCTCCCCTTTGCTAAAAATTCATGCAGGTCTCCTTAACTGAAAACTGCGTGACTACTGGTGCATATTAATTCAGTCAGTTATTACTATGGTATGCCAAAACAATTCAACTTCAAAAACCAAAGGGGTAGGTATACATATGTGAAGATTTTTGGGGGTAGTAGTAGGTGGTGGTATGCAATTACCAAAAGACCATCCACCACCACTACTACTACTAATACTACAACTACAAGTTTTTTTAGTCACAAAGCAGAAAAAAAGTATTAACTTTATCCATTGAAAGAATGATACATTAGTTGTCTGATAAATTGGATAGGTTCATACATACCTACATAATATCTACCTTATACACTACTGCTTTCGAAGGATGGCTGAGAATGAAAAGAAATTCTTTTGGGATTTGTGCAGTTTTGTATCAAACCATTACCGAGGGTATCCTTATCCACATACAGAAATCACATCTCTGTAGAAATATACAGGAGACTATAAGAAAAAGCAATGCAATGCAATACAATAACAAATATGTATGAATGTACTTTACTAGCAGCATGTTTTTCCACCTTCTCATCCAATTCACCATACAGTTATCAACATAATTTTGTTGATCTACACGTCTCTCTCGTTCTCTATATATCCATTACATTACAAGCAAACCACAGTTGTATAGTGGAGAGAGAGAGAAAAAACCTCCCTCGCTAAAGACTATCACAACAAGCAGCCACCACACTGCCACCACCATCACCGTGAAAGAAAAGGTGCAACGAACTCTTTCTTCCTCCCTCGCATCATGAGCATGTTTTTACCATCCAATATGAGATTTGTACACATAATAATAATATGTATGTGCAAATGGAAGCACGTTGGAAGAATACGATTTTTACTACGCATTTTCGTCTATGACAAAGTCACTTGGTATTTTTATGCTCTTCTGTGTGTGAGAAAGTTACTACTATAACCAAGCACCATACCATCGTTAAAATCTACAAATTATGCATCCGTTCCTTTCATCACGTATAACAGGAACTGTTACGAGACATCGTCATCAGGGCACAAAAAAATGATTCCTTTTAGACCGTGTGTAACGAAAGTGATTGCTTTCTAAAGAGAAAAATGCGTTTTATATGTTAAAGTAAATTTTACAGCTTTTTAAATCAGCCATCGTAAATTTTTCGCATATAATCGGATTGTGCTTTTAAGCCTAGCTCTCAAACTTATATTTTGAGTACTCCTATTCCCTTTTATTTTTTTGATGGATCGTAAGCATGTAAATATATTTAATTTGTTGAGTTTGCACTGTTTTTCTGTGGCAGGTGTGGGAAGTCAACGTTCTCTGCCTAGGGTCTATAAATTAATAAACTAATTGCCTTTCAGCTGGGTCAACTAATTTTGATGTTGGTAGCGGTAGTGGTAATGTTGCGTGCTCATTTCACTTGTTCTTGTTCATGTAACCATTTATTCTTGAAAATAAAGGAAAATTTAAGTAAGTGATGACCTTGTTGACAACATCATGTAAATACATATACATTATGAGCCCATAAGGTATTCAGTGAGGCAATTAGGCTAATTTACAGGTTCTATATTTAAACCCTAGATGATCACATTGAATTGGTTTAATTGTGTGACAACTAATGATCTAAAAGTCACTTTGAAGTAGTGAAAAGATCAAAAGCAAGAAATTAATTTACCATTGCCTTAGTTTCATCAACGCTTCAAGCCTTTATTGCGCAGTAATTTTCCGTTTAGTATTCCAGTAAGTTCACTTTCAAATAAAATCCTATTACAATACCAAAATCATATTAAGTGTGTATTCAACTATTAATCCCGAATGAAGGCCGTTTCAAAAGTTTTCCGCCCGTAACTATTTTGAGTATAAATGATGAGAGACATTTGCTATGTATCTTGTTTTTAATTTTCTTCGTGAAATAGCACCAGAAATATATTATTATGTATAAACCACTTTTGATTGCCATTACAATACTCAATAACGGCAATAAAATGTGTTTTAAATGCATACTAACTACGTGGCACTGCTCCTAAAAATGAACAAAGCATTGAAGCTTTTAAAACGAAATAAATTACTTCAAAACTTTATCTTCGTACAGATTTTATTCTAGTGTTGTGATGCTCCTTCACCCAAACAGTAAATGTGGATATATATATAATAACGTGAAGTGAAGTAGCATGTAAACATAAAATGTTTTGACAGATGCTGATGCACTAAAAATAAGGATAATTATTTAAATAATTTGCATTTACTGTCCTCTATACCTTTACTTGATTCTTGTTAAAACAAAAATTTTATTGTCGTTGCTGACTGTGCACCCTACCATAAAATTAGTAGTGTACACGTGTAAGTGTGCAAAACGTATATAATATGTACCTTAACAATTTCAAGTCCTTCCTTGTTTCTCTTGCTTAAAAGTGATGTTGGATTTTTTTGCAAAGAAAGATCCTTTCACCGATTGCTTTTATGTTGGAAAATAATTTAATTACTTACAATGTTACAATCTAAAAATAGAGCATAAAAACGATGGGTGCTGTAAATGTATCTATGCCTACATGCAAATACATTGTGAAAAAATGGTACCAACAGGTGCCCACTTTTACCTTTTTCTACGCCTACAAAAAACATCCAAAAAGGACAAATTTTTGATGAAGTGTGACAGTGAGCAGTAGCTTAAAATGTGTTTCATTGCTTTTTGCATCCCAGTCAGTAAGCGATATTGTAGCGGTGTCTCGACAACATCATTGGTGATTTGAAAATTAGCTTAACTTACAAGTGAGCGTGTGAGGAGGACGCGGTGCATTTGATTTTTAATTAACGAGGACGAACGGTGACAAATCGTAGGTAATTGCAAAGGAAAAAATAAAAGGGAAGAGAAATTCTCACTCCTTTTTCTCTTCTCTACTTTTATTGCAAATGACATGTGTAAACACACTTGTTCAATGTGTACAAAGAACATTCAAACTGAATGCGATCGTGGTCTCAGAATACGGTGGTGGTAGTAGTGGTGGAATACTCCGTCGTTTTATGATGAAACATAAGGTTTGGCAAGCGGAATTAGTGTTTTATGTTTTATTTGTATGGTCGATGCCAACAGCCTTCCATTTTATATGTGCACTTACTTTACAGTACTTTTTCTATTCCTTTTCATTATATAGAGATTATATGGATTTTTGGCAAATTATAATAGTATTTTGTGCAAGATGGATATATTAGTTATAATGGTTAAGTATGCAGAAAGTTGTAAAATGGAACAATTTCAGTTTGGGGGATAAGGGTTCAAATTTGCAATGCCATACAGTATTATGAACCGTTAGTGATTCAACTATGTATCAATATATACGTCTATATAGAATGTTGTCGTAGTCATTAAAAAGGTTTAGTGTTATCCTCTTTGTAATAAAATGAATAGGAGTTAATCATTTTTTCCTTGTCTCATTTTCTGTCCTTTGTACAAACCAAAGCTTACTCTCTCTCTCTCCCAGCTCCGGTATAGAACCTTCACAATACTATTTGTACGTGGGTACAGGGAAGTGATGAAGTTGCGGGAGAAAAGAGCAGTTGGATTCAAATCTGCGTTTATTTTGGCGTGACAGGTCATTCAACAGTGGGAGGTCTCTGGATCTCTCCATTTCCAGTTGCGACAGTAGGACCATTCCTCTCTGTGCTGATGGCGCTTGCCATTTTCAAAGAACTCGTTATGCTTTACTTTGTCAATTGCAGCACACTTAGCATGCTGTTAAATCCACCTACTTCACTTGTATGCAAAAGTGTTCTCGGTTTGAAGTATGATGAATTGAGGTTCATATATACATAATATGATTCAAGGAACTGCCTTCACTTTCAACTTTACGCCAACATTAATTTTTATTGCTTTGGAGCATAAAAAATTGCCTTGTGAAAGATCTTTGAGTCGATTGTAAAACTTTGTACAAATTTAATTGCTTCACATCATTTTTTTCTTCTTATTGACCCCGCATTTTGAGAGTTTTCCTGAATCTTATTTTGGGTTCATTTGGCCTAACTGATGAATGAGACGGCTCGTTGACATTAGATACATTGTATTTCTACTTCCTAAAATGGCCATGAATTCAGAGAAGGCAGCTGCTGTTGTGGGGGAAGTGTTTACTGCTGCATGGATGTTATATTAAATGGGATTTGGTGCGGCGTAAGTACATACCTTTCCAAAGTTTCATCATCAGCTATGTGATGGCTGTTCATTGCCAATGTGATGTGATATTTTAAAGGAGGGTTAACCTTGGAGTATTCACTTTTGCTAGAAATTTGTAATTATATTACTTCAAATTGAGGGATGATGCACACAACCTTGGTTGTTTTGGTATTGGAACAGGAAAGATAAATATCATATGCACTTTCATTCATTTAACTGTCAAACATCTAGCATTAGTTTCATTACATTGCATTCAAACTACGTTGCGATAGCAAGCGAGCAAGGGATGTATATCTCTATGTAGCGTAAGTAATAATGACCAAAGCTCTACTAACGCCACCGTCCGCTGCTAATACAGACATAAATTGGAGTCCAAATTGCAAGGGGCATCTAATTGATATTTGTTTGAGGGCTAATCCAATGGCTGTGAGTACGAGTAGATTCATTTATTGGATTGATGGTGATATCACTAGCGTCCGTCTTTCCTCATTCATACAGGAAAGATATGGATAGAGGGTAAAAACCAAAGCGAGCCCAGTCACTGGATTGTGAATTAGTGGAAGATGTGCCAAGCAGATGAAGAGGCGACTGAACTTGGAGCGCTGTTACACTTACTCATATCCAGCGAGCCAAGTTAGTCATTTTTGTTCCCATCCTGTTCTCCTACATGAAAAAGTCTCATGCTTCTGTAGCTCCTTCTGTGGCTTTTGTAGAGAGAGAGAGGAGAGAGAACCAACCCTTCAAACATCTGCTAATATATGGAGGACAGCAACCAGTAATTTTCTGTGATGATGTTGGGAATGAGTTGACAAGATACACAAGCGTATGAGTCATAATGATAGCTTTAGATGGAGATGAGTAAATGACAGACGAGTGTGTGTATCAATTGGCATGCATCTTTTCTACTTATACGCCCCCACAATGAAAGTGATTATTGGGGGAAAAGTGCTGCCTGACAATAATGAATTTCTTAATATTGAACGAGCCTACAAGAAAGTATGGCAGCAAAATGCGTGCCGCACCAATTTATAGTTTCTAAAATAGTTATTTACAAAAGGTCTGGTTTTTGTTGTCGGTCAAGAGAACGAATTTGGGTGGATGTCAAACATGATGATGAAGCGATGATAATTGTTGGAAATAAAGTATGAGATTATTACGGGGCGAAAGTATAGTTGAAATGGGTTTGTTTTGTGGTTGAAGTTGAGTTATGAGATTTCACAAAAGTGACATCATACACTCAATACAATAATAATAACTTAATCAAACTCATTTCTACGTAGAACACAGACAACACATGCAAGCGATTAAAATCTATTCAAAAAATTAATACAGAAGTTATATTTTAAGTCCGGAGATATTTCTATAATGACTTGAACAATCTCATTATCAAGCTTTGAACGCTGCCATTCGTTAGTGTGATTATTTCGATCCGATTATTTGATTGACTATTTCTTGAGTCAATATCATAAAATTTGTAAGTCTACAAAAAAACTCCTTAATTGTTATTTGGGGCGCCTCAGTAATGCCGTCTCTTCCGAGCCTTTAAACTGCTATTAAATGGAATTGAGATATTACACAATGTTTATATACATACATATGTGTGTGACATCAGTCGACTCACCGTTTACATGAAGACATCATAAGTACGATTAGTCTAAGCTGAGATTGTTATGCGTGTTTTTAAGATGACGCTATTTTGTGTCTTTATTAGGAGATTAGAACGCATTATGAGCTAAGCAATGAGTACCGAGTCGGCAACAAATACTTTGAAAGAAAAGCAAGTCTTGCACAATGCGAAATGTGATGACGAGCATATCATGGAAAATGCCGATATTGCACACTAGTATATGACTGGGGCAACGAGAACAGGAACCATGTTGAGTATGTCATGATCATGATTCATGAACCAGCTACAACTTTTACTCACTAAGCTCACGTGCTTAATTGCGTGGTATGGCTAATATAATAGTATCTCAAATAACATGCATAGCTTAGATACTTACGTAATGTTTATTTTGTTTCTCATCTCAATTAGTTCAAGACCAGCTGCCTGTAAATATGATAGCTCAGAAGAATTATAAATTGGAGGCGTAGTTAGTGATAATATAAGAATGTTGGAATGATTAGCGTGCTAAGAAAAACAATATTTATAATCCGGATGCGCTTAAATATTTATTTAATGAATGTTTATACATAGTCACAAAAAACTCCTTCCTATTTGTATTAAAAACTAAAATAAGTTTACTGCTACGACATCTACTGCGAAGTATTCTCTAGTAAAGCATTTCTTTTGGTTTCATATCGATACCTTGGCATTAAATCATGTCCCAATAAATGAGCTGAAGTTAATACAATAAATTGAGTTGAAGGGATTTACAATTCTTCCCAACCAGGAAGAAATTCATTCAAATCCGTGTTGTAGAGGATGCAGCTCCCATCCCAACTCCAGATTTGGGCAGATATTTTCCGTTGTTAATGTAACAACTCTGAAACCGAAGCCAATGAGCCATGTCCGGACTCTGTCTTGTTCTTATTTCTCAAGGTCTTATCACCTTTTCCGCGTTGAATGGATACATGTTGATACTCATGTAATGTATGAAATGAAATGAGGTTTGTTTGTAGGTGCTAGAAAGATTTGGGCTAGAAAATTATTTACAAAAAGCCTTTCAATGACTGTGCCCTACATTCTGTATCTCCATGTTGCATGACGATATGATGAGTACCCACGACTCAGGATGCATTATCGTCAATATTTTTTCTGGGAATCTTTCAACTCGACCTTTTTTCGAGTTCGATTGCAATGTCCTTGATGCCTCCGTAAGTGCACTTTCCTTGAAGAATTTCTGTTTTCTAACATTTTTGGGAAATCTTTGAGAATGAAATCCACCAAAAAATGCTTCTTCCTCCTTTAACCAATCCCAGGAAGCGATTTATCTGATCATTGAGAAAAATATGGAAATCCCATTGAAAGAAAAGGTATTCATAAAGTGTTGGTGACCTTTTCTAACAAAATGTAAAAGTCTTCTGATGACAATAACTAGATGAAATTTCAGCAAGATTTACGAGGCTCAATAGAATGAGAACGGAATGCCCATTCAATTCTTCTTCTAAAACTAACATTCCTGGTTTCTTTTATTCAATTGAAAAAATGCAATTGCATTCTCCGTATTTTATGTGTGTATCGTTTGAACTACCAGTAAGATTAGTATTTTCGTTCAAATGAGAGAAAATATATGCTAGTGCATCCATGAATCTTTTTTCTATGATCCTCATTTCTTTCAACCTCAACTTAAAACTGTATAACAAAGGCTTACTGCTTCCTCTTGATTCGTAATTGTGGTCAAATGTGAAACTCCGTGTTTAATTGAGCATCCCAACTTTGTTGAAATACCACCTAGGCTAGCTGGTCAAACTTTTTGAAGGCTAAAAAATTGGAATGAATTTGAGTGAGAGAAATTTTATATCTGACGGTGAACCAGATTTCGGAATGACAGACAGGAATTCATTTCTCTTCGTGGTTTTATCAAGCAGTGGCTGAATACTGTATCCTGATGTCCAGGGCTACCAGCTCGTCTGTCCATTAAGATAAATGTACTTTTAACTTGAAGCCGAAGCAGGCAGTCAGAATTTTTGGTAAATTTCTTAAATTTGGAAACATTTTATTGCAAGGCAAAACTAATGTGATGTTGACATGCATCATGGTTTTTCTTTCCAACCCCCTTCTCCTTGTCCAACTAAACTCCAAAAGCCAAATGTCAAGTGTGTACTAAAACTGAAACCTAATAACAATATTAATCACCGTCTAGTCTAGTCAAAATATTTCATGGTTGTTGATGTGAAGTAATACACAAAGTAGTTAAACCTTTGTCCTACTACTCCTGACTCACAGATTTGTTTAACATTAATCATCCTATGAGTAAAAAAATAAGAGCTTTTTGGGTGTCGCTTTTATTTCACAGCTATCTCATAATATTTGTGTTATTTTGGTAGTTAGTTGAACACTCAAACAGTTAAAAAAATGCACACATTACGTCATCATCTAACCCGATCAGTGGAAGTTGTGGTGTGGTGTGTTGATTCAATTCCAATCGAAAACAAGCCAACTAATTTCCGTTTGAGAGTCCTCTGTTCTCTGCTCTGTTTACCTAAAATGGCGTTGCTGACGATAAATGTGGTTTGGTAACTAAAATTTGAGAAAGTTTTAAACAAGTTAGAATGTGGTCTCATGGTTTACACCAGAAAGTGACGTCCATGACATTCATGTCAACATTATTCATCTTCTCTGTCAAAGTCATAACATCAAAGCAACCTACAGCGTTTCAGTCACAAAGTTCCGAAGGTCGGATACTTTCAGAACAAAAAGGATGTCAATTACTTAACAACCAAAAATCATATCATGGCATAACCTATCCTATTGAATTTTTAAGTTCAAAAGTCGCTTCAAATAGGGACAGGAACTTGAACAAGTAGCAAGCAACAAAAACAGAATAATGCGACACAATATGTTTAGCCACTCCACTCTAATATTTAAATCATTATTACATTTAGTTCAGCTGTGAAGAGCGCATTACATATTCATGACAGATTTCATATGCTGATAGCAGGGGCTCAAAGGTTTCTTGCTGGAAATATTTTCAAATGTAAATCAGTTCTTGGAAAAAAATGAGATCGCTAGAGATTTTAAATGCACGAGTACCACACACTTAGCATATCGTCACCATCCATCTTGCCTGGTTTATTGAAGAATATTTATTTAAAAAAGGGATATAATAGAATCAAATGAATGTGCGCTAGGCATCTGCTAGTGACACAACCCTGTTCATGAGCCTACCATTTTACAATAAATACATGAGAAGAACTAATGGATTTACAACAAAAAGTTTGGAGAAACATCACCAACATGAGGTAACAAATTCAAACCACAAAAACGTCAAAATATATAATAAAAATATAAACGGATAATGTATTTGGGAGTGACAAACATTTAGTTAGGTAGTTAACTCAGCAGTTGGTAGTTAAGTCAAAGTTATCATCAGCATCAACGTGGTTTTTTAATGACATGCACACGGACAAGGTTCGTGTTAAACGGCTATGTTCTTTTTTTCAAAAAGAAGCTAAGAATTGCCAAGACCCCCATCGTAACCGACCAATTGCTACATATTTGTATTTAGTTCTGGAGGCTAAAAATGAAAATCCACTCAAGTACAAAGTGCGAGACGAAAGGAATGGTGCATAGATTAAATCTGCTAATTTATTTTTCTTTTTGATCTTTCTTCCGGCATTGATGGTAAAAAACCAATAACCATAATCCTAGTAATAAACAAGAAATTGAGAAATATTTTACGACTCAAAGCGTATTACTTTTGAAGGGTGGAGATGAGTTGAGACTCTAAGAAAGTATTTTTCGCATTGCCCATTATTGTTTTTTGTGGTATCGATAACGTTGTTGTAGACCATATATATATATTTTGTGTGAACGATGCGATGAGACATTGTAAATCATTGCTGAAATTGGAGTTACTTATATACCAATCGTACGCCATGATGTGATGATATCTTCAACAAACTACATATAAAAAGCGACACGGTTCAGATGACACGTAATATTCATATTCATGAATGCATGCAGACACATTAAAAAAATAATGTAACGAACTGCAGACACTGTCTCTATGATAATGTAATTTGGGGTTAACAATTTCCTTTAAACTTTGATAACCCCACAAGATCATAACTGAAATCGTGTGATTTTCCTAGGGTCGCAGTCGCAGTCACAAAACTGCTTGCTACTGAAGATTTCCTGTTTTTATGTCATCCCGTAAACGATTTTTTTTGTTGAGGATGGCAACCAAACTCCTACTCAACAACTCCATGCCAATACTCATATAAAGAGAGAAGGAAGGGATAAGGAGACAGTGGAAAAGGAATAACCATAATCATTACTTTGAAAGCAATAACAGAGGTGATAATCACACTTGCAATCGTCTTGTACTTGACGATAATCGAAACAATAACGATTACACTGGAAAACAGTTGGAACAATATGTGTGGTGGTGCAGGCAGACAAAACTGTTATCATTTTATCGTATCATCCACTCGTAAAATGTAATGTAGGCTGTGCACATACATAATCATAATATTAAAGCTAGCAACAACAACGAGAAAGAAAAAATTTACTCTTTCCTTTTATAACTGGTGTAACTTTGTTAGCTGTAAAAATTTAGATTGTCGTGGTGCGATTTTTTAGGGCGTCTTTGCAATTGATGTGGTGTGATGAAAGGAGAAAATAGAAGAATGTACATGCATGTACTACTTACATAATATTATAAAAAGTTGAGCCGATCGTTACCAGCTAACTCTAGGTAAACTCCACATCATCGTATTAGCCAACATGTCCGTTTATGACAGGAACTGCGTACGATGTTGAATCCTTACTTTATTTATGCACACAGCTTGGGTGTGTGTGAAGCAAACCGACAAAATATAAATTTATCCCATCAAAAGTGACATTTCTCTACTCAAGTTTGACTGCTTTGAGAATTGTGTTTGAATTTGAAGTTTTTGAAGTCGATACATATTTATAGAAAGGATATAGCTTGGGCATCATGAAATGTTCACCAGTTCATTTTCTCACAAAGCTTGAGTATCACATAACAATAAACGGAGTTACAGAAGGGTTTCCTTTTTTAAGTCCATTCACTTTTTTCTCACTTTCTCTATCATTCGATCCATGCTTGAAAAAAGCGTGGTAAACACATTATATCATGTGAAGTAACAGGAGGAGATGAAACAACATAAACAATAATAATAATATTGCTCTTTTGGGATGAATCCATTTTTATATCAATGCCAAAAATATGCCTTGCTACACAAAAATATGTGCGTCTTCCGCCATTTTGTATTCCTATCGTTAAAGTACGGGGGAAAACATGTGTAACTGAATATGAATATCCTATTCCATTAAAATTCCTGGAACTAAGTCATGAACTGGGAACCAGCTGAAACTGAACAACTGCAGATTTTAATGGAAGGTGAGTCGACACCCATAAATCTCGGCTATAGAACATGTTTTAAGTTGCCGATATGACCTTAAGGAGTTTACTTACCAAAATTAATGAAATCCAAACAAACTATAGTTGTTGTTGTGAAACTAAAATGAAAGTAAATTAAAAACACACAAATATATAAATGCGTCATCATTTTGATTCAAATCCAGCAGGTTTGTCGGCTACATTTCTGCACATCAAACGCAAAACGACCATGAAAATTTAATGGCGTACATCTGACGCTAGGCTCTTGCGAGCTAAAAATGTACATATGTACATAATGTGTTGGGCATGCATTTATTCGTATAAAAATCTCATTTCCATTTTCAAAGACCACTTCTACACATATATTTAATTGAATACTTGAATTGTGAATCTGTACGTTGTGTTTGCAAACGGAACAACATAACATCAAATCCGCGTTCCTTCCATTTAAAAAAAACAGTATAGATTTTCATGCAATATAAAACCAAGATCAAAAGTAGTGAGCGTGTTTACAAATAAACAATGATGATGATTATGTGTTTTGCTACTTGTTAAATCCGTACATTTTGCGTCTCAACATTTGGTTGCATTGCTCTTGCTTCCATACAGCCTGACATGATTTCACTACAGTTATCTCAACCAATATTTCTCATGCAACAACTGGTTTCCCATGTGGAGGTGAGCAGTATGCATTTTGAGTTGCTACCTATGAATGAAAATGACGTCAGTTACGTTGTAGTAAACATAAACATTCATCCCATCCGTGGAAAAAAACATTTGCATTAATACGGAGTAGCAATGGGGTGTCGTGAAATGGATTGGTATTGGTACATCTTTGAGAAATCATGTTGTTCTTCGTTCTTCATGTTGGGTGTTTGATATGAGGAATGATTTCATTTGATTTTTTTTCACATGACATTACAGCAGCTCCCAGTATCACAACATATTTATTATTATCAGTAATGAACAACGCAGCCTGTTGGCATGCGGTAAAATAACAAACGTTTTTAATACTTTTGTGAAACGGTTGATGATGTGTACGCATATTTTCAAATTTTCACTACTAACCCATAGCTTATTTTACGAGCTGGGCTAATGCATAATAATCACTTTACATAGCGAGTGTTATGTCCCCTCCACCTTTCACGCATGTTTAGAGCTGTAGTTGTAGTGATGAGTTAATAATTGGCTCGTAATTTCCACCCCAGTGCATTGCCAAGTTGTTACTTTCTAGGGATATTTTTATGGACGTTCTTCAATTATTCTTTCAAGTGTCGGTCAGAATCATAAAAAATTTGTTTTTAGCCAACTGACATTTATGCTTTCCGCCATTGTAGCCGTTTATTTATTGGAAAGGCTAGTTTGTTGCTTTATTTCTTTACGGTCATAAAACTTTAACCTGTACAGTTCACCAACAAGTCTGTCCTCTTTAAAAGCGAGTGGACAGAAATTACCAGCATTCTCCTGCTTTTATTCCGTCATGATTTACAGTTCATAGAGATCAACTCTATTATCCTTTTTAATTTCAAACAAATAAAATAAAGTAAAGGTACAACAAGCATGTTTGTGACAAGCTATTTCATACCAAGCACAACAAAACTACTCAAGAAGAACGAAGGTAGGTGGTGCCAACTTGAATCTATTTCAGCGAAGGAACTTTTACTTTGCTGCTAAACAATAAGGGAATTGTTTACGACTAGTTATTCAATCTAGTTGCATACCCCCTCAATTTGTAAAATGTCTACACAATTATTTCTGTTTGCGGCTCATACCTAAACCCAAATCCCCAGCGTTATTTTTCAAGTAAAAGGTATTAACTGTTAATTTGATTTTACATGCTCGTAATTTGCAAGCAAATTCTCATTAAGGTTTCGTATTTCTATCATCTTCTAAAAAACCTAGTCTTATCGCAGTAATATTTATGTATTAACCCTAAGAGCCTTTTTTCCAGGACATTTTTTTCTCATCCAAGACATAGAAACTCCCTTTGTTTCGTTTGATTCACAGGAAATTCATACATTTGTTAAACCACTACATTGGGATGACTCGTTGGGGTAGAGAGAGAATAAGTAAAAAGGTTCTTTCAGAATTTGTCCTTTGTATAGGAAAAATAGGCAACTAACGTATTATAATAATTTCAAAAGGTTCACTGACTGAGTGACTGACTCCCTATGAATGAAATTCGGGAACGAAATAAGAGGAAGAATCATCAAAAAGAAATAGAGAGAGAGAGAAGAGGATTCGTATAAAAAGACGTGCCCTAGTTTTCATGCTCAAACCTTTTGTGTTGCATTTCCTATTCATCTGAATTTCCCAGAGTTGTCGCTCCAATTGAAAGAGTGTGAGACAAAAACTAGTTGATTCTCCATTTCATCTCCTTGCATTTCAGTCTCATGTGGAAATCTCGCAATCGTCTTACAAACTGCATGACTGAATGCAGCCAGATAAATAAATCTACACATATGCATCAAACTACTGCTCCCTTCGCTATCATTTTCAACCCAAAGAGTAGCTTTCAAAACTTTACCTTTGGGCTAGGTGAATTAATTTAAGGTGAACATAGTGATCTTATTAATATGGAAACGACGACGAAAAGGATGGCAAACCGTAAGAATGAATCCCAAATAAATTGTTTACACGCAATATGGGTCACCAACCAAACCGTGTCATTGCAACATATATTTGATTTGGTTGACAAGCATTTGGATTGGTTTATCGCATTACGTACATATGCATTGGAAATCAATTGAACCGTTACATTGGAGGCCTTACTTATTCCAATTTTACTTCAAGGGAAAAGCATCAAATGACGTGTGAGATGATCATTGCCCCTGGAAGAATCTTTTCACTCTATTAAAGTCAAGTTTGAAGAAGGTATACATAGGTTCCATCTGCCGTTTCTTTCCTCTCTCAACCAAACCTAATATTATTATTTCATAGATTTAGTATCTTCCAACATTATGTACTTACTTTCTTGTAGGAATGAGCCCTTCAAATGTCAAATTACTATTTGTAGCTTTTAGATAAAACATACACACACACGACAAACATCCTCATCCCAAGACTTGGGGATGGTTTTAGGTCAAGGAAAAAAGAAAATAGCAATTTTCAGACCAAAGTCGTTCATTTTCTGCCTCCTGTATCAGCATCCCACATCCCACGCAAACTTTTAAGAAAAGGATGTCATTTTCATGTAAAATACATATGATAAATTGTAAGCTAACATAAGAAACGGGATCACAATATTATAGTAAATATATATGGTTTAGCATGTTCAAATAAATGATAGTTTGCCTACATATATTATTATCTATCCATACGCAAACATGTGCATTTGGGTGGAAGACAGAGTAAAGCATTTTGAGTGTGTGAGAGAGAGTAGATGAGGAGCAAAATGAATTTTGTGTCTCATAACATTCGCTTTTGGAAAGGACGGTATGGCTCGTGCCAACTGTTACATATTCCTTTGGTCGGGGCTACTAGGACAAAGTACAGCGGAGGAGTAAAGAATAGAGTACACTACTACTACACACACATTGCATCTCTTCTTATCATCTACAGGATTTTCTGTAGCGACATCAACCCACAAAAAACCCGAGGATGCGATAGACAATGTAAGCGTGTGACCTATCTTCTTTACCCGTAATATTCTCATTAGAAAAATGCCAACAAACAACTGTCTTTAGGGGTAGATGGTCATCTCAACCATAGAGACCCTCTGTAAAGTGGATAGATCCTTCGTTGCGAGAATAATAGCTGATGACTTCTCATTTCCAACTTTTTTTCTATAGTACAACTGTGCACGCTTCTCCATTTTCTTATTTTCTTGTGGGGGTTTTCATGATTTTTACGAGAAACATCTGCTCCTCTTCTCTCCTTTCGTTCCATTTTTTCTCACTTTATTCTTAAACTCCCTGTTGGCATTATTGGTGTTGGGGTTTTTGTCCCGCTGGAAGAAGTGTGCGTTTATATGATTGCATGGTTGTATAACTTATATGTATATATCTCTACTGTTGATAATGATGCTGATCATCATCCTCAACATCAACAACATCATGCTTTTTTGTTGTTGTGATGTGATGGCGTTTAGAGAAAATGTTTCATAAAAGTTTAGGGATAATAGGTATCTTATAAAGTGGACCAACTAACAGAACTAAAGAAAAAACCTGAAGGCAAAGGAGCATATGTAATGCACCAGAGTTCAAGTAACTTTATCCTTGAGAGAGCAGTATTGATACAGTAATATGGTTTTTTCTCTCTTCATTCGGACTGATTGATGGAGAACCCTTCGCCTTCTTATGCAGGATAGTTGTGTAATTGGTGCGACAACTGGCAAGGTTGTCTACTTTTGGTGAAGGATTCAATGGAAATATATTTACCTCTCCAGAAAAAGGAGCAGATGCAATATTCTTTTTTCATGCATTTCATTCTAGCCAACAAAGTGAATTCAAAGAAAAGAGGGGACTACAGATTTTTAAGGCCAGCACTTGTGTCGCGTGCACATGGTCAAAGAAAAGGAAATGTTAATCGTTAGTTCTTTTTTTCTCTCCCCTTAAATCTTTCGTTTTCTTAAGGATATGATGATGTTGATGTATATATATATTATTGAAACATGAATAAGGGGTGGTAGTTGGTAGTGTTCAGTTACTACTTTCGTCTCTCGAATGCCAGGTGTTCGGCGATGTCTTGAGCACATGTTCAAGTCACCCAGATATGATACTGGAATCAAGATGCAGATGAAAAATCTTGTATGCACCATACTTCCACTAATACCTTCCAACAAAAAAATAGTATGTCTATCATCTGCTTCTGTTTGATACGGTCTCCATATTCCTTGTTGAATTTGGGTCTCTGGAGCAAATTCACTGATGCAACCGGTCCGGAAAAAGAAGAGGCAGAGAGATCATCATTTGGTTGTCCTGTTTCATAACAGTTCCTCATCACATGCAATCTACTGACCAACATATTTTTCACTAATGTATTCGGAAACACGTTTTTCTCTTGCATGAATCCAGTTACAGGCTTGTTAGCATCTTCCTGGAAAACGAGTGGCAGTTTTTTTCAAGGAATACTCCCAAAGGGTTAAAAGAGGGTTGCTGGGAAACAGGTACTTTTGATTACTTAGTGCCAAATGGTATCAAGTGGTCTAATTTCCCTTTCCTTTAACCCCATATGCTTTGCCAGCATTTGAAATATGTCGGATTCTAAATTTTCCCTTTCATTTGCAAAATAATTCTAATGCCCCACTGACAAATATTAGCTTCTGGCTAACAAACGCGGCTCAAAATAAATTTGGTAGTCTAATTATTTGAGTAAAAATGAACAAAAAACAAGAGGCAGTATTGTTTACTTCAATTACAAAATATAAGGTAGTCCACTTAAAATACTATAAAAACAAACGTGACTACAAACAATATACTTAAAAAATAATATACTTACATGTGTAATAGTAATATCCCACTATGATTTATACCTGAAATAAAAAATATGTTTCTATCTATAATTACAATAAATTATAAACAAAATCAATTCTAAGCAGATATAAAACTGTTGACTATGTTCTTTCAACATCATGCATCATTATACTTTTGAGTTTTTCTGAAATGCCTGAACCTTACCTCTTGCGGCTCCAAATTTTGGTGCGCAAGATATGAAATGAAATGTCGACATTTCTATGCAATTTAGAGACAGGGTATTTTTTAATTTGACATCAAAACAGTACCAGCCACAATTTTACAACGCACATTATTACGCAACAACGAATTGTAAAAAGAGTCCAGATGTAATAAAAGTAGACAAAAATGGAATGTGAAATCCATACCATCTTGCTTCATAATTAGAAACTATGAAATTCAACCATTTTCAAAAGCATTATTTTCAATGTATACTCACACAACGCACATTGAATTAAATTTTGAAAAAAATACCACGAAGTAAACAAATAGTTTTTGATGATGATGTAGTGAAAGCTGATACTCGTAAAAAATCTTTGACAAAGTTTCAATTACTCTTATATTTAATTCATACAAGTATTATGGCACTCCTCTCCCTTAGTGTTTGGTGCATATATGCACAAGCGCCTTACCAAACATCTAATCCTTTATTTACAACAAGTTATCAACAACAGATAATGAAGAAAGAAGGAAGAAACCAAAAGTTTGACAACACAAAATTTGTCCCACGTTTGTTACAATGTAATTTGTATAAAACTCATTTAATTCCATCTAAATTGCTTTTTCTAAACTGTTTTGTTTATACCAAAGGATTAAAACCGCACGCATGGATAAAACCATTGTACAGTTTCCTAATTAAAGTGTCTTTTCAAAAAGATTGAGAGAAAACATGCATGATACATGCAAACTTTTGATGTGATGTTTGTAGCGTGCAATGTCTTTTTTCCACAGCATGCCAAAGCACCCTCACGCAAACTATCATATATTAATTTCTCAAAAAAATACATATAGTCAGCTAGAACATCTGCCTCAGTTGCGTTTTAATTTGCACGTCGCACATGCCGTACCAACTTGTTTTTAAATTCTCCGTCGTTATAAGATGTGTACCTAACGAGAGAGAAAAAACAGTGAATCCAAATATAATACAGCTGCATTTACGTAGTTAAAGATGGAATACAAAGCTAAGGGTACTGATTACCGTATTCTAAGCAATAGATAATCACATAGCATGAGAATAATTTCTGGCACACTTTAGAAAATGGGGCTACGACAAGATGCTTTCTTCAAAGACTGTACAAAAAACGAGGACGCCACCGCCATTTTGTAGGAGATGCCATGCACGGGTAAATATGATGAAATGTCTGAAATTGAAACTTTCCGAGAAATATAATGAATAAGAAATGGATTGAGAAATGTCTTTGTAAACCTAATTGCGCTTATAACGAATCCCATATCATATAACATAATCTTTTCAACTTTCAATTCCACTTAATTTAATCAGTATTGAAGTTATTCTCCGGTTCCAAGTAAATCTTATGTGCTCTATTATTTTCAAATTGGAAACGTGGACGTACTTCATTCTTGCTGTGAGGGCTTGGCAATAGCTCCAATGGTAGAAATAATGTAAAAACTCAGCGAGAAAATAGAGGGAGAACTCCTGCACAAGATGAGCACATGTGTGTCATACAAGTGGAAGATTGCGGTTAGAAAACAAAACCAACTCCTCCTGTCAAGTGTACAGCATAAATTGTCAGATATTGGATAACATGCCTATCTTTTGTGCTACTGTATCGAAAGAGAAGCATGGTACTCCTCATTTTTCAACTCTACACAGTTGATAATATTTAGTTATCAATTATGATTAGTACGATGACTCTCGACTTTCAAACATATGTTTTATTTGTATTATTATAAATTAAGAGTCTCCTGCTGCGATCCCTCCCCAGTTGCTTCAAACCCCATTGTAGCTTTACACATCATTTGTACATGTTGATTAGGATCATAAACCTATAGAAATATGACGGGTTTAAAAAATGTACTGAAAGTGATACATCCCCGAAAAGAGGTTGAAACCATACGTATTTTTTCAAATCCGTCAAAAAGTAATATGTACTAGAGTTTCGCAATAAGATGTCGAACGGCATCAATGATTTTTTTTGGTACCGGGGAGTTTTGAGAATTTCCTAATCTAAGCGTTCAACGTACATATTTCCATTTCATGGGTGTTTCATTATTATGGAAATTGGCATGTAATATATATTATATTCTCTGCTATTCAACCAGCAATGAACGTAATGGTGCCTTGAAATTCGGAATTTTATTTGAGTTCAGCGCATATTATGTATTTTGGAAATGGATCAGTGAAACGTGTAACGAAAGCACCCAGTATATATAATATAATGCTAGTAGTCGCTATCCAAAGAATAAAATTTTTTTATTTCGCCTCGTTTTGTATTTTTACACAGCAGTTTCTGTGATCTTATCCAGGGCCACGTTTTTGTATGTCTTTATCAGATGCTAGTGGTTAGAGGCCTAAAGTAAGCTTACATTTTGAGGACAACTGATTCAAAAAGTGGAATGGCACTTTTACCCTGGCCTAAATCAGAACGAACTTGATGTTACTCTGAAGTAATTTCCACGTGCTCTAACTTATTCATAAAAGCAGGCTTTCTCCGCAACCGAAATAAAGCTGGTATACCTTTGTGTTATGTGTACAAACATACATTTAGGTTTTGAACTGGGCAGAACATGACTGAAATTAAGTTCCTAGAGGTAAACATGTTGCCGTCATGGTCAAAACTAAACAGTGAGTGAAATGAACATTTCCCCGTTGTGCGTGTGTCTGTCTACTAGCAAGGTGCAATCATAGCATTAGATACTGGTAGGGCGCAGCCTGTCATGGGAAAAGAAAGTATAAAAAAGGGAAGCGAGTAGTATTCAGTTTACGATACGCGAGGGGAAATTACTCTGAGCTCATGTGTTTTGATTACGTACATGATATATAAGAAAACCAAACACACCGTTTCATATCATGAATTTTGAAAATAATCGTGGTTCCAAGCCAAAAGAATGATTCATACCGTATTCCAACCCCTACCAAATGCTATTTGTGGCTATAACGCAAAAATCTTGGTTAAAGTATATTTTCCGAGTTCACCGGCCTTGACTACGATTTTGAGGCATAATTTTTACTTTGAAGCAAAATATATGAACATAATATTTCAATAATATTGAAAACCACATATATACTTTACGGATAATAATTCTTTAAGACTGAGCGGATAAAGGTTTTTCATTTCCAGCAGTGAAGCTCTTTCAACACCCACACAACCTTAGTTAATAAGATACAATCAGGTTAATAGCTGATACACGCATGATTTGTGTTTTACAATGTCGCACTAAATTGTAATGAAATTGCCTAGAATTAAGAGATTATTCCAGGTAGTTAACTACAGCTTGAGCAATTGACCTGAATAACATGATATTAATCATAGTATTCTAAGATCATCAAAGTTAACTGATTGTGATCAGTGCTCAATACGCTCTTAATTTTGTCATATTGCTTAATTTGGCATGTCAAGAGAAAAACATTCTTTGGCATAATTGGCTGGAAGAATTGGTGAGATGGGGTTTCTCCATCAAAAGTTGACTAGTTTAGTAATATACTCATAGCCAACAGCGGCATATCATTAGCTTGCTTTGAAAAAGCAGAGAGCCTGTAATTATTATTTTGTTACCTAATCATAAGCGTAACTACCAACAAGAAAAAGGTGGCAGACAGAAAAAGGAGTGATAAATTGAGTAGCACTAAAACTGTAGGGCTAAAGCTGACGCCAACTCTCTGGAATAAAGTTGTGCGTGAGTGAAAGGAATAGAGAGGATTGAATAAAGTTGTGCCGATGCAATTTAATCAAAATAGCTAATTTAATGTTCTCCTAGGTGCGTACGTAAGTAGCAACATACTCCCTCTATCACGACTCCCTTTTTCACTCAGCTAGTATGATATAAAATTGCAAGTTGTTCGTTTTATACTATACGCAATAAAAATTGAATGTACACGCATGTTGTAGCGCGTTGTAGCATAGGAACGAAGTGAAGTAGATGGAGAGTAGATGAACTTCTCTATTTAATAATGAATTCAGGTGCTTTCTCTCCAGCAATCATTCAACGTTCTTTCAAGAATATTACACACACACACACACACACACTTTATTGTGAAACTTACGCACAAGTTCCTTGACCTCTCACACCCCTTTATCGTGGTCTACTTCAACAACCATATTACATTTTGTCATAAAAACGATAGGGACATAAGTTGCAAAATGGTTTCACTTTAAGAGTCATTGTGCTGCGTCGCTCTGAAAGTATTTTAGCGAATTCTCTCAATACAGGAGTTTTTTACGATGGATTTGTTCACTTTACTAGCTACCTCGTTTTAAGCTCAATCAAGCCCAGGGTTCTAATTCGAATCAGCAGAAACTACAGTTTATTTTCGAGGGAATATTGCATGTTTTGTATCGTTGTTGTCATTGGATCGGCTAAATGAAAATCAATGTGACTAACAATAAGCATGTGCATGTATGTATGTATGTAACTTTAAATATGTTACATGGCAGATTAGGATTTGAGTATGAGGATTGCATTAGGTAACTGAAAAGAATCAGAATGCGGATGCAAGCATGAATGAATGAATGCATACGTAACTTTCCAATTTGCTTTTCCTTGCTTTCAAGCATGAAAATTCGTTTTCCGGGTACAAAAGTCACAAAAACTGAGAGTGAGTGTTCCATTTCTTTGAGTACACATTCTACCTACGCCTTTATATGTTGGGGACGGAGGCGTATTTGCTTTATCCACAGAATAAGTATAAAATACTTAAACACGTCATGCTAACCCCTTTTCCAGCTTTACTTTATATTGTATGGATCTAACAGCATCTTTTTTTTAGATTGACATATTTCAGTAAAATACCAGTTAAACCCCAGCATTCATTTCCTGCTTTACAGCTTTCCCCATTTTTTATATGCTCTTCACTCGCTCTCTCTCTCTCTAATACACTTCCTCAATCTCAAACATGAGAGGCAGAAGGGTGGGGAGAAAGGGAAAGTGTGCTAATAACATTGCAAAATGCACTTCTTACTTCCGCTTCACTGCTACAGAAGCCGGATTTGAGAGAAGCTTTCCTGGAGCGCACACACAGATATATTTTATCGTCACTGCAACTATTATCTCATCTCATTTCAATTCACTGCCTCCTGACAACACACTCATAAGTCTTGTGAGTGTGTTTTAGTGCACTAAAATTGGAATATGCTGTTTTAGCCAGCTAAGTTCTTTTTTCATGTTGCCATATGTCAATATTTATGTCACACATACTTAATGTATGAAATTTTCTTGCTGCTCTCCATGACTGCTCATGAATGTTGGAGACCCATTTGGATTTGGTCACTGACCTGGCCGACTGTTCCTAATGTTCTTCTTGTGAGTGCCGCCTCCATCGTGATTAAAACTGAAAGTGGGTAGTGGTTATGCTGTCGCACAGAGTGGTGCCGAAATACTTGGTCGCTGGATCTCAAGTCTTTCCGCAAATCCAATCTATATGATTTGGGAAATATATGTTACTGCTGCTGCTGCTACTGCAAAAAGGCTAAAGTTGAACTACATTAGGGAACTGCGGTGCTACCACCGCAATAAAAATTTTATGGAATTTATGGACATCGAATTACCCCAGATGTGCAACGATTTAACATGACCACACATTTAAGAATTCATAATTTTCATATGATAACGGACAAATATTTAATTCATGAACATGTTTAACTAGCACATTTTCAAGAGAATGAACGAAAAATTTAGACGAAATAGTTTATTGAATAATGTTCAATTTAGGATCCAAATATGATCAAATGTACCCAAAGTTTGGGTATATTTTATCATATTTTTTGCAATATGAAGTGAGATTCGTAAGTTTGACGCTTCAAATAGCCTTGTGTTGAATGAATGGCGCAAAATTTATCACAACATGTTACCAGTTTTATTGAAATCAAAGGAAATATTTTGCAGCAATTTATTCAGTATTTCGACATCCATCCCAAGATCAAATATATTGATAGGCATTAAATTCCTTAGAATTGACTCAATGATCTTTGATCCCAACGACCCCAGAACACCAAAAAGGAGAATGACATATCCGGTTACTCTTTGTGAGTGTAATACTAATATGAGTGAATATCTAATGTATGCGTAGTTAGTTCTCGAAGCGTCAAGGTAAAAGGAACAAAAACTCAATATTGCACAAGAGATTCCTAATAACAACTTCAATCGCAAGGGTTTCGTAATATCAGTACCTTTTATCGTAAACAATAAGGAATATATTCTTGCACGTATTGAACTAGGATAAAATTACATATATATACATATGATTATGGTAGTTGCTGACGAAATAGTGAAACCTCCAAACTACTGGTAAGATTTTCTATTATTATCTTGTATCGTTGCCTAATTGTTTTTCTACATTTCAGCCTATTACAATTAATCAAGTTTTCTATATGTGATTTGTGTTCGTATAGCTATGTTCTGCAAACACGTGCACTAAAAGCTCAAAAGCATATAGTCAATTTCTTATCGCTTGAGCATTCCAAAAATACAATTAATATGTCAATTGTTGTTTACCCAGAATGAAAATGTTTGGCATGCTCTCATTCTGTTGTCAGAACCATTATTATAATGCGTTGTATTTTGTTTTAGTATTGCAGAATCAAAGGAGTCAAGGAGTTGGAGAAAGCACAGCTTACTGAATGCATATTTACTTATTTCTAAAATGTATACATTTATTTATCAATACAGACAACCAAATAAACAAGCGCTTGTGTATGTTGCCAAATCCTTCGTTTAATCTTTACATTATTGACTCCCTGTTTCAAGACGATTTCGCCCCAAAAATGATAGGAAACTTATTTTTGTCCCTTTTACATTGCATTTGATATTTTTTAAACGCAAGGTAATTCAAGTTAACATCTAACCACGAAATCTGGAATATTGCTACTTCATACAAAAGTTATCTACTTTAAACAGTAGCGTTTAAACGCTATAACCTTTGTCCTTGATTATGATGCACTTACTTGACTTAACAAAGAATATTAGTATTTTGTAAAAAAATAAGATTAATATAAGATGGTTATGAATGTAGATGTTCTCCATTATTAAATTATTTCGAGTTTCAGCAACCATTAAAAATATCTACTTGGACACAAAGTAAAGCATATTAATGGCTCTATACCATTCTAATATAATCCCTGAACTCATTGATATTTGTTTAGCATTGACTCAAGAAACCTAATTTGGATGAAATGGCACACCAGAGACCCCATCCCAAAATTTTCTATAGGCCGGGGAAACATTCTAATTAATATTAAACACACTTGTTCATTCAAGCTTCAAGTGAAAGCCTATTAAGTACATCTATATGCACCAGTTTTCAAAAAATGTTGAATGTTGTAAACATTAAAATTTAATAAATTCAGTTCCACTATGAACCACACACTATAAAGCAAGTAGAGCTGATAATAATTCCTGAGCTCAGCCTTTCTACACGATAGTGTGGAAGTGCACGGTGGAATATTAAAACCCTAGTTTTGATATTTTATGCATTCTATCTACTACTTCATATTTGTATCTACTTATACATAATTCCTCGCTTTTAGAAAGGAATAACCCAGATCAAGCCAGCCATTTACGCCTCTTGAATGACATTGGCACTCTGCATCCCCCCAGTGAAAAAACAAAGTTTTTGGTTAAATCCTTAACGTTAAAAGCAGAAGTTGTGAGATCTGAGTCTGAATCTGACAGAAGTGAGCACTCGATTCAAACACAATGTGAACTAGTTCCACCACGTGCCTGCGGAAGAAACCTCTTCCTCCAGTAATACGTAAATAGGGTATGCATACATACATAAATACATACATATATTCAAGGAAGGTGGAAACCCTTTCATATATTGAAACCATAAAATCAAGCCAAAGTTTACTGTTCAAATGCTACTTAACTCATTGTCCATTAATTTTAGCTGGCACTGTCATTGTCAAAAACACTTTTGTAATTGTCAAATTACAAAAAGCAATATGCATTAATTACTTCGAGATTCTGAAATGATTCAGCACGTAATGTTGTTATGTAAGTGAGGGGATTTTTAACAGGGTTAATCGAGAGCTTGTAATTAATACATGGGAGCATGCCATCCTTCCATCCTTACTCTTAAGTAAGTGTTGTAGGATTTTTATGAAAAGTTTTAAAATCATTTCAAAAGAATAAAACCCTGTTCATTTCTCATTCATATTGTATGTGCATACTACAGCTACTACTACAAGCTACAACTCTCTGAATCATATATTACTCATTTTAAAAAGTTGTCTGAGATAGGAAAATACTTGTCAAAATAATGTTCGCAGCCAAACATTGTATCCATGCAATTGTGGAGAAGTTTCATTTTTAACATGTGCACAGTAAACCTCAATCACTCTCTCACCCCCTTTCTGTCTAGCGCAGTAGCAGCGTGGCTTGAAACGGATGTTTTCAAATCGAATACAGTGAGTTGTACAAGAGACAGGGCACGACATGGCAAAAGGCGAACATAAAAACTACAAACTGTTAATGTAGTGAATCCGACAAGCAACTTTTGTGAAGCAATGTCGTCGTCTTTGCGATGTATCAAATGGATTAAAATAAGAATGATAGTACAAACCATTCCATTACATATGGAGCTGGGAACGAAGTGTATACACACACAAAACATAACATTAGGTAATTTCTTTTCGATTTTTTTGTCTAGTAAACATCAGATAGTAGCAAAAGGTTGTGTCTTCCACCGCCACTACTACCACCACCTTACATGTGGTTTAGTAGTAGGTTGGTTGAGTCAAAGTCTCAACTCAACTCAAGTCCCTCCACACACATCTTGCAGATCCATCAATCCCTTCGTTTCTCTATAAAATGGGGTTGTGGACGGTACAGTATGTTTTGGTAAGAGCCAGTGTTGGACAACAAGCCTAGTTGATAGTGAAGTTAGTTAGAACTCACTGTTGGACAAAAAAAACTTAGCATACCCCACAAAAAGCATGAGCTTTGGGAGCTATAAAAAAGGAGCTGGAAGCATACAACACACGAAACTTATTCAACATCAACTCATACTTTGGGGGGAAATGGCTTGGGAATACGCATGTGAATGTGCTAGTAGCCGTTTTAATTCATTCAATACATATAATCTTATATGAATGTCTGCTGTGGCTCAATAGTAAGTATGCGCACACACATGCACACAACACAACATAACATCAACGAGAAGAAAAGTAGTGTACTCATATTCCTCAGAGATTTGGATAATGTTACCATATCCTCAGATCAGAGCTAAGCTAAGCTAACCTCACCAAAAAACCCCGTTCTCATAGCTAGTAATTTAATCACGTATTATGTATGTATTCCGAAATATTTCCCTCTTCTCTCTCAACTTCTCGTGGATGTTAGGAAGGCAATACAGGGAAAAAGGGAGCGAGGGAAAAAACTATTTTGCTTACGCACAAGATACGCACAGAATGTGTGAGCGTTTCCAGAATTAAAAGGTCATTGCCATTGCTGTCTGAGAGCCTCCTCAAAACATCAGCAGACTCATGCAATACATATACTTTGTATTGGAAAGAGAAAGAGAGTTAGAGAGAGAGAGAGGGAGGCAGCCACGCCAAGCCAAAAAAAATACTCACCTACCCCTCCCCTACTTCCCTACCTTCACCAGCAAAGTCTACTAGTCTACTTGTCTGTCTTATTTATCCCACCCTGCCAAGCTTGCTTGGTTTTTCGTTTTGTCATGCTATGCTACTACCAAAATGTCTCAAATTGCGTGTGTTTGTGTGGGTAGCCCTCCATGAATGTTCCTATTAAAGTTATTCTTTTCCACCTACATTGTGCGTACATATTACGTAAGTATGCTCTCTCTTTTCATGTGTCAGCAGACCGTCGAATCTCATGCCGTTGAGGACGAAGAAAATGAAAATGATGATGATGATGATGTTGATGGTGGCGGTGGTGCTATTCGTAGGAAAGCATGAGGTCTCGTGAATCTACGGAATGTAAGCGCGTGTGAGAGAGTACGATGGAAAAACATTGAGCTATGAGGATTTTATACATATATATTAACTGTGCGTAATGCTCTTACGCACACAGGTTTCGCATTCCACTTTTTTTCACTCTTCGACTCTGTTCACTCATTCATACATTTCGAGTGGAATTTTTACAAACGGAATGAAGACAAGTTGTAACGAGTCCATTTTTTCTATGATCACATCACATTCTCCACTTCACACAGGAATGGAACCTGATATTCAATGGAACAAATGTAGCATTATTCAACATGCGTAATCATCAACCATTTATTCCACGAATAGCTCGTAACATAATACTCCACCCATCCACACAAAAAAATAGTTTGAGCAAAAAAAAACAATATTATTATACTTACTTATCCCCATTCATTTCTGGAGGCATTGAGCGTATTAAGTTGTCATTTGTATGAGTACTTTTTTCTGTTGTACTTTCTTCAGAATCATTGAAACTAATTTTAGTTATAACATGCGGGGATTGAAGTACATAAAATTGCTTTTAGAGAAATACCAGCTCAGTTGTAAATATGACAAACTTGATATTTTTTTATCGGAAGGTAGATCGTATAAAAGTTTGTTTCCTTTTGCCATGCAAAGGGTGAAATGGGAGACATGAGGAATCTTACTCTCACTCTCTGCCTGTTTGCTAACTTGAGAATACATACAGTATTTGAATTTGTAGTGTACTTTCTATGCGGATAAAAAGGAATCTCAGTACCCAACGGAAGTCAAATCGAAAAGTTTAGCCAGCCAACGTGTTTTTGTTGGAGGTAAAGAAAGGGGCAATTGATCTGGCACCATCTAAACCCTCTAACAATCACCACGTGATGCTCTATTTTTGGCTAAAACGAAATATTTTTTGGGAGAGTTTTGTACCGACGATCTGGTGCACTGAAATATTTGAAGAGGATGGAGGAAAAAGAATTTATGTATGCATGAAAGCACACGACTTATAATCTATGCTTTTAGCGCGCGTGTTTGTATACGTTATACACTTTTGTAAGACTATATGCATCCATTTCCATTAAAGTTTCGTTTTAATGTGAAGGAAATTGAGAGCGGCAACGACGTCTACAGAAAGCAAAAGCAGGAAGAAGAGAGAAACCCTCTTTTTGCATCGTATTCGATTATGTCTACATAGCACAGCACTGCTTCTTCACTTGACGTCGACTTCTAGCCTCGCTTCCCAGTTGCCCCCGATGGGAATGACAAGTTGTAAGCATTAAAGCACTACCATGAGCCCTTTGTCTATAGAGTTAAAATATGTTTATACATACGGATGACATATAATATTCTTGTTTGGCACTGGAGTCTTGTTTCACCATAAGATAGGCATGGACACCGACTAACAAACGTTGCGGATATATATGTACATACTTCACACACATTCGGTGTTCGGTGTTTAAATAGGCGCGTTGAAGATTTTACGAGGGCCCCTACCCGAACTTAACACACTCAAATATATTAGCAACCTTTCGTCTGATGGATATTACTCTGATAGTGCCATTTTAATGGAAAGTGCCGTAATTTTAGAGTACTTACGTACACACTTTCATACAGTATTTATCTGAAAGGATAGGTGTGCGATAGGGAAACATGCTGAAATGGGTGGATATCAAGGTTATACAATATAGGAAAATATTTACATACTTTCAACCTAAACTGGCCATTACCTTTATACCATGGAAAAATAGTTGCACGGGAATGCACGAACTATTTTTTTGAAGAGTTATTACTCAGATTGCAGTCAATTATACATGGCCACGTGGACTTAATTTGTGCTTATGATTAATTTGATTACTGATTAAGTAATGTCTAGATTTATGATCTTAGCATCGAGTACAGTCACCGTTAGCTTTCCTGCCTTAACATATGATTAGCTCCAATTAAACCCGAGTGTACTACTTTTAGGGAAATCATTAGCGTTAGTGTTTGCTATCTACATATTATGTAAATAAGGGCGGATAGATAGAATGGATAATATTTACATTTCATGTCCCCAAATCTATTACATTCTACTTATTTCGGCAAAACATCGGCATTTTTACCCAAAAAAACTCGACAACAAAGGAAAGTCTGGCAGAGAAAGTTATGAATAGCTTTTTTGGCATATCATTTTTTCAAATCATAAACAAAAGAATCAGTTATGAAATACTTTTTCCAGTAGTGTTTGCAATCATACGCCCGCCGTTCGATTTTCTCTTTTCTTCCTCGGACGTTGAAACCAGGAACGAAGTCGAAAACAAAGACTCGGCGTCTCTTACATAATTCAGGCAAGTATTATGCAATGTAACACACAAATATAGACTAGTCCTTCTGTCTAGCCTATGGTACTAGCATTGCGTAAGAGTTGTAGCTTGTTGTAGTCATACTCGTATACACACAGGAACAGTCTTTTGGCGGGACCACACACATATATAATATATACTTTCTTTCTGTAACAGAATACATCCCAAATATCCCCCTTGAAAACTGGTAATACTGGGAAAATGTTTTCTCTTTCTGCTAATGCTGCTACGACACAGTGTATATACTTATTTGTGTGTTTAAAATGGAGAAAGGAAAAAAATAATACAAAAAATTATCGATCAAAGTCGGGAGGGAAGAAGAGGGGAGCGATGAAAACCGAGAGAGCGGGCATTCACCTCACTAAGAGCGTCAAAATAATGTTTCTTTACTCTCAAATTCATGGCCATTTCTACAACCATTGCCATTATTACTAGTATACTGTATAACCCTGTTTCATACTGCAACCCGAGTATTTTATTTTGAAATGCATGTATACACAGGTCTATTTTCTCCCTTCTTGTCCCAGACATAGTCTCACACACGTTATCAGGCCCATTATAACTTGTTCTCAGACAGCAGACAAGAAATGCTAGATGCTGCAAAGTCGAGTTGGAGGAAAGAAAATACGGCGTAAAGTGTGTTTCCATTTATATAAAGCTTATGCCGCATCATTTTCAGTCTGTGAATGTGCTGGGCACAGAGAAAATGTTTTTTTTGTTACCACGCCTGTCTACCCACTTCCACAAGGGGACATGAATACATGCTCGGTGGACTCAATAGCTTGCTCGATAGAGCGGTAGCTATTGTACTGGATTTTGATCCCTAAAAGGAGAAAACGCATGTTGACTGATAAAAATAGAGCTTTTCCGAGAATTCCGAGAAAGGAAGAAAAACGTGCATATAGGGTACGAACAAGCCGGTAGCAGTGACCGTTTGCGGAAGTATGAAAGAATTCTCTTTCTCTACTCTTCTTTCACTGTTCCAGACACAATGCTTTGAACATGCTTAAATATATATTGGATTTGGCGTTAGTGCTATGGCTTTTGTCTCCTTAAAGTTTATGCCATAGTTTGCTCCCTATCTGTCTACAAATGATGCCAAAAAGCTGTCAAATTTGATAATAAATTAATTCATTAAATATTTAGCAAAACAAACTGGTAATCAATTTAATTGGGGAGCAGTTCCCCTAAAAACCTTACCAATATGTATAATTTGTTCCTTACATAAACACATACTATTCATTCTTCTGCGACTGACGGAGCAGACGACAACAGTAAGCTTGAAAAATTGTTTTGATTCTACGCAATTCTTGGAAATGCTTTTTAACACAGGAAGTCCAGACAGGAAACGTCACGGGATGCTACATGAAAACAAATGTGAGGAAAGATGCGGCAAGGATTAGGTTATAAGGTACGACAAGGAGAAAAATGGTTTTTATACTTGAGAAATGGCACAGAGTGAAAGAATGCTATTACATGAGAGAAATGAAAACATACGCTTCACCATCATTATGACGGTTAAAAATACAATTCCTTTGTGTAGATTACAAAAGACAGCATCTTGCTCTGAATGGTTATATGTAGGCGGTATATAGGCATACAGAAAATGTATTGATCTGTTTTTCTTGTCTGACTTTCACTTTCTTGGAAAGGGCTGTCATGTGCTCATCAGACTCATGTTTTCGTTCGCGTACCCACCAAAATTTCTGTGGAAGTAGGATGTTTACAACCTTGCGATGATTCTAATGACCATGGTAATAATGGGAATGATACTTGTTTCCAACCACTTTACCTACACCCATCTTTACTGATTGGAGGGAATCCTTTACAAATAATCTGTTATGATCATTCCTTTATACAAACCAAGGACCATTTCAAGTGAAAATAAGTATCTTAGACTCCTTAAGTACAGGATATTATTTTCCAGACGTGGTAAAAACAATCTGGAAATAGGTGACACAAAATTACCTGATAAGACGAAAATCCTCCTTAAATATAACACTCATTTTCTTTCCTTAGTACCTATGAAGTTTGGTGTAAGCTTGGTCAATTCCACTTTGCCCCTGATGGTTTTACTAGGACTTTCATGACTTTTTGTGGTTTTAACATGAGAGATTATTATAACTATTATGGCTTCAAAATAATAAGTGAATAATGCAGGGATCTACAATCACAAAAAGTTGAAGGAGAAAATTATGTCATTGTAGTCGTTAATTAAAATGTAATCCTTTCATTGGCTTGATTATCAGGAAAAAGGTGTGCATAATAATGAAGTTTTGCTAGCGTAAAATAATGGATATGAATGGACATTTCTTAGAAAGCACAAGCACGGATATAAATATAAAATCAGCCTACTTTCGATGAAATTGCATAGAAATTCCTGGTATATATCATGGTTTCTTTCATGTAAGTACAACTGATAAAGTTGAATAATATGACATATATTTGAATAATAATGTGAAATTGTGCTCGCTGGATAACATTTTTAATGAGTCTTTGTATTATTGAAAAGGGAACAATGTTGATTGCTGCTGATACATTCAACAACAGGGTAAAGTTAATTTATTTGACTGCATTTTTAAAAGAAACATCATACTAATTAGTATATAAAACGACAGCTTTATTTTTTAAAGCTTTCAAGTACTCTAACAATTAGTTTAATTTTTATGTGTTTAGTTTTTGGGTAAGGTAAAAATGTGATTATATTTCAAAAATATTTAAGAACTATGGCTATACTAATTTTAAATTATTATGATTTCTTATAATAGTGTGAAAAATAAATTTACTTTGCGCCCGGATTTCACAATTTCCTAAATCCTAAAGCTGCGAGCAAATAACAAAGGATAATAATGGCTTTTTTCATATAAATATGATAGTATAAGTGGAATTGATGGACATTCAACCGCCCTCCTAAACACATTTGCTTTCCTCAGTCTTTAATTTTGCATACGAGGAAAAGTAGGCTGAAATTCAAAGGAAAGTATCTCAGCTTTCACGATTCAATTCTAGGAAAGCCCAATGTACAATAGTTTCGAGTTTCGATGAAATGCTCGAATATCAACTAGCCGTTATAACCCTTCTAGCGTGTTTCATGAATAATCCTTGGGCAAACACGAAAAAGTGTGAATTCAAGGTAAAGCTATGACGTAGTAAGCAAATGTATTGTAATCTACTCCACTGTTCAATTGCGTGTGTACAAACCACAAGCTCTGCTGGTGTTTACAGTCCGATTGTACGTGCCAAATTGTTAATTCGATTCCCAGTCACATTGACGATATGTAAAAATGCCGATTTTTTTTGTCTCGGCATATTTGCATAAAATTGAAAAATACTACAAAATTGCCGATTGGTTTTGACAAATATGCCGATTAGTTTTGAAAAGCATGTCGAGATAAAAAAAAATCTTTATTAAACCAACTTCGAGACGGCGAGTCACCTTAACTAACTAAAAAAAAGAATGCTTTAATGAACAAAAAAAATATAAATTTACATTCATTAAATAGTAGGATACATGTGAGTAAAATTGTACAGTGCTTTCCTACTAACCTTCCTGTATTTTTTCTTTTGCAAGGGCAGGCTACAAGTTTTTTGTATGGATGCTAATGTGCTCTAAATTCTACTGTGTTCCTTTCTAACAGTCGATCTTTTTTCAGGATCAACGGATGTTTCACGACCTCTTTATAATGCCTGTATAGTATTAATATCTTAAAGACAATCCAAAAACAACTCGAAATCCAAATTTTTAGCTTCCCATATGAAGCCGTCTTTGGGTGACGCCCAATTAAAACTGTGAAATGGACTCCTTACTCATCTGTCCATATTTCCTATTGTACGTGGGGACCTAATTTCTTTTGCATTTGGTAGGCAAACCGAATGCCTGGATAGGGAATTTTTATTTTTTGCATCTCGGCATTTTGCATCTCGGCTTTTTTTCATCTCGGCATTTTGGTAAAGATCTTCAATTTTGAATCGGCATTATGGTAAATCGATATATTTGCATACAAATATGCCGAGAGCAAAACCATCGGCATTTTTACATATCGTCAATGTGACTGGACACCGTTAATTCAATATCCGCTTACCGCACACTATTTACTGACTTAAATTGGAATTAATTCAAACAAATAGTTTGACTTCACCTGGTCTTATATGGCTTTGAACTGTAAATTCTAGCTAAGTTTGGTAAACAAAATCTTTTAATTTTATTTGATTTGAATTTTAATGCTTTTCAAATCGTGTAATTCAAAGCAATGCAAATATTACCAGATGGAATAAAATCTTAATTGATTTTCACGGCTCTGTTTCCTCAAAGTAGGGATGCAGTAGTTGATTATTTACGACCAAAATGTTATTTATGCATTGATCTTTTCCATGTAGCGCATTAACTGTTGTTCTAATACAGATTCTATTGGATTCTCATGCACAACAGTGTATGTTGTTTTTATCTGCTCCGTGGATTTTTTTACGTACATCCCATAAATGCGTGAGGGATTGATGAATTTATACGTATGAGCTTGCATCCGAGCGCTGAGATAATAACAGAAAGCTATTATTATTACCAGCCCAAAATTCGGTCCACTCCATCCATATGTGAATAATTTTCCAACTGACCTAGTTCAATGTTTATGCGTATGACAGGTGATATATACATTTTTTATTTACGGTTTCTTTCTTACCTTCGGCGGCATTTCCATACCAGAGAACCCCACGCTCAGAAAGAGCTGGATAATGTAACAGAAGAAATAAATATTACATTCTGCTTTCTCTCAGGATCGCATTTCATTTCTCTCCTGGCAAAAAGTTTCCATTCACACCTAGTTACAACCTTCGGAGTGGGACGAAGGGCTTTGCTTGCTTTCCTTGTAGCATGGATAAATTAAGCCCGAACCTATTGCTAAGTCTTTCTTTCGGGAGAAAGCTGAAGTGTGATAATGAGCAGAAAGCCCAGGGTTCACGGAAGTGCAGAAACGGAGTGCCACGCCGTTGCCACATGCTCGTATACCATGATATATAAAAACCTACAAGAATTCTGCACAACCTTGCTAGCAATTTCCATGCATTCGTAGAAATTTACGACGCGGCACTCGATTTTCATCGTCGTGGTGTATAAAGAGCATAACTGACGTCATCACTTTTTCTTGTGACGACTAATGTCAGGTACAGTAGTAGTGATTCTTTAAAAACCAACTCTGCAATCCTTTTACTACCATTTCCCTGTACTTGTGCTCCTTTCCTATGAAACAGGCTTCAGTCAGAATGGTACTGCATGTATTCTGCCGAAACCTACCTACGACGAGAAGAAGTCGAAGGCCATTTCTTCCGAAACAGGACCGCCTGGTTACTATTTCCCATGTATGGGTGCATATACTTATGTGCTTCTGGGTAATGTAAAGTGTAAAGAGTTTGTTTTCCCCCATTCTATTCATGCTCACACTTTATATTTTTTTGCCTTTATAACAGCACAGTTCCTTCCAGGTATTGGCTTTTGCTTCCTTGTCCGATTTTCGAGGGGAAAAGACCACATTTAGGTGTACTACCCAACAGTGGGACCGTCGGAGAGTGAGAAGTGAATGAGTAAAATAAAATCGACATTGGCTGTTTGCCTACAACTTTATACTTCTACCTATGTTCTGGCCTGGCTCGCAACAGTGATGCAGTATTAGAGGACCTTTGACATTTCTGGAATACTCGATTTCACTTTAGCTTTTCTCCTCTCTAACAGTGTTTTTTTTATGTTTTCTAGAACTCTTTCCAAGGCTTTCTGTAGCATTAGCACTCTCAAGTGCTTTCAAGTCGTCTTTCACTCTTTACCCCTCATCCTTCAAGTATCATCACTTAAGTTGGAGTTTTCATCCGAACAAACGTAGAATTAGCTAGATCACTTGTAGGACAAAAGAAGATTTTGTTTTCTGAAAATAACACTTTGAGTTTCGAGATATTATTACGGGCTGAAGGCGAACTTTTTTTGATGAAAATATGAACAACACAAATATATGAATTACTGCGTTTTTGCTTATAATTTATTAACTTTTCGTCATTGAAAATGCACGTATTATGCGTTGAAACAAGTTGGTACAATAAGATAAATAAAAACAGAAGTTACAAACAATTTAAAATTGTGACATTTTATTTAAAACTGCAATATTTTATATATTTAGATACTTTAGATGTAAAATTGTGTGTCATGCATGTTTAATGTGTTGAAGTTTTTAGTTGCATGGGCAAATGTAAGAATTCCAAGTAAAATGGGGTTTTTAATATAGCGAGTGACATGAGCAGCGCTTTTGCAGGACGATGCATATGCATTCCACAAGCATGAAAGGAGAAATGAGCAGTCTGAAGAAATACATACATACATACATACGATACAAGCATACATGTAGAATGTGAATCTAGTGTATCGGCTCTTCATTGTAACTTTATATCCAAATAACCCCAGCTAAGACTTTTTTAGGACTTTGATATATTTATCTCATCTTACTCCGCGTTATGTAGGCTATTGCCGACATTGTAAATCCATATAAGTATATATATCTATTTGTTAATGTCGGTTTTAGGATAGCTTATACTGCACGATATGAGATCCTAAAAAATCCCCTTTGCCTTTCTATTCCACCAACAGACCGTTTTTTGCTCACTCCTCCACACTTATGTAACTATCTTTTACTCCCTCTCTCTCACTCTCCCACAAGGTTCTATGGATTATACATTCGTTTGTAAACAGTAGCATGCTTCCATTGTTCCATTCCTCCAGTTCCATGACGCATTGAGCTCCTTGTTTCCAAATCTTTATGTACTTTCCACACACTGGCATCACTACCACCATCATTGCCACTAAATTGTGAGACTATACTCTTTGATTTCCCCCATCTCCTCTTGTTTCGTCCTACGTGTTATAGTCTGAGAAAGTCCTAGGAATGTGGACGATCATATACGGATGTATGGCTCTGCGGCCGGGATCTGAGAATTATGTGGGTGTCCCAATAGAACAATTTTACTATTTCGTTAGCCTCCCCCTCCCTATCTCCTATCTCTCTCTCTCTCTCTCTTCTTGGCTCCTGCACGTGGCACGAGATTTTGTCGATGTTACTACACGCATCATTTTTCAATGGAAAAGGCACCCAGTTCGTAGTAAAAGCTGGTGGAGAAAGGTTATATAACAAACATTCTTGAGTTATTGGGTGGACCAGAAACGGACGGTGGTAGACAGTATTTTCCAACAGAGTCGGTGTCGGTAGATCTCCGTGGGTTTCCGCGTAAAATCTTTATTTGCCCACTTTAGTTACTATTTAGCATGTCAAGATGCTCCTGATATGCTTCATGCATTTGATATGTTTAGTAGACCATACATAAATAAACAATTTATAAATTAGTTGCAATATTTTTTTTAATTAATATGCACAGAGCAACAACTTTTGTAGTCTTAAAAACATCATCAACGTTGTAAAACCATGTCGTGATTTCTTCAAATTATTTTATTTTACTTCCTCCCACTAATTTTAGTCGCTTTACTATTGAAAGGAAGGTTACGAAATCCGACTTCCTTTCTTCCAAGCAACTTCAAACTACTTCCGGGCGGAAGGATTAGAAAACATTATTTCTTTAATTTAGCATACAAACTTTTGCTTTTGAACTTTAAAGAGACTTCAAGGTGCTTTTCTCATGTAAGAAAGCATTAAACATACTACGACCAGCTCATACTTTCTACCTTGAACTTACAATGAGGATATTTTTTAGCTATAACTTATTTCTAAATATTGAAGAAGGCATATAATAATGTTAGGACGTACATCATCTACAGCTCACACAACTATTTAAGACCTTCAAAAGCATTTTACTCTATTCAAAAGTAGATTGGGTCAAGTTTGACTCATGCGGATTAACCAATAACCCACTAAAGGAATGAAAAACCCAAATGAAGCATTAAATTGAAAGGGATAAAAATGGTCAGTTTCTATTATTATAGCATTCGACCAGTAATTTATATTACTGCACGGCAGCCATATCATTTCTCCAATCTGTATTTATTACAGGTTACCTGATCCATTACTACGTTTCTGGATTTCATAACGTTACAATGCCCATATCAAATGGAATCATGCACGAGCAATCTAAACTGCACATAAATATACGTCATACAAACATATTTGCAATCCTCCTAAACACATACACATGCACAAATACAGCAAAACCTTTTAGCAGTAATTACACGTTCATTGAGCAGACCGAAATTACTGAACCTGAAAATCCCGACTCACGTGTTTGCATATATCAAACGGTTTTCTTTACAAACAAATCCATCCACGCATATCCAAGCACACAAAGGTTTACATTGCTGACTCAAAGCTAACTGTAATTTAATTGGATGGATGACCTTGGCTGTGTGTATCTCTCCCTGCTTATTAAGGACACACGCGTCAAAATATAATTTCAAAGCAAACTAATTCCAAATAACGAAACGGATGAAGTTGAGAAATGAACTTGCGCTACCAAACTTTACATTTTTAATTGAACGAAGAAGAGATGAGTATGCATTGATACTTCCAAGGTTGTTTTCTGAATCATGAGCGTTTCGCAAAGTCGTTCTGAGAACGTACAAGGGAAATTGTGTTAAGCAGCGATACGTGAGTGATGTTATTGGTTGTCTTTCATATAACTCGTGCTTCCGTCAGGTAAAAACAAGCAGTATAAGAATTTGTAACTTCAAAGTGGTTTACTTTCCAACAACATCCTTCTTTCACTAGGCCTATCATATTGTCTATTGCTGCTGTAAACATGCAATGGATTGAGTTATTTGGAATAATATTTTGTTCTGACAATGTAAGGTTTGAACGTATGCGACTAACAAAAGTTAGTCATTCCATTTGTAGTAAATAATATGCTTATATCAAACAACGTGTAGCCATGTGACTATGACTCATGGACAAAGCCAAAAACGTGGTCATGAAACTTAGCTTTCCTTTTTGTTAAATCGGATAACATGGAAATGCGATACTTAATGTAAATTTCCATACTATGATAAAGTTTCAATATCGGTTTAATTGAAATTGGGAACTCGTGTGTCGTATTCAACTTTGCAGTCAGTTTTGTTTGAGAAGTAAACTAATACCCAGAAGCTTTCAAGTCAATTCCAGAACTCTCTTCATATTGCTTTACAAAGGAAACTAGTGCAACCGAGAAGTCCTTGACAAGCCAGCGACTGACTACGCCACCCTTAAACGAAACCAGAAATCATTTAGGTTGTTGCCAAAGTGCTCATTCCGCTTCTGAAAAAGTCCACTAGAAACAGGAAAGGGAAGTTACTGCCTTTGTTTTTTTTCTTGCCAAATTGCAATTGCTCCGAACCAACCACAAAATATGTACTTAAGGAGTTCAAAGAATGCTAAAGAGAAAAGTGGTTGGATTATTGTAGGAGCAACAAAACAATACATTTATCTCCGTGAAAAAAAATCATGTTTTTCCATAGGATGGATGAACTAAGGTCGCCGCCACGAATCGTCGAGCCAACTACAGACTGTGATTCAATCTATGAGGACGTTGATGATGATGATGATGCAGGGGTGAAGGTTTATGCAATCACCCGGTCATCACCACAATCACAAAAGTAATGTAGAAAAGGGAAAGGTGCAGAAGATTCCGAAATTTTGGCTCAAGATTTTTTTTTGGCTCGCAGTATAATTATTCCTTGCAATCAAAACCTTATAATAAAGCTATATTTGCAACGTAGAACATAGAAAATTACAAGCTAAACGCAGTCTGGGAGTCTACACTTTTTACTGCTACAATACTACCAGGTAATTGCTCAAACAGACCTGTAGTGAGCAATAGTGTTGAGTCCAAACGCCATACATAGTATATCATCATATAAAACTCCCTACCTTCAAAAACGGCAAAGGACCTTGGGCAACAGAGAGAGTACAATGGCCGGAAATATATGTTTCAAGTTAGAAAAGCCAGAAAAAGTGAATGCATACATATGAGTATGCTTATGCGAGCGACTGATGGATGTGTATGTATGTATGTAGATAAAGTAGGGGCACACATTGTGAGATTACAAATCATTAGTTCTCTGTCTGTGGGAGAAAAACGCTTGTGAGGATGATAACAAACGTAGATTGAACGGCATGGTTGTGCTACGGGACAGTATTGCAAATAAACAACCTTAATTCATGAACTGCGTAGTAAGCTCAAGTTCAATATCCATCGCTTAATATACGCTTTGCCCGCTCACCTGAGTGCATTGCTCACAACAAAGACTTTGACAAAAAACGATGAACTTGCAAAAAAAAACTCGTGCTTACTCAACAACGTTGCAGAAGATTGCAGATGATTACAAAGTTTGATATGTACATCGTGTTGTTATGGCTTTGAGGTGAGTAGAGCGATGGGGTGATGACTGAATTGAATTTGTGCTTAATGCGAAAACGTTTTTTTTTTGCAATAACAATGCGAAATCTTCGACATGAATAAATATGTTGAGTTGGAGGGTAGAAAAGGTTAGGGTGGAATCAAATTTCTTTGTTGCATAAGAGGTCTAAACGTTGGCCTATCATGATTTGGCAAACATTTCAACAAAGATTCATGCAGCTGCATCCGCTTCCTTTCGTGTGTGTACACATTTCGCAATATTAGTCGATTGCCGAATTTTTGGATTTGGGCTCGTGAGAAACGCGTCAGAAGCCTCAATAAAATATTCGACTGTAAAGCACTCCTCAAGCACATTTTGTTTTGCGCGGAGACCCAAATGTTTGAATAATTTGGGGTTGACGGATAAAAATGCAGCCTTGAGTAAACAAACAAAAAGGAGATTGGGGGTCAAAAATAAAAATACACGTGACAATATTGTGCAAACTTCGCCGTAAAGGCATTCATGGAAAATTTACATGATGCAACGTCTCATTTCAAATTCTAAAAACCACAAGAAACTGCGCATAAATGATATTTCTTTATAAATTTAAACGTGTAATGCAACCAACCATTTATGACTGATTTATTTTGTGTATGTATTTAAAAAAAAACTCTATTCTTTCTTGGTGTGATTAAAATGATATGAAGGTAATGAAAAAAACTAGTAGCTTTGCATTGTTTGTTCGAGTTATGGCTTTATTGATTTCTCAACGTCATTTTTGTCTACGGCATCTTTCAGTTTGTTTGTCGTTTTCAAAAATATCCTGGACAACTCAATACTTCGTCCCAGTTGACAGGATTCTTGAAGACTTCTTGTTCCAACCAAACTTCGTAGTATTCCCTGAATGTATTCGTTAAATGAACTGGCCGTCCTAATACACTGGTTATGCAGTGATCTACAGGTTCGAAATCGGGCAGTATCTGCAAATGGTAATAAAATGTATGAGTTTAGCTGTTGAATATGATTTGTCATAAAAATGAGTATTAAAATCTTGTGTGCAATTTTTTTTACCTTTGAGGGCTCTCCATAACGACGGCTGTTAAAGCGATCTACAGCAGCACGTAATGCACACTCCTCTGCTTGAAAATCCCATGGTCTGGCATCCAAATCTGTTATAAATTAGGTTCATTATTATCTCAGTATCTGCATTTAGATCTGAAAGTATGTGAAGTTCCAAAACAGTAAACATAATATGCATATTCCTTACCATTCCCATAAGCCCAGTCATCTGTGAGACGATGCCTTACTTTTTGATAAATAGCAGACATTGTTTTCATGTTAGCTTTCCTCCACTGCCTTCCTAAGTATTTCGTTTGCATTTTTAGTAGTTTTAAAATATACAGCTGGAGAAGAGGTTGCTTCACACGAAGAGATCTCTTCAATATTGGAGCTGATTTGAACACGACAAGCATCTAAACAAAATCATTCAAAGGTGTAGTAATGCAAGCGTAAAATGGTATGAATATGAAGTGTCATAAAATTTGTAAAACATAATAAAATACTTACCATTATACGCGAGTGTTTCCACTTTGTTAATTTATTGAGTATTCTAAGCAGATTAATGCAAGCAAATAGGTTTCGCCAGCAGTAAACTTGTGGTTCACCTAATTCTAAACTTTCTGGGGTAAGCTCAGGGGGTTCTCCGAGGACACATGAGGGAAAATCCGCAAGTGCAATACTAATAAAACACGCCAGAATTGAATTCCTTCCATAAATTAACAATTTTATATGTTTAAACACAAAATGATTGGTAAAATAACTTTCACTCACGTGTTTTTAGCCGTAATGTAGGCTGTGATATTTTGGTTAAAGAACTTGAGGACGAGTGGTATACAGTTTGCAAACACCAAATGTTGGGATATGAATTCAAACTGGTACACATGGTTAATTTTGGTATGCTTGAGGAGCAGCAGGATAATTGCAGAAATGGACTTGACAATTATTTCCTTATGACGTGCCACGTCTATACCCAGTTTCATTGACTGAACAACCGTCATCCTGAAATGCCAAGTTTTGTATTTCGTAGTTGTTTTCCTTTGTCAAAATTTCAATGCCAAATTTTGGCAAAGGAAAACAACTACGAAACAGATACTATGGTACTTACGGCATTTCCTCAGGTAAAACATCTGCCATGATATTAATAGACTCAGATTTACTCTTTGACGTGGGAGCAGCTGCTAAAAGAATCTTGAGAAGGGCTATAATGTATTGCGGTAGGTTAGGCAACATAGCTGCATAAAGAGCTTCAACTCCATGGGCTGGAGAGTCGGGGTCGCTTTCTTTCATAGAGAGTGGGCATCTCCATAGTTCCTCTTCCCTTGTCATTTGCCATTCACTCAATGAAACGTAAATGTGCTGCAAATAATAATAATAAAAAGGCAATAATAAACAGTTAGTTGCTTGAAACACATTTGTGGCTGACGGCCTCCTTTCAAGTATTTTCATACCTGTTTTAAAACTTTTACACCTTCATGAATAGGAGCTGGAAGACCCGCTAAGGTGTTACGGTCTCCTTGTATTGGAAAACCTACAAACTTCATTCTCGAGTTTTCCAAAAATGCATCTAGATCCTTTTGTCTGACTTTGGGAGTCCATGGAAGCCCTTTTTTTAACAAATTGACCACAGACGGTTATATGTCTAGCTTAATAATCAAATACGATCAATGATCGATTACAATTTTCCTCGTAGCAATACCTTTGTTTTTCACAGGAACCGGGGTTAAAGGACGGGGAGATGGAGGTTGTGGAAGTTCCCCTGATTCCTCCATTGCCCGCCTTTCTTCAATTTCTTTCATTTCCTCTTCCATTTGGTCACCCATTTCTAGGTCCAACGTGGCTGATTCGTCCAAACTTGTTTGCTTCATTAAACTCTGTATGAATTTCAAAAATTTCAGCTTGGTTACAAAGCAATAAGGAATAAACATTGTTTTAACAGTTCGAGAGGCTAAAAAGTTGACGAAATTACCCGTCTCAAGGGACGTATATTTCTTCTCTCATTTTGAGCATCCAGCAAGTCAGTTGCGCTAGCAGGAGGTGATGCAGCTCTCATATTTCTAGACACTTCCAATGTATCTTCTTTCATTGGAGGTAAGCCTGCCAGTTCTCGGTATTTGGCTGTATTTATGCAAAAGGCGAATATTATTGAATGTATTATAAATATTTAGAATGTGATCGCATTTGCAGCATTATGAAATTCAACTTACTCTTTAATTCGCGAAGTTCACAAGTTCCCCCCAGTGAAAACAAAACTACTTTCCATAGCAAAAGCAATACCTTTTTAATTGGAAAGTGAGGTGCTGAGCCACCACAAAATTTAATGACCATGTTTAGTAACTTCACAGCAAGTAGTTCATCCCTTACTGGTTGAGCTGAAAATATACCGTTGAAAAAATTTGGTGTCAACCTAAGTTTAGATAGGGTTTAGGGAAATAATTTTGTTGGTTTACCATACCTATTTCAGCCTTAAATGCCTTTCTCTGCTCCTCAAATTCTTCGGTATCATCGTCTGATTTAGTACGAATAGTTTCAACAATAGTGTATAAAATGCTGAATATGACTCGGAGCTCTGCAGAATCTGCTAAGCTAACAGCAGGTTTTCTTACTGCCATTGGTCCAGATCTACAAGTAATTAAAGCAGCACATTTAAATAAAACTTGAACATTAGAAGCTTTAATTTACTGGTAAAAGGTTTTGTAACAACACTTACTCTATTTCTAAACATAGCAGATCGACAACAGCTTGGAAAATTCCATTCTTTAGCAGCAGCGTCACGTTATATCGTGTCCACTGTTGTTGTTCCTGTTCTGACTGCACCTCACTCCAGCAACCCTGTTTAATCCAAAAGGTAAATTGTTAAATAACTGCAAAGATACACATAACATTACATTCAATTTTACTATAGTACAGAATTAATTTACCTGTCCTATGTAAAGTATTGCCCTGGCTGCCTCTGCTCTGAGTGCCTTGCTTGACAACTCAAAATGATTCAACAGCCTCAAAATAACAGATTTTCTGACTTCTGGGGAAAGACGTTGCCACTGGAGAGGAATTCCCCACCTTTCCATCACTGAATCATAAGCCCCCAAGTTTTTTCTGAACTCTGGCACCTCCGTGTAGCTGTACAGCTCTGATATTTCATTTGTGTAGTTATCTGCATCATCGTAAATGAAGTCGAGCTCGGAGCTCTCATCGCAGCCACCATCAGACTCTTGTCTTTGTCGTCGAATTAAATCACGAATTTTTGATATCCCATTGCGATCTGGACTATTTATTGAGTCCCCGTCCATTTTCTGACTCTCGCTTACGTTAAAAATGACACTTTTAACTTAAAATATTTATTATTCCTATTGAATAATAATTCGGCGCGTCTCTTTCTAAGCTACTTAGAAACAAGTAAATTATTACTCAACTAACTGACTGAATGATGACTACAACGAGGAAGAGACAAACAATCCCAACAGTTACGAAAATGTGTCGGTGTTGTTAGTACAAAACAATACTTTTAAATGCAAATAAAACTTGTCATATTTAAAATAGGAGCTTTAAACAACCCCATGAATAGTTCATAGATTAATTATGAAATGTACATTTTAAAAACACTTTCAGTGAACTTATTTAATAATCACTGCCCTTGCATTACGTCATGAAACTGGTCACGAATTGTCTAAAATTGCTCATCTCTTGTTATACCACATAAAGTGAGGGGGTTGTATTGGAAGATAAATAATATTTTATAAAACTTAATATGCTACAACTATTATTGCCCTAGGTTGCATAGATAAACAACTGCATTATTGAGGAACACAATCAATTTTAATTATTTTCAATGGCGACAATAATTGTTTGTGAAAAATCCCTGAGCCCAGTTGACATTTTTTCTGAGCTTTAATATATATGTTATGCCACGTATAATGGCTATTAATCCAGCTCCACCAATAACATGGAAGAAGTAGTCTAGACTCTAGCTATCTAGAATTATTTAATTAAAGAAACCATGGTTGTTACGTAATACATAAGTAAATGCAAATGAACTTAAAGCCCTGCTCCGTTAAAACAACACTTGACAAAACCATACAAGGCAACTTCTCTACCTCTCTTCACTCTTCTTCTCCAACCTGACTTGACTTGACTGCTCTATCCCCGTAAAAATTGGGCTCGGAGTAGGTACTATATAAAAACAATTCTCATCAACAGCATCGTCAAAAATATAAATAAGCAAAAAGAGGAAACTTCCCCGGCTGATTCACTCTCTTGAAAGGTGCTGCTTTGACGCAAGGTCTCTCAACTACTTGTGCGTAAATAGATTGCTAGGCTTAAACTTCACCCTGTGTTTGGATAGATGGCAAGCAGATCCTCGTAGGCTGGGTTCAACCAACAAAGATTGGGACAACTTGATTAAGTAAACCACACTTGCATGGTAGAATAGGTGAAAGCACTTCAAAATCACTTTTCCCCACTTAATAAAAAAATAATATTCTGTTTGATTCAGATGTTTGTTTGCAACTTACGTATTTACTACGTATTGTGAGCAAAACAACCTTTTTTATTTAAACGTTGGGACTTTGCAAGACGTTGACAGTTTGTGGCAGGTGATGCAACTTTAATTTGATTTTCCTGTCAAACCCTACTTTTATGAAGAATGAGATGGGGATTGCACATCGAAATCCAGATCAGTGACCGACCATGAAAGCTAGCGATAGGATGGGCATTTATGCCTTCATGTACGTAACTATTTATTGAGTTTGACTGGGAGTATTACTTACTCCTTCTGTTTTGAATCAAGAGGAAGTAATGCATATATCGCGAAATTCTAGTTTAAGTATGAAAAAGAGGTCTCCCATTGATCATTCACTGGCATGATCCCCATACCTGCCATACCTTTCATGGAATTTGGGGTGGACGACTATATGTTAGGATTAGTATTGTCATGAAACTGAAGGCCGTCAATCATACAAAATATCAGAGTAAGAGCTATGTTATTAGGATTGTAAAGGACGTACGAACGACAATACAATTGCATGTTTTTGGTTTTACTGGTACCCGCACAAAGCTTATCCAGATTCCGAAGGGAAATGTGAAATGGGCTTATAGGTTTTTCGTTGAGTTGAGCAGTAAGTCGAAGAAAATGGCAGAGGTAAAGTTTTTGCGAGATGATAAAGATCTTGACTCAACCTGAACTGGACCCACCTGCAACTCCAAATTGCATAAATGAACTATTTTTTTCACTTAACATCAATAATTCCTTTCTTTAAGTATTGTGTTGTATATTTCCAATTCTGAAGGAATTCAAGTTAGGTCAGGCATGCTGTAATCGGTATTCACGTAATAGGGGCGAGAGTGAGATTCCAATTGGAACCTATGCTGGTACTGCTACTGCTGACTATTGTCCAGGTGTGACTTGGCATCGTAGTGAAAGCTTGAAAATGTTGATGTGCATACAATCCCATTTTCTGAAGCTGAAGTTCACTCGAAGTAAGTTTTTTGGTCTATTTTTCTGCTGTCACTAAGATTCTTTTTTGGGAATGTACGTGTGTACGTGTGTGTCTGAGAGCAAGCATGCAATCTCCTCATTTCCTTTCCTTTATCCGCTGTAACTCTGTCAGAACTGACGACACACATTTCTTGAAATGCTTGTTTTCCCAATAGGTGCAATATAGCATTGAGTTTAGTGTAAAGAAATTTGCACTGAATGTGATTTGTAGCTACCACTTTTCAAAAAGTTTGAAAGACGCTAGTAATTTCGTAAATTACAAATACAAAAGGAAATGAATGGATTGCGAGTCTCAGTTTTGTAGACTGAATAAATGCTTAGCTCACCAATAAAACCCATGAAAAACTACAAATAAAATTATCATATATCATTTTACTCTATACAATACCGTCAACTGGTCGTCACTCCATATCTATGTATATTGTACACTTTCTGTAAATTTTACAAGCAAAGCATACCTTGTGCTATATAATTTTCTTGGATAGATCACAGGGTTACGATCGGAGGAGTAATCGGCAAAGCTGCTGTTAAAACGAGAACAGGCGTTGTGTTTCGGAATTGTTGCTGAATTGGTAACTAATAACAGGAATGCACGTTCAAATATCTTTCAAATGAAACCATTAAAGTTAGGGCTGAAAAGTTTCATAGATAAACGCGTTGGTTTCTAGTAGAAAAAAAAGTATCTCAAATCAAATAACACAGCTGCTTTCATCTTCCCATTCTTCCCTTAAAATGAAGTTTCCATAGTTCAGATTTTACTTTCGCTAACCAACTTCACAAAAAAATGGGTTGGTTTAGGAATGGACGGAGCATGCAGTTTTCTTGGGACTTACCAACTACTGGATTTCCCCGCACCAAGAAATCGCCAAGCATTACGTAATAGACAGACGGACATCCGCATCCGCTGTTTTCTTACAGGAGTTGTATATCGTTCTGCTCCTTGCTACTTTGAACAAGAAGCTGCCCTGGGAACAGACTCTCTCAACACCTCTCTTCCATTGACAAAAAAGATTTATTCCAGTATACAAGTTGAAAGCTTACCTGCAATAAATCATTGCATGGATTGGCTAACATGGAGAATGGGGAATACAAGTACAATTGTTGCCGAGCAGTTTTCTTATGAATTATGACAAACATGATTATTCTTTCATGAGAGTAGAAAACATAGTCATGGTTTTTTCTTGGGAGTATGTAAAAATATATTATTTTTTTGCTCATCTTGAAATTTCGTTCCAGTGAAAGGTTGTGAGCTACAGAAAAGTTCAACAATATATCGAGTAGTTGACATGAAAAAGGCCAAAGTCTAAAAAAGATTATTTTGCGCAAGAATTTGTCCTAACTCCAATTAAATGTGAATGAGTAGGCAACTGGGATACTTACTTCAAACTATTTCGACTGATTGGAATCATGGAGTTGGGCAACCCGCTTTCCATTTATGGATATCTCGGAAAAACATAATGACTTGGTTGTGAAATGTCAAAAGTTTCAGATGACAGATTTCGTCAGAAAATTTATATTTGTCCCGTTTCCAGCAACATCTATTTTCGGTGTCTTACAAAAGAGAAAAGACTCAAGCATCTAAATGATAAAACACGAAAGTCTTTCCCAAAAGCAATTGTTAAGATTGTGCATGCAAATGTATGTGGTTCCTAAGGAAATAGATATATGGTATTATGTTTTGTGCTTAAAAATAGTTGTGGATTCGATGTATAATTAAGAAATGGTATGTATATGTAACGGATAAAAATATACGTGAGCTTTGAGAAACTGCTTTGAAACAAATAAGTGTACATTACATTGAAAATAATAATTTGCTTCACAATTGGTTCAATACTCGGGTGAATTCTGTATGACGACGTAGCCTAGTAGTATTACATACGTTGAGCAACGCAAAGGATCTGGAAATATACTGCTTGCACAACATGGATTCTTGTAAGTTTGGAATCCTAAAAAAATCTCATCTGTGTCCCAGTCCTCTATCAAGTAGGTATCTTTTAAATCTACGTTACGAGACTACCAAGTCCCGTGAAAGATAATGCCTAGACAGACGCTTGATGTTTCGAAGATAGAAAGTACACTATGAAATGTTACACAAAACAGCATGAAGTTCCAGTTACATTACAACATCGATAGTCAATTTTCTAAAATGTGTTGTTTGTCTGTCCAACAATAATACTTAAGAAGTAATACGGAAAATGAATAATACTTGAAAACAATTAGCAGAATTTTAATTAGCATTCTAGCAATAACTGATGAAACCTGATAAAATACAAAATGGCACACAAGAACAACATTGATAAATAAAGAACACTAGTGTAAGATCTGCAAAAGGCCAGCAATTAATTAATTGGTTTTGTCCATTTGAAAACCTTGTTTCATCCAGCTTCTGTTACTTCCTTTTTTTAAACTTTAGGTTTTTTAAAGTTGTGTTGTAGAAGAGCAGTGATTCGCTACTTTTACTCGTTCTTTACATTTACCTACGCTTTTCCCAGATGAACCCAGTGAACACAACTATACACTTTTACGACTGTATGAAACGCAGTGCTTGCTGAAGCCATAAGAATAAAATAAGTACAGGATGTATACATATATACTTATTCCCATCGTCATGTTATATATTGGATGCATATCAAAAGGCAGGGCCTGGACTAGCATTGATCGATAAGTAGAACGCGTGCAGCTCTCATTCAGTTTATACACATACATACATTCAGAATTATAAAGGAGCACGCACAGTTTACAAACACGCTTTATATCCCTACGCATTTTGGCTCAAGAAGCGCTAGTGCATCCGAAGACAGAAAAAAACGGCAGAGTGTATTGCCCCGTGAAGTGAGTTCCGTACTGGTGAAAAAGTCTCTGATAGTCTGGTATTTTTGCTATGTGGTACGTTTCCCTGCGTTGCAACATGTGCACATCTATACATATACGCTTGAAACTCCACAAAAACGTAGCTATAACTAAGTCGATAAAGAGACAACCAAGTCGTGGTTATACGTTTGGGAAAACCGTCATATGAAATTAAGCGTAAGGCACAATCACCAAATGTGAGCTACGAAGAGGGAAAAATATGTAGCACTTTTATGAAATCAACCTTCATCAAATTATTTCACGATGTAGGCATACTCACTCAGTTCAAACTTCAGTATGAGGGAAAACACTATGTGGTGTAAAATTGACAAGAGAAAGTGATAGTGAGAAAGACAGTGATGATTTGAATGTATTGGATTACAAAATCAACAGTGATGCAGAATAAGCATGCATGCACGAATTTCTACAACGAATTAATGAGAAAGCTATGTATCTTTTTTTTTTTTTGAAAAATTGGTTTATGATCATGATGGAGAGCGGAACGTTTTGAAACACTTGTGCACATTTAGAAAGGATAGTTTGCTAAAAATGAGTTCTGTGCACATTATGAAAAGAATTGTATGCATGTGACATACGTAAATGTACGCTACAACCCGCATATATTCTTGTGTACCACCACCATGACTACCATTCACACTGGTGGAACAAGATTAATGACACTTTTTGATTAGACGTTCCTGTCGGAACTTGTTAAAAGTCGGAGTATAGAAGAACAAGCAGAACCGAAGCAGTACCGACGGCATTCAACCAGGCAGGCCTAAAGAAATGCGTGTTCTATATGACATACTAAACCCGTGTTGTAGATCTCTTACACTCTTTTCTCCTCAAAAAAAAGTACAAGCAAGTGGTGTACCTCATAAGCATCCATGTTTCAACTGCTGCAAAACACATTTTTTTTCTCCTATTGATATGGTTTGTGTGTATGCTGTTCTGATTTCACATGCAGAAAAACGGCCACACTAATCCCTAATGATATAACTTATGTATTGTCAGCTACAAACATTTGGAAACGCAAGGATACATATAATTCTATTGGCTGAAAGTTTAACAACAATGCGTTCCACCCGGAAGTAAGCTTGCAAAGAGCTTGCCAAGAATTTCAAGCCTGTTATTTAGTTATAGGACGAATAAACTGTCGTACACCCGTTTTAAGTTTTCTAAACTTCCAGTTCAATACTATAAAATTTGGAATGGGAATGCTTTATGTCTGCATTGGTTTGGGATGTTGAATGAACCAAAGTATTTAGGAAAGTATAAGCAACATTCTCTCTCATTTGTTCAAAAAGTTAATTAAGATTTTTCGAAATGAGACGGATTTATTGCCACACAGTTACACTAAACATTTGGTGTACTTCCGATCATTTAAAACACTTTTCTTGTATTTATTTTTATTTGTTTTCGTCGTTGTGAAAAGTGTCTGTTTGTCTGCATGGTTTCTGGCTAATCCCTCCTTTAAAAAAATCTTAATGACTATACCAGTTGTCGTTTCCATTGCCAAAATGTCCACTGTTTGCAATCGTATCTATAATATGATGTTAAATGTAGAAAAATTCACTTTTCCCCAGTTAAAACTATTCAATAAATAGTAGCACTTTCAAGTAAAAAAGCAATGAAATGAGCATTTACACTGAAGCATTACGCTGTCGGCATACTTTCATCGTGTTTTAATACATCATTTATTGTGAAAATCAATGTTGGTTAAATAATACATATTCATTTTTGGTTTGCGCCTCATTCCATTCCCATAACATTCCTTGCATAAAAGTTGCATGGATCAAAGGAAAAGCTTTAATTGCTTGTGAAAATATGCATTTGATTCCCACTAATATCGTTTCATTTTCAATGTCCATCAAACATTCAAGTTGGCCGTTCAGCTTCAAAAACAAAATGGGGAAAACATTTTCCATTATAAACTCAAGTAAATGACCTTAATGGTTCTTATATTGCAGTACTTTGAAGTATTTTGCATTTTTCCTTGAAACATAGTTGGAGCACAGAAATGACAAAAAAGAGATCAAAGACTCTACTCCGCTATGTTTCTACAATAATCACAAAAAGGACAAAGCTCCTTTGATTAGCACAACTCTCCTGGAAATCAGAGATCCGTTATGATGTATTGATTGAAGTAGGCTAGTGAATATCTATTACGGTCAGCAAGAATGTCTAGATTGGTAGAATGAAAGTGTGACTGGTATGGGCTATATAGTCTGTCAAAAATGCTTTTCATACACAGCCACCAGCACCAGGCCATGCATATTTAATCGTTGTATTGAGTGGCTGCGCTGCGACTATTTTTTGCCCAAGTTATATTCAAGAATATTACAAAATAAAGGAGGTCACGTAAGAGTCAAGTAGTGGATCAATCACCTCAATCAACTAGGAAAAAAACTGTAAGTTTTGCTCGTATATTTTAGTTCGTTCGATTGTGAAACCTGTTTTATACATAGTCAATACCTAGGATATGGCTTGCCATGCCGCTCACAAAAACGGAACAAGAATGACAAGTATAGAAAAAAATGTACAAATCAACACAACTGCACAGACTGTGTGTACTTTTTATAAAATAAGTTGTGAGGTAACTAACTATTACTAAAGTCAGTATATACACATACTTGTGTATGTATTCGAGCTGCTGTCAATTTCTACAAGAGGAAAAGCAGAGCAGCTCACAACAGTTTTTTATTCGAGGTCCGGTTATTAGTGTTGCTAGCAGTGGTAGTGGTACTTCACGAAAGGTAAAAAAAGTTTGCAAAGCAGTTCGTCATTTAATGCAATGCAATGATGACTTCCTATATCCAATACTTTTTGTTTCTTCTCCTATGTTGTAGTATAGATCAAACATCAATAGTTGAACTAGAAATAGTGAGCGAGTGAGTGAGTGACTCCTTTGCTTTTTTTTACGCCAAGTTTGTTTCTTTTGATTCGTTTAATTACGTTCACTGAACATGTAGGCTGAGGCAGGCTTAACTTTTAGTTTAACTTTCTTTTCCCGTTATTTTTTTTGTGGTTTTTGTTGTTGTTACTTAGAGTACAACAGAGCTTTTACTTCGTAGCAAGTTCTGGTATATAGAATTATATTGCGATGTTTCGGAAGTCCGTTTGATTTTTTCTGGCAGTAGTGGTGGCGTAACATTATGAGGAAAATTGTTAAGATGAAAAAAACGAGGCAACATTACTGCTAACAACAGTTGATTTTCATATACAACCGTCATTTACTTTCACTCAAATGCATTTGCTGTTTGACCACACCCAACATAAGAGAAATAATGCTTACATTTATTGAAGAGTGGGGTTGTAGTGTTTTCTACCCAATAGGGAGGGAACTAACCCGCTTATTACATTACATATTATGGATGATACATCATACCATTGTCCGGATGATTTAGCAGCCATCTCCATTTCATAAAGTATGTTGATGGTTTGATGATACTAAAATTCAATGAGTTGTGGTACTGGCATAGATGGCCTTCAAAAAAAATTCATGATAAAACTCATTCAGCTTCCTTGAATGAAATTTTATGCATACACACGTAACGTACATAATACTCACATTATATTGCTCGCATGATATGTGAGTGGGTGATTTGATACGATGGAGAGAGAGAGAGGAAAAAAAATGATAAATCTCATATCAACCTTTATAATGGATGGAATATGCGGGGATGTTGGGATGTCATGTATCACGCGTTTTTGGGTATCTTTTTCATTTTACCCCAAAGAATAATAGTTCCACACAGACGGTGCTCCAAATATTCCATTCCAGGGTTGTCAATCAATACGTAGAACCTACATCTAAAATGTCTTTAAAAATAACATGAGCAATTTTCAAGGAAGTGGTAGTCTAATTGAAACCCATATTTATTTACAATATTGATGACTGATAAAAGCAAGAAGTAGTCACTTGGATTGCACGATCCTTTTCTCCAATAATCACGAAAATGAAATAATATGCTCGGTTTGTTTTACGATTTAGAGAAGCTCCGTAAAGTCTGGAAGAAAAATTTATTCAGAAATGTATGGCCTTGAGAGGAAAACGATTGTCGTTCTTGCAATGAATAACTTCATCATCAATATGTATACGAGGCACATTTAGAGTAATTGTTTTCTTTCCCTTCCCTTCGCTTTCTCGACAGTGAAAAAGACAGCTGAGAAAGTGCTTAATTCTTGTACAAGCATTTGATGGGGGTAGTGAGAATGACAAATGCATGATCTTATATATCCATCTTGCAAAAGAGTTATTGGAAAGGGAATCATTATATTCGTTTACTTACCAGAAAATCGGTTCAGCTTCTTTGAAGTGCTCCAGCTCAGTAAACCAGAGAATAGTGATAACTTAAGGATAAAATTACATACCATATGTATGCTCCCAGTGTCAGAGAAGTAGGAGTTTCACACCATCAGCAGTATTAGACTCATTCCTTTGCGCTTTGATGGCTTCTACATCAAAAAAACGTGGGCAGCGTTACAGCAACGAGCTCAGCAGCGGCAACACATTAGGACAACTTAAGAGGCAAAACTTCCTCCACAAGACTGCTATTCAATGAATCATCATGAAAGTGCTCTACCAGGTTGAGCCCTTAACGTCGCTCCTACAATGTTCTATTGTTTAGAAGGGTTTATGAGGATGAGGAAACTATATCCAAAATAAATATTCTCCCTCTATCACAAAGAATTTTTGGTAGGATGTACTAAAGTGTAAACAATGTTGAGTTGAGAAATGTAACTTTATATTTTTATTCTAGGAAAAAACATGCTTCTTCATGAGATGTCAGGTTTGTTGTGCTTAAGTGCATGGCTTTCTACATGAGGGACAAGATGGGCTAGAGCTTTCCAATGGAGCTAGTGGTTGAGGTAGAATTGCTACTTTATGCTAAGGAAAATTTTCACTAATCTAACTTGCACTATTTTTGATGTGATTGAGCTTCGAAGAACGAAATTTCGTAAACATTCAAATGTAATGCTTGAGAAGAAAATGTGAGTAGAGCTTTAGAAAGCACAGCTCTCTCACTTCCAATTTTTTCATATCTCTCCTTCTTTTTTTGGTTTATGTATATGACTATTGTAGTAGTGGGTGTGTGTGTATTGATCCAAGACGAAGACTGAGCTGATGCGTTCCTTGAGTGTAGGTCGTTACACCCCAGTAGCTCCTTCAATTTATTTCTAGCTCTATTTGTGTTACGTAAAACTATGCGAACATTTTCCATTTGGACGTTTTGCCCCCAAAAATGAATCTGAAAGATGATGAATACGAAAAGGAAAGGGAAAGCTAAAAGTAACCCTTTTCGTGTAAATTCTAGAGAGGACCAAAACCAAATGGAACTATGAAATGAATGAAAGCAAAATTCTTTTTAGTACGTTTCTATTGTCATTTCTTTCCATCTATCCAAACGAACCAAACTTTCACCGTGTGCTCTGCTCTCAAATGTTCGACCTACATTGGCACAATGCTACATTATTACCTAGATGCTAATATAATAATAATTTTTTTTGGCAAAAAGGGTATGTATTGGAGAGTGGCATAGCTCTTATGCTGAATGCGATTTGGTATGCAATAAAAGCTAGTGTTGACTTATTACGTAGATTCATTTATAAATTTGTCGAAAATAAATACGGTTATAACTCATAAGCCACCCACTTTGATCTTCCATTCTCAGCCATATCTGATTCTAATCTTATTAAAAACATTTTAGAACTGCAAAATTTCCAAATTTTGCTCAGCAATATGTAAGGCTGACTGTACTTTTTGTCCGTGCCGTAATAATAATTTATTCATAATATGTTCTGTAGCAATGTCGGCAGCTAATGATAGTCAAAATAAGACGGAGGACAAAACTTCACGAGAAAAAGTTTTATGATAAAATAATCTGCTGTAAAAACAAACGAGTACTCTATTTTCCCGTTTTTTGTGTTTGTGACAACTACGAAAATTATTTCGTATTGAAGCAAGGATAATCATACTTTGTTGTCATATTACAAAAACATCTCATAATTTGTTTACTTCGTAATTTGATACACCGAAAATAACCTTCATCGTGGTCACAACGTAGTATTATTTAGTTCTCCAAATTGGGTATCTCGTTTAAATTGCCATCCAATTTTTCTGTTTACTTGAAAACTATGGAAGTTGCAACTAGATCCACTTCAAGAGCTGTCATACATACATATATGTTTTAAGACTGTGTGATCTCACGATTGGATTGGTCTCCCAACTACGTGGAAATCAATTAGTGTTTGTGTTTGGTCGTATTCCTCTCATTAAAGATAAGTGCCATTTCAGCTAAGCAAAATGTGCATGCAGTAATACAAGGAGAGTTACATTCGTGTACTCAGGTGAAGCATAAAATGTCCTGGTTGCTATTGAAGTTGTCAATTGCAGATGCTTGTTGTACGTATTTAATAGCCGAGTTAGTGAGGGGGAAAGAGAAGCAGCTGCTTAGTTTGTGGTAGAAGTAAACACACATGAAACGAAAAAGAAGAGTCCATATTTCGTAGACCACACCTAACGATTGGGCTATACTGTAAACACATTTCCCTAAAATTATTCTAATTAAATCCACTGAAATTAGATTGCACGTTTTGGGGCCCGTGTCCGAGAACCCTATTTTGTGGTATCCATTCCAATATGAAAATACTTCGTTATAGATGTCCATTTGATATTAAATGTGACACTTTGTTTGGAAAGTTTGGGAAGTAGAGCTTTAAGCATGCCACAAATGCTGAAGCTTAACACAAACCACACTGTATATTCCTTGGTTATTTAAACTTTCTCCGAATCTTACCTTTTCAAGGATGTTTGAAGTTTGACCCAACTCCATCAAATTGGTCGATTGACTGCCCTAATTGGAAGTATTCACGTCACGTGGATCCGAGTCTTAAGTAAGTTGCAACTTTCATCAAATTTGGAAGCTTAAAGAGATACCTACCTCATATCTCATGTTACGATTTTGATTGCAAATTAAATAAAATGAAGCATCATTTTTCTATATCAATTTTCTGGAATCATGAGCAATGTTTGGTTTAACTGAATAGATGTTTTACATCGTTACGAAATGAACCTATTGTCGTCATCACTGTAGTTTCAAGTATCGTCGCTGTAACATTTATAATGTATAGATGCTTTAAACTTTGTATGCCTTAGATGTACATTAGCCATTGTAATGGAGAGAAAGGCATGCTTTTGTGCATGTGAGGAGAATCACATGGTTTTTAATAAGAATTTTTTTGCAACCAGGTTTTTGTATGGGTGTGTGTATGCAGAATCTGGTACTTTTCTCATGCAACCAGCGCAGTTATTCTTTCACAATGAATCTGGATATGTTATGAACGCATACAAACATAATCTGCACGAGTGTCACGTTTTTTTGAGTAATTATGATTATGCCAAAGAATAAATCAAGAAATACATAATACCGAATGTTTTTTTAACATTTCATAGCATCACAAATATTATTTTCTTACAAAAAGAGATCCGTAATTATTTATATCGTATTTTATTACTACATACAACAAATAATAATAACATAATATTTTAATTAAGTCATAACCAAGACGACGACCAATCATCCGTTTCTCTGTAAATCCTTAATGAATATAATAATAATATAACTGTCATGAAGTAGTGACAAAAAGGAAGGTTAAGCCAGTCGTACTGGTTTGGCGATTATAAATAACACACAATATTAAGATTATTTAATGTATGCATTACATTTTTATCGTACTAAAAACTAACAGCGACAAGAGCTACAATTTAATTACACACACTCGTGGATATAACGTTCTCCATATTTAAAAAAAGCACACGCACGTCCTCGTCATTTTAAATTATGATTTCATTTTTTCCAAAAAGCCATATATGTATTTTATATATGGTTACATACATATCAGTATACTTTTCTAAATATATTTCCAAAGCCGGTTGCGATGCATTTTTTCTTATGAAATTGGACGAAACCGTTGTCTCTAAACTTATTTAGAAATACACACATATGGATTGTTATTTAGTAGTTACGTACACTCGCATTCTTCAATTGCCCCTGACTCTTCAAAACATTTACTTATTTATATATTGTGAGTTTACTGCATAATGCATTAGATTTTCTATGCGTTAATACATTTCTTTTTTGTATTATGCAAAAAGATTTGCTCTTAGAAACTAGTCAAGAGTTGAGAAGTCTTTGATTTAAATGTGTATTACATAATAATATTATGAGCGTACAATCATTAGAGTGGGGGATGTCGAGACAGTTGTCCTTGTTGTTATGACATAAGATGTACTTTCAGATCAATCATCAATTTCTAATTGTTTCGTTCGTATCGGTTTTTTTATTTCTAGCTCTTCCAATCTCGTCAATGGTACATGACACATCAAACTTTTCGAATGCATAATTTTTTTTGGAAACCATATTACTTGACATGACTTGACAACCAAACCGTGGGACGCCAGTGTCAATGAATATACGTAATATAATTGGTGTCAGCTTGGAACCAATGGATATAATGGTAAGTGCGTGCGTATTTATAAAGGAGGACAACGAAGACAATATTATGTAATAATGTGTATGTATACGTTTTGTTACAGGAAACTAAACTAAAGAGTAACCAGTAGTACGTAAACCGTTTTGTATTATACACAGTGATAAGAGTAAACATTAAAATTGTAATAGATAATTTAGTAGTAGTAGTAGTAGTAGTAGTGTGGCAAATAGTTACAGTACAAGTTGTTTGTCTCATCAATGAGAGAGTAGCGGACTCGACTTTGCTTGCTTGCTTGCTACAGAGATATTTTCAACAATTGATACACTTTTTTTTCTTTCCATACTCAGGAATTTTTCATCATACATTATCTAATAAGCGCATGACGTACTAGCGGTACACGGTACACGTTTTCCTCGTTTTCTTCACTACTCTAAATTTTTTTCTATCTAGTATGAATCCGTTCGCTTCATCCTCCACCAAATCCATAATATTTACATAACACGATGATTCGCCTTTCTCTTAAACCGTTTTGTAGGAACGTTATGCATTATGTACATCTATCAAATCTTGTCTAATCACGCACGTAGCTATGCTCGCCACGCCGTCTACCATCTACACTACGTGTATGGTTAAAACACACAAAATGACAAATTGATGATGGAAATTGATCACCACTTTTGTGAATAAATACCAAACGCTTGTTGCTCCACCCTGTTGTTTTTTCCCCCGCAGCGGAAAAGTGACCCACACACATTTGAGAACATGTGAGGTAATCATGGTATGGTGTCTATGATATTTGCACATTGCATGTAGACCAGAGAATTCAACAGTAACCAGTAAATATATAATATTATGTATAAAAAATTGATGAGAGTAACAGCAATTTCCAGCGAGTGACTAAATATCAACAGATTATTATCTCACGCTTAAAATTAATACAAAGAAGTAACCGTATTATATGAATCATGATGATATTTGATGTACAGCAAACAGCAGCAGTGGTGCATTACGGATTTGTCCCCATTTCAACAATAGAATCAAATTCGTCCAACTGAGAAACAAATTCAAAAGCTCAAAATCTTGCCTCAAATTAAAAGAGGCTCCGTCCTTACTTATCATTGAAACAGTTTCCACCACGAATCATTCCCTACCTATATAAACAATTGATGCTGTTTCACCTTCGCTAATCACAATTTTTAACTGTGAACTAAATCTTCACAGCTGAAACAAGGGCTCTCTTTTTCTAAGTCGCTACAAATTATTTTTTCTCTTCTGTACACTTACTAATATTATACTTACACATAGCTAAGTATATTTTTTTCCTCGCGACGACGGACAACGAACAATCGAATCTTAGCGAAAGAAAATGTACCCTAATGAATATAATTACCGTAATGACTTAAAAATTGATAATGATGATGGTATCAATCAAGGTATTCAAAACGTATGCCTGAACTACATACATACATACAGCGCGTTACTTGTAATCGTGTTTTTGGGTTTCACTATATCTCTCTTTCGTTCATTTCCATTCATGTCACCACCATACTGTAATAAATTATATATGTTAACTTGGAAACTCATGGGTAGTTTTCGTTGAAGATGTTATTTTTTTGCTTGCATATCATTTTTATGCTACTTTGTATTATTAGTCACTGACTGACTGAGACTTTTTTTATTTTGAAAATTACCATGGCTATTATTTGTGTTAGAAACCCAAATGAATCAAGTAACTAACTTGGTTTATATGGTATGGTATGGTATAGTGTCGCTTGTTTCTAAAACTCTATATCAGTTCTTTTTGTTTAGCGAGATGCATTATCAAAGAGACAAGAATTACAAAATTATTAGGACTATAATTACTATACACATCACATAGCCTGAAAAAACGCCATTTTTTGTATTTGTAATCGCATGCCATGCGCCGTCAACTTCTACTCGGGTAATTTGTTTGAATAATATGCGTTATATAAACTGACATTTTATTTCCTTCGTAGTAATGACTTGTATAAGTGTGGCAACGTGTGTAAGTAGTAAACTATGAAGCAGTGTGAAAATTATGGGTTATTTGTTTTGTTATGAGTAACGTCTCTTTAGTTGTCTTGGTATTTTTGTATAAAAAACTGCGCTTGAGAATTGGAAATTGGATATGATGATGTAATTTGTTTAGCCTGACTTGTGAACTTTGTATCCATTGATTTTTAATGTAAAAAAATTATTTCCGTTGGTTGAATAATATAATGTTGTGGCGTATGATATTGAGTATGTTTTCATTGGAGGAAAAGCGATTGTCGAATTTGTGACTTTTTTTATGAAGCCAATGTAATTCTTCTCCATGTATACAAGGAGGCAGTTACGAAATGAGCATTTGACATAAATCTGATAAGAATTCGAAAGTTAGTAATTCATCTACTATTTTCATCTTTTCCACATCCATCCTCTTGCTGAATATTTAAGTCTGGAAGTCATAGTGTTGCACACTGAACGTAGCATGGAGGTCTCCACTGTACCATTCTCTGAGAATAATATTCACAACAGTGAAAAGATATTACGGAATTACCCAGGAAAAAAATTTCCTTTACTTGACGTGAATATCCTGCTCAAGATCATTTGTGGATAAATAAATAATAAATGCCGTATACGTCCCCATTTCACGTTAAAGGGAATTTCTCTGCAAGCAAACGAACGTTGAGTAATTTTTCCGAGATTTGGAGGAAGTTGGCTTAATGCACAACTTATGTAATTAAACCAAAGTTAAGAAATCGACAATGTTTTCCTACTTTCATTCAATCAGAGAATTGATTATAATGCTGTTGACAAAAACAAATTGTTCCATACATTCCATATTAAAGATAATTTGAACTGATTTTTGCTGGTAGTTTCAAGAAATTAATTGAAACATGACTTGGAAAAACTTTCGCAAAACATAAGTAATTGGATATAGTAATTTCATTTTTTTTTGATATAGCCAAAAGATTTGTAAGTATAGGCCCAGGCGTTTTTATGATAAAAACCCTAGGATAATTAGGAACTAATAAAAATTATTAAAACTGAGTAGAAAATTTAGGATACTTAGAATATAAAAAATGGTATGCTTTGCTTAAACTGAGAGAGCATTTGATGAGTTGGCGAGCAGCAAATTATCAGGAAAATTGAGAACTCCGTTATAATTACATTCATTCAACCAAAATGATGAGGATTCGAATACATTATGATTATATTAGGCAGTTACAAAGATATGAAAGCACACGATTCGTTGCGTGATGTACAACACGAGTAATAGTGAATGTTCAAAATCCAAAAGATGTTGGGGCAACTCTGGATTATGTCAAATGTCAGTGTATCATTTCTGTCCCTTGTTTAAACGAGAAATCCGTGATGAATAATATGGTTGTATCTATGTACTTAACGCGATTAAAATTTGAATGGCATATAAGTAAGTGCAAAATTAGTAATAAATAGCACCATGCATGCAGTGATAATTGAACAAGGTAGTTGTCCGTTAGCAGATAATGAACTTTGAACAATTGCAATAAATGAGAGATAATTAATTACCCAAGCTAAAATTGTATCAGTTATTATGAGTTTAATGCTTCAGACTTGAGGATGTAATGTATGCTCCCTGTCCTAAATGTTTCACTGCTCTCATTTTCAACCAACATAAAACCAAGCGTCGAATTAAAAAACGGAGAGCTCTTCAAATTTAGTACAACCTTATCTCTTCACATTTTCACGAAAACTTTCTGTATATAACCGACGAGTTTATGAGTTTGCTTGGTGTAACAGTCGCGTTCATACGTATGTATGCCAGATTTAGAACGTGCTTTCCAACTTTCTCTCAAATACCATGTTTCTTAGTTCGCGTTGTAAAACGTTTATAGAGTACCTGAAACTTTTCCTAATTCAATTTCTACCTACGCACATAGTTGTATATTTTTTTTACTATTAAATACGTACGTCATTAATTGTAGTACTATTTAACTGATTTTATGCAGGAAAATTAGCCCTACAAAAATTGTCTATGATATCGTGGCGTGAATATCTATTTAATACACATACACATAATAGAGTCATGTTACCTTTGCGATTCTGTACTTTTGACTTAATCGTATAATACGTCGTTTTAACTGTAGTAGCAATAATAGAAGTAGTAATAGTAGTATAGTAGTAGCTTATAATGTATTTGCTCATCATTATAGATTATATTAATATATGTATAGTTGAAATGAATCCGATATATGTACGAGAATTTATTTCTTTTCACTGATGATTTTTTCCTGGTGCTCATAGTTTTTCGTACGCAGAATTTAAAGAGACACGAACCTAAAAACTTGCTGTATGGTTCTCAGTTGCTTTCAAAGAACTCCAAACTTTATGTCCTTAAAACTCCAGTCCTAAAAAATTGCCACGTTTCCTGCAAACATCAAACAAAACATATTTAGTACTCGTGCTCTTACAGTTCTCAAATTCTAAGAAGTTTGTTTGTCCTCAGAGCTCTGCACTAACCTATAAAATATTTAATAACGTTTTTATGAAGGATGTATGTATACACGGACGAAAGCATAAAGGTTGACAAATATTTATATTCTATTTTATACTGGAATATTAAAAAGCTCTCTTGACGAATTCTTAGAAAAATTGTTTCAATAAAACGTTTCCAATTGAGCCAATTTTTGTAAATAAGTCAAGAAACTTGTTCAGCCGAATTGACCTCATCGAATGAAAACAGACGATCATAGTGATAAGTATAGGGATTATTACTACTGTCGCAGACATATATAATATTTCCTAGCAAAAAGTATTAAATCAAAACATACGGTAAAAAAAGGCTCAATCTAAACCTATCAATGCGTCATACTTAAACAACCCTTTAGCAACTTCTACGAATTCTGTATTCGTTAGGACATTGAGTTGAGCAAATGTTTTTGTCCACATGAGTATACTTACTAAACTAATCATATTTGGGACTAAAAATCAGTTTTGGCTAAAAGTCAATGCTCACATAAAAATGGGGCTTCAAGCTCAGCTCATGCTGTGTCTATTGTGCTTCAATCATAATCATTACAGTTTAAGTGTTTAAGATAATTTCCGCGTCAAACAGTTTTAATACGTCTATACGTCCTCCAGTTGATTAATATTATGAGACAAACATGGGATCCGTGCTGGTTCAGCATTAAACAGCCTCTTGCATTTCATACTACCCCTATTCAATTCTATGCTATGCTATTACTGTAGAATAGGGGAAATAACGTTGGCATTTCCTGCACATCAATGAGACAGCACTATTTCAAGTGCAGAATACTTTAAATGAGCATTATATTTTGTTTTGACCTATTCATACTTTATAGCAGAGTGAGTGACTGTTGGAAAGGGAATGATGATGTGTGCCCAGTGTTGCTTTTTTTATACGAGTTGCATCATCACCGTAAAAAAACACATTAAAACTAGACTGTGAGGACAAAAAGTTTATGAGTATTAACGTTAATTTTTCATGCTTACCTGCTGCCTATAAGTACTGGCTGGTTATGAATTATTGTTGGTATGAAGAAGGGGTAATTTATGAGACTGGACTCTAAGCGTTCCATTGCTAGTGGGTTGGCCATTTGAGATTGAATTTGCTGAGCTAAGTGTCAATGCACTTCCGTTATTGTTCCCTTCACCGTTGTGCTGTTGTTGCGACTGTTGGCGTCCACTGAGAGTGCCTGCACTGCTGTTTGATGATGAGTGTGAATGTCCATTTGTAAGAACGTGACCATGGCCATTGACATGGCCATTCGTCAATGTGGAGCAGTTACCATTAGACGAAATGCCAGAGGCACAGGAGACGCGCAGCTCACTTTTTGACTCACCACTGGACGTACCATTAGTTGTGGCAGTGGAGGAGCTGTTGTTCCCATTGTGGATGTTCGTTTTAGAGCTGGTTCGTAGTGCGGTAGATCCGCTTGCCGGAACGGAGGCACTATCATTCTGTGAAACAAAACAAAAGAATTCACTTTACGGATACTGTACATGACGATTTAGGATTAGCTAGAATTACACACTCGCTCCACTTGGGTTTCTACTACTCGCACGTTTCTTGTTGACATTATGGAAAAGACTACGTAATCTGCAGAGCTACTCGAAATGCTCCCGAAATACTAATTTAGTTAGGGAAATGAACACTCCATTTCCAGCCCAACAGTACTACAACTCCACATCCCCTTTTAACACTTTGGCTTTCATCATCAATCTTGTGCTAAATCCTGTAAATCCATTTACTAGATGTCGAGAAGCGCAATGCATTCATTCACTAACTCTGGGCTAAAATCCCAAATTTCAGAGAAAGTCCTCGGAAGTAGCAGTTCGCAAAACGTGACTTCCATCAACAACCCTATAAGTCATGGCACTATGACATACATAACGTACATAATACATAATAGTTACATTGTGGGCAGTGGAAGTTCAACTTTTAACCCTCAATCTTCTTAAATTTTCCTTTCACTCCAACTCCTATTCATACAAATTCAAAGAATTTGCTGAGTCTTAATTCCGGCTAACCTACAGCCTCAGCATAAGCTTTCCTTTCTTGCCACACACAATCTAGTTCCTGCTCCCATGCTTCACTTCATTATTATTGGTGCACAAAGAATTCACCGATAAATTACTGAATCCCTTTGTACATTATCTTATATTATGTATCGTTTTACAAAAAAAGATGCGGGGGCTTCTGGCTGGTGTAATTATTTTCTTATTTTGATAATGAAAGGAAGCGCATGGTAGAGGAAATATAAAGCCCTTTTTACAGCATCTCATATTAGTTTTCTCTACGGGTATGTAATACGACAATCACCTCTTGAAAGGGAAGCCTCACAAATGTACTCGGCTTTTTATTATTAAATTTTTGAAGACGGAACTGAAAGAGGATCCTCAAAGTTTCCTTCGTCAGTAAAATTAAAAGGCCGGTTTGTCTCATGCAGGCTAAAAAGGAGTTTTAAATTGCAGTTTTACTTACATAATGCCTCCTAAATTGTCAACGTAATTAATTTAAACTTATTTTTCTGCAAGAAGAGGCGGATGGTCTTGTTTTGTTATATAGTTGCTATCGTGAAAGAATATTTACAAAATATAGTGCACAATGCACATAAAAGAAAATTAGGATCTTTAGTCAGCGTTTACGTGGCCCTCTTGTCTTTTGAGACAAATAAGTAGTTTCTTAGGGTTATTTATATCATGAGTGAAATGTATTGAATTTAGTCATGTACACACACGTTTCTAAACGTTCATTGCGGAGTGGAAATGTCTACCTAGAGAATTGAAATGAAAGGAAATCATGGTTTCGAGTACGGACTCTACAGGAAATTGAAGGCAACAGCCGTAAACCTCAGGAAAAAGGCAAATGAGTACGAAAACCCCATAAACCATCCCATACATATATAAATACATATACATTTGAGTAGAATATGTGTGAGAACAGCATGAGTGTAACCAACTGCAAGTAAGACATTACCCATTATTTGCTTCTTGTATATTTTACGCCTTTACTCACTAATCCATTGAATTCAAAAATGTTTCAAAAGCTATTTTCAAATGGTATTGGTTCAAAAGAGCCGGATTCAGGTTTCCTCTCCGGAAGCTGGCGTCTACTTATTAGTTTGACTTAGGGGATATATACACCAACAGTACAAATGCAGGAATTCTTTTCCTTGTAGCAATGAAACAACCTACGCATCCCGCGCACACACACAAACACAACACATGCCAAATGAATTACAAGAAAATATTATTCTTTCTGCTGAGCTAAGAGTTTCATTGCAGTAGAAAATGAATACAAGTTTTAGTGCAGGTTGCTCCGCAAAAATCTTGTGAGACGCGATGATGTGTATTCACAATCAGAAATGTCCATTTTCTAATATTCTAAGAACTATTCTTGGTAACTTATTCCCTGGTACAACTTTCTCATGAGAAAACTCCAAAATCCACAATGGATTGCATGAAATTCCCTACAGTTAGCAGTTCTTTAGAAATCCAATGCATGTATACCATGTGATATCCACTTACTTGAGTGACCTTGATTTGTCGGGCTTATTGCAAAACGGGACGGTTCTGACGTGAAAGTTACCAACAGATTTCAAGTAAATTTCATGTTGTTATGAAAATCACAGCCTGACTTGTGAAATCAGCAGCAGAAAATCCTATAACTTTAACGTTAATGAATAGGTCACAAGTGAAAAAAAAAGAATTTCTATAAAACCTACTACTTGAAGCAGTTAACATAAAACCGATTCTTGTGCAATATTTTCTTTAGGCAAAGAAACTACATGTATGCTTTCATCTGATCTAGAACTGCTTCACTCAACCCCTTAATCAGCCTGTCTTCAACTATATACCTATCTTCCCTCGAATTATGTCTGCACAGTGAAATTGAAGAAAGTTCTAAGAAAAAGCTGGCAACCAACTAGAATGAACACAACAAAGATTTCGCAAGTTTGTATTTTTCGGGGTAGCTGCTAAACAACATCAATTCAGGAGTAGACATAATCTGACATCCATCCATGTATTTGTCAACGCTGACACAATGAAGTAGTCGACACATTTTTTGGGCTTTCAAGAGTCCCTACTTGCCAAAGCACTTTTATGAACAAGAAAATAACTCATATTATATGTCATCAACGAACTGAGTGGGGCAAGTCGAAAAATATGAAGTAGTTTAGTGTTTCGGTAGGCTACTTGTGAAACTTTATTTTCAACTAGCGTAGCACTACTGTTCACGGGAAGAAAACAAGTAGTGGATATTCACACAAAGTTACTTCTTAACAACCCAAGGTGATTGAAACTGAGTAGAGAATGGGGAGAGCATTGAGTAGTGAGAGTTTCGTGACATCCCTTCTAGAAATGAGTCACTTTATATGCTCCATCCATTCGAGTTGATGACCACTGCTGCTGTCCCCAAAACTCTTTTCAGCGAAAGCCATGAGAAAGTAGCAACTGCTCGAGCAATAAATTTATGCAAAGGGTTTCGACATCCTAAAATGTCCACATGTTCCATTGTCCAGCTCATGATACGGTCAAAATCAGTAATTTGTGAGCATTAATCAGAACTCGTTACCATAAGCATTTCGTTTTCCCCCAAAATAAATCTTGAGATATTTTGTACATATATTTTCTAAGTTACATTTACAAGTGCGCGATAGTACATAGTACTTCCGCTGCTGAGGCAACGTTCATAAAACCAACCGGCCATAACATTTTATATTGATTTTTATTGTCTTGAAGATATCATCGCCCACCCGAGACATTTCATTGATGGTTGGTGTATGAATAATGGATGGTATACGTGCACTTTCTTTACAAAATAAAATGCAAGCCTGGCTGTAAATAAAATCAGAAAATTTACCTTATCAGCAGGGGTTCTTGGAAGTCTTCGTCTAAGCCAGGGATGTCGGAGAGCTGCAGATGGCGTAAGGCGAGTGTTAGGGTCCCATTCTAAGCATCGACGAATGAAATCCACAAACAGTGGATCTTCGCAGCCTTTTAATGCAGTCTAAACAAAAATAAAACGGAAGGCGACAGAGTTATTAGTTTAGGTTGCAACGAAATATTATGTGCATGATTTTATACCAGACTAGTAGTTTCCGGTGGTATGGTTTGGTATGGTATGGTATGTTGTGTGCTCAGTTTTTTTACATTGTTCAACGTTGAATGAAATATTACCTGTAGATCACGAGATCCAGGAGGTCCTCTGAGTTTTCCACGTCTAGAACGGCCTCCAGTTAGAATGGTGGTTCCATCCGCCAAAGATTGTGCTTCACAGTAACGGGGATAACCCTTGGAACTGAAAATAAACATGGGGAAGTGAATAAATGTAGAGTAATGCGGAAAATTTTTGCTTCAATTGGCCTTTCATTCTAAAGTAGAACCTTACCTAATAAAATTTTTGGCGCGTCTGGAAACTTCCAGCAATTTCGGAGGAGGCATCCCCAATAATTCAATCATACAAGCCAATTGGTCCGCCTCGTCTTCACCTGCATCAGGAAAAAAGTAATAAAACGTTAATTTGATTAAAACTGCATGATTGCGTGATTTTGCCTCACTTCACAAATGGAACAGTCATGTTTGCCAAAAGTTAGTTTTTCTCAAACACATTATATTTTATTAATAACATACCTGGAAGCAGTGGGTAGCCTGTGAAGAGTTCAGCTAGGATACAACCAAGGCTGAAAAATTAAAGAGAGGAATAATTATATATTTTATGCAATGTTGGCCTTCACCAGATCTAGATTAGTTGTCCCAACTTCAACAAATCATTTGACGGAAAGGTACGGAACCAGCCAATGTACTTATTTATTACGTACCTCCACATATCAATGGGCAGACCATATTTGGCTCCAAGAATGACTTCGGGGGCCCGATAGAATCGTGACTGGATGTAGGTGTATACCCTCTGGTTCTCATAACAACTGGAGCCAAAGTCAATCACCTGTAAATCAATTAAAATTTCGTTGAGATTAGAAAAAATGAACACATATATCTCATACAATACAATATATTTAGTCTGCAACTGTAAAGCATCTAAACCGCTTAAAGCACGCAAATTGCTAAACAAAACAAGCTGAGTGCTTATGATAAATAAATTAGCAGCATGTTTAAAATATCGAATTGATATGAAATGAAAGGCAATAGAAAGCTAGGGAAGACAGTTTATAATGGAAGCGATAAATAAGTAGAGATGACAGAAAAGTTTAAAAAAAATTTCATGCAAAAATATAACATTTCACAGCAACTCAAGCACATCAATGTTTCACTGTTGACCTCGTTAAAGCCTCAAGAAACGGAAATTTCAAGGCCTAGTCAAACTACGAAACGAGCGAGTTCGTCGTTGGTTCCAGTTGATTAAACAGTTGTCATACAAGTATACATATACACATATTTCTTGGCTTGGCATGTAAGCCTGGCATGCATGCATCCCAGCAGCAGCAGCAGCTTGCAACATTTAAGTAAAACGCCTTTCTTTGTATTTGTGTACAAGGCACATATGTAGATGTGCATCTCACAAGTTGAAAACCCTCCTGTGAGCATTTGTTTTTGTAAGAGAAAAGATCTTTGTCCTTTAAGTGCAATCACATTTTTGAAACCTTTAAATTTAGCACAGACAAATCCAAAACTTTTTTTTTGGCACGAAGATGTGCATGCATTCATCTACTATAAATACATACAGATTAGACATAAAAAACTGAGAGAGTTCAGTAGCACATGAAGGGGAAACGAGCACAATTTTTTTTGTGGAAAGGAAGACTATTAAAGCTTTTCATAGCCCATCCCCTTTCTTCAGCATTAGCAATATAGTACAAGTGCCGCTTCTTCACAGGAAGTGTAGCATTTAAATGATGCACAATTTAAACGGTTAAAAACATCCAAATCATACTCTGTCTTCTTGATATCCATATTCCCTATAATATAATTGCCGTTCGTTCTACTTTCATTTTAAAATCATATCAGTATGCACTATGTACTCAGCCAGCACACAAAATGATATTCTTTACTAGCCATATGGTTTTCAAAAGCAAATGGCCATCTACTAACCGGAGGTGGTAGAGGTTATGGTATTTCGTGAAAAAAATGAAACTATACAAGCCAAACTAATCTGATTCTTGAACCGCAAGACGCTTTGCAGTGTGCTGTGCACATTGCATATTGGTTCCATCATCCATATACAAAGTTACGAATGAAATAAAAGAAGTTTATAGCTTTTTTCCAAAGATATTTGTGTGTCTCTTACGTGATGCCCATGCCAAATTCTCATGAGCTCAAAATAACATTTTATCCCTAACAAAGGTCGTATGTGTGTGTTTCAAACAGACGGACAAAGCAAGCTGTCAAATGTTTTAGTATAACACACTCAACCAATAAGTATACATTATATTTAGGCTCTTATATTAATAATATATAGCAATAAAGAAACTTTCCTCGGAGACCTAATGTCTAACTTATGACGAGGAAAAAATTCTTTTTGGCACTTTGGAAAATAACTCTTGTTTGGTATCATGGACATTAACACGTCTCATGTTATCCGTATCCTATCAGTATCCCCTTACTATTTTTGTACTTGTGCTGGGTCATGAATAAAAAGTTATCATCATGAATTGGTCCCATATTTTGCTAGTGTACTTCTGACAGACGATTCCTGATCAGCTTACACTCAAGTAGATCAATGAAAAATAGCAACAATTCTCATATTTCAGTGATGAAGTGTATCCGCTGTACCAACCGACCGACATGAGCGGAATGCAAGCTGGCTGCTTCTATCTTATTATATTTAAGTTGGCACAAACATGCAACCATTCCTAACCAATTTAAACGTTAAATACACATATTTCGTTGTTATTAAACAGACAAGTATTGAATTACTCTTATTTTTTTCAAGTCTGCATTAAATTCAAATTTGCAAACACAAACAATAGCGACATTGAAATTAATTTTTGAAGAATTTTTGCATGATCCTTTCCTCGCAGTGTGTTGTGCTTCATTGTACTAATAAACTGGTGCAAGTTCAGAAGGTGCCCTCGAAAACTGATCATTATCATCATCATCAGTTTTCAAGTTACGTCTCGTTCAACAACTCAACTGCAAAGAATTCATAACTGTGAACCGCCTTTGTTGCAAGTTGAATCAGCCAATTTTTTTACAAGTGATTGTTATTATCTAAATCAATACTGATTTCCTTTCTCAAAACGAGTAGCAGCAGGCAGTCAGCAGTAGTTGCAAAGAGTAAAAAGGAAAAATATTAGATGTGTATTTTTCCTTTCTACAATATAATAAGACAGTCATTGAAGTGGAATTGGAAAGCATATTCAAATTGTTGAGTTTCAAAGGGGAAAAATCTCTATAGCCCACAACTTTTGCAGAGAACAGTAGCTAATCGTCTTGAAGACAACTTTATTTATGCATACATATACATATCTCTAGCAATCCAACATAATATGAGCTCAACTACAAAGTCTCATTTGCATCTGGGATGAGGATGATGATGATGTACTTCATTGCCTCATTAAATTAGTCAAATTTCACTGTATAAATGATGTTTGGATTGCACGTGACATATTTGCTGTGAGTAATCACTTTTTTTCATTGTCACTGAACAAGGAATGAAAAAAGGAAAACAGACAAAACTTTCGCTACACATCTTGTTTGTAACCAAAAAGTAACACGTTGTGTTGCGTTGAATATAAGTATACCGTAACTTTATAGTTGCTGCTTTGCACGTACATAATGAGTTGAAAATGAATTCTACCACTGTGGAAAGTTTGAACATGTTATTTTGTTGAATTTTGTTTTGTAATGGCATCATTAAATGTATTACACGTGTTGCCAAAACAGCTCATGAATCTATCAATGTGGTAGGCTATAAAAGTTAGCAGTGATGCGGAGGAGAGTAATCATTAGGCTATAATAATAATACGCAACGCATGAATTCGATTTTATAATGAGGGCTAAACAAATCTAAATTGGAAATCAAGGGTTGGTTTAATGGCTACGTATCAATAGAAAAGTGTACTTATTGTGCATAAAATCTGCGTATCTTTATAAATGTAATATGTATGCAGAGTAAAGAACGAAAAGGAAAAAAAATTGTCACTTTACGACATCAATCCAACTAAGGTTAAATGATGATCGTATACTTTTTTTTTTGCAGAAGATAATATTAAAAAGATTTGTATCGACAACCTACATACATTACAAATGTAATGAGCTGTCAAGGTGGTTCAACTTTTCATTTGAAAATAATATAAAAAACATGATGTGTACAACAGTTCCTGAATGAGTCACTTTTTCCTGCATCATCATATCACATCCCATCACCACACAGTTTAAATGTCTAATCGACAATTTGCTCGAAGGCAGAAAGAAAGAGAGGAATAGAAACTCTTAAAATTCGTAATAATAATAATACCGTCTTTATCTAGTGACTTGCAAGGAGCTGATTCACACATATTCTTACCAACACTTTTTGAGAGAGAGATATGAATCACTCATTCATGTGTCAAGAGAAGCATTGGAGCAGACAGACAGTCATTAAATCAAGCTGCCAAAAGATCACACAGATGAGTACTTGAGACCCACTTGACTGGCATAATTGCTTTTATGCACATGAACAACATGTACACACATGTGTGTACACTTATGCAAGCCATTTTTAGTGCTAACAATTCAGATAATGTTGATATCTTCAATTGTAGCATCCTGATAAATAAGCACATACGAAATGAGAAAAGGAAGACGAAGAAACATAAGGAAAACAAAATTTGGGAGGTGATTTTAACTGTTCTCTGCCTGAACTGTCATCCGGTACTTGGAAATTGATGGCATTTCCCATTGTTGGTGTGGATTTTATTTGTGTAAGGCTGTGTGGTAACAAAGCCTGCTTGACTTTATAGATACATTCACACACACCTTAGTAAGACAATGATGTATGTATGTATGTAAGCTTTGCAATATACAGCTACGTACATAGTTATATATTTATGTATACGTCGACATTTTTTGTTCCGTACGCAACTCAACACAATGAACTCCTGATGAATATAATATAAATGTAACGTGTTTTTTACTACTTCGTGTCACTAATATTAACACTTGGTTCGCTTGAGCTAGTGGGATTTTCAAAAGTCAGGCTGGATTGAAGTCACGGAGATTTATGCGGAAACCTATTGTTGCAAGAGGAAGTGGAAATGACTTTCGTATAGGCTTCTACTTTTTTTTATCATCATATGAGAATGAAAATGCTTGTTCCTGTTTTTCCAACACGCATACATAGACACACCATGATCTGGCAGGATAATGTTTTAAGCACCGATGATCATGGCACACTAGAAAAGTACGAAACATCAAGTTGGATGTCGAATCCTTGGTTTTGGTTCAAGTTGACTACTACCATACATGTAATTTTCTAACGTTTCAGAAATAATGCAAATTTTTCTGGGGAAAGGTAAATTTCCTTGCATTTCAGATAAAAATGAGTTAAGGGTGCGTTAGGTAGTTAAAAAAAAGGTAGAGAGAAAATTCTGTCTGAACATATGTAAAGTCAAAGTGGGAACGACTGTGAACTGTTCAGTCCGAAAAATAACGCAGTGTATTACCATGAGTGAATGTAGTTTTTTGTGCAATTGCACTGCAATCCTATTTTCCTTTCGAATCCTACAGGCTTAATGCTCTTAGAGGATACGGCACACATTGTATAAATATGGTATCATTAGCAGTAAAACTGACACATTAAAAGTCAGAAAGATAAACAAAGTATTACAAGTAACACCAAGGCAGCAAGTCATACCAATGTTTTTGAAGGGAAGGTAAACGGTAAAAGACCAAATCGTCCTCTCACTTTACTCTCTTTACTCCTTCCTTCACGTTCCCCCATGTTCTTTCTTTATACCGTGTGAGTAATTCTAATCAAGTAAAACTGGGTCTACGTTTGCAGCCAGCCATTTCGTAGTTCTGAGATATGGGAATGTAGTCATGCAAGGCCTCTTGTGGCAATATTAACTAAAGCTACTATAGGCTACATTTGCAACTATAATGGGTATGACTATTGTGTTGAATGTTGTACAGGCTCGGTTCCTTAATTGCACGTTTCAGTAGTATCTCACAACTACATTTGGGAAACGACGACAAAAAATTGTTTCAATTATTCTCCTAACTATCCTTTACACTACACTAATGTCACCCAATTTCTATTTCCTTCTTGCTGCTCCACACTTTTATTATGATACGTACGCTATATGTAAGCTTAAACTACACATCCAGCAAAGTTTCTTGAACTTCTGTAGAATTGCAACATTAAGTTGGGAGTGTTCATTCGTGGTGTGGTGTGTGCAAGCAACACTAATGTAACATTTGATTGGATTCAAAATAATGAGATAGTCTCGTGTAACCTGAATCCACCTCAATTTTCACGGACCAATACTTACCCCTTTTCGTTTGCTAAACCTAATGAAAGTTTAAAAAATTTATGCCATCATTCATCTACCTAACCAGTCGACTCCTTGTTCTGCTTGTGTAGAGCGTAATAGCACCTTTTTATTTACCGAGCAGCAAACACTCCGTTTTTCTATTGGTTTAAGAAACGCTACATATACTAACACCCCAATGTATCTATGTCAACACAGAAACAAGGTAAGTTGTCGTTGTTTAATACGATATTTTGTGATATCATCGGTAAATATTACGTACCTGACCCAGTCTCCCCTTTGCAAAAAGAAGACCAAAAGTATTTTCAAGATGGCCAATCAAACCCTAATGTATTCAAGTTGTTTGATGATCACAATCAACATCTTTCTACCCCATCAGTATTCAATACATAACAAAGATACTTAAAACTTATTCTAACTTGTGTATATAAGGTGCGTATACCACTTATACGGTCAGACTTTCATATTTTGTAAATTTTATTTTATGTAGAATCAGTAAAATATCGAGAGACAAATGATACATGAAAATATGTATTAGTAAGTGTTCTACACGTATGAAAATTTTCCAAATTACTGACATCCGGATTACTGAGATATGGGCAACTTAACAAAACATGTCAAATTTCAACTGTATAACACTTATACGGTCAAGTACTAAATTTGATCTTAAATTTTTGTTCATTGTTATGATGTATGGTAGGCTCATTATGATCGTCGCCATTACTCATGGGTCGCATAATAACACTATTCCGAGAGAAAAAATTCTAAGCTGGGTGGTGCTGGCGCGCCGTTGTTTCCCGTGGAGCACAAATTTTGGTTTTTGTTGCATAATTTCGCAGTTATGCAACAACCATACGCCCGAGATATCTTAAAAAACTCAGGGCAGACTCTAGTTCCTAGGTGGGTACTAGTAAACCAAAATCCGAATTCGGATGCCAAAAAATAAAATGATTTTCAATTACGGTTAATGGTACTATTGAGACATTTCGATGAAAATGAAGCCTACACCACCCACCCACCTAAATTTTTGAAGCTTACTAATGCAAACTTATTCCTAACAAATAAGGACGCTGACCCATGTGGCCACCAGCCACAGATCGGCACGTCTTTACGTTTTGTGGCAGATACAAGTTGCCCAAATCGGTCGTAACGTACTAAATAAAAAGGGTCAGCAACGAAATTTCTTAAACTTACAAAGAATGGTTTCAAAAATACGGTCTGGTTTAACAAATATTAAAATGATGCATAAAAACAGTTTTAAAGTATATTTGGTTTCAATAGTGGACTACTGACGCCATATACTTAAGGCCAAAAATGAAGTCTTGGACAGCATTGTAATGGGCAAATAGTCATAACCTTGTATGTGCCACAAAACATAAAGTATGTGCCGATCTGTGACTGGTGGCCACATGAGTCGACGTTCCTATTTGTTAGGAATAAGTTTGCATTAGTAAGCTTCAAAAATTTAGGTGGGTGGGTGGTGTAGGCTTCATTTTCATCGAAATGTCTCAATAGTACCATTAACCGTAATTGAAAATCATTTTATTTTTTGGCATCCGAATTCGGATTTTAGTTTACTAGTACCCACCTAGGAATTAGAGTCTGCCCTGAGTTTTTTAAGATATCTCGGGCGTATGGTTGTTGCATAACTGCAAAATTATGCAACAAAAACCAAAATTTGTGCTCCACGGGAAACAACGGCGCGCCAGCACCACCCAGCTTAGAATTTTTTCTCTCGGAATAGTGTTATTATGCGACCCATGAGTAATGGCGACGATCATAATGAGCCTACCATACATCATAACAATGAACAAAAATTTAAGATCAAATTTAGTACTTGACCGTATAAGTGTTATACAGTTGAAATTTGACATGTTTTGTTAAGTTGCCCATATCTCAGTAATCCGGATGTCAGTAAGTTGGAAAATTTTCATACGTGTAGAACACTTACTAATACATATTTTCATGTACCATTTGTCTCTCGATATTTTACTGTATCGTCATAAAATAAAATTTACAAAATATGAAAGTCTGACCGTATAAGTGGTATACGCACCTTACTGATAACAACCAGTGATCCCATTGAGTAACAGTTGAATCATAACTTTTAAAGGACCGGTCTTATCCACATTTTGATTTAAGTGACGGCAAGGTTGTTTATTGAAAATTTTGAACATATTCGTATTCCTCTCCTTTGTATGCGGCAACCCCTTCGCCCTTTTTATCTTTCTCTTAAAGTAAGAGATGGAATCGAATGTGATGATGTTTATACCAGTACAAGTACTCGACGACACACATACAGCACATCATAAAATCAACCTCATCTTGCACGAAAGCAATAATCGACTCAAAAAAATAGATGGTGAGAGCAAATCATCATCGAAACGATTTCTTCGACCAAATGTAAAACTACTGATGCAACGATTCGTTACAATGTAAAACTTTAATGGGAATGTATGAATGGGGCAATGGACGGTCTTATTTTATAAGGATCAATCACGTCATTGTCGTCTCAACCAGCATATATATACTATACATTACTTCGTGTAGCATGTAGCAAACCCACGCTGTTGTAACTCCATGTAACCTGCATGCACTGAGCAATTTTCTGCACGACAATCTTAGATTGCAATCATCCATCCAATTTCAACTCAACATTATATGTTTATAAAGCTAATAGTGTACAATAGAAATACCTAGAGATTCATATGTGAGCACGTTGCACATTGTACAAATACACACGACAAGCGAAACTAAAGAGTGACAAAAAAAATTTACAACATATGGTGATGTAGGACTTAGGAGTTTTGTGAAATGTACAAAACTATAAAGTGTTTCCTTCAATGAGAAACCATGATGGTGATGACTTTGACTGGCTAGTTGAAGGGAAAAGAACTGATGTTTTTAATGTACCGACCAAGTAAAAAAAATCTTTTGAGAGAATAAATAAATAGTGACAATAAAACTTGTAGGAGTAAATCCACAATGAAACTGTACAACGGTGAATAATAAAAAGAAAAAAAGAAGCAATGCAATGCACGTCTGTACATAAATTGAGAAGCCCGACTCGACAAAAAAGTAGTCAGTTGTCAGTAGTCTTGAGTTTATTTTAAAAACAACTTCTTATTTCTATTGGATTATATTGAGTTACGCTATCCCCTATGTTTTCGTTAAAATCAGCCATTTATGAAATTGAAGTTGGAGCTGTGGTTATATAAAATAATCCTTCTTTAAATGTCATCATGTTTAATGTACAGCTCTTGGCTCAGCCCACACATTTCAAACAAAATGTGATGCAAGAAGGGAAAAAATGGTTTATGAAACACATTTAAAACGTTAAAATCCATACTCTTCATACTCATTCTAATTTCAGTGACAGCTTGAAGATATTGCATCAAAAAATCTCAAGTCACCATCATCATTCTATTGTCCTCATATGTAGCTCGTTTTAGGAATATATGCTCACTTCACTTACATTACTTACTTACAAAAATGCAAAGGGAGCAAAACACGCATCCATTTCGTTTGCTCTGTTTATTGGCCTCGAGTACACCGTCGTCGTCAGAGACTTTTTTTTGTAAATAAGTTATGTATGAGTAAACGTTGTGAGAGGGTTTGTAGATGAAGGAGTAAATTGTACGAACAAATTGAATTGCATAACGGTACTTCACTTCAACTTTACTTTGCTAGCTTTGGCTCTCAGCTAAATATCATGTCCCTCACACATCATATATAAGATGTACGTACAAACACACACAGGTGAGGGAGTGTGAGTGAATGAGAAACAATCAAGGAGCAAGAAGACAAGACGACTATGACAAAGACGGGGGCGAAGGAAGCGAGAAAGCTTTAGCTTATTCAACCAAAGTTGACGTACATATACGTACTTTGAGCTTGCTAGATTACCTCAAGCTATAATATTGTTTCTATATAACACAACACCACAATACAATCCCCTACCATATACCCAAATGCATAAAAATGTATAATATGTGTTTTGGTCTTGACTGAGTGGTTTAGCCCTTTTATATAATGTACAAGTGATGTGATGATATTGTATTGTAAAGTAGCACGTCGCGTATATGTACATATACTATACTTACTTGAGTTATATATCCTTATTCTTTCACTCATCTTTTAGACAATCAATGGGTATTTGACCGTGCACTCCTGAGCACTTGGCTTATAAATACTTATGTACATATGATAAGTATACACAATGACGATGACAAGTAAGGTATCTGATGCACCCATCTACGTAAAATGTAGCTCAAGTTAAAGCTGACCCAACCAACCACGGTGTTTTTTAATGTAGCCAAATAATGGGGGTTACATCATTCCCTCTGAAAACTCTTATGCAGACACAAAACCATCAACATCAACCCCAGTAGTCCGCCGTTAGTAAGTAAACAATGGTGTTCCTCTTTAATTTGAAACCATGTAGTTCCTAACTGAGCAGCAAGAAGGAGATTCCATTTTTGTAAATTCCTTTCAGGTTCATGACTACATAACAAAATAATTACTAGCACCTACAAACATGAGCAATAATAATGTAATTGATTTCATTCTCCTGGCCTTATAAACGGTGCTAATATTTCACGCCTCCTAATTCAGGACAGGGGGAACAATCTGCAAAGTAATTTAGATTGAACAAGACATTTCTTTCAATGATTGTGCTCTTAGCTTCCAACCATGGTTTTGTAGAACTAAATTCCCCTCAGCTTTAATTACATTTAGCAAATTTAGGACAAAAGGATCAAGTAGTAGTCTAGCTCCACTTACAATCAGTTGTTGACTCATCGTTTGAGAAAGTTAGCAACTTTGATAGAGGAGAATATCAAGTGACTGTGAAAAGAACTACTTAGCACATTAGCTGTACGGTTTGAGAACAGGAAAAAGAAAGATGCCTTAATTGCGGAGTTTCATTATTTGATAGCATCATCATCCTACCTGCGACGAACTAAATATGAAACATTCATTCGAACTCTAAAGGGCATTGCGACGACGAAAAGGAATGAGCAAAGTCTGTGTCGACTTACAAACAATATAATAATAATGATGCTCCATTAAAAGAGTCAAACTGCCGAGGCAGCGTATTTGGTTACGTTAAAAGAATCAAACATTGAAATTGGCAGGTTATCACAGTATCTGTACCATTCCTTGTCGAAGAAAACATCCTTCTGGCTATTAATCAAAGTTTTGCAAACTTCAAGGCTTTCTTAGTTGTGCATTGTTTTTGATTAGGAAATACATTCTGACATTTAAAGCAAATGAGAAAAAAGTTACTGCCCTCCTGTCCGTTGTTTGTATTTAAATAAAGTTTTGCATTTGACTTGACACAACACATTATTTTGTGAGAGTGCTGTCTCTTTGATAGCGTTTGCCAGGTACTATTTAACATTTCAAGTATCATCAATTTTGTTTGATAATCATTTAGAAAAGAATGCCAAACAGCAGACAACACGCAGCAGCACTAATCCCATTCCGAGTACTTGGGTGATATGATGGTCTGCTAGTGATGTCCTTACTTTAAGGTGCAATATATGGTCACACCATGCATGCGCAAATCCTGAAATGTCTCTGCACTCTATTGATATCGCAATTTTAAATAAAAAAGGTTTTGGCCTGGCTTCAGTTCATCTTATACTAAAACAAGGACGTTTAGCAATTTCCCCCTTGTTGTAACGGTCAACAATAGAACATCATCAGAAGTAGTGGACAAGAACTTTTTGTATACAATTGTCGTGTAGGATGCACCTCATCAGTACCGTAATTGTAATGACAATGGCCCAGTGATGATGAAGACTGTAATGATGATGATGGTGAGGAGGATGACAAACTGTAATTAAACATTACATACAGAAGCCACAAAAGTAAAACAAATAATGGCAGCATACGAACCCACTCTTGGTCATTAATTAAAACTTGTCGAAACAAATTTCTTCGAAGAGCGAAACGTTAGACATGCAAACATGTATTAAGACCCAAGGTGATTTATTAGTTATATTACATTTATGAGAAATAGCCAAAACATGTAATATAATATAAAAACATTGGCATTGCAAATTGCAACATGGGCACTGCTTTTTTTTGTTATTATCGTAATGTTGATCAATATGAAATGAACATGGAATGTTAAGCCTTAGTTTTTCCCCTTGACAATAGTCCAATTTTTTTGTTCTTTGAACAGGAAAACTTCCTAGGATAACTTTAACTTGAACGTGAATTATTTTTGTTCATGAAAAAAAGTTCTAAATTACATCAAATTGTTTCTTGACACTAAACTATCGCTTTCTCATTTTCAACTCTAATGGATTACCTCGAGCTTTTGACAATTCAAGCGTTTAACATTGTGGTTTATGCATGTAGAAAAAAACTTAAATTTAAACTTAAATTCATCTTGCACAATAAAACCTCAAACTGAAAATTTTAGACGACGGAAAACATACAACCAAAGAAAAAATGCTTCATTCATATTTATAGAGTCATTAGTGTAATCACTAAACTAACTCTAATGTGAGCAGTTGCAAAAAAACGAATAATACTTTTTTTTACTTCAGCTAGCCAGTCAGTTGGTAATATATATAGTGCTACAGTGGTACAAGGACAAAGGAAAGAAAAACAGATAAACTGCTACAGTCAAAGTAGGACACTTTTAGGTTGCACATATTCTTGTAAAACACAACAGAGGAGCCACGAAATTTTGTCTGCATTACGTACATTAAATGTTATGCATATTATATGTTCCTTTGAAAGCTGTAGAGCTCAGCCAAAGTTTTTCAACCTTCAAGGAATTACAGGAGTTCAGGTTAGAGCGTTTCATTTGGTAATTCTACATTGATAGAGATAGTATAATGTATATTTTGTTCAGAAAAATGTACTTTATTTACTAGTTCTATTCATTCCATTCCATCTCCTATTTTTTTTTCTTTCTTGAGCTGTGTACCACATTTTAAGTTGGGAGGTTTAGGGAAGGTCAGTGGTTTATCAACTGTGCAAATGCGTGCCAAATGCAATAATACACATATGAATTCATATATAGTTAAGCAGTGATGAATGGGAGGCTAATGTTTTCCTGCTTCTTACAGAGAGCTACTACATCCATCCATAAAATATTTACTTAATGCATGAAGCAGCTCAAACTCATTGTCAGACGGAATAATATGTGAAGTTCAAAACAAAAGTGCTCTATTAGAGTTGGATTTTTTACCCGTCAACCATCAAGCTTTTATTCCTGTAACTTTTTCTTGTTCATGGTTAATTATAAGGAACGAAACAAATATCTGTGACTCAAAGGCAATCCCTCCGGCATTGTAATTTTCGTTCTGTATAAATAACCAGATGGCTTTTATATCTGAATTTTTTCTGACTCTCAAACGGTAAAACATGAAGGTAAAGATCCATAAAGTAAGTTGCAAGACTGTGATCAAAGAAATGTGGGCTTTTCCTTATTTTACATCTTTTTTAATAAAAATCAAAATGCTTAGGAAAAATTAAGGAATAACGTGTGCATTTTGTTGCTTGCAGCAACAGCTGCTGCACTTACTCCCGCTATTTAATAAATGACCAAGTGTTAAACAAAGTGTAAAGGGCTTTTGGTTGGTTTATAGTTACATTTGAAAACTAAAATGGCTCCTTTCCTTTGGGTTTGCTGACCATAAATCCTCTCGCTTGACCAGTTTTGAAAGCATATGCTATGCTCAATCCACTATCCATTCGTATAAAAGTAATGTAGACGGAGGAGACTGCATGTGTGTTAAATAAAATACACTTTACCTCACAAAATCTCGCCAGTGGTGTGTGGTGGTGAGCTCTTAGAAACAAGAAATCAAGAATGAAAGGATTTCCTTATGTCTGTCTACTTAAAAGCAAGTCGTAAAGACCAACACTATGTTATATTATATTATATTACATATGTTGCACGGTATGGCATGGCCATATGAAAATACTAGACTCACTTATAAAAGTTACCTAAAATTTGGTATGCAGCAGTAAAACCGGAGGGTAACAAAGGTAAAACTGCAGCCAAATTAACTAGGCACATATGGAGAGGGAGGACGAAAGAGTATTTACAGTAGAAGACATGCATCAACTGTTTGATGTGTTCTTCAAAAACTTGTCTGAATCATGAAGTTTAAATGTAACATGAGATTTGTATACAACATTCATAAGTGAGTACCAATGAATGCACATCTTGCGAGATTATTTGAAGTCCTTACAAAATATAATATTTGAAGGATACATCATTTCGCTTTTATCATTTCAATGAAGTTAATTTTATTAAAATACAATGTAAGGAAATTGCACCATCGAACAAAGAAGATTCACTACAAAGAACAAATAATGTAGTTGGCAGCCATCTGTATTGTTGTTTACTATTTCCCAATTACATACATATATTACGGACAAAAGCAAAACACTGTTTTACTTAGCTTAATTATTTTTTAAGTTAAGACATTGAATTTCTACCCAATCGCATAAAAACAAGGATATTTTTTTATAAAAAGTTATAAGTTTAAAAAATTCATCATAATTCCCTATGCTCCTTCTCAAGAAGGATTGAATGTGAGGACTGGTGAATAATGAATGAAAAATGGATAAATGTAATATTGGAACATGAAAAGTATTATACAATGTAGGGTGCAGGTGCACCATGTAGCCATCGTTGTCATATATGATGTATACAGCAATAGTAATAAGTAGGGATTAAATGGCAAGAAAGTATTGCGAATTCTGCAGACATTTCCATATATATGAAATGTTAGTGCAGTTTTCGAGCCTATCGTGCTTCCTTGTCATCTTCCTCAAAAAGACAGCGATGAATACTTGATTAACATTTGATAAAACGAATAGCATTCCCCATTGAAGGGGAAAAGTTGACGAGATATATCTAGCGGAGTTGTCATGAGCTAAACCTCCTCCCTGAAGAAACCTTCGCACTCGAATCACCTTCGAAAACGACACGACACGTGTCAGCTGTTTTGAATGGGGAGTTGTGTTGCAATGAAGAATGGTATTCAAAAAGTACAAAACGCAACAACAACAACAAAAAATAATGCCGAAAAACTAAATGGTTGCGTTGTGTATGCGTAATGCAATAACTAGTAATAACCATAAGGAGCTTAGACAGAGAGTCTAGCGTCAACACTTTCTCTCGCTACTTTATATTAGCTCCGGTGGTATAATGAGATACGTATGAATGCAGATGATGGTGATGAAGGCAACGCAAGCGCATAACAAAAGCGAGTTTATCACTGAGAAACATAGAGTGTCAAGAGAATATATATATTTTTTTCATGCCATGCTACCACCACAAGAACAGAGGGAAACCTCACAACTGCATAATCGAGTAAGCAGTATTCATGCAACAACGTGTACGTTATGATTATTGTTATTATTTGTCGAAAACTGCATGCCCTCTCCTCACATCATACAGAGAAGCTATCACACACCCTCGTTGTCTTACACGTGTCTCTGTCAGTGAAGGAGTTTCCATTTTTATGATGCGTATACAAAAAAAAATCTCTCAAATTTGAATGCGAGTTATCATCTCGCTCACTTAAGTACACACGAGGACAGGTCACACCGGACAAAGTTTCTCATTCAATTGTAGACAATTGTGATCCACTAAATTTTATGAAAGCTTGATATTTGTGATCTATACAATAAACATCTGCATGTGATTTGCCATAAACGTTGTTAGAATTTCGTGGCTCTCACCCACCGTGAGTTTGTCGTGATACGGTGATTTTGCCTTTAATGAAAATACTATTCAATGGTTATATTTAAGAGGCAATAAATGATATTTTTAGGACCTAACCAACACAATCATAAAAAAACCGTCTATCCAATTAGTGTTAGTGACTCGTAAAAATCTACAATTGCAAATTGATTTTTCTTTGCTTGATGCACGAGCTTGCCCGTCACTCAAAAAAAGTACAGTTTGAATTGATAGCAGTTCCGGACACGTCACTCCAACGCACTTTATTGCCAGTCAAGGAATGAGAAACTATGCAGTGTTGCAACAGAGCTAATGTATCGGTCAATGAATTCTCTTTGTAAATATTGTGGGGATGGGATGGTGAACCCAAATTGCATGAATATGAATGGTACTACAAGTTCATAAGGAAAGAAATTTACATTATGCTAATCATAGTCTTATGAACCACTGAGAGTATAATTGTTGATGAAATGGGTTTTTGTCTGTTCTCATCATCAAATGAGAAGAGATCCGGTTTACAACTGGATTGTGCATAAACTAAGCCATAGTCATCCCATCATCATCCCTCTAGCAAAAAAAATAGACGTGAATGCATAAATGTACATTTGTTGGACGTAATTCAAAACATTCAATTGCATACACAATACCATTCCAAAGGTCGGTAACAGATAAGAGAATCATGACAGGAAAGAGGAGGAAGTAATGTCCAGCTTGGTTCCGGTCATGTGTGGGAATATTTCCCGTGTCATCATTACCATCAATTTACAAACTACATTCTCAGCTTTCACATTCATTCCAACCAAAAAAAACTCCAAAACAGTATAATATGCATAGTGAGAGTCAGATTCACACGAGGGTAAATAACATTTTGCCTGCACGAAACAACAACTACTACCTGGATTACATTTACCATTTACTTTTTTTCTCAAATCATCATTACAGTATTTTTTACAGGAACAGTTGTCCATATCTAATTTCGTGAGTAAAATGCTTCTTCTTGAGTGCCAATTACTGCAGTGCATAAATGTACCTGAGTATTGTAATTGTGTGCATTCTGCACGGGGAAAGAACACATAAAAATGCCATCCCATCAAACACACAAATGTGATGCATATATACAAAAAGAAGCTTTTCGCTTCAATTCCCTTTTTGCATTAGTTGGACCATTTCGAAAGCCATTGTTGCACTGCCTTAATGGTAAAAAGTCCATAAAAAATGTCATGAATGAAGAGGCAATAGAATTAGAAGGATGATGATGATGATGATGACGATGCCTAGTTACATTCTAACTCAGTTTGCACCTCCAATTCAGTTTTGTTTGGTTGGTGTGGTGATAACTAAAAAAATGTGTAAAAACTTTTTCTCGCATATAATGTTCCTATTATTGCTGCCTTTTCTGCTTGTAATGGTATGACACAAGGAATGTTTGCATTTTTGGTGCAATGAATTCAGATCAACAACCAAAGTCATTATAGTACATTGTATCATGTTAGACGTAGCATAGCTACCTATTCATTAATCACAGTAGTACAAGTAAGGGAAGGTAAATAACCAAAGCAATCTAATAATTAAATGGGGAAACTTGCTCGCCCTTGAACCTCATCATCATCACGGTCAAAAGCCGCGGTAGGATCCTCAAAGCTTACACTGATTCAAATACTAAAGGTTGTGTATGCGTATTTATTCTCTTATGAACAGTAGCATGCCATCAGCAGCAGCAGCCTCATCATCATCATCATCATCATCATCAAAGAGCAACAGTTTCAAACAACTATACTCACTGCTGCCAGCATTATAGCATAGTCATCATCACACCATATTACTACTTTAAGAACCAGGTCTACTCCTGGTTAATCAACAACTCGTGGAGCCAAGACGATTTTTTTTATGAATTCACAATCATTTTAGAAATTTTTCTTGCCATTTAATTACGACGGTTGAAGCGTGCATGTAAACATTGCATTGCTCATTTTATTGCCATTTTATGTACTGTCAGAACTGAGTCTTACAAGTGAACATTTTTTTTGAAAGAAGCAACCAAGAGGAGTCTTTTGAAGTGCAGGAAACTCATCATTTTATTAGGTACAACAATGGCACCAACAAAAGTAGAAACAAATCTGGTGTGAATACCCAACTTAAAAAAAGTAATGTTGGCACTCGAATTCACTCTCAGTACAAATGAAGGGTAGAGAAAGAGTAAAGTGAGAGTTTCAAACGTTAGCTAATAAAGTTGTTAACTTGATCGAATATGATTGTTAAGGGTGCCCTCACAAATCCTAAATTCTTTTACTCTTAATTAGTACCAGATTATAATCAGTGATAAGATGTACTAAGGAGCACCATATTTTTTGAAGTGAATATAATACGCTTGCATTTCCTTCGAGTACCCTTTAATTAGAAAGATTTGCCAAAGCCCGAAGTCAATCCTGCAAAAGCTACATTATTCAAACATTTAGATATTCGTTAATGAATGAGAATTGAGTGAAAATTATCAAGACATAGCAAGTAAACTCATATATGATTCTCTAGAGGGTCACCAAATTTGATGTGTAAAATAAATCTACAAGTTTCATGTCTCTTTCTCCTGTTTGTCTGCACAAAGAGCTTAATGGCCCTTCCTTGTAATAAAAGGTTGTTATGATAACTAATTAAATTAATGTTATCATAGAAAAATATTTTGTATCAATGGTATAAAACCTTCAAAGTTACTTGATCACGTGATCACAAACTTTTGCCTATCATTCAAAACAGTTTGGCTTTGAAAAACAGATTATTTATTGTATTGATGATATCTGCACTTATGAACAAATAATAAAATTCCTTGTCTTGGAATGTTCTTTCAATAATGTCAAAGCAATAGGATGGCGGTCAATGTACCTACCAATGTACGTGAAAAGGATAGGTATCTATTTATTTTGTATAAACTTTAAATTGCCAGACATCATCGTTTGGCGAACACAAGACTTTCTACAATTTCGATTGCATTTTCATAATTTACATTTATCTGTAGCCTACCTCTGCTCCCTAATTTTTTTTTGTTTCCCCACAAATAAGTATTAATGACTCATGCATCCTCCATTTTTATTCGACGTTTGAAAAAATGCACGATTGTTATTATACATGTAAATTTAAATCTAGTGATGGAAAAGATAAGCCGAATTATATTTGTCATAGTAAGTTACAACTGAAACACTTTATGGTGTGTATATTTTGTATTTCACCTGTAACAATTTGAAATTGCTTAATCAAAGTTGATTTTGAAAATTAGTTTCAGGTTTTGTACACACAAAGATAGAGATATATATTTATTATTCAAGTCAATTTTTGTTCTAATGATGGCCACTCCATTCGGCTAGTATTCTAGAACAATAATGCTTGCAAATACACATGCTTTCTTGATTGATGATGGTAATGAACGCTGACTCGCGAAAGGTACGTTATTACATGAAGCAACACGATGTTCAAACGAGACACGACAACCGGTATATTTGCCACTTTGTAATTCACGATATAAACGAAAGAAATGATCTGTGAAGTGTACAGGTAGAACAGAACACAACTTTCTTTTTGTTTCATATAACTTCGTTGTCCACAATACTGGCTAATTGCAAGTTAAAAATATGTGCATATAATATTGCTTCTCTATATACTAATATAGATTTAGATTTTCCAACTACATAAAACTAAAATACATCAGTTTAATCTCAAACAGCTATCACGTCTGGTGTTGCTCATCTTGTTTTGCAAAAAAGAAGAGGCCAGACTTGACTGACATGTGACCCCTCCTCATTAATACATTATCAAAAAACTTTCAGAGTTCATAGTGGCAAATAGACGAAAAGAAAATTGGATATGTTATGTTTTGCTAGTGGTTCAGGTTGAGAAGCCTGTTGTACCTTTCTGCAAGGACTTATGATCATGATATCTGACTAATTGTACATTTGTTTGTAGATATGATGCTGTGTGTGTTATTATTTTCTGAATACAAATTTCTCTCTCTCTTTTAAAGAAGGTTCCAAATTTAGATTTTACCAAAGCAAATAATATTCCCCGTTGAGCTTTTCAGTTTTGCTAGAAGATTCAAGCAGTTTTCATTAACCTATTTTCCGTATCACAGTATAATACAGAATTCTATGCACTATCTAAAAGACTCGCTAAAAACCCTCTTCCGACAAGAGAAACGTTGAGAAGCTCCCCACTGTAATATATAATGCATAAAGCCCATCGTAATAAAGACAATGCAGGACACAAAAGATGCATAACGGTATTCAAAAAATACAGGAATATTAAAAGAAGACAGCTTTTATAGAAAACCCATAAACCTGATGGATGGCCGAGGAATTCTCATTTGGATGGGAAAACACAACGTTTCCCGTTTTATTAAAAGCCTGTTGTGTACCTAAAAGTATTGTTGAGACATCATAAATAATATTCGTGTGAAATTCATGTTTAAGCACTTATGATAGAATCCCGTACGGGTGATGATCGCACTCTACTTGAGTCGACAAGATTTTTTCCTTGTTTTTTTTATAAACACACCACACAATTCCTATGTTCTTTCTTAGACAGACCACTTTCCGTTTCCTCAACTTTCCACGTGAAGTTTTCCCTTGCCGTCAGCAAAAACATACGGATATCATTTCAGACTGTTTGAGTATAATACATATATATATGCACTCTCAGCTCAAAGAAGTTCAAACTTAATTGATCGAGTTAAACAAGTTGTTGCTAAATGCAAATTTTATGCATGTACAAGGATCGAAACATGAACTCATGACATCATCATTCATAACATTGTACTTTGTAGCTTAGAGGCTCTTTATGAAGTTTATCAACCGTAATACATACATTTTCTATTGTATGAAATCATTTTAGCATCCATTATATTTATGAAGATGGTGTAGTGGGCTGTGTCACAGGTATGAGAATTTTTTGCATGCATGTATACCGTTTTTAAAGGCATGGACATGAAAACATTAAATGTTGAATGTTTAAAAAAGGCAACAACACTAAAATTCTGAAACTGTTCTGCCGGCCTAATAAAAGCCTTGTCATTATTGCCTACTCTGGTGTGATGAGAGAAAGGCTGAGTGAGCAAACACAATTTCCCTGTTCATTTATCTTAAAAAGCAAATCCTTGTCACTGGCAACTAGTCAGTGTTGGTGGTCAACAAACAAGATGAACAACTTCCAAATTGCTGTTAAAAAGGAACTACAGAACTACTCACCATGTCTTTGAAAGTAACAGCTGTAGTGTGCACATACGTTATTATTACGTAGCCACTAGTCACTCACCAGAGGTTTTTAATAAAAGCTTGCCAATATATTTACAAGAAAGAGAGTAATTTAGAGTTAAGTTAAGATGTTGTAAATTTTTCCAAAAATAATACTTGGATTTTAGAAACTCCTTGAGCATTGCTTAACGTTGTTGCCACAACTTGTCTAAATCTTATGGTGGCATGGCAATGAAATGAAAAACTAGCGCAAGGTCTTTGCTCACTTTAGGAGCAGGAAGCTAAATTTTGGTGAGGCGTATTGAAGCGAAAATTCATTCCTAGAAGAGATTATCACCGTTCAAGATTTACAGTCACTTTTTGTGAGTCTAGTGAATACTTAAAGTTATTTCTATAACTGCTCCAGCTCTGCGTCAAAATGTGGAACGATGTACTCAACTTGTCTGTATATTAGAGTGAAGGGGCGGGCGGTTTGGCCTGTATCCTTCGGTGTTGTTTTCACACACACATGTTTCATATCTCTTTTGTAGAACAATTTTCACAAAAATTACAAAAGGGAATGAAAATGAAGCCTACCGACAAAATTAAAATTCACCATAACCCACAAATCTTTCTGGCAGAGCTAGTCGAGATGAAACGTTAGATACATAATCATAAAACTGTGGCAATAACATAACCATCATATTTTTTCGTCTATCGTTGCAATAATCCAAACAATTTTTACTTCGAAGGGGGTCCCAAAATGGTACCAACCAAAAATTAATAACATTACTATGACATGTTTATTTGTACTTTCTCTGAAAAGTACATGACATAATCAGCTCTAGTAAACCGCAAAGCCACATTGTTAAAATCGCAACAGGCACTACAAACTGCAAATGTATGGAAATAGAATACATTCACTGGTAGATTGTATTGTGATGTGAGGCTTTGGTAATGTGTTTTTCTGCAAAGCGTAGAAGCTTAGCTATTCCCAAACGATTAATTATATAAATATACTTTGGTCTCCTAAATGCTAACTAAAATGCCCATTGTGTCGTAACTTCAATTTGCTCTCGAATGGCAAGGCTGAAATCCAAAATATAAAAAGTATTTTAAAAAAAAATATATTAGGAAATTCTATAAGCGTTTTTTTGCAATTGAAATATATACATAATATGCACAATTCAATAAACTGTACTTGTTTATTGGTACACTATCCCAGTAAAGCCAGTCAATGCAGCATAACAACATAAGAGCATTGTTTAATCTGTCACAAAATTACTAATATTTTCCATCTCCATATTATTTGCCAAAGTCACGATTCCACTGTAAATAATAACAGATTGATGCTCATAGCAAGGCTTCCAGGGCAGCAACTAACTAACTCAACACTCAAAGCAAATCCGTTGCATATTACGGGACTTATTGATGGAACGATTTTGATAGCCTTTGATTCAATCCCAGGGTAAAAATAAATTAGCATTTCTGATGTATATTGTGTGTCGTGGTATAAAAAAAGTTGGTAGATTGAGTAAAGTCGTGTACTCGTCTGCTCTTGAATGCCAGTTAATGGGCACTCCCAGTCGGCTAACGGTAGGTCAAGAAGCCAGCAGCGCAATGAAAACATGGGTATGCAACAACAGCCTCAATGCAACTCCTATTATTACAGTCATGCATAGATCTATCAAATCGTTAGTTCTTCAATGTCACATTCCAATACACATTGCCAACTTTCCATTTTGAGTTTGCAGTCTCAAAAAGAAGCCCATTCAGACTTCAGATAATGGAATTGACTACAGTACGTCAATTGTACCCGTTACGTTCCCATCATCATCAGCCTTTGAAGTTATAAGAAAAAAAACTAGTTATCAAAAGAGTTTTTTTTCTGTCGTACTATTACAGATTAACAGAGCATCACAGATTACATAATTCATTCTTCTTGTTTATTTTATGAACATGCTCAACTTTATTGAGGAACGAGAAAGAGTGGGAGAGAGGAACAAGAAATACTTTTGGAATTAGGGAAGTAAACCGAAATCAATCTTCATTACACTTCAATGAGATTCGACATGGATAAATGGGAAATTTTATTTTCCTATGAAGTCGCTCAATGCATCACTATCATGACTCATTCATTTTTGATTGAGATTAATTGGAAACAATTTTTCTTTGCAAGACGGAAGTAGAGGGTTGGGAATTGAAGTACTATTTCAAAACATCACATACATATATATTAAGTATGTATCTCTGTTTTTCAAATCAGATTGGTATTTATTCATGACCAACTTAAACATTTACATCCTACTAGCACACTTATCATAAATATTTAAATATCTTCATTTCAAAGTGTGCTAATCAGGATATCCTCGGGGGTAACACAAAAAGGAGACTGCACGGAACTCTGATAATGAAATTTTAAAAGAGTGCCTAGTGCCTGACACAAATCTTCAATGTCAAATGAACAAGTTCCGGAAAATGGCAGCACGTGAGAGTCATTATGAGCATTCCTTTCACAATCATCTTTCCACGCTCACCTTTCTAATTTGTGAAAGTAGTCAGTGAGTCGGTTGAGAATAATGTGAGTAGCGGGGATTCAAATGTGGGGGTAGTACTTTACATCAAAGCAAGGGAGTATCGTTAATTAAATCTGTAGCTCGTACTGGTATCAAGTTCTGCAGTAGAGATAAAGAATGAATAAAATTCTGAAAAACTAGCAATGTTGAGTTGAATGTCATATGTGCATTACCACTAGTTTACGTTTCTTCTAAAGTGACGCTTGAAAGGATTTCTTGGTCGCACCCACGAGCACCTAATGTAATGTTGAGGTTGATTACTCACTCCTACAGACTTGGTTTTGTGTGTCGGGTCCCGTTTCACTTCACATGGTGACGGATGAATTGAACTGCTCACCTTTTTGGTACTTGCACGCTATGAAATGGTATGGTATTGGGATGCTCCGCCATATTTATAATGTGCCCGCAATGCAATACGCTTTTTTAGTTTGGCACAAATGCAAATAGATATGGCTTGGCCAACTCCTCAAAAGGAATGGAATTGCTAATTCATTTTATTATGCATTTTATTGCTGGCGTTCATTTGATTAGGAGTCAACTCCTAGTATGTGATCACGATCACCGCAGTTGATAATGATGCTTATGGCAAATTAATTGTAGCAGCTCTCGTCCTTATGTACTCTCCTCTCCCTTCTACTTTTAAAAAAAAAACTAGAAAATTGTGAATAGAGAGGGAGATGTCCTACGGACTGGTTTTGCTCGTTTTTATGATGACAACAACCAGCATTCATCTACTCCATTCCAGGCAAATGTTGAGTTGTATTAAAATCTGAGTGGATGTGACAAAAGCAATGAAGCTTTCACAGCTACAAAATTGAAATACGACGTTACAAACATTTCATTCAAAGCAGCATAGCATATACATTATGTATATTTAGTGAATAGAAATTAGATTTCTTGCCTGTTTGACAACATACAATCAAAAGCAGGCTCTAAGGCTAAGGAACATGATAGCAGTCCCAGCCAAAATATTATGTGCTTAACTGTAGCGCTTGCTAATATAGTAAAGGAAGGCGAGTCCAACTAACGGCTGTAAGAGTTGATCAAACTGCGACTGTAAGCAGGAGTAGCACCAAATATATTATTTCGTTCCGTAAATAAAAGGTATGGGCAGTCAAGTTAAAATTGCATTCAAATATCTTGTCTATAGAATAGAAGTTGATTAACATCAAGAGCTCCAAGTCATACGCATCTTTACAAGCATTGCTTTGTCTATATGTATCAGTGATCAGCCCAAGCTCCCCACTTGACCGGATTTGTTTGTAAGCAAAATGCCAACCAACCAGCTAAATTCTTTCAAGCCATAGCCACAGCATCTCAGTTTGGATGGCTTGATTATGAATATGATGACGATTGATTGTGTAAAAATGAAGAAGCAGTCACAGAACAAGCACAACACAACACACTGTCAAGGTGAAGGGCTGACTAACAGGAAATTAACAGGCAGAAATGTTAATTCATATTAATAGCCGACTTGATCTCTATTATTTGAATGTAAATATGATCGACTGTTGCCTAGCCTTGATTTGCTTAGTGGTCTGCTTGCTCCCAGCCAGAATATCATCTTGATCATGATCATGTCTTATTGAACTCAACCATCATCATCATCATCATCAATGTTCCGCTGTCCTGCGGCACTGGGAGGAAAACTTTTTTTTCTTCATTCAAAACCATCATATCAAGTATTTACATTCCTCTCTGCTAATGTTTGCTACCACACTAAACTCATAATGTACAGTAAGGTCTATAAACCAAATACATAGCAACCATATAGATTGGATTTGAGGACCTTCAAGTCGATTTTTCTCAATTATCAACACTGTTATCATCAAACTCAATTTCGGCTTTGCATTCTTGGATCACATGTAAAACTTAACGTAATGCATGCAAGTATAATTTTGAGGATGTGCATTGGTAGCAGCAGCACTACAGTTTGCAACATTATCCATTCATTTCTTCTTCCACATTATCCCATCCGTTCCCTCACACAACATCCTGCTAAACAATGTTTAACTCAACTGTTAATCCTTATTACACAAAGGCCATCATCCGCAGGCAAAACGGCAAAGATCGACAATTATAATAATTATGATGGGACGGATGCCCATCATTAAGTAATAATACCATATAATATAAGAAAATATTTGAGCAAGGTGTCTTTTTGCCCAAACAGAGGAGTAGGTGAAAAAAATAATGTAAATTGCACACAATCGATTCTTCCTTCCTCCTACAGATTTGCCTAACAGCTTCAAACTAACTGCTGAGCTTGAGCAAACTAGTTGAGCTGACCAATTTCACATCAGGGAAGTATAAAGCATCATCATCATTATCTTGCACTGTTGTGCTGTATATTGGAGACGTGATGCGTGCAATAGTCTACAAAAAAATAGCCTAAGAAAAACAAAGGATCCTCTTTTGAAACAAAGAATGGATAAATGCGATTCATAACCATATAGAGACAAAATACACTCGCAAGTTACAATATCACAGATTATTAGGTGCAATGCTAAAGTCTATGCATATATATGTAGCTTCATTCATCCACTGACGCGGGCCTTATATAAGTGGGCATGCGATGTGATGTGAGACTTCACTCAAAAACTGTCATGCATACAAACAATATTCAAACCAACGCATCGCACATTAATTTACTCCTTTGGGTTTGCAATGGGTCATGAAAAATGGTAGCAAAAAAATTAATCGATATACATATTTATGCATGAGCTTTGCCGTCGTCGTAACCAAAGGTACGCTGCCTACATATTATGTACTTAGGTACATTTATCATGAAAGTGTTCGTGCATTTTGACAAGTTTTTGCATCTTACAATGCTGGTCGGTTGGTGTTGGTTTGGTGGGTCTGCAAAACACTAAAAACTGGACCTTGAGATACCCAATATGACCAAAACTGTATTATTTTTGCTTTAAACAAGTTCATTAGCACATTCACAACTCCCTCAGCTTATTCAATTGACTTGCATTGCATTTCCTAGATAGCTTTCGGCTGTTGATAAAGGCGTGCAGATCCTCATTATTGGAACAATGATTACATACCGTGAATTTCAACGAAACTTTGGCATCAAGCTAGCTGAATATTAGTATTGGCATGACTTTAATTCATTTGTTCTTTTCTACTTCTGTATGTCACCAACCACCAGCCATGAATGAAGATGAGGAACAGAACAGAGTACTTCGCTGCCAAAAAGGCACTGTACACACAGACTACTACTACTCAACTGTGGCCATAGTCCTGCAAAAAATGTGTTTTTTTTGTTGTAAAGTCTTACTTTTTTCGTTGGCACGCTTTCCAAACATTCAAATGAATCTTGAACAAAATTTCAAAGCCTCATGGATATGATATACATGCATACTTAGGCACAGCAGTGCATACGCGAATGAGTAGATTAATTAGACTTTTTATTGGAACAATGACTTTTTAAAGTTACCTAATAATAATATTGCTACCTCAAGTCTTCCGGGTGTACTATCAAGCTTTTTGTCATCAAATTCTGCTTGTATATCGTTTCATCATTATTACATACAACATAAAGTAAGTAGTGGCCAATCTTTTTCAGCAGTCTGGCGTAGAAAAAGTAAGGACTCGCTTAAATATGCATAGAGGCAGTCGTGGCGGCAGGAGTTTTAGTGTTTGACAATATAGATACATAATATGTATGGTGAGTGAGCCAATTTAATACCTCATTTTCAAATTTTGGCCAGTCATAGACACACGCAAACCTGCTCAAAAATGTAAGGGAGTCCTTTACGCGAAATGTAGTGCATGACAAGCTCACATCATACTTTACCCTTTATGGGATAGGCACACAGTGTGATTTCATGAGACAATATGACATTCATTATTTAAGCAATTCTCCGACTTCCACCTTATACTTTGGTCACGCTACAACTAGTACTAGCACTCAAGTGTCGACTTGCTAGCGTACTTGTACTAGAAGGACACAATACTTTTTTTCACAAAGAAAATTAGTTCAAAAGCAAAGCATCAGCTTTTGCAAGAAACGTTGAGTTGGGATGCTTTGTATTATTGACGGACTGCTTTGTGAATACGCTCACTCCTGAGCTGTTAAAAGTCCTTACGGATCGGTGGGTTAGAATAAGACGGTGGCCACATGCCGTAATAAAACTTTACCATGTGTAGGTAGATGAATAAAATAATGATGCCAATGATTGTGCCATGTTGCTTAAAAAGGGTTTAGGAAAAATCAGATAAAAGTTATATGCATACATTTTTATTTAGTATTTTCAGAAATATGAATTCGAGTAACGATTGGCCTATTGTGTTAATAATAATAGAACATGGCCAAAAACCATCTATCCAGTTAGTTTTATCTTGATAGCAAATGCAAATGGAAAGGGGCTGAGCTTTGTGTGTGATATGATATTTGCTGATTCATACCGCAAACTAAATTTTTGCATTAAGACGTCTCGTCACAATTGTGTACTACATATTATAGCTGTGACGTGACTAGCAATGAGAAGTGTAAACTCATAACAATGACGTTCCTTTTAAAGAGGAAACTGTGTTTGTTGTCATTTCTTTTTCTTACATTTATGTTTCATTTTAAGTGCAAACATTTTTTTTGAGCAAATGCAATATACTACATTGAATGCCTTTCTACTCCTGAACAATGTCAATACCTATCATAAGGTGTGTAGATGTTGGCTAAAAGTTGATGTCATATTATTATTGTTATGCACAAGATACTGAGAAGTGCACTTGACTTGTTGAAATGAGAAGTGCACACACAACAGCTGTTATGTTAGCAGTACTTACTCTCTGTTTACTACTTGATGCGCCACACCACATTACTGACTTCACTGCGGTGGAACACATCGACCGACTTTAAAATAGGTCACAGAACTACAAGGAAAGAATCAAGCGAAAAGCTTCACAGTGTGCCTATGCCATCCCATGCCAGGCCAGGTAGATAATATTATAACAATAAAGTAAGAAAATGCAGCAGTAAATTTTTAAGGACTGTCATCCTCATCATATTCCTCCTTTTCTTGGTGAAGAAGGAACGTAAAGGGTCCTGCTGCTCACTAACATTGTGATCTTCACTGCACAAACACTAAACGAACATAATATTGTATATCATTTCATTTCATCACATCACGATGATCATGATGATCCCAGTACAACTCAGAATTATATTAATCTACGTATGATGCACTCTCCTCTACACACCACCAACTAAACTAAAGTATAGTCTCCTTTTCGAGGAAAAACCGTCATTACCACCACCACTTGCAGTACATTTCATCAGGTTTGTCACAGAAAGGTACGATAGCTTGAAAAAAAGTGAAGTATTTTTGGTCTATTTTCCAACCCAAGGTGTTTCATAAAATTACCCACCATAAAAATCTCGGTTGTGCTTGCATTGCATACACAAATACATTCAGAGACACAAAGTAGAATGAACACACTAATCTCACATAATGCACCTTCAGGCTTTCTCTCGTCCGACACCTGAGTAAATCGCTTAACTCTCTACTCTTCTTCAACGTGTATCCTCCCATTATCTCTTTTCACAATATTATATATGAAAATACAAGCTGTATTTTTCATATAATTCCCAATCATTCACGGTGTCTAAGCAATAATATGCAGTAATAACAATTTTGAGTCGTACTTTTAGCGAGGTAGGAATTCAAAGGGTCATATTACATTGTGAGTGAAGGAAAGGAGGATTTTGTAGATATAAGAATGGCGGAAGACTCATTTGCACTTCTGGCGTGGCATAATAACGGATAAAGCTGAAAAGGAGAATTCCAAAACCTTAAATGATTCGTACATCCTACCTATCACTTTTTGAAAGTTGGTTCTTCGTCCGCATTGATTATGATGTTGTTGGTAGTTGCTGGCTGCCCATTTTCCATTCTTAAAAAGTTTATTGGAGGCATAAACTTTTATTACCTATGCATGCATTTCTGTATGCTCACGATGATGATGAGCGCTGTTGTAAAATATTAGAATAAAGGTATTGAATTGAAATTAACGAAATGTCAATTATGACTAGCATGAAGTAAGCACATGCATGCAAAAATCATAAACTGTTGTAGGCTTGGTCCAGCCATTATGGTGGCCATTGGTTGAAACGGCAAGACACCATTAGGGAAATAACAAAGTGGAGGTTTATGAAAGCATCATGGTGATTCATCCTTGAAGTTTAATCACGTCCATTCAATAATGTGAAATGAATTTTTTTTTTGTCAATAAACCAGCCCCATTTGTCACCGTCGGTGGTGCTGCTGTTCTGTGTGTGAGTAGGCATATGTCATATAAATTTACATTTTCTGACTAGCAACCACCTCAGCTTGAATTGCATAAGGTTTAAAGAAACTTGGGCTAAATGGATGAGCGGCGGACCGACAAATGTTGAAGTAGGGGTTTTGATGATGATGAGATTTTTTCGAAAGTGCTTCTAAACAATGAGGGGGTGATTCAAAGTTTCAGTTTTTTAAACAAATCGAGCTACCCTCAACTCACCAACTGATGCACAGGGGAGATATGCAATCATGCTCGGGTACTGACAGAAAATAATTGGGTAGCTAAGCTGAGCTACTGCTGCTGCTGCTGTAGAGAATTTCAACTTCCCATGCACTATCCAAAAAAAAATTTAACGTATGGAAAAATGAGCTTGATGTAATTTAATTTGCTTCCTAGAAACAGTTACGGCAATCCACTGGCGTTTCTGGTTTCTTTTATTGCGTGCGTGCCTGCCCTCCGCCTGCTTACCATTTCATATATAGACAAAGAGAAGAGAGCTCTCTTTCTCTACTCGTAGCCGTACGTTTTTGGGAACACGAACATGCTTATTACCGTAAAGCTTGTTTTGACATAAAAAACAAGGGTTAAAACCCCCTTCAAACTTGATTCAGTGATTGGTAATGTGAGTAATAATAATATCGTTCCATCCAGTAGGAGGCAGCAGAAATGCAGCTGACATCGTTCCAAGTACTTGTAATGGTTGGGAGCTAAAAGCGTAGACTAAAAAATAATATTGTGCATTCTTAACTCCATGTCATTTGAGCACACATGAACCCCGATAAAAAGCACTAAATTATCAGGAAACCCTTTTTCTACCTTAAGTTTTTCGATTCCTTTAAAAAAAAAACCTTCCCGTCTCTTAAAGATAAAGTTCATATGAACCTCAATCTACTTATAGTCTAATATTACTATGTAATCTATAAGGTGATACTTGGTTCCCCACATCTTAGGTTACCGTGTGGTACATGTAATATGCAGAGCGTCAAGTCAAGTCAAGTTACTGAGAATAAGATCCTTTCTCATCGTGAATCTCCTTGTTCCATTGAGTTCATAAGGAGAATACTTGTGAGCTCACTCATCCTAATAATGTGTCTATCCTTCTTTCATGTGTATATCTGCCTTAGATCACGGTAATGTACATGGTCCATGGCCAGCCAAAAAAAACCTAATTCTATCCCTTCTTCTGGTTGTGATACATGTGTTGCAACGCAATGGAAACGAAATTGAATGGTTGCTGTTGCAAAGCAAGTGTTAGTTGGTTTAGGTTTGCTTGTATTCTGCTGCAATATTCTGCTCTCTTGCAGGGTTCGTTCCTTGTTTCTTTGGAGGATCGATAAAAATACCCTACGAGTAGGGATGATTACACATGGCTGTAATATGCATGTGGGTAAAGCCAACAAAAAAACACCAAACTTTGTGTGATGTTTAAAACTGTAGGGGGTTCTTGGTTGTCATATATATTCCGACGGTGTGTTCTGGCCATGTAAGAATCACCAAATGTACGCGTATGAGAGAGAAAGAGAATGTGCGTGTCTGTCTCTTCTCCTCTTGGTTATATTTCCTTGCTTTAGAACTTGGTATGCATGCGTGCGTGTGCGTATACTTGTCTGACTGAAAATGCGTGCTTCGTCTTCACAAATAACAATTGCTAGCATTGGAGTGCAAGGCTGTATTTTTCCTGCACAAACACAAGCAGACGCTCTCTCATATCGATTGTGTTCCATTACAAGTTTAACATCCTAAATGCTACTGACTGCTGCTGATGTTGCTACTAACATAAAGAATGGAATGGACTGGGTTGAACTCACTCGTTCAATTTGAAACTGGTGGTGTTGCTGAAGCAGAAGGAGCAAAAAAAAAGTTTAAATCCTCAGGATTTTACAGGAATAGATGGATGACTAGAACATGCAAGGAGTCACTACATTTTAGCGTCTAAAATTTTCCAATTTTTCATGCGGCAACGAATACTTAATATCTATCTTGGATTCAGTCAGATAGACACATACTACAAAAGTAAGTCTGTCTCCCCTACCGTACCATAAATTTCCCAGGTACCTTTGTCTACATTTTATATAAAAGAATTCATGTACCCCTTCCCCTCAACTCTCAAGCAGTGCTCCAATTGTAAGCGCAAATAATCGACAAAGGTGTTTGAAAAAATGTTGAACCAAGTAATAAATACGATTCTCATTATTGGTTCAAAATCCTTCCAAGACTCTGACTCACCACTACACAACATAGTCCATTATCAACAAATGCAAGTACCTTTATTAATGCAGAACAGAGGTACATGGTACTACTGAGGAAGGAGAGATAATAAAAGGACACTCAAATCCGAGGAACTATCTTGAGCTGCACACACCTCCATCAAATAAAATATTATCTCATTGCAGGTGCCAGGCTATCTCCGAGAAGATCTTGTCATTTTACAAAATATGCTTAATATTACTGCAGTCATGTGTATGTAAGTCTGTCGATAAGCGTATTACGTTCAAGACCCAACGGATATGCATTCACTACAAGCTCGAAAATAATAATGAGCATATATATTGCAGATATGAAATAACGTGGACCTACATTCCCCTTCTTCCACGTAATACTATTGGTGTACATACATATTACGTATTCATATGCTTATCAACAATAAGCACAGTTTAAATAAACGAGGAAGCATAAATATATCACAATGCATCGCATATAATATAATTCAGCAACTCACTCGAGCAAAAATATTACTAACATGAACACTGTTTTTAATCTCAAAAGTACTTAACATGGAAACTTTGGAAAAGGAAAGGGACATAACTCACACAAGGCAAGTTGAACCCTTCAATAGAAAAAAAATTGATATGGAAGGAACTCTGAAGGAAATTAAGAGATAGTGCATGTACCATGCCGAGAGTTAAATTATTGACAGGAAACGTCTTTTAAGTTTGACTAAACATTTTACTATGCATGAATATGTAACAATAATTTTCGTTGAATCCACTTCAAGGCTTCGTCCTCCAAATAGTCTCTTGTCAGACAATAAACAACTATAAAACATGATGCAACTACTGTGCATGAGATGTTTGCTTGATACGAATACAAAAGAAAAGTCTTGTTTAATTTATGACTTGCGTATGATCTTTCAATTTCAGTCCAACATATACCATGCTCACATAAACAAATCTCCGTTTGTCAATTCGTTTCTGCCAAAGCCGATTGTGAGTCCGGGAAAAGGAGAATAAAAGCCAATATTTGCAACTTAAGGCCCACAATGAATATGGCATCATATTGCAAGCAAACCGAATCATCAATCTTGCTTTGAAAGGGTAAACCCTAAACGATAATATTGAGAAGCTTCAAAAGAGATACACAGAATCGAGAGAACAAAGTACACTACGTAGTCCTATTCTGTTGTGCATTTTTTGCAAAACAAAATCACAAATCGAAATTTCTTTTGGTATTGCATTCCCATTCGATTTCACTGTCAGTGAATTGAACGACGTAATACATAACTAGGAAACTTGGCTTTGACTATTTCCTACTTCAAATCAAAGTCCATATCACATCCGACAGTTACAACAAGTTCGATAGAAATCAATAATAATCTTTTTTTTTGTAACAAAAAAAATATTTGAGATTTACTCAAACATTCATTGGTATTACCATCTCATTTCAGATGATTCATGGGCAAAGCAAAGTATTTGTGAATTTACTCGCTTTTCTTGGCCAACCGTTGCAGAACAAAGGACGAGAAAATGTTCAAACACATATTTTATTGCGATATTTCATGCTTAGATTTGAATTATGTTGTATGAAATTAAATTCTTTTCAGTTGTATCTGCAGAAGTCATACATCAACTGTGCTAAATGTATACTTAATGTACCAAATTTCACTTTCTAATAATTTTCAGGTATTTTTCTGGTCTTTGCTCTTGTTCAAATTGGATATATGAGAATTTTATGGTTCTAAAAAATAATATTAAACTTGTATCACACTTGGGAATCAAAGAGTCGTTGGGAATATTATGTTTTTTTGTAAGCACTTTGAATCCTGTTAAATTCAAATATCACATTCAATATCATCGTTCATACAGTATTGTGTTGGGTACAAGGCCAGTGGTGTGTTATAAAAAACGACGTCCATCAAATCAAAACTGTACCACCTAGCAATAATGCATAAGATTGTGTTTGTAAAAAAAATTGAAGAAATCAATCGGTACAACACACAAGTTTATCCTGTGCATATGCATTAACATGAAATAAGCCTCACCTAATCAAATATGGTTGGGATAAAAGTACAACAATGAAATTGTCTGGTAGCATCACCATTCTACTCACAAAGATTATTCATTGCACTTACTTTAAGCTGACTGAAATGCAGAGAATGAATATACATGTATATACTAAGTTGTGTGTGGATGAACCATTGCTATGCATGAGTGTTTTCTATCATGTTCAAACTCCAACACAGTCATTGGACTACTATACAATTGGCGGCTGAACGTACACTTCATCTCTGCATCACGTCACTACTACTTCTTCCTCCTTCACACCGTTCGTTGGCTTTGGATGTTGATCGTAGGATCCCTAATTTACAGATAGCGTCTACCTCATCAAGAGGACTACACCTACCCTTGCTTTACCTAGTGCACAAAATATCATCAACCGACAGCATTATGTTTTGTGTGTGTATATAACGATATGCATACAGAAAAAATATATATTAAGGACTACCAAATAGGATTGTTAGCTCATTACTAGTGACTAGATTAGTACTAAATACTGTTAGCTTTACGGAGATCACTTTTGGATGCATTTACATGCATCTATCTATACCTTTTATACAGTAGGATTATCATTTCATGATGCCTATTTGCTATCTCAAAAGTAGTGCATCTGTGTCCCTCACAAGAAAAGTATTGCTCAGGTTCGTACTTTTGTAATACAATGGCGAATGTTAAAAAAGAGGCCCACGTATTTTAACAGGGAGAATCCAGCAAGCGTGAACTCTTTTGACCATTAAACATTTACGCAAATATTTAAAATTGTTATCTTTCGTAGAGTATCCACCTTTTCGTTAAGTACAAAACTAAATAAATGTAGCTTTCGAGAAAAGAGATTATTTCACGTTGTTTGGTGGTGGTATATGCTTGCAAGCACCTGTTCTTGAAGTGTATTCCCGTACGGCAACACTTTAAACTGTGAGCCAAGTAATTTGGTTACTAAAGCAGTCTTTTTTATCAACAGGATACTGTAAAATTGTAATAAATGATTTAATTAATTTTGATTTTAGAGACTGATTGGCATTGGACTATCCACGGGATAATAAAACTTACACTTAAATATTTGCAATTCTTTCATTTTCCTTTACTTTAATAGTGATTTGAGAGCACATAAAAATCCTGTAGGACCAGCTATCATTTGTACCGCTCACCCCAATAATTCCGAAATAATTAAATATTTTTATGGTGTTTAGTCTTTTTAGTGGATACTAACAACCCGTTTTGAACTCATTGCCATCTTATCACAAATCACAATCGATTTGTTTTATTTACTTGTTCTTTTAATGCTTTTTATGACTAATTGCATTTACTTAGTCTCGATTTTCTAGCGTAGCAAATAAGGCTGAAAGCTATATAAAAAAATCAAACAATTTTGTCTACCAAAGAGAATACCCAAGGTAACTACTACGCTAAGCACACATCACATCATGCTCGATTACACAAAGTTCAATACAAGTTAGCTACTGAAATTTGATATCCACAGTTATGTCACATGGGACCTTGTACACAATATTCAACTGGAGACAACATTGCACAGCATCAATTTGAAAAGCTTTTCATATACGCTTTCGGATATCATTCCAACAATTTAATAACTAGCAAATGATAATCAAAAGAATGACCTATGGGCACACGAGCACATGAGTGCCATGAGTTTGCTTATAAAAAAATGTATTCCCAATATCACATCACACATCACATCACTCACTTTCATGAGAAGAGTGGTAGTGTATGTACATTAGCTTCTTGGAAATGGAAAAATTCCCATTCCTGTTTGATCAAGACTTCCCAAAGGAGTGTAAACACTCTCATGTCCATGTCATGTCATCCGCTTTTCCTTAACTTCCGTGCGTATCTATGTATACACATATGTATATATTTTTATCGTCTTCAGTTGCATGTCCAACTCACTTTTCTGGCTCAATTCTTCTCCAATGTGAATATGGAACAAAAATATGACAGTTTCTGACTGCCTCTGCCTGACAAATTCTTTCTTTTAACCTTCGGTTTATACGTACAAAATGTCAAAAAGGAAACATGTCACCCAAAGTCAAATGTACTGTCTGTGAGGAGGGTAGACATACTTGAGTTGTTCAATGACGACGATATAAAACACTGAATAAAATAAAATGTGACCATCATTCTGACTTTAATGAAAGGTTGCAGAGGATTTAATAATTTTTTGGTGAATGATTCGTAAAACGTATAAACCGGTATTTCCTTTATGGTTTGAAAAGCCATTAATTTCGTAATTAAATGCAGAGAAGATGCATATTAAACCGATGAGAAAATATTCATTCTCGTAAAACCTTGTAGAGTTTGTCATGATAGGAAACAGTAGCATTTTATGTGAGATGATATAAAGTCAACCGACTTTGAAGCAGGATTTGAACCTTTTTAATTATCCAATAAATAGACCGTGAAAACATGACATGACACTCTCCACGAGTTATAAATAATTGAGGATCCCATATTAAATTTATGGCTGAGTGTGCAACCAAAGCCATGAGACGATAAGTGAATAACGAGTTGTTTGGAGTGTGTGTCAAGTCAATAACATCGTTAATTGTGGTTCATCCCACAAATCTGGATAAACCGTTAAGAACTATTATGTGCAAGTCAGTATAACGGAGTATTCACAAAGGATGCGGAAGTAGTTGTGCAAAAAAAAAGACGAAAGATAAACAAGAGACAAAGTTGGAGTGGGCGTGGCCTTAGTATAATATAGTAATTGCAACAAGGAATATATATTGTGCAACATTCCAACAGAACGAGAACACAGATTAAGTACATATTTTGAAAGAAATGGTGTTTGCCCATTCTCAAAAAGAGTTTGGGAAACTCCAAGCAATCATGGTGGAGAGACATGGAGCTGTTGTCTCTTGCGAATAAAGAGCGGCCGAGAAGGAAAACTACATTTGTTCTAGTTCTATACATAGAACATGGTGTGAGTAGTGTGAATCTTGAGAAAAGAGATGATTCAAAAAAATACATGTACAGATCTAATTTAGGACACCGCGACGGCAATACATAATGGACAGAACTCCATCAAAGTAAGGGCGACGGAAATGGCATTGGAGACATAATGTGGTACTAGCGAATAGCATGGAGCTAGAGCTACACTCTTCCATAGATAGTTCCAACAAGACAAGGTCCTATCATCCTGGTACCATATTTTATAGAAGAGAAAGAGTCTGAAAAATGGACCACGAGATACTAATGATTTTTCCATCCCTCAGCATTTCTCAAATGCCTTCGTGTATGTATTTTAATATAGTTGTTTGCGCCTTTGCGTTCCTTCACAGGAAATAGGAAGAGGGTCCAGAATGACGTCAAGTTTGCCCTCGGTTTCTAAACCACTCGTAAAAAAATCTTTACAGATTGGCCGCTCCAGCAAAAGTTACATTATTTTCAATCCCTACTAATGAAATCACTTGAGTCCTTGAGATCACGACTCATTTTCGTCCTTACTGTTCAATCACTTTTCCTCTGCTCTGAAGTAAATTGCCATTCAAACTCAATAAATAAATAATGGGAAACACAACTGCAAATCCGAATTGATTGGACTTGGACCCTGCTTTAAACAAAATGTTTTTATTTGGCTTTTATACACGGAAAATGTATACAAAAAGTATATGTATACAATAGACAACTTATAGTCCACTCATGTAAAGAATGGCCAAGACATACATTGCAACTAAAACTGATTTTTTACTGCTGGATAGTTTCAAGTAAAAATTTTAGTAAGAAAAATCGATCGAGAGTTGACCTTTACATTAGGCTACTTATGTTTCAGTACAAAATTGGACGTAGTAAAGCACCAGAACCCATTTCTTCAATCACGTATGCAACAGAGACAAGACATCCCCATATTTTTTATGTTGTTTTTATAAAATATGACATCTTTGAATCTAAACACGGCCACAAGACGTGAATGTTGATGACGGTTATACGCTTTAAAAACTTTTATAGTCTTTCCGTTCAACCATGAATTGGGATGACGAAAATTCCTTGCACGTCATTTATTTTATGCCTCAAAAAATGGCAACAACTAAACTACGTAAAGTTGTGGGTAAGTTTACCAAAACAGTATTTGGTCGGTCGTTTTTAACCATAAATCTTCTTCTCTTCGTATTTCACTAAACCATGAGAAAACATCTGAGCATTCAAAATCATGTACATCATCGTCATCATCATTATCAAGAGATATATTTTGGGAACTCAATTTCCCAAACTGTCATAACTGCTAAGCATCAATTAAAATTCAATGATATGGCTCTTAAATTCCCTCAGCAACCAAAGGCCACCACCATCTTTTCAATCCATAACACTCAAAACATGATTGACTCCTAAATATCTTGAAGAAGCCTTTAAAAAGAGAAAAAAAGTAGCTGATATTTAAGTAATCTTCATATTTATGCAAGCATGACATGACCACATTCAAAAGTAATTTAGTATGACTATGACTTGACTTGACTATGCATATGAGTCAGCCAAACCAACTCTAGCTATAGTTTAGTAAGGCGATTGGAATCATAACTTTTACTTTAATCAAAGTGTTTTTATTAAACACAAGCATCACAAAAAACTCATCATCAAGTCTGGCATGAAGCTGATTTCCACATGACATATCATCATCCCATTCCTCATCCCAAGCTAACTGATGCGTAAGAAATAGGAAGCATTTAAAGAAAAGTGGTCAATTCAGCAGCTCCTTTTTATACATCATTCAATTTTATCTACAACTCAAAGTAAGACATACATTCTCTTCAAGTGAGCGTAAACTCAAAGAGAGTATAAAAGAAGAAGAAATTTTTTTCCTTATTTTGTATTTACGAGAATTTTTTTTCTCGATAAGGGTGAGAAATGTTATATTTATACGAATGGACTCTAAGTGGAATACCTTATATACGTATCACCCATATTATGATAAAAGAAGAAAGAAAGTCAATAAAAATGCACAGTAAGCGCTGCTCCTCTTTCTCCTTAACCACCCATAACTAGACTATACCATACTAAATTTGGTTCATATGTAGTACTGCAGCAACATCAAGCTATATATTTACTATCACATTTCATATCATTAAACTTTGTGTGGGCAGTGCCAATTCTACTGGACCACGTAGACAGGAAGGCAAGGCAGCAAACTAGCAGTGTAGATATTACACATATATACATTCACTACAGAATAAAAAAAAGGAGGTCATTCGTAAATTCATTGAACTTTCGCTATATTCCCCACGTAATACATATTTTTCTCAAGTGGTGTGATAAGGTATGTATTATCGTTCCTTGCTACTAAAACCCTAGTCAATAACATTTTTTTCCACAGTTGGACGGCATATTACTTACACGTCATGAAACACGGATATAGACTTGTACTACCTGTACTGTACTATACTATATGGGAACAAATCGATATTCCTAAACTTTATTTACATTTCCAGCTACTTTTTTCACAATTAGTTAGTAAGTGAACTATTCCAGGCAATAAAGCATCCAAAATATAAAAATAAATCACGTAATGTTTACAAAAAAAATTCATACGGTGTTAGCTTTCAGCTGTCAAGCAGATGCTAAATACTTTTTATCATTACACTTCACAGACGTATTAATTTTTGACAAAGAAAGAGATTCAGTAAGCAATGGAAAAAACAACCCAAAACATTTTGATGATTCAGACGCCACCGGTAGTTAAAAAAGTTTCGCTGTGAAACTTATTTTTTTTATAAAGTTAACCAAGTTTAATTGCTACTTAAGGCTTTAATGTTGGTTAGTGCACACTATTTCATATCATGAGGCTTAAACAGACATAAAATGTATGCTGCATGACATCCTTACCCTTATCAACCATAATGTTAGGTAAACCCTTTTTTATTGCGACCTTGCTCTTTCTAAAGTATTCAGTATTGTAAGCAGAAAATATCCTTTTTTTATTTCTTTGTCTGCACTACACTTATACAAGTGGGACGAAAGCACAATATTTAACACATGATCATGATGAGTAAGGGCAATAATGAGAATAAAAACTTCCGATCAAATATCAAACTCTGCAGACACAGACATAACAAGCTCATCAATTGCCCCCATTACAAATAAAGACGGCTGGCCAGCAATATGAAAAAAACATTATCTTAATCTTAATACGAATGTCGGTAAGATAAGAGAAGAAAAAAATTGTATGAAATATTAATCTCTATTTATGCCTACAAAGAACTTCTGCACAAAACTGAAGCGGTGATGTGCATGCAAGTGAATTGGTATCTTATCTTAAAGAGACCTGACCTTCCGGTAATATGTCAAAACTTGAAAGCCATTTATCGATATTTTTTTAATGATTTCAAAGTATTCCAGAAAAATACATGAATGTTGACATCAAACCATTATATTATGAGGGAAGGTTATTATGATATACCCCACCCACAAATATTTTCATAATGGTTGTTTCAAATTATCATCGATATATTTAGACAACGAAAAAAAATTTCCAATATTTATCTCATAACACGCAAACTCTTAATCCCGGCAAGGTAATGAATCATACGAAAGTAACCCACGACTCTTTTTTTTTATAAATCAAATGTGTATTGAATTGGCATATAGGCTTGAAGCAATGTTGAAATAACCTTAATCTATGCACAAGGCAAGCAAAGTGTTGAGTTCCTCAAAGATAAGCGGAGAACGAAGGAAGGAAGATATATTTGGTTGTACTCTCGACTCTCCGAAAGAAAATAATTATCACATGCCCAATTTGGTTACAGAAAACACATGTGGCCGATGCTGTTATCAGGGTTTTTACAGCAAGTGATGCCAGTTTGAACATGATATATAAAGAATTACATTGAACATCAAAGAATTTCCGAAATCAAGTAACAGCATGTTGCACAAACGTACTAAAAAAAGTCATTTGCATCCCATGTGTGTTCTCTTTCTCTCTCTCTCTCTCCTTCCGCTCCTCTTTTTATGTATATTCTGACAAGACGAAGTAATGTCATATTAAAATATAAATGGTATTGTCCTTGTGTTGTTGTAGCTGTTGTATGACACTTTTTTCTCGTTTTCATTTCCATGCTTGTCTTTTCCATCACACAAAAAAACTTCCTCCGTCAGTGGTGGTGGTTTATGTAAAGTGATATTATCCTTATACAAATTTAGCTACATGACATAAAAATACCACAGAATTTTCACCCCCACAGAGACAACTCCTGGGCTTCATATCAAATTTGGTGTTTACACACTCTCAAGTGTATCCGACTAACTTTCCCATATCTCTCAAGAAAGATGACCAACTACAAAAAACTATCTCTACGCTTGTTACATTTAAAAGAACGAATTCAAGCGAATGTTTATCATCATATCACATGATGATGATGATGATGATGATGATGATGATGATGATACGATGGTACATTATATTGATGATAGAAAAATACACATGTAAGCGAGTAGAGAATCTTGATGTATGACGTTTGAAATTTTACACCTACTCTCTCCGTCCATACACCCTGATTTGGGTTTTCCGTGAAGTGGAAACATCATGCTAACCTACAAACTTCCGTGACTTTTATGTCAAACATTTACAGTGCTACACACTCTTTTCCGACAATAAAAATGGAAAATCTTGCCTTATAAGATTAATCCTATGCTTAAGTTCATAGTAACACTTTTAAAAGCCTGGTTTTGCTGTTTTCATATAAAATGTGAATGACAAGTAGGGAGTGAAAACACAGAAAGTGACGTAGTGGTTTAGAGGGATATATATGTACGTTATTCATATATGAGTAACTCTGGCCTGAGCTGTAATTTAAATAAACACATGAAATTGTTTTTACGGAGTTCGAGTGACCGCTGAACTGTTTATTGATCTATTTTTTTCTCTTGCTCACAAAGGAAAATATATCATAACCTAGTTTTACGTAGTTAGCTTTCCCATAAATCATACTCGTTTTGTTTGTGTACAAATTTTGTTAGTAATGGTAAAAATCCTTGATTCATGAAGCGACGTGTTCACCTGACTCCGGCTTACTGATTTCATTTTCAGCCTTTGCTGATGTTTGCATTACATTCAACATTTTGCAGAATTTGTGTTAAAATTTACACCATGAGTAAGCATGAGCATAAAATCTGAACACATTTTGTAAATATACTAGTCTTTCATCAGAAAGCGAAATGCTGCAATTTTACCATTCCTTAAGCATGTTTTCTGGCTAACGGAACAAGGGAATATGGGTGAGTCACATTTTGGTGCAAAAAGCATAAATATTATATTGAAAAGCTCAAGAGAATGAGATAGAGAGAGAGAGCAATGTGTCAAGTCGAGGGTCATGCCAGACGCATATGGCACACTGCCATCAGACAGTTCGCAAAACTACTCTGCATAACAACTACGCTTATGTTGTTTCGCTCAAGTCAAATTACTCCAAGAACATTTACACCCTGCTGATGTAAACAGGATTTTCCCAAAGAATGAAGTATCCATTCTTGAAAAGTTCGAAAGGATGGCTTTTTAATGCGTCTCTTTTCTCTCTTACTCCCTCGCGTAAAGTAAACAAAAAAATCCGCAAAATTCTAAGCCTAATTTGACACCAATATTTTTTATCGCTCTAACTTGTTTGCATCACTCAAAAGTTAAGTCCCTTATGTATTGATTTGGAACCTAGAGGAAATTTATTAGAAGAACATGCATGATCATTGATCATACTTATACAGAGAGGGCTATTGAAATACAGGCCAAAAAACCAACAGATAACAATGAGCAAGGTAAAAGTCATTCTTCCCCGAGGGCCATTGTATTTACTTATTGTTGACAAAGGGAATTGCAAAACGAAAGAATCAGTCGTTGATGAAATATCATGTTAAGTATAATGGAGAAAAACCTAAACGTATCACTCGTTTTAAAAAATGTAGGTTTACGAATCAACTTTTTTTTAACGGACATCACATCATCATCATCCTCATCATCATCAGCAACAACAAAGTCGTTAAACAAAACAAGTAATGCCAATGCAGCACACTCAGCGAGAACAAAAGGATGATGGAGTGAAAGATGAATGTACTGTTAAACTGAGCATTCAAGCATGTAGGACTCTGCCTTTCTTTACAGTCTGATCTCTTTCGTAGTTGATGTTCTTCAGAATTGAAAATAAAATAGTTACATCCCTCTCTCTCTTTTACAATATAGTCAGTAAAACAGGTTTGTGTCACTTCTCATTATACTGCCAATGCAATCCTGCTCACCGGCTAAGTATGCATGCATGCTTGCAGCTTGTTTCTGACAAAATGATATAAAAAAAATAGTGAGTGGAGTGGAGAAGAGTAGCAAAGTATAATAATATCCGCCTACATTTCAAGCATATCCCGTTCCGAGAACTGAGAAAAGGATGATGAAATGAGAATTGTAGAGGCTGCTTTTAGAAGACGTAATGCAAATGCAGCAACTTTCTTAATAGATCCATTGCATCACTTGCTATGAATATGTTATTGCCATTGCTAGTGCTTCCTTAAACAAAATGAGTAACGTTTGGGCACGCCATCAGAATCCGAATAATATTCATCATATGTATGACGACAAATAAAAATGATGGCTGGCATATGTGCTCATAAAAAATGCTTTATCAGTTAAAGTTGGTTTTGTGATTATGACTTGGGCTTCAGACTTTGAACACGAATAGATCCGAATTAGTTTTTTTTGGAGAGAATCCCACAACCACTTATTTATATAACTGAATCATGTATTTCAGTTTGAAGAAAATAAGAACAGAATAATGGATGCTTATTTCATGAAAATTATATTGTTTGCAAGAATGGTTTTCAAATGCTTCACATAATCATCATGAAGATGAGCCGTGGAAAACGTGGACACACAAGAAGATGAGTCGCCAAAAACTATAAAATGCATCCAATCACATTTATGTGGTTAGCATTAAATTTGCTGGCATCATCACATCACGGAAACGAGAAAACTGCTGCATCATTTCTGACATCCATTTTAACAAACCAATATAAAAATTGCGTTGTTTGTCACCACTACTACAGGAAGTTTTTTTTGCAATGTTCACATATGTGAAATTTATTGTTTTGTTTGTTCAGTGGAAACCGAACACAACGGCATTTTTAAGAGATAAGTTGTGTTTTTACAATTATCCCAGTCATTATTGTCAAATCAAGATTTAAAGCAAGGTACTAAAAACATGACAGATGTGAATCTTCCCAGGAACCTTGCAAAAACGATCTAAAGATAGAGGCAGAGAGGGAGGAAGGGCGATGTCATCATTTACAATTGGAAAACCCGAGATTTGCTTAGCATTCGTTGTTTTCTTTCTTTTTAAAGTAGGACGCTGGGAGAATTACGATTTTACACCCACGACAACCCATAATTTTAAGTATCCTGTTTACGAATCTCTACATGCTAACCCGGAACCACTTCAAGTGCTTGATCTCATGATATTATTCATTCTTATGGGAGGCACTGCGTCACTACTGCATTAAGCAAAATGAGAGCAGTTGGAAAGTCACTGTGGAGAAAAACGCTAGTGTTCTTTCCTAAATCTTCCAGTGATTGCGGTATATGAAAATCGACTTTAACACCTTTTACATAAAGTGCACTTGAAATAACAGCTTTTTATCGAGTTTTTATGCTCAAACAGCACTTGAGCACACTTGTGTGTTATCGACATGATAGACTCCATCTCCAATAAGCACATCACTCACACTCAAGACTGGTAGTGGAGTAGCATAGGAATATGAGAGTCGTTAGAATTGGAAATAGAATGAAAATAATGTCATTGAATAGACGCATTAAAATCTTCTGTTATTTTTGCGTAGGTATAAATATTCCATGTGAAAGTTTTTCATCTCAACATTTCACCATAGAGTTCAAATTAGATGTAGTATGTAGATAGATAGATGAATCTACTAACGAACTGTCACACAACGTAGCCTCAGGTGAGAAAAATTCGACGTAAAATGAAAATTGCATAAATTTCATATGAGAGTGAGCAAATTCACAAGCATATGACATTAGATTTCATTAACTGTGGATGGTGAAGAGTGGTGCTCAGCAATGAGAATGGTTTTAACAAACGAGATGAAAACTTTGTATTTGAAGGGAATCTTTCATGTCACTCAAAAGTGTCGACATGCTACATTATATTACCACTATTATTGCACTTGGCCATTAAGCATTGTCATCATCACATCCCCACCATCTGAAAGCGGATTCAAACAGCTGTGTTACTTTTTTCTACGCTGCCTGCAATCATATTTTCTAATTGCCCATTCAACAATGTATTGTAACATTTGTAACTAAATCCTCTCAAGGAATGACAAAGTAGGCATCCCTATAAAAAAATGGTATGTGTTCTGTGCACTCATTCAGTAAACACATAATACAACTGCACATTCATACACATGTTATTGCCACAGTGCCATTTTTAAACTTGTGTGTGAGATGCATGTGCAACAATGCGCCACTTGTAATGTAAAATAATACACGATCTGCATATATTACAATTTTAAATGCGTGTTACAATAAGTAACACAATGTATTAATGTGCGTACAGTCTGCTTTAATAAATGCTAATGTTTTTGTAGAAAAAAATTATAGTTGTAGCGTAGTGGGCGCAGTAACATAAACTGAATATGCACAACGCGGACAAGATATTTGTAAATATGTGCATTAAAATTCCATCATACATAATGCAATCCGAGCTTACACTTTTTTTGCGAAAAATACTTAAACGATGGTGCTATGATTCTTTGACCAACAAAAAGTATTTACACGCAACTTTGTTTTGCATTCAAAACATATACGTACATATTTATTTGAATTGGACTAAAAAAACTAATTCATAATTCTGTGGCATTTTCAATATGCAACCGGGACAGTGTGGCTTCTGAAGCAGAAAAAAAATACACCAGATTTTGGTTTTGCTAAAAGCAACATTGAAAAAAATACTGTGAATTGAGTTCGATCTTCTCAAAGTAAATGTCATTCTAAACCAAACTTTATTTTCCTGTTGAAAGGATAAAATGAAAGTATGGCATATAAAAGAGAGAGAAAATGTGTTTCATTGAATTTTTATAAATTTTTTTTAAAAAATACAAACGGTCGTGCAAATAAAAGGAGCGATTCCTTCCGCACCTGCATCAAAGTACGTATGTATGCGTGCAGCTATGTAGATGTAAGGCACATGTTTCATATTCCCAATTCCCATCATCAGTTAGTTAACCAGGAAGTTCAACTCCAAAGTATACGGCTTAGTTGAAAGTTGCATGTTGAAATGGCAATATGAGTCAACCCAACTACGTGCTTTCATTTTAATTGTAAACTATGTGCTCAACAAATCAAATAAAATCATATGGAAAAGTGGAACATGTGTGAGAAATGACCATGAAAACGCTACCAGTACCAATGAAATTCGTAGTGCGATAGAGATATTATTGCATTGCAAGAATATGGTGAACCTCAGCCCAGAGAGTCTGGTGTCATATGAAGCATTGGGTACAATGGGATCGCACATGCCATTACTTGATATCAAATACTTTGGTATCATTTTCAATTACTGTGAATGCCATGTGCACTAGACAAAAAGTGTATCGTATCAGACTATTTATGAACCACCAGACTTAGTTAATTTGGTCCTAAATCAAAATATAATTTAGTGGGATCCGTGATATCCCCACACGTAAACATTTAGATTCCAACCTGTTGTCGATATAGTGCAAATATAGAGGGAATGATAGTATAGTATCCTCCGATTAAAACAAGTCAAATGAAAGATAAATCGCTAGCTGTCAAACATTTACCATTTGTCGGTCATCCTTTTAAAGTCAATACTTACAATTTATAATCTTTAAGCAAATACGGGTTTCAACTACCAATGTCACTTTTATACGGTTGAGGATGCTTTATCCATCTATTTCTATCCCATGCATTTTGCTTGATTTCCCTTCTGTTGCAGTTTATGAAGCATTGCAATTTTGGCAGATTAGAGATTAGTTAGTGATACTCAGAATGAGTGCAATGCATTGCATTATTGCGCACAAGTTCTGGTAAATAGTATTACAATGATGCGCAATGTAACAAACCTATCAGTTAAGGTGCTAAATGGCTCGAACATTTTAATATTAAACGTTTTTTATGAGATACAAATTGGATCATTGTACTTTTCCCTTACTATCCCATAAACGCATCAACATACATTATACAAGTGTTTGCAATAATGTAAGCAATACATTTACAACTCTGGGAATGTAGCAGTACTCCAACAATGGTTAATGACGATGATGATGATGATGACTGTACTAATGATAGGTTCGTGTGGAGTGTGCGGTTGTTAATGATTTCGAAAGAAATGTTGGCAACTAGCAAATCCACATAAATTCATGATTATTCACTCATCAATTTTGTCACACACATACACTCTGAATATTGGTAAGATGCCCGAATGTTGTGTTAATCTAACAGATGGAGGAAAATCCACGTATGTATGTTGCAATTCTCGTATTAAAGTAAGTATTATTTCCATTCACCATTAGTCGAATCTGATTGACTTTTATAAGTTTTCCGACAGTCCAACGCGGCTTATTCTCATTTGCATAAAGGGGAAAAAACGTGCGTAAATGCAAAATGTACCTATAAAAAGCATTTTGAATCAAAAAATTGGCATCATGTATTTACTGCTTGCCAAATGCCACAAATTCCCACAGAAATGGTTTTCACGACGTCTTGTAATAAAAAAAACTGCAGGTAAACTAGCTAAGTAGAGTGTCATTTCATTGTTTTCATTGTTATACGCACAGTATAAATACGCAAATAAAGTGTGTGCGTCTTAAAAGTCACTTTTAATGTAATAATAAAATATAAGGCAGGTTAGGTTATGAGTAAATTTAATTTATTTCCTTTACAGAAAGAATTACCTCATGCTAGAAGCCATAATTATCTCATACTCAGACTTTTATGCACATCATCAACAGCATCACCACCAATTCTACGCAAAAATTACCGACAGTGGTAGTAGTAGTAGTAGTAGTCACATGTAAACTTTTGTATACAAACAAATGAGGAGCTTGTGCCAGTGCCAACTAACTTAATCGCAATTATCTATTGAGTTGAAATATCATTGTAAAGTTGTTGACCTACATGTATGCACATTAAAGTAGCTGTATCAGTGCGAGAATAATAACAACAAAACCATAATAACTGATTGCGCTACACAAAACCAACTAGTGTGAGAGTCCGGTTGATTGGCTATGAAGTATTAACACATGTAATTTATAGCCATATAATATTATCAAACTGTAGAAAAAGTAATCTGGACGTTATCATTTTGATAGTCATTCTGTCGGTGTGGTTGTTCAAGCTCATTAAGTGAAATAAATGGCAATATATATGCATATATATATATATATTAAGTGCACCACAAACATTAAGTAATACCAGATATAGTAAATAGGTAAAAACACAAAGAAACAATATTTTTGTTTCATGATCAAAATATCACAACATGGCTAGCTTATCATCATACCACAGCCCCATTGCGTTGCACTATTTATCGGATACAATTTCTTCCGGAGTTTAACTTTTAATATTACTTACTTAGTGTTCTGGTCTCCTCCTCCAATCCTTTGTGTTACGAAATAAGTCATAACATAACATTTATAATTAGTTAAGATTCTGCCATCGTAATAACACATTTTGTGGCATCTGTTTGCAACTACTACATACTTTCATTTGGCTTTACGTGTGAAGCTGCCAATGAAACCAAACCACTGTTTTCATATGCTGGAATGACCGGAAGTGAACAAAATGGCTTTCATGTTGACTTTATAACAAAGATAATGTTACATGGCAACAAGAAACAATTATACTCATGACTGACACACATACACACTGCTAGTGGTGTCAGTAAGTATGACGAGAAATCAATCCATTGGCTTGAGTGACACAAAACCAAACCACAATCAATAGATAGGCAGCCACATAATATGGTGGGATAAATGTTAAAAATAATATTAGTAAAAACATGGTGTGGTGTGGTGTGTATGCCAATGCCTCTGAAATACATTGCATTCACGCAATCGCATAGAGTTATTTCACTGCCTGGTTAAGAACAGAGATCAGGAAGTTTGCACAAAATCGGGCCTGAACCAGAAACTGCTCTCTTTGTTTGCTTTTGCTGGTTCCATTATTCTATTACAAGGCTTATTTGAACTAATTGTGGCTATGTATGCACGTTAGATAAACAAAGAAAGATGATAATAATATGTGGCTAATGTTTAGATTTTTTTATGAGGCTTCAGATGAAAAAAAAAGTGAAACCGTATTTATCTCACTGAGCAACGCGTCGCATCTCAACAAGTAAATTTTGACGACCTGCTTTCGCTGATGGCAGATTGTGTACTTTAATTCAAGCCTTAAAACTCGAAAAGCTAATAAAAGTTAATGTTTATTCAATTTTCAAAACCAACACAAATGTATCAACTCAATGATATCTGCAGAAGATTCTACTACGTGGTATACAGTAAGAACGTGGTTGTACTGCTAAATAATTGAGGGATTCACCCAGCCACGCGCATTAGAAAAGTGATAACTAGATTCTATTGTTTTGCTCATCACACTGAAATCACATATCTCAGTTGACTGCATAAAAATCCACCATTCTCATTGAATTATTGATAAAGTGAAAAATTCAAATCAAGCTTGGTATATAGAAACAAGGAAGCTTTGCATTTAGGTAGATTAGTGCTTCTTCTAGCTCGAAACTATAACTATCTAATTTATGCATGAAATGTCACTGGTCGCAGATAGCAAGTGACATTTTAACTTGAGCAGTAGTCTTGATTGTGAGAGCGCTCTTTGGTAAATATTTTATACATGGCTAATGATAATGTTTTGGGTGTTATTTTTGGATTTCTGAAGTCACCGTCTGTGCTCTGTCACAGAGCAAAATAGCGAAGGTCTCTCTACAATTTACATAAACTTCTACGTGATCATCATGCTTATAAAACAGCTGAATTTCAGAGCCATTTAGGCATCAACTGCCAAACCCCAACGAACCACCATCAGCATCATCCATTAACCTCCGCACACATAACGAGGAAAAATTTTCATGGGACGCACAAATTCATTTTTATAGAGAGCACATCCCTACGCATTTGTTACCCGTCATTATTTTGTCTCTGACTTCACTACGCAAACTGGGTAGAAAGGAGTGGAATGTGAGCAGCTTATAGTACTTTCCGTACCCCCAAAAAAAAGCTTGTCTTTTTTTTACTGAAGAAATTATGCTGTTTGTAACGATAAGTTACACGCAGCTCATAAAAGCCGTGGATGTACTAGGCAGAGCAGACAGGCTTTTGCTCACTGAGAGACTGACGATGAGCGTAAATATATGCAAAAGAAAAAAAAGGAGACTATAACACAAGCCAAGTGTAATTTAGAATAATATGTCAAGCTCAAAGCCAGGAAGTAAATTGTGGAATGACGTTGATAATGGTGCGATGGATAATATGGACAATGAACCATGCATGGAGCACTCATATAATTTATATAGAGATGTACTAGTACCTACCCGCACTCACTTGTCTACAAAAAAGAGAACGCTATGCAATTGCCATTAGTCATCATCATAATCATCATCATGATAACAGCAGCAAACGATACCAGCCCAAAAAGAAACATTGTCAGTTAAAAGTGGCCGCAGCTAGTAAACATGAGGAGCACACTTTAATGCATAAATATATTGCCTAGCATACCTACCAAACTCATTTAAACTAACTCGCTTCGTTCCCAATTTTACAATTTTCTCATCATCTATCGAATACTATGTAAATAGTGGCAGAGTTACTGGCAAATTCTGATACTATTTGATCCCTAATTTCTGAACCTTCAGTTACCAACTGGTGACTGATTACACATTGAAAAAGTAGGTAATCCACACTGATGGACACTGTTACTTCAATGTTGTCTGTATTTGCTGTGAAGATAAAAAAATGTTACTTTTTTTGTTGGCTAAAAGACAACACAAAAGCCAAGTATAATAACATGATATTGATAACACGAAAGGTAGTGTTCCGTCTTTGTAAAGGATTTGAAACTGGTAAAAAAAATATTAGCAACTTATAAGGCAGTGATGGCTCTTGGTATCGTATCATCAGCACAAAAAAATGCAAATGGCTTACAGAACCACAACCGCTGGCTGCTGCAAACAGAAGAATAATTACTCAGAATGAAAAACAGTTTGACCAGTAGGTATTTATCATCTCTCACAACATCGTTGCATGAATGAACTGGTAGTGGTGAACAACGAACGGCAATATCAAGATAAAATTGCCAGCTGCAGCCCTACATAATGTAATGTGCCGATTATAGCACTGCAGCAAGAACAAACGGAGAGTAAGCTAAAGCTAACATACATTGGCTTTGGCTGACTGCTGCGTTTTCAAGTACTATTACATTTTCTCTTTGTACCTATCACATACATTATGTACTTTTATAGATTTTTATAGCAATGCTGCAACAGCAACTGAACTGAATGTAATAGTAAAAAAAAGTCAAACCAGCACCAGCAAGTCAGTTCCTCTTATATCCCATGAAATAACTGGGTAAAGTTTGATAGAGTTTTTTTGTTCGTCTTCTTTGTTCTTGTGTTGTTGGCCATTGGATTGGAGTGGGTAAAAGCCTAAAAGTAGGGCTATTGATGACAATGATGATGATGGTAATGGTAACCGTATTCACAATAATAGCAAAGTGTCGATGTCGATACCATGATCTGATACATGCCATAATTTGAGGGTCAGTATAAGTACACAACCCACATAAAAAAAAAGTTTTAAGCTCGTAATGAGTTTCACTTGACTCAATCCATTGTATCAAGATCGTGGTATTAAGGGGCTCAGCTGCAAACATTCAATATTACATTGCCAAATGTATTTTATTGGCCGTGCCTTGTACGTAACATCACAAAGGTTTTATTTTCAATTACACACACACACACATTTACTACAACCCCCAACAAGAAAAAATGGAAGTAGGTAGGTACACGCTAATCAAGATATGTGCAGGGTTGAGTGACGACGTTTCTAACGAATATGCTTCAAGACAAGACGACGGATATTGGGAGGTTGCATGTCATCTTTATGATGATGCATGATGATGTTTACTTCTCTGCAAAGTCAATGGCATGTAAGACAGTTGGAAGACCTCAATGAGGAATTGGAAAATGGGATGTGTTGCCGTTGCTGCAAGTAATGTGTATGCTGTATGACAGTAACGTTGCTCGAGAATAATAACTTGGCAAAAACTCATTGAGTACGTTATCTCATATGTGCATTACAGTAAGAAGGAAAAAACAATCATTCGTTATAAGTTTGTAATACCGTCATAATGTGCATGAAGTATGAACAACGGGTGGATTTAGGCTTATGATGCTGCCAGAGAGACAAAAAAGGCGATATTGGAATAAACAGCAAAGAATGAATATATGTACGTACGTATGAGTAACTAAGGGTAGCTGACTAGCATTAATATTTTGCGATAGATAGTTGACAAAGAGAGAGAGAAGAAGCCAAAATAAAGCGATAATAGTTTTTGTAGCTTTATGAAGCAAAAACAAGGGAATAGTAAAAAAAAACAATAATAAGTGTATGGCGTTACCTTGATACCGCTCCTTCCTTGTTGTTTGAGTAGCACATTTTCAGGCTTCATATCACAATGTATGATTTTGTTGCGAGCGAGAGCGTCGAGGCATTGTAGAAGTGAATGAGCAAATTTTCGTACCAGTTGAAGACTAAAGCCCTGGAACTTATTTTTCTTAATCAGCTCGTATAGATTAAGAGACAAGAGCTCAAATGTGATGCACGTGTGATTACGGAATGTAAAATTGTCGCACATGTGAATGATATTCATGTTATTATCCTTGTCGAGTTCTCGTAGATGTTCCAAGATGCGAATCTCCTCTTGAGCTTGTCGGTGAAATCGTTTTTCATTCCGAACCATTTTGAGAGCCACGTGGACATTCTCCTTGTGATCAAAAGCTTTGACGACTTGACCAAAACTGCCTTTTCCAATAACTTTGAGGACTTCATAGCGGTAGCCAATGTGATCATGTTGAACATGAATGTATGATCCTTGATCATCATCATAGCCACAGTTATTGGTTGTGCCCACAATCCCTGGTCTCTTCTTAGCTCCTAATCCTATGAAGTAGACTTCCGGGTAGCTAACAATCTCACTAATCTCGAAGGGTGTCAGTCTAGACTGATACAATTTAATCACTTGCTCGGGGCTGACTGGGGTAGTCTTGTACTTGGTCCGTGACGGTGTCATCTTGTTAGACTCATGTGACATGGGAGTAGGCGGAACTGTAAAATCTGCGGATGCTGGGCGAGTTATCGTCGGTGGCAGACTCTGACTTTGAATCTGAGTTGTTGACACTGACATGTGACTATAATTGGTAAGTCCTCCGCCGCCGCCACCACCACCACCACTGCTTCCGCCTCCAGTACTAGAGGCAAAGCTACCCGCTGTATTTGGTAGGGTTGCAGAAGATGAGTCTTCGCTTGCTGTTGAGTTCAGACGCTGTAGAGTACCAGATCCAACTTCCAGCCCAACGAATGATGGTTTCAGGCTGCTCACCACAGATGACTGACTTCCAATTGATCCTGTGGCCCCTTTCAAAGGAGGCAAGTGATGATTATGTCCGTGATTATGGGAATCTGAAATGACGTGTGGTAGAAACGGCTCTGACCCCTCCCCGTCCCCTCCCAAGGAGTTGGGCCCTGTTCCGTTGATGTTGTTCAGAAGACTCCGAGTTCGCGACAGTGGCATGTCACCAAACTTACTTCCGTTCACCTGATGCAGACCCAAACCAGTCCCTCCAGAAATCAGGGCTGTAGTTCCACTAGACATGTTCCCAAAGGATGAGTCTTATTATTACTATTAAAGATTGCTTGTGGTTTCTGTGTCGGCTTGTGCCAGCAGTCATTTAAAACAATCACTAATACACAACCTTCACACAATATCCATATAGTATGGTAACAACGATTTGATAGCTGGTAATAATAATACACACTACTTCTTTCCTAACGGAAAATTTATGTATTTCTTTGTGTCTCTGAAACGGTATGCCAACTAACTCAATAAAAGCAAACGTATGCTTTTCTGTACTCTACTCTCAGTTAGGTTAGTACTACAACCAATTTTATATTTTCTTGTACAAAATGTGCTATGTTATTTGATCAAAAACCTCCTCCTTAAGTAAATCTTATCAAAAGATTAGAAGTAAGCTGCAACAATGCTTGATATTGATGTGTCCAAGCTCTCACTCACGTTCAGCTTTTTCTCCCTTACTTTGTTGTTGGTATAGCTTGGCTCGTGCACACGACGAAGTTGGTTGATGTTGAAAAAAAATCTTATCATAAATATGTACTCATATTATTATGATTTATGAGTTATCTTTTTTCTCCACTCACTTTTAAGACTCAGCACTTAACTTGAAACTTCACTCTGTATTGCTACAAAATATCCTTCTCGGGAAAAATACATAAACCTTTTTATGAGCTCTCTTGGCTGCTGGAGAGCTGACGAGATTTATTAAACATTAAAAATGTAAGGTAAAACTTTAGTCAACGGCATCCATTTGTCGCTAAAAATGTGACATATCATCAAGATAGTATAGAAAACGAACAAGCCACGTGAGAAATAAATTTCTTAACTTGTTAAATGACTAAAAAGAATGGGTGGCGTTGTACAAAATCACTACAATAAATGATTAGCTGATCAAGAAAGACGATGATTCGCTATGTCCTCCCTTCTCTGTTATCTCTTAGCTTTAACTACTTTTACAGACAGAATCTGACGATATAACCAATCGTAAGTAGCTCTAACAAAAGAAACAATTTTACTTAAACGTACACAAGCAGATTTTGCTAGAAAATAAAGAAATATTTAACTAAAATTTTTCCACGAAATATTAACGGATTATTCTAATGGATATATATAAAAGTAATTTTTGGATGCCTAATTATACTGTCATATCAACATGGTTCTGAACAAGTGTTGAATAATTACGACACAGAGGAGATTTTAGGTTGTTCTTAGAACAGATATAGTTTGAAGCGATTATGGTATCTGGTACGTCTTCACGACGACACTTAGAATGTCAACATTAGGACGAGATTAGGATGATGATGAGTAATGGAAAATTCGCTTGTCTAACCGAGACTCTGTCTAGTTCAAAATTATATTTGATATGCGTAAAGTTATTGGTGATGTTGACGGGAAGTGAATATCCAATGCGAATCCAATACTAGGAAGCAATACCTCACAATCAGAAGAGAAGATGATAGGAACGTTTATAAGAATATTATCATCAGCATGAAAGCTTTCTTTGTTCCTAAAAGTCAAGTCAATTGAGGATGCGGTGCATAGCACACACACACGATTGGATTGTGACTGACTAATGACCGTGATCTCAAGTTTAGTTCAACACAAGAGTCACTTTCCTTGTCAAAAAGTTGTAGATCAGTATTAGAATATTTTGAATATGAAATTGACACCCGTGGTGAAACTCTGTTAGTAATAAGAGAGCTTTATTGAAGCCGTTAAAAAAGGCGTTGCTACATGAGGGGAACGAATTTCACCAATTTTAAATAATCCGAAGTATTTAAATCAACGTGAAAGCAAGTTTCAAAAACTTAAGAGCGTTGAAAAAACAGCTCTTTTGGTGTGTGGTTCATATCACATATATAATCCGAGTCCAAAACAAAAAGGTTACTTCAGGTCAGTCGCAAAGCAGCATAAAACTTCCATGTAGATGATATACACTGTACAGCCGTGGTATCATGCTTTCTAGCTCACACATACACACACAAACACACACTTTGTTTCTTGGCGGAGCGTTGATACGGTACGCTAATGCGGATGAAAACCACGCTTTGGTATGATTATTCTCAGTTTCATACTATGAATGAGGGAACTTAAGAATTTTTACACTGTACTATATCTAACTGACAATCCCAATTGATTTAGAAGAACGGATATTAAAATTTCCTCCCCGAAAAAAAGCTGAATGAATTTGCAAACCTGGTAATTTAATACTGGTTGACTGATGCTATTGACTGATTTGAAACGAAGCACTTATGAGAATCAAAGGGCTTGATATTAATGAGGACTTGACTGAAGAGTATTTCTTATGAAAACGAGGGTTTTTCTTTCTTTCTTTTATCTTTTATGACAGAATTTGAATGCGTTTAAATTGAAGTTTCATGAAGAGGTACACACACTCGTGTACGTCCTCACCGGAAGGCGACCCAAGAGCGACTAAGACTAGACCACTTTGCGAACAAGCCTTCATGAACCAAAAACTAACTAAGCTGCCAATACACACAGCCTATCTTGGTGATGTAGAAAGAAGCAGGGCGAGCAGCAATATGGTTACTTACTATCGTGAACAGTGTTGAGTATAATAGCGAGCATGTAACCAGCCCAGCACTGAATCATGAATGCTCTATGTAGTTGGTGTGGCATGGCAGGCTGAGCAAAAAGTAGACAAGCACGAACGTAAACTTGGGAATCTCTCTCGAACCTCGAACAGTTGGGTTTTTTTGTCAAGCTCAGTCTTCTCATCTGTCTATATGACTGTATCATATGTAGGCAAGTCACCGTACTCCTTCTGTTGCGTTTACTTATAGTATGGGATGGCATCCAGTGGAGTGCATTTCCCTATGTTATCATCATCAACTAGAATTCGGCTCCCTCACACTCACAATCTCAGGTCAGTATTGCCTGCTTTGCTGCTCTCCTTCGTTCTTATTCAATATTTTTTTTGCTGTATACACTTTTCACAACAGCAGTTTTAAACTGCCTTGTTCAAGGGATGCACACACGAGCTCCTATACCTAACCCATGCGAGATGCGAGAGAGTTTCTTTTCCCTACTTAAACCACCACCATTATCATCATCGGATGCAAACGTAAGTTGCTTGAGATCTACGAGGGTTGAGTTGAGTCCAAGCGAAGCGACGAAAAAACGGGGAGAGAAGTATCTCTAATGTTGCTTGCTTTAGCTTGCTGCTGATGTGAGAAGGAAAACAAAGTAACAAAAGTATGCTTGTGAAGGTAGAGCAGCAAGTTTAGAAGACAGTCGAAGAAATCGACGGGCGAGAAGAGAGAGAACAAAGCTCAAGCGAAGCTCGGGGTACTTTTATGTTTCGTGTGCAATGCAATCTGTCTACCGTATATCTTACCTTATCTAGAATTAGCCCAGCTAGAATTTCATCCCACAATATATTATGTTTTGTTCATTCTCATTTGATTCAAAAAAAAGTAAAGCATTATTTAACTGCCTGCTCCTCTTGTCTCTACCATCAGGATTGGGAAGATGAAGCACTGGGGTAGGAGCAAGAGAGGAATTTTGGGGAGCAAAAAAATAAAACTTAAAGCGGATATCATTCTTTTAGTTTCTCTCATTATTACTGCAGTCATCATCATAATAGAAGAGGGGTGATCTTCAATTTTTTTAAACCTAGCAAACCAACATCATATCACATCACATTGCGAATATTATGAGGATTCTCACTTTTTTGCTTAAAGTTTGTAGCTCTGGTTCGTATTGGTAATATGCCTAGGATAAAGTCAAACTCTTTTCCAATACTCTGGCTTGTAAAAACCAGTAACTTTTTATTTATGTATTTTAGCAATTTATTGCCAACTATGCCAAACCTTTGATACACAGATATACCATTTTGGTTGACTCATATACGAAGAAAACGGTATTACATTTTTGCGAGTTTCATACTTGAGTACGTACACAATTTGAATGTAGCTTTGGGATTTGGATATAGAAAATAAATCTTCAAAAGTTTAGTCGAATCATAGTAAAACGTATTTGAAAAATATAAACTTTAAGATGGGATTACTCAAACGCATCCAACTGCAATTTCATATATTTGCAGCATTGCAAACTCAAGCGCTCAAGTGCATTGAAAGTTGGCAAATGGATTTGCTTCCGATGAATTTCTACTTGCTGCACTAATCATCATCATCTGCTGCTGAGAAACATTGTTGCTTGAGTTTGATGATTTTAAAAATGCAATTTAAAATGAGTTTTGGAATTGGATGTCGCATTTCATTGTTAAATCTTAAAGAGATGCTACAACACATGCACTTTATCATCACCACCATCCGTTTTTCAAAACTTCGTTCTCATCATCTTGTTTCACACATTGCGTTGCTGCTGCTACACTCTCAAAAATGAGAAGAGAGAGTTTTGCCTCATGATTCAAGTGTATCAACATCAACGCAATGTAGGTATTGTGAGCTATCAAACGACCAAAAGTTACCGAACATAAGAGAACAGATTTTGTGGGTACACAACATTTGCCTCAAGCAAACATCTCTCTTCTCATAATAAATATGTACATTTTATGTATCTTTGTGTGTGCAGGCGAAATGTTTTACGTTTACTGTATCACCATCTTATTCTCAAAACAGAGAGAATAAAATCGTCTCGTATAGAATATAATATGTATCAAACTCTTGAGAAAGGCTGCATACAACTCACAATTGAAATCCACAAAAATAGTGTAATAAACCTTTTTGGCTAGAGCTATACAAAAGTAACGGATGGAGGTATATAAAAAAGCTCTTGGATCTTCATTTGATTAGAATGAAATTATATTTATTGATAAGCCCATATTTATTTATCAAGACAAAGACATTGGGTTCATACGGCATATGAGGAAGGTACATGCCAAAAAGATTTTTAAATCAATTTAGGCAGTTATGAGATGGATATTAATTACGAGATTAGTATTATTATTGCCGATATCGCGATTCTAACGCACACACGCTAAGAGTGTTCAAGACTGCATGCTAAATAGCACGTACGGCTGACCTAACATTTTTCATATTCCACTTTCCAGAGAAACATATGAATATACATAAATGGTTTCCTGGAAAATGTAAAAGCTGACGATAAATATCCTTTGAAATGCAAAATAAATACAGCGTCAAATGTACATTTATGCTTAAGTACACAAAACACATAAATGGAAATGAGATTTATGAGCAGTTTTTCGACTACTGTTCCATGGTTCCATTTCATCCACAATTTTAATATTAAAACCAGATACTAGTGTAAACTAAGTAATAATGAAACCTTGATCCCTTCCTCATATGGAGAAACGTATTTTTATTTTAAATCCCTTGCAATAACAACATATTATGTAGATTCATTCCATATGCATCCATAAAGGTTATAAACAAAACCTCTTTTATCGCCTCTGTGTTTATTTGTTGCTGGATTCCTTGTAGTCCTTAAATAAACAATTATGCTTATTTTTCATCCCAATAAAATGAGGCTCAAGTGACGAAACATATTTAAGCATCACATTCTCAAGCTCGGAGTAGCATGCAAGATGAGTTTTTTTTATTGAATGTCAGATCTTATGGACCATCAGTAATGATGCTCATAAGCTGCTGTAGCCCAAGTTATTTTATTAAATGTTTTTAATTTAAAATTATACAAAGTAGAAGCCAACGAGTTTTCATTTACGTTCAGTTCAGTCTACCCGTACCTCACCTTGAAGAAAGTTTCAATGTCAATAGACCTTCATAAAATAGCAGCCCTTCATAATTTGATTTCAGGCTTAGAAATACTTTGTTTACATTTAAAGATCTACCATAATCAATTTTACCTTGGTATAGGTACACAATGGGAAATTATAGTGTTCATTTCTACAACAAACCAATCATTTTGGTTGGCAAATAATAAAATTTTTTGAAGGATATTTCAATGAGTAAAAGCTTCAATTTGTAAATCTATATTTTGGATATATAATTTGAAGCGATGATTTACAATAAAATAATCTGTTTTGTCAACTGTCTCAACAAATCAAAGAAAAATGAAAGAGTTTAGAGGTAGGAAACATTGACGAATGACATAACCATATCTATTCACTTTGTATCCACGTCTATTGAATTTCTGGCCTGGTTCCAATTTTGGAGTTTCTTGGTATCCCCAAAAAAATTTAATTTAAAACCCTATGTGTGTTCATAATGCCCCCCAAAAATGTTTCAAAATGAGTAAAATAATGAGTTGCTTTATAGCCACTTTTCGAGCATCCTTTTGACGTGTGCGTACAACCCTAAGGCTCAATTACACGCTACGTCTCTCACAAACTTGAAAATGCATAACGTTTGAGCAAATGCAATCGTATTTTTTTTTGTAAACTTTCCATAAATTCATTCATCAGACATAATTAAGAACTAACCTCAGCATTTATTAAACTTGGTTAGAAAAGCAATGAATCTTTGATCTCTCAAACCAACAAGCTGTTTTCTAAAAAAGGCTTCCACATTCTGCATAATTGACTTTGAGTACTTTTTCACAACTAACATAGTTTAATCCCAATGTAAGTTTGTTAAGACAAATTAAGGTTGACCATTTAACAAGTAAGCATGTCGCTGACCCAATTATAGTACAGACATTGGAACCACTCTTCCTGATTCCAGTCATGGAACAATAAAATCAAAGTTGTTGAGTCTTAAATGTCCACAAAAGAGTAATTAAATGCAGATTGTTTTTTGCATACATACGTACACAATTCTCCAAACCCCTTTTATGCATGCGAATTCCAAAGATCCAATGACAAAAGGAGTTTTTAGCTTTCGTCAGCCAAACAGCAAAAATATGAAATGAAATCTTAACATGAGCTTGCACATACATGCAAATTCAGAGTTTATAAGGTTGAAGAGTTTTCATGAAACTACTACTGATCATTTAAACTAATAACTACGCATATTGAAAGCAATGTCCTCCATAGCTTACGTTGGTACTTGTGTCTAGGATTGCATTACTACTCGAAAGGAAAAAAGTATGATTTATGTGTGTATTTAAAATATTTATAAGTGCAAAAGATGAATTGCTCAAATAGACCCACGTTGCTTAGTATGGCTGCATAAGCATTAGCTATTCAAACTCTACTTTAGCAATTCAATTTTCACTCACTTGAGAAACAATTGGGTATGAATTGTGGCATACGGATCTCTTGCCAAATCTGTTTATTTAAGTGATTCTATTCATTTAATTAACTATATCTGATTCGATACTTGATTAGCTTCTTTGTGCACTAGCGAGCTTTTGCCAACACAACTCTAAAACTCTCTAACGGTAGCCGATGAAATAGAAACGTAATGCTTACGTGTGTAGTTTATTCAAAACCATATTATCTATCTATCAGCTATTGAAATTAATGCTTGTGGTGTGCTGTTATTCATATTTAGTTCTCTTTATCATTTCTTCTCTTAGTTTTCCAAAATACCTTTACAAACGTTACCAACGAAATCACAACTTAAATTTTGTTTTCATTTAATATTAATTTAATTACTATGCTTTTACAAGCATGTATATATAAACGAATTTGATTAAGCAAAATAATTCTTGAAATTTTGTTTACTTAAGAAAGGACGTTCCGGAAACCGCTATAGAAGACAAGCGGTCTGCTTTTGGAAAGCTGTCGGGACATTTTAATATCCATTTTGCTTCTTGTCTAAATGCATCCAAAATTATTTGTGCAAAACACATTCAAGGTGTTCTGGCATCTATTATAATTGTGAAATAATCATATATCTAAGCGTCAAATTATGAGAATTGAAGTGTTGCTCACGTAACTTATTTTCGCGATTGCTTTAGATTTGTGATGCTGGTACCTCATGCAACGCTTGTGTATGGTGAATTATATTTTCTGCACAATAAATACCGTTTGAATTGGATTGAAGCTTGTAGCTTCCAATACGCTTTATCTTGCTCGACAACACTTAATCAAATAAATAGGTAAATAAATTGGATGTTTTTGAATACCTCTACTTTGCTCAATAACAATTAAGTACAATAACATTTGAAATGATGAACCTAAATGCTCACTACTGACTCTATTTATTTAAAGCATTTAAGTATTTAAAGAGCACAGTCCTGAAACTTTCTAAGTGCATTAAGTGATGCGATACACAATACAGAACGGGTTATCATAGATAAGAAACCGTGTATTCATAAAGCTGCCAACGCTAACGCATTAAACACATTTAAGTAATAAAGAACTAGCCATATCTCACAAGTAACCTGTGGTTCTGTACTGATGACCTAATAATTACATTATAAATCACTTTTTTGAACAGGCAACTAGGAACTGCATATAATACCTGCTTCTTCATCATCATCCTTGCAACAACTAAGCCTGTCTGCTATCATCATCATCATCATCCAGGCATTTTATGCAACAAAGGCAGAGTCTAGAAAAAGTAATGCGTCGCTGTTTCCAATGCACTCGAGTGAAAATTCATTCACCCTGACAAACACATGTTTACACACAAACATTCGCATTGCTCATCAAGCCCACATCTCTCGAAAGGGCAATCCTGGTATAGCATAAGTATAATACTGTATTGCAAAGACGCAACATAAAACTCATAGTCAAGTACAGCTAGCTACACATACTCACACATCTAGGTGGGGATGATATGAGAGGATGATGATCTACAAGCAAACCACAACCTAAAATCCCAAACATGCTTTATAAGTCTTCTCCTTCTACCCTTACAGCTAGCAAGTCATCGTCATTATGATCATTATTACTCCCATAATCAGAATTGCACGGATTGGTTCAATGCATAGATTTGTAACAGTATAATGGTTGCTGCTCATCATAGTCATCACCACATCACATCATCGTCATTCTATGTATATGTACATCATCAACAACTTCCAACATCCATACCAATCCAACATGATCAACATCATCATCACACGAACAAAGAAGTAAATCATTGCACGCATACAAAAAAAATGCTCATCTTTCTCTCCATATTTTATGCGAATACGATTGTAATTCGAGTGTGTGTGTGTGTGTGTGTGTGTGTGTGTGTGTGTGGATATACATCAAGAACCAAGTATTTTTCAAAGCAAAGCGCTACCTGGCACGACTACGAGCAAACTTCAAGTGCACATCACATCACAACGGATCATGATTTTTATACAGTACCATTTTAATAATAAAAGAATTATCATTGCATTTTACACTCTGGCTCGGCTGTAGCTGCTTACTTACCACTTCGATAATATTTATCTGTTTGTAGTTTTTGAAGCTAGGAAAAATGCATGCACGTATCCAACATCAGTAACTGAAAGACGATGCTGCCAATAACAATTCACCCGTTTGTAAAAAAAACAACAGAGATCTAGAAGCTAGTCAAAGGAAAAGCGGATTGAAATACCAATATACATATTATCTTTATACTTATTTTTTCTTGCTCAACGATGTGTCTGAACTACTTAAAGCTTTGTGTTTATCTTTCTAAAATAACAGCTACGAGAGAGTTCAATGATAGACGATTATATGCAGTGTGTGTGTGTTTGTTGATCATACATACATAATCTACAGCTTTGCTTTGCAATCTAGTCAAATGCATCTACTTACTTATTATATGAGTTTTCAAATCTGATCCTTTACAAAACGAAAAGGGTGAACAATCAAAGAAGATGCTGCTGGCACAGAACTCCACTGTAGAGTCATGTACTTTTTACATGCGTACAAAATTTGAGGGATGGATAAGAAAAGAAGAAATAAGATTTGATGGACGTTGTCTTCAGAAGAAGAAAAAAACCTTTTTAGCGGCGGGCAGTTCACAAGACGTTCACTTACTTTCCTCTCTCTCTGAGTTGTGCTCGGAAGGTAGGCATCAGTGCTCATAAAATCAAACGAAATGTTGTATCTCGTTCATCCCACTTATAGATGGTAATGTTGCCAGCAGCGTCCTCATCATGATTACTTCTTGACTATTTTCTGTTTGCTTTTTTGATTCTTGGGTCTGTTGTCTGCATTATTGCGTTGCAGTATTTAAAGGTCTTGACGGTGCAGTGATGAAGGAAATTGGATGGTTATTTTTAAAGGTACGAGAGATTGAGAGAGACTCCTTTCTCACCTTGTTTTCGGATTTACATTACATTGAGGGAAAGGACAGGTTTGCTCACAGAGTTTTTTTTAAAAAGCTGGATTGCTTTTGGTAGCAAAATAATGTAATTGGTGTATGGCTGTAAATAGGTAATAACAAAACATAACATCATACAAACCAACTTCTTCGAGCACCATCTGTATCTCCCTAAATTACAGTTTAAAGCTGTAGCATAGCATAACATAACAAGTCTGAACATAAACTCATGTTTTTTCCTCTCGCTTGCTGCACCACACTCAAAAAGAGCTGCAGCAACACAACCAACAATCCTAAAAAAAGAGAGGAAAAGAGAGGACTGCTGCTAATTTTTGTAAACTCATTGTAGGGTAACTGAGAGAGTTTATTTTTTTTACATCTGCTTAAATACAAGGAAGACTCGACCACATGATTATTATCCTATCATCATGCCGGACTTCGTTGTAGTTCCCTTTCTCAATCGCTTTGCTGAAAATTTTTAGGGAGGAATACAAAGGAAAATGAAACGCTAAGCCAAGCCAGCTCTATTCCACCTACCCTCAGGCCATGATGATCTTGTTGCTTCATTTCGGTTTTACCTGTATTTTCTTCCCGTCCTCCGTTCTTTCGTAGACACTAAAATATTGTAAACGGGAATATACGGGGTACTTTTACAACTTGGGCAACAAAGAATTCATAGCATGCAGGGAAGGGGAAGTATTATTATTGTGGCTGTTTGGTTTGTGTGTGCGTTATACAGTTTTTGGGTTGGTTGTTCCTTTTTGTAAATCGAACAAGCATCGCATCACATCCTATCGTATAGATCACTGCCGCCACCGCCCTTGGTAAATAAATAGCATGTGTTGAATTATCCATGTTGTACCTTACCTCCTTGCATGTCATGCTGGTAAGGAAGGATTCGTTATGCGAGAGAACGATATTGCGACGTCTTGATCACGAAATTAATTACAGGTTGCTTCCACCAAACATCCTACACAAGACTTAGGTTGTTCAGTCGTTCGATGGTGGAGGAACGATGATGAAAATGGAAGTGAACCAAAGTACACAATATAATGTATCAGCTATTGTGAATGTGATGTTGATCCATGATGATTGTAGGTGGGAATACGGAGATGTACATTCATTATTCTCGTTTTCATTGCATACATATAAATAAATACATGGATAACATGGCTCTATAGCTACCCCACCAACATGCGGGGCTTCATTGCAAGACTCAAGACTCACACAAGATTTTCATGGAACTTTAACTCAGATAATGCGCATGAAAAATTACACTTTTCAGCTTCTAGGAAATACGATGTCTCAATAGATAACGGTGGTATTTGCCTCTGAGTCCTGGAAACAGTTCAAAAATAATTCTACTGAAAATCGTTCGCTTACTATAAACAATCTCGATCTTGACTTTCCGAAAAGCAATAAAAAAATCTAAACCACATCCGTTCTTCATGTATGTAACCCCTGCTCACAGAGAGAAACTGTTTGAATTGTAAAACGCCAAAATAAGTAGAGCTCTGTTTTGCAAATTTGAATAAATATATATGTATATTAAGCATGATTTCCCTAGATCCGGTTTAAGTACTTCATAATCGTAAAAGCAATTTTATGTATCCCCAAGTTTTACATTACAAAAGAAGAGCATCAGAGAGTGTGCCACATGAAGATTTGCGAAATCATGCTAGGAGATATCATGCTACACGTTCCAATTCATTTTAACTAATTTCTGCGAATTGGCATCCGACATTGCATGGCAATGCAGCTGTAGAAAACTGAGTTCTGCTTAACATGCAAGAGGTGAACTCAAAGTCCCTACAACTAAGTCTGGAAATGTTTTAAGCTGACACTTGAATTTCCTAACATACCTACATGATTAATGAACATTTCAACTAATATTCTCCATATCCATATCCAACCCAATTGATACTTTTCACAAATTTATCATATTTCGACCGTTTCGTTGAAACTTGTTATTGGTTTCTGCTCGTGAGTGTAAAGTTCATAAGCCATGAAATAGATACATACGTATGTATATATCTTCATACCTCTAATATCCAGTACCAGGAAAGGGTTGACAGTCCTAGCTAAATGCTAAACACATGAAACAAGTGGAGTGTTAAGCTGTCAAGCGATTACTCCTGGGCCCGTCCTGTTATTTTTTGTGTGAGCCATGCCATAACATTTATTTATGCAAAGTTAATCCATCTACGACTACTTTAAGTCCGTCATGCATTCTCTCCACAAACTTTCCATCTGAGAAATGGATGTGCTGCGCTGAAGATCACAAAAGGTTTGGAAGCTTTGAAAAACCTTATCTTCTCTCTTTGTATATATATAATGCTCAAATATTACACGAAGTGAAAATTTTAGTTCCTGTTTATTGTTTCAAGGAGGTTAGTTGGTTGCGAGTGTGCTATTTTGAATGATGCAGACATGCCCTCATTTTTGCTCCAAGTCAAAACTCTTTGCTAGTTTCCTCAAACATCACATCACTTTCAACTATCATCCTAATAAAGTAAATTCATCCACATTTCACTTTTACTTTACTTTGCTCACTTCCTTGTTGATTTTTACCTGATGATGATAACATATTGTCGACTTGGTTCCTTTAGGGGCTTAGCAAAATCAACATCCTATTTTCCAACCTTCTCTATTCTACTTCAAAATTGGCGGAGGCGATTTTATCAACATTTATTGTTTATTTGTTAAATCTTTACTTTGTGCCTACAATCTGTGTTTACAATGTTTCATTTATTAACTTTCATTCAAGATTATTGCAAAGCTTTCAAAAATATTTAATGAAAAAAATGTAATTTTAACCAAATGCTTTAGCAGCAACAAGGCGTGTAAGGGATGAATAATAAAATGTTACGTTTCCAAATAGTGGTTATCACATCATATCATGATAATTGTGTTTACAGAGATGAGGCTAAACAAAGCAGAGGATTTTGGATTGGCATTGATTTCAATGGAAGTAATATCATAACAACGAGACCATATGAAACCGTAAAGCCTTTTAGTGGGAACAAAATGCTAACAGGGAAATGAAAGTAGAGACGGGAATCACTGAGCAAGCTTTTGTGGGAAGGATTCATGAGAACAAAATTGATGTTTATATTATGCATCCACATACCCACCATATTTTAGTGTGTATTCATATTCATAACGTGAGTTCCGCGAATGAAAGCGGAAAAATGCTTGACATACTTCGCTCATTTTAAACTTTTCTCTCAGTTTTCGGTCCTCAAGTTCACCCTATTGAGCTGGAGGTTTTGGGCAAAACACGGGTAACCCTTGGAGTTGAGCTGTTATACATAACGTATCTTTTGGAAGCTCAAGTATTGTAAAATAAATGCATAATATTATGATATATCAATTTCACAATGCTTTTTGTTTCCATCTCAAAATGGAAAAGAGACATGAACTTGGAAACAACCTTGCTATCATTCACTTTCATCAAACTCCTTTGTATCGTGTAAAAAAGAAATCTAGTGAATGACATCTAATCCTTTCATTTCCACTGATATTTAACCCAAAAAAAATTGCTACATTTGAGGTAATTTTTTTGTACGAAAAGGGGAAATTTCAATTTGAAAACTTGGAAAGGATTAACAAAAGCCTGAGCATATCTTTCCAAATCAAAACTGAACTCAACAATATAATGTTGTTCACAGTCCAGGATTAAGACTATAAAAGCTTTACTTACAGCAATAAAGATTTATAAAAGCCCATCGGCAAAGAAGAGGGCTCAGATGTTGTCATGTACAATGTTGCAACAAGGAAGAAAGAAGCCCAACAGCAATGGTAAAAAGTGGCTGAGACACATTTTATGAGAAGCAAAGACAAAGCATGAAATCCCATTGTAGTCGGACCGTCACATTCTGTTGGGCTCCAGTCAAGTCTCGGCAAGAAGTCATGTTTGAAGCAATGAGCATAATAGAGACGGCACTACTTGCCACTACTTTGAGTCTGATGGGCTCTCCTCTGAGTCTGGAACTGAATATTCGTAGAGTATCTCCTACTTTTCAGCTGCTCTCTCACTCTGTATAAACATGTGTCTACAATTCCATAGGAGATACATTTTAATGCCATGCCACTTCTACAACAACATTTAGTCTGGGCACACACACATCCCATCCCATTGCTTCTTTTACTTATCGTTAGAATAGAATAGGTAGCAAGTAGCCTAGAACTATGTTTTGCAAGCTGCAAGTAGTGCCTGGATTACAATTCACTTTTATTTTCTCTCTTCTACTTGCCACTCTCTTTGGACTTCTTCAAGAGCATAAAACTTAAGATTCTTACATGCATTCAGGGGTGGTGTGCATGAATAATATGAAAATGCTACATCTACTGCTGGACGTTAATCGATAGAAGTGAAAAGATGAAACCTTAAGGCTCACATAAGTACGTAAAAAAAGGATGTGGAAAGGACTAGGGTAGGTAGTGAGTTGTGTCGTCCCTTCGTGTTAAACGAAATTATATTACCTAACAAAAGAATATACACTTGTAACGCGTATCTTGAGCTTCCTCTTTGCTTTCCTTTGGCATCATCATCATCATCATCATCCTCGTCGTCCAATCTAATGATAGGTGCCTTGCCATCCCTTTCCTGAAAGATACCAGCCGCACACTGAAGGAAACCAGCCGCACACTGAAGGAAACCAGCCTGACATACAAAAACTCCTTTAATATACACACACATCCAACCAACCTTAAGTACGCATACGATACGATAATGTGTTTTGTGTTCAGACGTGAAGCTCGTAAAAATTGTTCAATACAAAATACAATCAACCCGAGTTTAAGGACGTGATCACATCTGAACAAAAGATAGAAATATTTTAAGGTTGAACCCCTCTACTTTCAGAAAGAATGGAGACTATAACTTTGTGGAAAGCTAGGCTATAAAGTTAGAAAGCCGAACAGGGTCAGCGTTTCCAGTCAACTTGTCAAATCAACATCAGATGTGAAAGAACTCTAATTGACCGATATTATTAGGTTATACCAAGAACCAGAGTGTGTGGGAAACCAACAATTGAATAAGTTGGTCATTAACTTTTACATCTACAATCAGTGGTTCCTTCTTCCTTAGCATTACGTTTTATTAACGTTTCATTCTTATTTTAAGCCTTTAAGTCTACCCAACGTTGCAATGCAACCCATTTTGCAAAATGGATGTTGGGATGGCGAATAGGAATCAATGGTGAAATGCACATTATATAATACATACAAATGTTCACAATTCACAATCTGTTCCAACTTCTAATTCTCTTTATTCCCAAAAGTGATTTATGTAATTATGTAGGCAATAAAATTTTCAAGATGAGCAATTTTAACTATATTGCTTCGGTTTCTTATGAAACCATTGTGTGTTAAATTAAGACTTCAAACCCAAGTAAACTTAAAAGGGGAATGCATTCCCTCTGTTCATGACATGACGAAGCGACTAATCCATTCTTGTTGTAAAAATGTCATGATTTTTTCTGCCTTTCTCAAAAAAAGATGAACCCAAAATCGACACAAACGACGACTACACCTACAAAAGTCTAAACTTTTTTTTGTGAACATGTGCACTTTTGTACAGGTTTTATTATGTTCAGTCTACTTGTCCAACATGAAATTAGTTTCAGGAGTTGCCTCTATTCAAACACATAATATCGTATCATCATCGTTCCTCTCTGCCAGGTGTACCCATACACAATTATGCGTTTGAACGTTTGCATGCAACTCTTTTCTGTTGAGCTAAAGTGGCTCGTAGGACATCAATATCATCAACGCAATGGAAAAATGAAAACCAAACCAGGATACAAGAAAATATATAGATAATATGTACGTTTGCTGTGGCCTAACGAACGTATGAGCTAACATGCAAGTACAATAGCGAAATAGAGAGAAAGAAGAAGACTTTTTGTTCTATTTTTTTCTGTCTGCCATGTGAACTTACATAACATACACTAGCCCCATACGGTCACAGCCAGAACCACTGTGTTTTTTCGGTAAATGGCCTTTGTTCATGTTGGATTTCAAAGCTAAGCAAAAGTTTGTTTTTTACCCGAGTTGAAGAGTCATATTATAATCGTATGTACATGAACAGAAAGTATGTTACAAAGGATAAGATAAAAGAGGAGACGGGAAAAAAAAGATCTGCTGACAAAACAAGCATCACCTCGAAATAACATCTGTTTCTGCATCCATGCTCTAGACAGCAGAAAAAACCATTAACCTACATAGAGCTAGGATATTTATTTTCTAGACTCACTCCGACATAAGCACTAACTAGCTGTTATGATTTTATAACAAGTTATAAATTATTGATGAACAAAAACAAAAAATATAGGCTTTTAAAAGAAAGCAGCGAGTAGTTGTACAGCAGTAGCAGCTCAGAAGAGTATCGCCAATGCCAGGGAAAACAACACTTAGATGAAATGGCTTATTTTATAAATCCGTGAGTATTACGTATTTACGAATTTTATGATCGGCGAGCCCTTCAAGCAACCGCGTATGACGGAAGGCAAATTCACTAAAATGACACTTTGGAATTCTCAAGTTTAGCTAAAACGTAGTCACGTTTAATATTTCTGGGTGATTTAATATGAGCAAGAAGGTGTGAAAATGTCCTGAAGGATTATACATTTAAGGTCATGGGGATAAGATTGGACCATGAAACTTTTCATTGTAACCTTGGAGCAGGATTAAGATGCTTCGTTTGAAGTTATTTTAAGCTTTCATCTCATGGAAAATGTAAAAGCCCCGTTGTTTTTCATTTTCCATTAATTTTGAAAGTGGTTTCATACAGAATTTTAATTATGGAAATGGAACTGAATGAAAGTAAAACACAATAATTATGAATTTCAAGTTGACTTCTGAGTAAGTAAACACCCATGGCTGCGTTTTATCCAAAAAATAATAATTCTCAACATGCTTTAGTGCATGGCATTAAATACGCTTCACCAAAAACTTTTCATTCGTATGACAAAATTAAGATGAATATATTTTCTGTGATGTGTATTAAGTAAGAAAAAGTATAGTAATAGTAACTATGGAACCATCCATGAATATTTGCAAAAGTAGGTCAAAATTCTGTGAACAAAATCATGAAACAAGGAAAACAGTAGCAAAAAAAGTGGTCGGTAGATGTTTTCAAAGGCGGAACAAGTCTTAAAGGATTAGAATCTTGACTAAAACATGATTAAAATATTTCCAACAGTGTTTTTCTGAACACAAAGATATTATTCCAATATTATTGATGAAACAAATACGTCGGCAATTAATCAAAATCGGCTTTCGTTTTCACTCAATTTCCTTTACAATTGCATATTATTTAGAAGTTAAAGGTCGGTCGTTTACTGCCCCAAATACTTTGACGGCTGATAGAGTCCTATCATCACAAGTAAATCATTGCAATATTCCCTATCTTAAATTACCCTTTTGCTTGCTTCTTCTGCAGCTGCAACACTGATAAAAGTGGTTGACGGCATGGTTGCTTCGCTCCAACTCAATTCTTTGAACTCTTTGAACCGAAACTCTAATTTAGATAGAAGGAGAGTAGTAAGCACAGACAAAACAGTTTCTGCAGAAAGTATTTCAAGATGCGTACATTAGCATAACATATGTCACAAAATTAATCATCTCCCCACCATTCTGGTCAATAACCTGCTACAAGTAATTATCTGGGTTTATTTTCTCTAAAAATATTGAGACAACTGTGACATGATAATATGGAAAGGAAGAGAAATGTAATGTGCCATAATAAAAAAATACTAAATCTCCATGTTATAGCTCTCCATAGATCAATGTATGAATGATCTAGGTACATAAACTAGAAGTAAGATGCACGTGTGTAGTTATAGAACGCAAAAAATAAAGAGAGGGATTGGAGTTCCACATAAAAGTTTGGAGAATGGGGAGCGGAAAACATAAATACTCTTTCAACAACACCCGGAAAACACTCGAAAACTAAAAGTAAAACTCTTTTTATCGTCTTATGCTTGAAACTTCTAATAGTACGGAAAACTTAATAAAAGAAAGCTATCGTGGAATTTTTGACCCGCATCCAATTAGTTTCGGATGCACTTATTATGTAGTTATGTATGTACACGTCAACGTATCCAAAGAATTATTTAAGTGGTTTATAGCTCCGTGCTTTTGCTTATCAATTGCAAAGATACATAATATACTTAGAATAGAATAGCATAACTTGTGAAAACCTTGTTATTTGAGCTTACTGTATTGAACAAACACATACATATAAAATACAAACATGTGCTGCGTTATATATTCAAAGACATGGAACCATTTTTGAATGCATTTCAAGACTGTGGATTTATACTTATGCATGAAGCTCATATGTGTATTATATGCACTATTTACCATAAATGAAAGAGAATTCTGTGACGGAAGCCAAGATAACGTAACACAGGGGAAAAAAGTGAGTTGAAGGTTCAAAAAATTTGCATAGTAGAGAAAGTATAAAACGCCAAATCCAAACTTTCAAACAGGCGGAAGAAGTCTTCCAGATCCAATTTTTATGCTCAAACGTCTGACTTTGTTTTTAATGAAAGTTTATATAAGTACAGCCCGTCTAGCTCATAAATGTATTCATAGAAACTTCCGTAGGCTTTATAGTTTACATCCTTTACACACATTGCATAATAGTACACACACGTTAGTGATGACCGAGACGCAAAAATATCCAATATCTGCAATTCTTTCCATTGAGTGAGTGCGCATATTTGAAATCCTTTATGGATCGGCAGTTTTATCAGCAGAGTAGTTTGGTATATCAGTGTCTGTAATCATTCTCATCCAGTATGCATTAACATGATGGTATGGTAGAGCGGAAGGAATGGTGTTATACAATGTTGACGGAACACACCATCATGTAACTCCAGATTGCACACTGCTGCATTGATGTAACCCTCAAACGTATGTATCAAGTGGTAATTAGATCAGTGCTTCCTACGATTATAAACTAAAACCGAGAGTTTGTAGACACGCTTCTTGGAATAAGAATTTCTTTTTAATGCCAACCCCATCACCACTCGTAGAAATTAATTGTTGTCCTGAATTCGATGTATCAATCGGTGAGCCAGCAGGTTTTCGAAGTAAAATGGACTGAACCAAGCGAGAAAATTGGATCAAACCGTGAATTCGGAGAAATGTAAGCTTCATGATAACAATTAATGCAGATGATGAAGACATATCAATCTACCACAATGTAAGTAATGACGAATGTTGGAAATGAGCGAGCAAGCAATTTTGCAAATCGCTGTTTCCGAAACCACAATTACTCAACTCATCATCAGTATTGACTATTATTGTAATCAAGATTATTGTATAATTTCATTTTTAGGAATTGTTTTGATGAGGTTGGGTTTTGTGAAATAATTCATAAATTCAATGTTTCTCCGTTCTAATTTTTCTTCACTTTATTCGAATTCGTGAAAATTTTACGTGGAAAACACACCATTTCGTAACCAATATCTGTTTTGCATATGGTTTTTATAATTATCTTATGTAAAACGGCGACCGGATGCCAGTTGATAGATATGGAGATATGTTCCTAAAAATCACAGAAAATGTTGCATATGAATGGTAATTCAACCATGAATTGCATGTTTTAATATTCAACTGTAACCTAATATTAATTCATATTTCTTGGAATATATGGACGTACTAAATATGATATAAATTGTCTAGTTTTGGCTTACGTTGGCAGTATCTTACATGCACACCAGATAAACTTCTTGGTAACGCTTGTTACGTTTTAAAAGCTCTAATATTTTATGACATGTAATATAACTACTGCCGTTGACTTCCAAATAGTTTAGCAAAAGTTTGGACAAGGAAATACACAAGAGAACTGTCTCCCATTGTCGATTACGGATATTTCATAAAGGAAACAGAAAGGGAAAGCAAAATGGAAAAGTAGCTTATATATCACGAAGTGCATTCACATCTAACACCCTGCATAAGACTGTATATATACAATGCATGTGTTGTAATTGAAACCATGAAACCAAGTGGTTAAAAACGGGGAAGTTTTTCTTAAGGGTTATCGACCTGATGGGCAATATTACCCGGGTTCGGGATGTTGGAATTGCACGCTATGCTACCAAACCAACACTGCGATTTTTTTGGAATATCATGCAAACACTGACTTCAGTTTTACATAACATAGTCACAGAGTCATTACACATATGACGAATAAGGGAGACGCAAGCTTACCCGTGAACACATTTGTGTTTACTTGCATGCATGTTTGTTTGCTTCTTGCTCCTTCGCCGCATTAAGTTTTTCTAATTCAAAATAGAAACCGGTGCAATGCAAAAAAAGCCTCTAGTCTAGTGTTGTTAGTGTGCTGTGCCTTTTTGGTTGTCAGTTGTGGTTCAAAACAACTCCTGACGATGACGAAGTGACAAACAGCAGACAAACGGGAATCAAATATCTAAAACATTTTTCTTGTCTGTAACGTAAACACTATATAATGAATGTATGACATATACTAGATGTGAACAAAGACGCCTGTACAGTTGCAGGTCATTTGAGATGTCATTGAATAATATGTACATTGAAGATTGAATAATCAACTATTGTTTATTTAAGCTTTGAACACACGCAATGTTTATATTGATATACATAATATACGGTTTCCTACAAAAAAAAATACATAAACAATAGAGGCCTAGATTGATTGTTGTGTCGCGTCTTTGACCAACATGTAGTAGTACATACAATCCCACCAATTAGGAAACCTAATCTTCTTGAGCTTTGTCTGAACCACATTAAAAATGAGCAAAAGTAGCTACAGGAAGTAATATTATGGGGATACTACCGTGACAAATTTATTATGCTGTTATATGTAACAAACAAAAAACACTCACGCAAGCAAACGTATGTTTTTGCAGACAAGGAGTCAATGAAACGTATTCACAGCAAAGTACACACATATATATAAGTACATAGAACCACATGTGAGCCAGCGCTTGAAATTGTTAATCTGGTATAATTTTCAAAGCACATAGAACAAATGGAGACAAATGTATGTACAAGTCATTGCTACAAAAGTTTTTGTCAACAACTGAGTGAGAGAGTCCCATCCCACAAAGAAAAGAAAAACTTGACGTTATTATGCTCAAACTTTTTATGTCGATATGCAGCTTAACGGTAAAAATTATGATGCATGACAAACAAAACTTTCTTTCATTTAATTCTTGGACCCGGTTTTTCAGTCTTGAAGCAGTCATAGTACTTCTTCTGTCGTGTTGTTGTTGATATACCTTACGCATCGTGAGGCTTAATACTATCTATCCTTCTTTTTCTAAAAAACACAGACAAAATATTTTCGTGCAACGTGCAGTGCAGTTCAGATTACAGATCGTTGTCCTTTCCTCGCGTATGGATGAAGTGATTTAAAAAAAATAAATAAATCCCTTATACTTACCCACATCAGAAGCAGATGATATTTGTTTTTTAAATGTGTTAAAAAAATATGCAAAAGAGATTAGTTAGCTTTGAATACAATATTTAATCAGCAAAAGCTGTTTATATTACGGTTTTATTATTATTAGATTGAAAAAGCTGTTACTTTGTAAATCAACTCTGCTTTTGATCCAACTAATCCAGATTAATTTTTTAAAGTGGATATGCATACAAATGACATATGCTCACGTTGACAAAGCGAACTTCATTTAACTATTTTAGCCATTGGCACACGTGAGCATACTGGCTACTTATTCATAAATCTAGTTTTATGAAGTAAAAGTGAGGAGAGTAAATTTGATTAAAAAAAGTAACTTGGTTATTCATACACTGTGACGAAAGTTGCGAGACACAAGTAAAGTACGCAAAAGTTAATGCATTCATGTGAGCAACGCAACACAATGATGGAAGTTTACTTTCTTGGCATCCAAACTGAGGTAAAAATGATTGAAAGTTTGACGAACCAAACACACTGGTTGTCGAACTTACTATTTGCTTATGTACATTCATATATATGTGTGTGTATGTTATTGAAAAAAAAACCTGAATGCTAAAAAAAACTTACTTTTTGCATGACTATATACAATGCTTTCACCAAGAGCAACTGACACGTGAGAACATTCAAAGGAGGATTAGCCTGAAGTCCGTGTGAAAGAGACTCCTGTCTTGTGGGATATCCGGAAGTGTAAAGTTTTCTCTGTTTATTCATATGCCATTTCTTCATAAGAAAAGATCCAATTCATTTTTTTTTCTAATGACAGTTATTGTCAACACATCATATTCCTTGAATAAGTAAATGTGCTTTTCCTCCTATAATATTAATGTGCTTTCTGCAGATGGTTAGGTGTGTGCAGTTATATTTGTGTTTATGAGGAAATAAACTTGTTTGCTTCTTTCTTTTGAAGAATTCCATGGCTGTATAAACAAGAAGGTTTAGTCGATATACCTCCTTAGTCTTTCTTGGAAGTTGGAATATGCTCATTGTCCTCATAAACGTGTCTATCAATGGGATAGCACGTTTAAAAGTGAGAAGGCTCACAATTCACCTTTGTATTTGCCCGTTCCAAGCAAGTACCAGGGACTATTATGCTGTTGAATTGGTTGATGAATCATAAATCCATTTTTTCCTTACCTTCCATGAGCTATGCCCATGTGTCAGCTTGTATATTATACACACCTTATAGAAAGTATGAGCAATCATTTCTTTGTGTAGTCGATCGTGTAAAAGCTATATCACAAGAATTATGGCTACAAGTGCATTTCTCCGGTTGTTTTGTTGGAAACAACAATGATGTAATCATGCGCGGGACATAAACTCCGTATTTCGGAAAGACAACTCATGCACCTTTAAGGTCAATAACTTGCTTCCTGTTCCATACATAATGTAGAAACTATAAATTTTTTTGCTCGGTTCGTGTCAATAGCATGCTCATCATATTTCATTCCCATCCGACAGGAAGGAAAAAAGGAACCCGGAAAAATTCTTTGTATCCGGTGGCGTTCTATCTATATTTCAGTTCGTTCACTTTCATTATCAACACATCACTCACTCACGGGTGGACGAAACATTTTCATGCCAAAAATAGTGATAAGTTGCAACTATCACATGGAAGAATATCGAAAATATGTATATTATTAGCAAAGAAATGCCAGTGTTCAACCAAGATTCAATGGCCTTCCGCTATTCTGAGAGCTATTTCAAAGCACTAATTACCGCTCAGTTCAGACTGAGTAGGATAATGCCTTCATTTCATGTGAACATAAAGTTTATGCTTGGTAGATTATCTAAAAGACGGGTCTCGTTATGAAACATGAAACGTTTAGTTACATAAAAAGTATGCAAAAACACATATTTGCTTAGGAAAGTAGAAGTTTATGCATGAGCTACGTTACATTACACCAAAATTAAACATTGTATGGTGGAATCTTGTCGCTCTTGGAATAATTTCATGTTCCACACACTAAAAAAACAAATCATAGCTTCGTAGTTGGGAAAATGTTGGAGAGCTCTTTGACGGAATTAAAATATTTTATAGGATGTGAAAAAAAGTTGAAGTAGAAAGTACGAAAGTTGGTATTTGAGGCATTAATGTCAATATGTGCAATTCGTAATTCATGATGATGTGAAAAATCGGTCAGGAAAAGTCGATTAGAGTCACAACTCAAGAATATAAACAATATGTAGTGTGATCCATAGCGGGTCAATGACTCAAAAGTTTATCATTTGAAACATGCATTTTTATATATTTCATGCATATTCAAGAAAATTGTAGGGTGGTTTATCATCATATTATACGATACGACATGGTTATTGCGTATATATGGTGTAAGGAGAGGCACTTGTTCCCGACTTGGGTCAGAGCCCGACCTCCTTTCTTCATGCTGAAGCATTAAGAGCATGTATGCTCACACTACTTACTTGCTATCATTCCTTGTTCCATCAAATGAATAAATTATCTACTAGAAAGTGAATGTTGTATTGATCGCCTTCTCCACTCTTTTAAATAGTAAATGCATACCATATTTTTGTTTCATCGCATTGATACAACCATTTTAATGTCCTTTTGCACATCAATAAACGCCAATGTCTTTCTGTATATGTATGTAACTCCCTACTGTATACGGATGACCAAAAAGTTGAACTAAAACTAGGAAAACTATGAGTCAACTGCCAAGTACATAACATGTACAGGGGCCTCATTATGTATTTTTATACAAAATTTTAATAAGTACGTTTTTATCTTCTACGGCTGGTATTGCTTCGCAATATTTGCTAAGGTTCTGAATTGTTTTTACAGATGGACGAACATAATAGAAATAATACTTATGAGTAACCTGAATGCTGCTATTACCTGGTTCTGGAAATGCTGTAAACGTAGGCTTTGTTTTGTCAACATATGAAGAAAAATCGTGTCAACGACCAGCCGAACGCATATTAAGCCCACATATGGAAAGGACAGTCGAGAACAACACAGAATGCGTACGAATGATTTGGTGAGTAGAAATATTTCCACGCTATTTTTTGTGTGGGAAATCTGTATTCCAGCAATTCAGATGAAAATTAGTAATGCTATTAAGTATGAAAATGATATACAGTTGAGCCAATAAAAATTGACAACGGTATGAAGATAAGTTTATTCTAAAAATAGGGTAGAAGTCACCCACAAATATATGGTATCACAAAGTTCTATTTGCAGTCATTCATTGAAAAGGAAAAGTTAAGTTGGCCAGAAGAATTCCATACGTATGTTTGTCTTCAATAAGGTTCAAACAATGAAATTAGTAGAAGTTTCGAATTTAAAAATTACCAATCATACACAGAAAAATTATGGTCGGGATCATTTCATAATATTTTTAGTACAGATATCTTTGGTTTTCATTTTATTGGATTTTGTGACTTGGAATTATCCCTAAATTAATGTGAAAGTATATCAACATAACCACCAGAGGAAAGGAATTGAGCATGAATATTCGACAGTAAATTTTTTAATTAAGGCTGTAAACCGGAACGATTTATGTATGTATCTCACTTGAACTCAATTTACAATTTGGCATCAAGGGCTTTCTTGATTTCCGACTGGAACTCCCTCAATTTCATGGCCAACCCCATATTTCCTTTAATTTTCAATTTTCCCTGGAAGAAAGCTTTTTGAGCATTTAGAGTACCTGCCATTAGGTCCATCAAATCCTGATCAGAAGTTTGCAAAGTAACATCGGCATTACCTAGAATTGAAAAAGAAATTGTCGCATATTAAATTGTTATCTATTAAAACCATTTGCATGATTGGACTAAAGTTGGTAATATACCTTTGCCAAGAAATTCGACTTTTCCATTGCCGTTCTTTACATCAACAATCCAATGAGCTTCCTTTCCATCAGCCGCCGTTACCTAGAATAATGGGTAGTGTTAAAAACAGTAATGAGCCTCAACAGAATCTAATTATTAATGTTGTAAGTTGAAATTCTGGATAATCCTTACTTTGAAGCAGTAAACTCCATTAACTTTCTTCACCAAATTGGCACCATCTTCTTCAAGACGAGCTTGAAGCATGGCAAATGCCGGAGCACATTTATACTCGTCACCTCCACCAACAGTCATGTTTGAGTCTCTAAATTTTCAAAATAAACCCTATGAACTTTGTACGAAGGAGGACCAGAATAATTCACTCGTGAACATACGATGAGTAAGAGACTACACCCAGTAACACAACCTTGTATTGATGATTAATTATGTAAAATTCTTGGAAACTTGTAATAAAATTAATAAAAGAAAAAAATTATAACTCAAGCTCTAGCACTCACAAAATATTCAATAAAATATTGTGTTCATAGACCGGAAAATGCAAACTGAAATTATTTTACACAAAATTCCCCCGACAGCGTAAGGAGTCCGAATTGTGGAATAGTAATTACAAGGCCACTAAACATGCATGAGACAATAGCCAACTTCTAATTAACTTCCTTTCTTCCTTCCAATAGAAACATTAAGAGTAACCTGACTAGAATAATTATTTCCTTTTCCTGTTCAGATATGAGCTGTCAAAAAAAGGAACCGTTTGACTTTCCTGCTGTCTATTTCTTTCAATGTGCTCGGAATTCTATGTTGAATCTATCACTTGAACTGCATACGCTGGCCTACAATTGGGTTTGTGCATATTATGTGACTTATTATCATATCTGAGCTGAGCTAAAAGAAAATTGACATTCGAAACCTGGTTGGATTGTATAAAATTCACCATATTAAGACAGTTATTGTTGTGAATAAGAATGTCCAAAATTCAGATATTTTTATCGGTTTGGGGAAACTTTAGTAAATTATATGCTGAATGATAGTGACGGATTTGTTCTTACTTGTTATTTAAAGACGAAGCAGAAGGGTATCCTAACTGGTATAATCCAATAACCACAGCTCCTCCAAGTCCTAAATTGTGTTGAAGGGCAAGTTTAGCTCCTGGAACTTGTCTAGGTCCTGCTTCACCACGGAGTTGCAAACAAAGTTCAGTACACTGTGCCAAGCCTATATTAGAATTAAAAATATTTTTCTGTCACAAACAACGTAGATTATAAAAAAAACTCACAAATTAATTTATGGAAGAAAATGAAACGAATATGTACAATCACTTGTGTGTACTCACGTATGTATCAATGGTTGGAAGGAAAATGGGATCAAAAAAGAAAAGTAGTTCATGCTATGAGAATGATAAGATAGATATTCTCATGGCCATGACAGTATGTAATATTGTTAATATCTACTTGATGTTTATGACAAGTCTTACATATATGAAATGAATATTATTCAATGGTATTTGAGCCTCTTATCATACAAAAGCTCGTCGCAACTTAGTTTGCGGACCAATACGAGCATCCCAAGCGTTTATGAAAATACTGATCAGCTTGCGTGAATATAAATAAAGACGGTGATTATTTCATGAATGATACGTGTACTTTGAAATGAAGGGAATTTAGTTAATCACCAACAATTTTTGTGATATGTATTGACAACCTGAACTGAATGGAGTTGAAAACTTTTACATAACATAACATTCAAAGCAAGACGTATTTTCTCATGATTACACAGTCTAATTGTGACACATCAACTAACTCCGCCTTTGGTAGGAGTGGGAGATAAAATACCAATGAAAGATATAAACATGCGATGTAAATATGAGTTGGCTTTGCTGCAAAACTATTTATTAAAACAGTACACTTAATCATTTGGAAGTATTAATTAAAATAACTTGAATAGCAGTTAAAATGTGAGTGAACTTTGCCCTAGCTGTATAAAAACCAGCAGACATCAGATACTTAAAAATGATACTTACTTGCATAATCATGTATTTGTGAGTTCTTATGATGGAATATCGTAGATCTGCAAAATATGCTTTGCGTAATTTATACGTGCTCATTCGTGTTCGTTGAATTTTGAAGTGTAATTTTGCTTCATTTTGTTTATGTATGCATGAATATATACTTAAAACACACTTCGGATGGGAACATTTTAAGAATATAATGGAGTGTATGATGCAAATCAAGTGGCAACTCAAAAAATTTGAAATACAGTAACGCTTGATAATATGTTGTTTTGCTGATTGAGAGCACTTTCTATGCAGCCAATTTATGTCAGTGATTTCTACGGAATATGATTAAGATTTTCGCAAATAGCATATGCAAAGCAAAAAATTTAAATTATGAAACAAACGTTCATACCTGTTGCTCCAAGTGGATGTCCCTTTGAAATCAATCCACCGGAAGGATTTACGACAACCCTTCCTCCATATGTGTTATCTCCACTGTCAATAAATTGAGCAGCCTGACCTTCCTTGCAAAGTCCCAAAGCTTCATAGGTTATTAACTCATTAGCAGAGAAGCAATCATGGAGCTCAACCACTTGAACTTCGTCAATGGATCTTCCAGCAGCTTGCAATACCTTTTGAGTGGCTGCTTTGGTCATATCATACCCTACAAGTTTCATGGCACTTTGTTCTTCAAACGTGCTTGGAAAATCTGTTCTCATTTCCATCCCCAATATTTCAACTGCAGTCTTTTGAAGATTGTGCTTCAACACGAAATCCTCTGATACAATAAGTGCTGCTGCGGCTCCATCAGATGTTGGACAACATTGAAGCTTTGTAAGTGGATCGTGAACTTTCTTTGAACTTAGGATTTCTTCCAGCGTTCTCCTTACTTGGAACTGCGAGCTCCTGTGTAGATATTTGATGGATAAAATCGATGTATTTAATTAAGGAATTAGTAATAGAAAAGATGAAAACTTACGGATTGTTAAGTCCATGAGTGTGATTCTTCAAAGCAACTTTGGCAAAGTGTTCTAATTTTGTACCATATTTTTTCATATGCTCAGCACCTGCATTCCCAAAGAATTGAGCAGCAACTGGTGCTTGTGCAAACCCTGAAATGTTGATCATTGCTTCAACATGATTTTCTAAAGGATTTGTACGCTCAGGAAAAGCAGAACCAAGTGACCCTTTCTCCATCTTTTCGAATCCCAAAGCCAAAACACAATTAGCTTGACTTCCTGACACCAGTTGTTTAGCGAGGTAAAGTGCCGACGATCCAGTAGCACAGTTATTGTTAACATTGAAAATTGGAATGCCAGTCAAGCCAATGCCATACAAAGCTTTTTGTCCACATGTGGAATCCCCTATAGGAAAAATTCATGTAACTGGAGTATTTGCATAGTTACACTTTCAAAATGACAGCAATGTTGTAATTTTGTTTGCATCATTTGAAATGTCATTTACCGTATACATATCCAACGCATGCTTGCTCAACCTGTTGGTATGTCAAATTTGCATCTGCCAGCGCTTTCTTTACAGCTTCTTGAGCCATTTCCGGATAATCCAAAGAGGTGCCCGGTTTGCAGAACTGATTGGTCATAAATTGTGAATGTGTTATGAAACATGCTCAACATTTTATGTGATGACAAATATGTACTTATTTATGGATTTGAATATTACGTACTTTGGTCATTCCGACCCCGACAACGTAAACTCTCCGCATGATTCCTGACATTGTTAAGAATAAGAAATGTCAAAATTATCACAAGTTCAGCAAAACACGTGTGCAAACACAAGATTATACCACTCAATCACTATTGTATTTGATACAGGTACAAACACCCAACCAAGAAACAAGTAGAGTGATTACCTATACAGCTGAAAGTCAACTGTCTGCTGTTTAACTTGCTGCAGGATGCTAAAGAGTGGATCTCATAGCAAATACGACTAACAATATAATGCTTAAGGTCTAAACACAACTAGTGGCTGGCTGGCTGGCGTGTTGTGTATGGGAACAGCGAAACTGGCATTTGCATGCCGTGAGCTAGCCTTTATTAAAATTGACATCCGTACATAACATAGCTAATCAAGATTTATATTCTGAGTTAACTCTGTTTTAATAACCTAACACATTAGTGACTTTAGTTTAGAAATGATGTACCCAACTCGAACATCTTTAAAACTTGCATGGACAGACAAACAGTAACCCAAACCCATCCAGTATGCTCATATTTCATCCTATGTATGCTTCTTTACGCTCACACACTACACCAAAGTTCATTTCTGGCTGTCAATATAAAAAAAGTATTCACTATGCTACAAATGACTTAGAATGAGAGCTAAGTACGTGTGATATAAACCGTGTTCATTCCACACGTTTGAAGGACGAAACGTCAGTAACTGTCAAGAGCTTCAGTTGGATACATGCTACTATTTTTTATATCAAAACGAATAAAATGATAAGTGGAAGATTTTGCAAAACGCCAATATAACTATTTCGACTAACTTTAAAGTTGAATATATACATATTTTAATTACATTTATGACGTTTCATGTGTCATGAGACTTTGCATGCGTAGCTTTTTAATTTGTACGCCAAGCGTTATTTTGATTAACTCCAGAACACTCAAATGAGATGCTACAGTACAGCTCCCATGGTTTCTTGTGCTCACTCGTCTCATAAATCTAACGAGCTCACCTGATTTTTACGAAGGGCATATCGAGCAAACACGAGGTAGCTGAAACTGTTTTTGTTTGGAACTATTGCAAATGGAACAACCAGCTGGTGTTTGGAGGCTGCACACATGTATGCAAAATACGGTCGACGGCAAGATGTTCAATAAAAGGGTACAAATTACTTATATATTTATATTGAAATTTTAAGATAGACCTGTCCTATAATAATTAAGCTACCAACATTATTAATCCAAGTTACAAATGAATTTAGTTTTAAGAGTTCTTAATAAATGAAACTACTATGTTTAAAGGCACACATTCAATCATTATGATTAGAGATTAAACATCAATAGACCTAGTTGCCCCAAAATAGTGCAAGCAATATGTCATGCATGTATTGCAATTAAAATAGATATGATTATTTGTTTATATGCACTCGTTACTTCCTTGTTCGTCTAGACTTTAAATTATTTATAATTATTTATAAATTATTTACATGTTAATGACCCGATTTCACACGAAATCTGTACTGAAAACATTGTCATATTAAATTTATCACAACAAATAATATTTTGAATGAAGCTCACTGACCTTAATCTCGAAACTCGAAACCTTTTTAAAAAAATACAGAGGAAACAAAGGATGGAGAAAGAAAAGTTATTCGAACACTGAAAAACCCTCAAATTCAAAGAGACAACGCAAGCCAGTGCCAGTTGGCAATAAATGTGAAGTTAGCATAAACAAATTCAAACCCTACGAGTCATGTGTATAATTTCATCACTTCATCAGTTGTCAGATATCAGCTATCAAACATTTATAAAAAATTATCTCTATGAACGCATGCCCTAAACTGATACTGATGATAAACAAATGACATTGTAATCTGGTACTTATAAAGCAGAAGCTCATAAAAAGCATACATAGATAATTTAAAGTTGCCGATTAAATTACAATGACAAATTTTCCTTTATGGACGATTAATTAAGTGGAAGTGATCATGACTACATATTTAAATGCAACATTGGTAGATAAAGTGTCTGAATCTGGTTGTTGACTAGCTGAAGAAAATAGCAAGTCTTGAAACTCTGATATACAAGATTGTACTGAAGATGGAAACAGAGGGCTGTGAAGGCAGAGACGCTGGTGGAATTCCCAGACTACCTCGTCGAGAACCAAAAGTTGTATATATGCATTTTGTAAAGCTGGTAGCCCCCAGCAGTATTGTAATACTGTGAACAAACTTCACTAGCCTTTGCTTTTGCAGCTTCATGTGCACAGCATACTAGACCACCTAAACGGTATACCTACACAGTATCTCTGCCACTTCGACCAAAAACACTCAAGTAAACTATGCCTTCAAAAATCTCCCCATGTATTGAGAATAGGGTTGCACTCGTAACATTGCAAGAATACAAAACTCCAATTTTCATTACTGTTCAAAGACGAAAGGGGACAACTATTGTACCCTGTACCATAATTTGATGTCCGAATCCCTCAATACTGGATACAAAATTTACTACAGCAGTTCTGAAACAACGCGGTGAAAGCGAGTCAAAGGCCTCTTTTCGGAGATTTCAGTTGCATATTCTTACTAATATTGTACTGTATAATTCCTATTCTCCGCGGCTTCCCAATTATGTCATGTGTCAAATGTCAGGTTAGCAATTACTGACACAACATATCCTAATTTACCTTCTAACTGTGGAAAAGACCATTTGCAGTTGCTGCACCCAGTGTAGTGAGCGTTGTAAAGTAGTAGTGGGCTTTAGCAACTGCTCAACCTTTAACATTGAGTGGAGGTTCTGAGTAACAATAATAGCTCATTGTATACCTAGATGTAATGATTCGTGGAAAGTGAAAGAAAGTAAAATGACGTTTTCCACTAGTTCACATGTGTTACTAAATGATTATGGGACATTTAAGCATGAAAGTGGATGCTAAATCACGGATGGTGAAACTGGTCGTATAGCAGTTTTTTTTATTTATGTGCAAGTTAATATTCCAAAAAAAAAACAGCTTACGTCAATTGATTTCTTTGAAAACTATCCGTTGTGAGGAAATACCGATTCCAAGAAGAAAAAAAACATTTACATACTTCAATGTTTGACAACACAAGCATGTGTATGTGTGTATATGGGTGATTTTTCCCAATTAGCGTCTTTTAAAAAGTATCTACTAAAGTGGAGGGAAAGAAAGTAGAACTTTACAACGTTGCTTTTCGAGCGCTGATAGCGCACATGACAGACGGGACATAACGTGCAAGAAAATAGTAGTACTAGATGCAAATGAAATATAGCATGGAGGGATCATCTTGTATTGAGTGTGACTAATTTCATAATTAGCGTGTAAGTGGATATTCTCTTCGTATCAGGGTACGGGATTAACCAAGGGTTATTCCTTGCCTTTACGCCATACACAAAGCGACTTATAACCAAGTAAAATTACGGAAATGCCTCATGTTTAAGCAAAGTGAGTATGACAAAAATTAAATGAAAAATGTTGCAAAATTAGTTCGTTGATTTCCTTGACGCAAGCGTAATTATGGGAGGAAGTAGTTTCTTTGGTATTAAAATTGGGGATCTGGGCGAAAGCCTATGAAGGAAATCATAACAGTGGAAAATGCAAATAGTAATACATGAACGCCTTAAAGTGTGCATGTTTGCGTCACTGCGTATATATATATATGTGTGTGTGGTTGCTCATTTTAACCACGCAAACTAAATAAGCAGAATAATATTTACGTTTTCATCAGTGCAATTTCATACATACAATGTAGGTAGGTACGGTCCTTTTAAAGTATACACTGTCTGTGTCTGGTTGTAAGACAAGTGCAGATATAAAACAAAACTGCATATTATTTACAACGAAAAGTGTGTCCGTTGCTTTGATCAGTGAAATAAAAGTCGCCTGAGGGGATCTTCTTCTATACAATATCATATCGCAATATAAAGTTTGATATGGACTATGATTATACAATTTTCTTTTAACTGTACACACACATAACGTGCTTGCAAGTGGAATGATTTCTAATGTTTTTACGAGGGTATACCCTAGAATGTGAAGCAGGTAACAGTAACATAAAATATCATAACATAAATGTGCATATGCTAACAACATCCAGCTCTAAAAAGCACAAGGTGATCTGTTGATGTGTATAGTGCTTATGCTGCTGAGGATCGTTATATATGAATCAAATCCCTCAAGTCAGTCAGTCAGTCTATGTAGCTTTCCCAAACTCCATCCACTATACTTCTTTCTACATTCTATACACATGGAAAGACCCCCAGTTATAGTAAATTTTTTTTGCAACAATGGTTACCTCACATCGCCGTAGCGTTCAATGATTTTGCTGTCATATTTTTATTGCAAACTCAAAGTTCATCAAAATTGTAATGACGAATGAAATTCCAAGTATTGGAGACACATCAGGAGAAAGTCATTTTTTTCATATTTACCTACATTTAGTGCCTCTGTTGGGCTCATATGAATATGAAAGAGTCCTGGATTAGATACAAAATGTTTCTCTGCTGTGTACTATATGCACAGCTACTAGAGCTATCCACAGTTTCAAGTAGTAACTCCATTTTTACACAGAAAAAAAACCAATTGCAAAAACATGTACTGTTTTCTCCCCTCTTGTACTCAGAGAGCTCACTACTCCACTGAGAAGTCTACACCATATACATACAAGCTTCATCTGACCTGACACTCTAACAATGCATTTATGGATGTACAAATGAGAGTTTCTATCTCATCTGTGTGTAAGGAGAGACTCAGCACAAAATGCAAAGCTTTTCTGTTGTCATACTTTATAATTTTCATCCTATATATACGTATACGTATTCATATGACTTGACTGTGGTTCGTTGGTTGGTTGGAAACACATATTGAGTGAGAGCAATAATAATGTGTGTACATAAAGGCATTTCTTGTATACTTGTATGATGTGCCAGTTTACATCCCAACTGATAATAATAATAACAATATTACAGAAGTAGGAAAGAATTTTTTTCAGTACCTACTTCACTATGAAATGTAAAAAGAAAATATTAACGCACAGTATAAACAACAATTTCAAAAAAAATTATTTGCCCAAGAGTTGGCCATGAACACTGGAAAGCGGAAAATATACGTGGTAGTTTAATACTTAAGTTGTTGTGATTTGTTGACTGCATTTAAAAAATAAAATCGGTACTTTGCAAAGTCAAAGTGTATTCACTTAGAATGTAGCCGTTGTGTGGAATATCGAAAAGCGAAAGAAACAACATCGTTCGAGTGTGTTATGTGTGTGCTGCAACCTGTGATTCAAGTGTTACAGGATTGGAGAAACATTGTTTTCAAGCACAGTGGCGTTTATTTCTAGTCAAGTAATGACATGTTTAAAAAATGTTTATTAATTAAAATCACTTAAACTGATATTACGTATTTTCAACTTTACTGTCTCACAGCAAATTCAAGGGCAAAAAGGAATTAGTTTGACATTACTTCTCCACTTGACGAAATATTAGAGGATAACAAAGCATTCACGGATTTTTTGACACATGCATGCATATGAGCGATATGTAATACCAAAAAATAGTAATTCCATGAAACGAACAAGCATGTACATAAAAAAAAGAAACCTAATCAAGTCTACAAGTGCAAATGAGTTGCAAAGAGAGCACTTACACGTGCAGCTATATAAACAACACTGAATGATTGAATAATGCCACCATTACCTTAACGTATCAACTGAACTCAAACTCATAACGAGCGAGTTACCAGGAATTGATATTGTGCATTGAAATTTACCAAATGCTCAGACCTATAAAAAATGAAAAACATCTCGCACATGGCAATGGTTGACTCATAGGTTTTACTTGAGCTAGTAACCTTTATGTATACATAGCTAATTCAGCACACCCTACCAAAAATTTGGATTACCAGGAATTCATTAACGTTGAAATTCCTTCATGAAATCAGTTATTCTTTATAATGCACTTGTAAACTAGTTAAGACACTGAGATCATCGTTACATAATAGCTACAAAGTAAACAAACAAACGATTACTAAGAATTTTTCGTAATTAATCATTGTCTTAATTATTTTCAGACGGCAAGAATGGTGGAGTTTGCAAGTGACTTCAATATAGCCAATTTCATCACCCATTCTGTGTGAAGAAGGAGTTCAAAACACACCATCAAAATGAACGGAGAAATCCCCTCCGTTCCCATCACCACCCTCGCGGGGGTGGCCAGTTTGGTGGACCGTAAGTTTGAAGTTAATTAGTTGTTTTAATGGCAGGAATGCAATGCTTACTTAAACATTTTTCTGTCTCAACTGTCATCATCAAGCACGTGTATATCGTCATCAAAATTCTAAATTACTTTTCACCTCAAATCTATTTATAAATGTTGTATGGTAGTGCATCACTTATTATCTTCTCAATAAACACTCATGAAAAACAGGAAACCTTTTTAAAAATTTATAAACCTTAAAGAAGAAGAAACCCATATCCAACAACATCCTAATTGTTTTCATAGCTGACACTTTAAGCGTCAGTTTTTGTCTTTCTGTTTTCTCAATCCAAGCAATTGATCAGCCACAGCCCGATATCCGGCCGTTTAAAGCAAGATGCTGATTTAGCTACAAAGAACTTGAAGCGTTGTATACTCAGTCGGATGTCAAGCAATCCACACTACTAATGTTTTTGGGACAAAGAGCAAATGAAAACCACGGAATAGCAAACTCATCATAAAATTTCTTTTTTGCGTACTCGTAGTTCTTTTTATCTTACTTTGTGGCAGCTGCATAAGCATGTTTGACTTGTGACATAATTTCTTTGTCGTTAGCGAATAGATTTTTCGAGTTGCCTTTTTAATTTTTGCAGTTCCATAGTAACGTATCAGGTTTTGTTCATTTCAGCTTGAAATGTTTATCAGGGTGGGTAGTGTGGTGGAGTTGCTAGTAAGAACCGTGCCTTTGATTAAATTAATTTAAGTTCAACCATATTTAAAAGGATATTAATATTTGCCACATGATTTGGTAAAGCAACTGGCTTTACTCTTATGATGAGTATTTAAATGGTTTTTTAAAGTTGCGGGTGATATTTTTGGTGCACTTTATTCCAAATAAACACTGTAAATTGTTAATAAAATAAATTATGAATAAATAGCAGAACGATAAATTTAGCTTGCGATGATGACAGTTGATTACAACGTAACCTTCGAACGTTGCTCATGTGTTTGTTTTGTTATATTGATTATATTTTATTTTGGGTTTAGTGTTACCTGAGATGCCATTGCCGTCACCCCTCCCGCAAACACTCGGTAACAAGTCCTTACTGTTTCATCCACGAGTAGCGGAGGAAGCACAACGGTTATTAACAGTAACTGACGACAATAACCTTATCCCTCAACTTATACAGTCACTCAGCTTAACGTCTTCAAGACAAATGTAAGACTTTACTCGTAAAGACAATTATTATATACGATATGCTTTACTAATCTTCTGACTTTGTGTATCCAGAGAGTTGAAGGATCCATACAATGAAATGCCATTGGATCACCCAAACGCACCTGCTTTGTTGAAAGGAATAGTGTTGAGAAAACCCGATGTTTTTAAAGGCAAACACGGTAAGAAAATATTCGTTTTGCTACCAATCTGATGACAAATGAACAATGAACAATGTTAATGGCAGTGTTTCATGCTAAAAATTTTAAACTTTCACACTACCTATTAGTATAATAATGGGGAAAGATAGTTTTCATTATTTAATCATCTTTCCCCGTAGTTATGCAAATATGCATTATTCGAAAAAGTGTATTTAAAAATAACGTGTTCCTAAAAATTTAGAACAACAACCCGTCGACTGGAACCAAATGTACCAAATGAGCAATGTGCCAGGAATGACGCCGCAGTCACAGCAATGCATGTCCTCATCCCCACACATAGGCGCCAATTCAATGGAAATGCAAAACCAGCATCATGGTTCAAGTCTGATGAACAATGATGCATTGCATTCTATGGTTAGTTTTTGTGCTTCACTAAGCTAAAGCTGAGTTTTGTTATCATTATGCTAATTATAAAAATGTTTGATGATTCAGATGCAACAGAGTTTGGATTTCATAAGTGGAATGCAAGTAGACGAATCCAATAATAAACCTGATAGATTGAATTCATCGTTGGGTAATCCAGTGTTGAGTTTTAATTGTGAAGGGGATATAAGGACTAAGAAAGATTCTACTATTCAATCCCAAGCTTTGCCTCCAACGATGACGGACCAACAGAATATGCCTATGCACTCCTCCATGTACACCGCAGCTAATATAAGTAGAACTCAATCGAATAGTTCTAGTAGTTCAAGTTTTGTTCATGGTATACCTTCGTATTCTCCCATGGATCATCAAGTATTAAGCACGAAAAATCACAACCAAGAAAATAACCTTAATTATCAATCGCCGTTTATTCCAACGAGTCATGAGCAACCAATTATGCCCTCTCCCACGCATCCGGGTAGTTCTTCCTCCAATAAGCAATCAGTAATTAGTTCTGTTGTTCAATTTCCAAGTGTTTCCGGTGCAACGATACCACGGCACATACAGCAACCTGTAAATATCCATATAAATAGTATGAATTCAGTTGGTAGTCCAAATCATGTGACAATGACTACGAATCAATTTAGTGGTATAGAAAGTGATCAAGGTGTTCCAACACATAGCCCGGTGGTCAATTTAGCCACCCACACACAAAACCCCTTTAATGATACGTCTAGTTCTTCTAAAGTGAATTACAGTGGTGCTATTAGTGGGGTTGAGTCTGCTCCTGTAGTGAAGTTAGAGAACACGTCTAAGAAAAACCAACTGCCGAATGAGGTGTCTATACAAAAGTCCACTCCTATTAAGGTAACGCTTCCCATCAATTTGTTTCCTTTACTCTCAAATTATCCAACCATATTATTCATAACAGTAAAGCTAAATATCTTTATGATGAATATTTCATAGAAGGAACCAGTAATTAAACTTGAAAGGATCGATTCAGCTCAGCTAGCGCTTCAAAAACTTAATCGAAAGGAAAGAAGTCCGAGTCCTACATCCGTTCCTAATAATAGTTTTAGTGGTAGAAAAGCTAGCACTTCAAAGAACTACTGTGAAGACTCATCGGACGGGGAAGATGAGGAAGGCTCAGGCAAAAAGCAAATGAAACCACGTGATGGAAAGGATAAAAGAAGAAGTAAGTGATATGGTAGTACAATTACAAGACACTTTCTGCGCAGTAGTATATATTCAAAAATTAATTAACTGTTCCTTGCATTTTGTACTACTTGCAGAAAGAGAAAGTGATTCCGAATTCGTCGACGCCCCAGATCCTAAACGTAGGAAAAATTCTGTCCAGTCTGTGGAACTGGAAACTCCCGTGGATTCACCAAAGAAGAAAATTCGTCGCGTTGAAAGAATGCTTGTTCCAGTTCTGGAAAAATTGGGAGGAAACATTCTTGATAACAGCACCTACCATCGATTCTTGAAAATCATGGACGTCGTTCTTGACAGTACGGATTACATGGATCGTGAGATCGACATTGACGAAGATGATAACGTGCCATCTGAACTACTTATATCGAAATCTCAGCTAACAGAGCTTTGCTCTGAGGCAGCAAAACTCAAAGCACTTGGTGCAATGCAGGCAATGCCTACCGACAAACTTGTGAGGTTGCTATCTTGCTTGGAGAAAAATATCCGTGATGGATGTAAAGTTTCGCCTTTAGCTGATGCAGTAAGTAACAATAGATATTTTACATTGTTTTAAAATTCCTTTTGCAGATTGCTGACCTTTGCTTATAATTTTATAATAATTAACAGGAGGATAATGAGGATGAGAGTAAGCTGTGGATGGAACTTACTATGGAGAGCATATTGAGGGGAGTCTTCTCTTGTTTGACTGCCCTGCATATACTAACCAGTCCGAACATGCCTAAACGGGTCTACTTAGAAGATCTCATTGATCGAGTAGTGTATTTTACGAAGTTTCAACTTCAAAACACTATCTTTCCCCTCTTTGACCCGGTGTATAGAGTGGATAGAAAAGGAAAAGGTGCGAATCTTGAGTCTTCAGTGTAGCTATTTTGTGTGAACCATTGGTAGACATATTTTTAATTCCGTTTGATTTAAAATTCGGTGTTTTCAGATGGATTTTCATCAAGTAAAAAGAAAAGAGCGCATGCTAGAGAAGTCCGAGAAAAGAATATGGTTTCGTTCTACCATAAAATTCACGAATTAGTAGGATTGTTGGCTGAGTTATTAAACGTTCAAGTATTAACAGATACCACTGTGCTTCATTTATCCACTCTTGGTGTTTCACCGTTCTTCGTTGAAAATGTCTCCGAACTACAACTTTCATCCTTAAAGCTGGTCACTGCGGTAAGAAACCTCTTCTTATCTTAAGTATCTTATTGCCCCAGTTTTTTTTAAAAATGACAATGGGTTTTACAAGTACTACTTACGTTTTGCAGATATTCACGCAGTACGAGAAACATAGGCGGCTTCTACTTGACGATATATTAGCCTCTATAGCGCGGCTACCAAGCAGCAAAAGAAGTTTAAGAACATTTAAACTTTCGTCAAACTCGGAGGAATACATTCAAATGCTTACAGCGCTAGTATTACAATTAATTCAATGTGTAACTTATCTACCCGACAAGCTGGCTGTGTCAAAAGCTCACTTGAATTCGGACGCAGAGGAGGGCTCAAAAGAAAAGTTGATTAACGTAAGCTTTGCTGTATTTCTTTGGTTTTACTCAGGTGTCAAGGTAAAATTATTTTAAATGATTTTAAATTTTATATTACTTTTTTTTAGCCTGAAAAGGATCTCCTAGTCAGTGGAAAGTTTGACACAGCAGTTAGGACAGCGGGAAACTTCTTAGCAGTCTTTCTAAGCAAATGTGGTAGCAAATCTGAAGATTGTGATTATAGGATTCTGTTTGAAAACTTCGTTCAAGATTTGCTATCCACTGTCAATAAACCTGAGTGGCCTGCCGCGGAATTGTTACTTTCATTGCTCGGAAATCTGTTAGTGAAAAATTTAGGAAACAAGGGACTCGAAGTGTCCATGCGTGTCGCATCTCTCGAGTATTTAGGCGTTGCAGCTGCTAGACTCCGTAAGGATACGGTTTCTGCTCAAGCCAAAATGGAAACTATAGATAGGATTATTAATGACATTAAGAAAGAAGAAGAGAGTTATGCAAACTTCAAAGATGTACGTTTTTCTTCATACCGTTTATTATAAAAATTTTAAGAACATGTTGTTTACAATTCTAATTCATAAAACCTACTTTTGCAGGCTGAAAAATCTGAATTCGAGTCCGAGGAAGAGAAGACAGAATTCCTTCAACGTTTACTGTTGGATTATCTAGCCGTCCATGGGCAATCTGATCCTGCTCTTATGCACGCAAGGCACTTTTACATTGCATCGTGGTGGAAAGGGGCAAATACAGACATTGAACGAAGCCTTAAAGGACCAAAAGCTGCTAATCAACAAAATCGAACAAAGAAAAAGAAGAAAGGAGGTAAGCCTTCATGAACCCTATGAGAACTCATATAACCTATAAAAAACTAGATTATTGACATTGCTAATTTCCATATTCATTCTAAAGTCACAAGCTCGGACGAAGATACGGCTGGAGAAGAATCCGAAGAAGAAGACAAGGACGAAACCGAGGTTGAAGTTAACAACCGAATCACAGATTTAACTGAAAGGCGGAAGAAATTCCTCTTGAGTAAAATCCGACCATTTTCGGATCCCCTTACGTCAAGAAAAACCGAAGTTGTGCAAACATTTGTGGATTATCAAAGCGCTGAGCTACTAGCTCGTTATTTAGCTTCCAAGAGGCCCTTCTCAGCCAGTTTTGACTTCTTTTTAACCAGGGTATATTGCATGGCTTGTAATGATAAGGCTTTAATTATAGAGTAATTGATTCATGGGTGATATTTTGAATGAATATAGATCCTTAGCGTATCAACGGAAACCACCGTAGCAATCAGAACAAAGGCGTTGCGTTGTCTTACAATGGTTGTCGAAGCGGATCCCAATGTGCTCGCCAGAAATGATATGCAGATGTGGGTGCAAAACTCTTTCTTAGATCAATCAACATCCGTCAGAGAAGCGGCAGTGGATCTTATTGGCAAATACGTTCTTTCTTGTCCGGATCTCATTGACAAGTATTATGACAAGCTTTCTCTGCGTATATTGGTACGTTCTTTTCTGAAATTAAGAAGTTCATTAGTTCAAGACAAATCTTAACACAATTTTTTTTATTTTGTGTCATTAGGATACAGGAGTCAGTGTACGAAAAAGGGTTATCAAAATCCTTCGTGATATATGCATCGAATGTCCTAACTTTTCAAAGATTCCAGAGATATGTGTGAAAATGATTCGGAGGGTGAACGATGAAGACGGTATTAGAAAGCTTGTCATGGAAGTTTTTCAAAACATGTGGTTCACTGCGGTCCGTGAGGATCCTTTGGATACTGAAAGACTTTTACGAAAAGTATCCCACATAACTGACGTTGTTGCGTCTTGTGAGAAAGTCGGGTTGGATTTCTTCGAACAGCTTCTACTGAGTGTAAGTGTGCTTTCGTATTGAATTGTAATATGCTAGCTAATAATGGAAAGATGTACTAAATCATTTATCTTGCATACTGCAGTTGTTTAAGCCAAAGGATGACAAGGATGATGTCCGTGAAAAAGAAAAGAACCCTGAGCCTCCAAAGGCAGTTTTAACAGCATCAAAACAAATAGTTGATTGTCTTGTAGAACATGTGCTTCGAATCGAAGAAAACTCATCAAACAGCTCCGCATCGTCTCAACGTTTTGTTGCATGCGTTTCTACATTGTTCCTGTTTGCTAAAATTCGGCCACAGCTGCTTATTAATCATGCCATAACATTGGAGGGATATTTGAGCCTTCGATGTCAAGTAAGCAAATCAAAAAGATTCCCTTGTTTTTCACTAGTATTTTATTGTATACAAATTAGAACGTGCAATTTAATGTTTTATATTCATATATTTCAGAATATTGCTGAGCTGCAAGCCATCGCAAATATAGCGTCCATATTAGAGTTAGTGGTGCCATTATTAGTTAACCCGGCAGATTCCTTTCTAGCTCAGATGGAGGAGGATTGCGTGAAGCTAATTTTCAAAAATGACAGAAGCGTTATTGAAGCATGCATGGCGTGCTTAGGTTCAGTAGTAAACAAAATTACGCACAACTACAATCTCGTTAGAGATTGCTTCCGGAAGTTTTACAGTAAGAATCCAATTAATAACTCGGCATTTAGTTAAGTATGTAAACCCATTGAAATATTTTGCTAATGTACACCTTGTTGTTGTTCAATTTACACAGATATGTTGTTGAATCATACAAAAATTATGAAAGACAATCCCAGTGATCCCCGCCTTTTGCAACACCGCCCTCAGCTGAGGCGTGCTGTGTATACAATTGGGTTATTTTTTCGTTACTTTGATTTCACAACTGCAGATGTGTATGGTGATTATCCGGTAATTCCAACTTTTTAAACTATAAACTAGCTAAAAAAACGTGTAAAGAAATCCCCTTAATCTATTGAAACTTTTTATTTCAGGCTGATATTGTTAATCAAATCTTCATGGATTTGCTATACTTACTTGAAAGACCATGCTCAGATTTACAATATCTAGGAATACAAGCTATAGGGAATCTATGTGTTCGGCATTATGATTTTATGCTTGGAAATGAGTTGAAAGGAGTATACCAGAGACTTCTTACATCCGAAGCTGAAATTCGTCTGAAAGTTCAAGCATTGTTTAATATTCAGTTGTATCTAACGGAGGAAGAACTACGTATGATACGGCAAGATGCTGAATGGACAAAAAATGCTAAACTGGAAAACATCAAGGAGATGGGCGACGTAACATCCGGAATGGCTTCAACTATTGTTCAGATATACCTGAAGCAGATTTTGGAAGCATTTCTCCATGATGATCTCAAAGTTCGTCGTTCAGCTGTGAGAGTTATTCAGCTAGTCCTGCAGCAAGGCTTAGTACATCCTATCCAGGTAATGAAATACATTAAGATTAAACTTTCGTTTTCAATGAATAGTTAGGCAGGGATTTAGGCCAGTTTTCAATCCTGTTAATTCATTATTCTAGATCGTACCGTACTTGATTTGTATGAGCACTGATGAAGAACAAGGTGTTGCCACAGCTGCTGACAAGCAATTGCAAGAGATGGAAAAGAAACATCCTCAGTTCCTTCAGAGTCAAGTTCTCAACGGGATAAGGCTAAGTTTGCAGCTGCAGCGGATTCTAGCTGGTTACAAAGGACCCAGTTTATGCAATATCAATCAACCCCATGGGATGGACATGCTAACAGGCTTAGAATCTGACATACCAATAGTTCGTGGCTACCGCACTCGACCGAAGGAAGCACCATCAGCTCTTAATGGATTTTTGTATTCCTTACTCAGATCGACAAAGCCTCAAAGAAGAGCAATATCTTTGTCATTGTTCAAGCAGTTTGATGATCAGCTCGTAAGTTGCTCTTTATTCTTTAAATTTAATAACCTGTGGCCATAAATTCAAACTGAATATTTAAAATTTGCAATTTTTCCTACAGAAAACGAGGCTGGCCGATTTGCTATACTACGCAGACAACTTGGCATACTTTCCGTATCAAGTTGTTGATGAGCCACTTTTTATAATTCACCATGTTGACATTGTTATTTCGGTTACTGGGTCCAATTTACTTCAGTCTTTCAAAGAGGTTAGACATTCATTTATCATTTCATCTAGGATAATGGATGAATGAAAACGTAATAGAAAACAAGTAATTAAATGATTAATACCTTATCGCAGAGTTTACTACCGGTTCACAACCCGGAAGGTCCAAAGGAGCAAGGGGATGTTAACCACACTGAGAATGGGGCAACAGAGCCAGATGCTAATAAAATCACTGATATAATGGACGATGATGATGAGGATGTGGAAGCTCTAGTCAATAGAATCCCGGAAGATACGAAGACGTTAGAGGATTGTATAATTGCTTCTCAAGGGTGTTTGCTTCTTCTCATGCTTAAGCAGCACTTGAAGGATATGTACGGCCTTACGGATACGTAAGTCAAAACCAAAAAAAAAATATTCAACAGATTTTCAGAGCAAAGTTTCTTTAAAAAAATTCAAGCAGACATTTATTTAACTGCAACATTTGCTAATCTATTGCAGTCGAATTAGTGGATATTCACCATCTGACGCTACCAAAGCATTCGAGAGACCGGTTAATCGAAGAAATAATCCTATATTCGATCCAAAGTGCACGTTAGCTAACTTAAATTGTCCGCCTTCCGGGTCTACACCTGAGGGAAGGCAAGCTCTTGTCGAGCAATACTTACACGTACGTTGAAATACATTCATTATTTGTGATCTGTGCCTGTTTGTATAATACTTTATGTAATTTTCGTATGACATTCTTCTTAATCTGGTTTTATTTTTCACTTTACACAGTTCAAGCAGCTTATGCTAAGGATTGATCCGGAAGAGGGTGAAGAAGACGGAGAGGCAAAGCCAGTAAAGATCAAGATCGACCAAAATCTGTTTACTTATGCCGCTGCAAAAACTCAAAAACCAGTGAATGAAGTGCAAGTTAACTCATCCGGTGTTGCAGTGGTCCCAGGTTCGTACCAGGCTGGTGTTCATCCACCACAACAATCAAATGCTGATATGGGCCATCAGCAATATGCCGTGATTTCCAGTCCAGTTGTGAGGGTAAGTATAATTTGAAAAATCCTAGCTTATATAGTTTATATTTGCAGTATATAAAATCCCTGTTTCAAAACACGTACAAAGTTAATAATCATCTGAACCATTGATTTTTTGTTAGGTGGAACCATTGGTAAAAATACCAAAGCTGACTATAGTTCCATTAAAGTTCCCTGGAAATGATCAAGGGAAAAAGACGCACAAAGTAAAGGAACACCATCACCACCATCATCACAAGCATAAAAAATCTAAGCATAAGAAGAAGAAGCGACATACAGTCAGTACAGATGAGGACAGTGATAACCCGGATTCCGATCCAGACTTCCATTTGTGAAATCTATTCTTTCGCGTGTCTTCACTATTTCAACAACTTGAGAAATTTGTGATTTTTCGAATTTTCAACTCTTCTGTAATTCAGACACCGATCTGTCTCCATAGGATAGAATTTCCGAACTCATTTTTTTGGACCTGAGATGGTGCTTACATTTTTAAAAACCCGAACCAATGAAAAAAAATGTTAAAAAAACATTATTATTTCCAGTCTTCGCCATCTTTAAGCATATTACCGTGTATGTGGGCCCCCAACGCAACAAACATACGTGATCTATATATTGGTAAGTTAAGTATGGTTAACGGCGGAGGATTCATCTACCAAAACCACATATTGTCGTTGTTAATACCGTTCACACAACGATGTTACGTTACGACCATTCATCTCTGGTGTTTACAATTCATCCAGTTTTTTTGAACAGGTCACACGTCACGACTCTTTCCATCTTTGCAAGACAGTATCTACAATTTAGGAATTGTACTTGATACACAATTTTATTACAAGCTTAACTGCTTGCTGAAAAGTATTATTTTTTTAATTACCAAATCCGTAGCTACAAACAGAAGGCTTTATCCGTAAACGCATGGCATAAACTCATCGGTTTCATTTATAATCTGCATGAGAAATGATTGTTTTTTTTCTACTTTGGGCATTTAGACGAGATAAACTTTTTATGTATACCTATGTAATATAAACACAACACATACTCTTTTACAACAGGTGTAAATACCTAATGCATTTATGTAGATTTATGAAAAAGTAAACGATGTGTATTGTTAAAGTAACAGAAAAGTTGTATAATATTTTTTTTACTGGAATCGACTTACAATTCACCATCAATAGACCAAAACTTAATACGTGTCAGTGTTTCCGTTTAAATGTAACTATAATTAAATGTATGTTTTAAAATAAATTAAATTTCTTAGATGATAATGGTTACAGAGCACTGGATGCAGGTTAAAATAAGAATCTCCAAGGATAATGATTACATACAAAGACGATCCCTATTATTACACGTGAGTTACTAATACATGTATAAGGTACGGTGTAGATACTATAAGTTTGGGGGGTGGGGATTAGAGGCGAAAACATTTTTCTAAACCATGGAAATACCGCTGGACTGTCATGGATGACATTGACAAAACCAGCAACTATTTAAGCATAAGCAATGAAAATCAAAGTGCAAATTTTTCTCATTTTAATATTAGAATATTTAACGTAGGAATTTATAATGTTGTAAACAAATTATTGTAAATTTCTCTTGTAAATAGTCTCTGTAACTGTACAATAGAACGTCTTGACATTGTATAAGAAATTTAGATGTTTTTTCGATAGTTTTGATGAAAAGAGGAAGTGGTTTCAAAACCGTTACAAAGTACACATAATATATAATTTAATACGTTTGGGATAATTGATAAAATGTAAACAGCTACTTAATACTTCATACCATATAGGAAATTTAGTGATAGACTGCTGCATATATAATATATATAATATGATGGAAAGGCTACGTTAGGAAACATGAGTATTTTATGAACTCTATTGGGTGAGCATGAATAATTAATACCCATAGAAGACACTTTGTTGTTTACTAATTAACTAAGGTTTACTTACATACGTTTTGGCATAATAATGGTTGTATAATCTTCAGCTAAAGAAACGTTTAGGGATAATTCTTCGCCGACAGAGATGTAGTTAGTAGGAAGAAATTCGAATCCTATTTGTCAAATTTTTATATCTATATTTAAGGAAGCAATGACTTTCATCATTGTTTGATTATGAGTGATATTTATTTCGACTTCGTTTCGTTGTAATAAAATAAGTCATCGTAAAAAAACTAATCATACAAGATTCGCCACGTAATCGTTTTATATTTATTTCTGTATTTCCTTTGTATCTAACCGTTGAGAGTAATCATTGAGCTATCCACTCGTTTGGTTGATGCAACGGGAATTTTAGCATGCCTGGAAACTGCATACCTAGTACGAGTTTTCTGCATTCCGTACATAAGGATTTTGCATTGAAGTTATTTCTTGATGATATTTTGTTTGATTCAAGATTGCTTTTCAGTTAAAGATACATAAACTGCAACAATGCTTTCATACTGTTTTATATCGAATTAACTTACGCATCATATATTCTGCAAATGTTTTACAACTCGGGACGTACATTTTTTGGCAACATTTAGAAAGTAAGTGAAGTGGTTAGTTTTCATACAAACGGGGAGAAGATGGTAAGGCAAGCAAAACTAGCAACTACTTCTATAAAAGGCATATTGTATACCAAAGAAGAAGTGTCTGTGTACAGATTTTCAGAGCGCTTCTTTGAGCATGTTTTGTATTCCTTCATTCCCCTCAATGAACTTGAGAAACAAGTGAATATGTATTCACCGTGATCAGCAATGTGTTTCTAGTAGCACGGCTCTGAGCTCATCTTTCACTCCTGCTTCATCTGTTGTTCTGCTACTTCAAAAAATTTATCGTTGATTAATGCAATGAAACGAAACTGGTACAGCAGTATAACAGTATGAAGTAGGCAGTAGGCGTGAAATGTTGTACTCTTTAAAATGGTTTTTTTGTTCACCACTTGTCAGTTACTACATAAAGTGGACTTCCGTTAAGTTTATTTTATACTCGTTTACGTGCTCAATAAAGACTAAAGGATAAACTAAACTAAACTCTTCCATGTGACTCATAAGGATTTTCCACTCAACGTCAAGAAAGTGAGCATTTAAGTAAATAAATTGCACTCTATATATCATCCTTAGTTTATTGAAAGGAGGAAACATAAAGCGATTATAGTAGGCCAGTAGAATAAAAGACAGAGCTTGAAAAGAGTTTAAAGTTTAAGAAAGATTTACAATCATCTTGTAGTATAGTTTTCATTCATTTCTGTGCGTTGGATTAAAGCTATTGATAAACGTGGTTCCTTAATCAATCTACAATCTTGTTAATTACGACAGGCCAGATGATCCTGAAAATTGTGTACATTCGGTATACAGTTAAAATCATACAGGAAGAATGAACTTCTTTTTTATCACAATATTTTTTATACTTGTATATTTATGGAGATTTATTTATTTATGAAACATGACGAGTCGTATATTAAATTAACAGAATCTTGGAATTGGTCAAGAGTATTGAAACATGAAATATGCTCTATGCTTTAGACCAGTAGTATCAAACATTATCATACATGAGTAGTTACATTTACGTATGATTACACAATTGATGCGTTTCTTAATTTTTGTTTTGTTGCTGCGAAGAAGTCCACTCATTCATTACAAATTGGAGAGCATCATAGTCAACACAAAAGTAACAAGATTTACTCTGACAACATCCAGACACACATGTGCCCTACTGCCATGTACTGTGTACCATGTACAACTATGTAAGTCCTTATCAAAAGAGGGAAGCCGAGTGGAATAAAACTGTCTCCCAAACATTATCACATCGTACTGCTCATAGCGAGACCCTCTAACTAACAAAGATAAGTAATGTTTTCAACCTCACTCTCCCACATCACGTCACTCCTTGTTTTGTATTGTATTAAAATAGTATTTGTTAGTTCATCGTGAAAAGTGCAAAGTAATTATTTGTGATACAATTATTTTATGTATCACAAGCAATTTGTGGCTACATTTTACAGTTTGATTGTTGAAAGAGTTTAGTTTACAATGCTTCTAATACTAAATTCCTTTTTGTGATATAATGTATACCTTATGTGCGACTCAGGAAGATAATATCTTATCGTGGCCATGCTGTTGCTAGATTTATAAAGTAGGTGTAGATGTACTTGCTATCTGTACTTCCGGATTTTGATTATCTTTATCGTGTGACAATATTTGTACATTACATAAGAAGACTGATCTCCATTGTAGGGGAAGACTGACATCAACTTTTCAGACAAAAGTACGCATTTACAGGTAAATATTTTGTACATAGAGTTAAAGATATCAAGTTCTTTTAGTCAGTTTTGTGATTATTGTAATAATGAAATGATTTTTTTGACGTTTCAATCTTCATAGGATAAATCCTCCGAATCTTGAAGCTCATTTCTTCGCATTTACGCTACGTCCGCTTGTAATGGTGCGACGAATAGTTATGAATTGATTCACGAAATGTGCTACGAAAGATTAAGTTTTATTTAGTAGTAAGGCAAAGACACGGTGATAACGGTTTATTATATAGAAGGTAACAGTAATGTGCATTTAAAATGAGCGAGGATGAAACTGACTCCAGTGAAGGGCCTTTGGTTCGATCCCTGTCCATGTCACAAAACATGGCTTATTCTGTTGTCGACGAAGTACCGCATATGATAAAATTGTTACCACCAGACGTGCCAGTTAACGAGAAGCGATCATGGTGGAAGCCCTCCCTTCTCAAAAAGTCATCATCTACATCATCACTTCCTAATATTAGAAAACGACTTAGGGCAATAGAACTGGAGCAAAATGGGCGTGAAAGTAATCCCAATTATACAAGACCTGAGAGAAGGGGGAGTGGAGGAGTGGATGTTGGCTACACCGTATATGGAAACGACGGGAACACCACCGAAGAGCTTAAAAATAGTGCTCTTACAAACTCTCTACAAAAAGAGACTAGTACACAAACTTTAACTCCCATTGTCAAAGGCATCCGGCGAAACGATCTCTTGGTAGGGATCGTGGTGTCTAGGTGGGATAATATTGTGGGCCCTCAATCAGTGTACTTATGGACAGAAGAATTGACCAGTGTTTTTTATCCTGGGAATCTATCTGCTGAGCTATCCCCCTTGATGAAATATGTCACGGATCACACGGTGGATCATCAAACAGCTACTGCTGGCTACATACCTCCATCCATACAACGAACCACTTTATGTATTGTACGTGACCTGAACCTAGCCTATCTCTCGTTGTCAATCAGAGTGCCAACGGAAATAGACACTATATTGGAGTTTCAGTCATCAGCCCCAATGTCCCTAAACCATCCAGATAATCCAGCACTCACAATGCCCCATTCTATATCAGTGCTATGCAATCTCAAATACCTTACTCAGTTTCTCCTTCTCAGACCTTTGGTGACCAGTTGGCTCACTGAATATGGACCTCAAATAGGAGTACTTTTGTGCAAGGTATGTAGAGTTTTTGTAGTAACTACAAAAGTCTCAACAAATATATTAATAATAAACCCTCCTTGTTCCTCATTTGCAGAACAATCTCCAAAGCTCAATGATTAATTCATGGTGCGCTGAGCTTTGCAAAACCATTACAGCACTTCAAACTTGCTGGGCTCAAGATACTTCAGGTGTCGAGCAAAAACCTAGCCCGGAATCTAAAAAACAATCTGCAACTACAAATGCCAGAAAAGACGCGATGAAAGTGGAAAAGTCAGAAAAATTAGAGACTGATATAAGTTATCTTCCGCCAAATTCACCGATGATGACCAAGTCCTACTTGGGAACTATGCTAACATCGCATTTATCAACGTTTGGGAGTTCCATTGTTGTTGGATATGACTGTCTTGAAGTTAATAAGGTAAAACAACATTTTATCAATTAAAACGTTTGCATTTTCAATGATCCAGCAAATTTCTCACGTCATGTCAGTTCAAGAATAAAAATTGCGTTTGATGTGTTTCAGGTTATACGATTTTTATTGTGTTTTGCGACATCCCAAGAAGGGTATTGCTCGAGGTATGCGTTAGCAACGCTTCCAGACACTTTCATGAAAGGATTATATATACAAGGACTGATTCTAGGGGATATCGGGGAAAGAAGTATCTCCTACAAACAAGTCACAGCCAACTGCCTTCCTATAACTAGGGTGAGAGCATAAGCATTAGATCGCGATTTTTTATATTGGCATCCAGTTTGCTAATGGATAAGTTAATGTTTTCCCTCTCTTTTCAAGATTGAACTAGGTTCCAAAGCAAAAGTTCGACAATCATCAATAACCACCCATAACCAAGAGAAGGATTCCATCATAATGATGGAACTCAACCGCTTATGGACATCAGCCGCCACTACTATACAACCTTTAGAGTAAGTTTTTGAATGAATTAAATTCAATATTTGTGAATGTAAATTTAGTTTGGTGTTAACACATGCTGTAATCTTATTCCTGTTTCCAGTGCTTTCCCAAATACTGTCAAAGACGTGGCCACATTTGTATCTCAATTTTTACATGAACTGGAGCTGCTACCACCTGAGAGTCGTTACGGCAGATTGTTATTATTTAAACGAGCCATCCATGCGAAAGCAATTTCATTAATTACGTTCCTTCATTCAATACAGTGAGTTCAGAAAACTTAACATATAATAATTTAAACTGTAAAGTTACCATGTTGCACCATCGAGCAGTTATAACTCGGCCTTTTTTGTTTTCAGACACAAAACACCTAAAGATAAAATCAAGCTGAAACAACTTATCCCGCAAATATTAGGATTTGATACCGCGGAATACCTTATCGTGCAAGTTGCAGCAGAAAAAATTCGGCCTGGTGTCATGTCTCTTCTGATTCCATAAATACCTGATATTAACTTAATATATATATAGCCAAGATTTCTTTTGATTTTCATCTTAAAAACATTTTTTGAATCAAGCATAACGAAAACTATAAACGAACTTTTTTACCACTTCACAAATACTTTATATAAACGAAAATAATGTTAACATGCTTAGCGAATATTCCAAAACTGTGATCTTTAAATTTAAAACAAAAACATATAAATGCACTTACCTATGCAAGTAAAATGCCCTGACTTCGCATAATATTATTTAATCAGAAAGCATAAATGCGAGTATTTTTACTGCGCCGAAATTTTTAGCATTGTATGTGGTTTATCATTTTAATTTTCAGTCTCAAAAAGGTTTTGTTTTAATGCTAGGAGCATCACAGAATGGCCTCCACAGACAAATAAAAGTCCAAAACTAATTTTCATACAGAATCAATTTGTAGTTAACAAAGATGTATGTACGAAGCTGTGACGTTGAGAGCAATCATATTGTTATTAGTAAAGTGATTTCACTATGTTTTTTGTTGCTGAGTGGACTTTCACCACCAAACATAAGAGGCTAAGGACAAAAACAGATAAAATTGTTATTACAAGAATATTTCTTATCACAAAATTAGCTTCGTGAAATGATTGCGCTGAAAACAAGTGCCCATTGAATAATGTGTGAGAATAAACAAGTACTCAATCCGAACAAAGCGTGCGTGTACCATTGAATTGTTTTTATCAAAAATGTTTTATTGGATAATTCAGAGCATACATATTTATGAAGAAAGCGTGAATGAGAATGCGTTACTTACATAAATTGGCAACTCTTAATCGGGCATAATCAAGCGCCAAAAAATCTGGTCTAATGACTTCCAAGCATCTTTGACTCACTAACACAAGCTTTAAAAATGTATCAGACTGGCCAAAACTTAAAACGTTTGGACTGCATAATATGGTTAAAGCCCTAGATCGTCTACACCAGACAAACGTTTTGCTGAGGGTTTAGTAGCTCCCACATTCATTATCGCTTGTTCTATAAAAACCCATACTATTGCTAGTGCATGAAGTTTTAAATACGTAGACACTATACGGACAGCCTTAATGATACCATGTCTCATTTCAATCTTTATCGTGCCAAGAAAATAATTTTTATATATGTGCATATAGCATATCATTGATCACATGCTTTATCTGCTTGATGTCAATAAATGCATTAATCTTGCAATGATATGATTCCGATTGGACAAAGTATGCTCCATTGAATATAGTAATTGTAAAGTTAAAGATAACCCACCCTAAACTTCTAAACGTCACTTTGCAGTGTAGCCCGTGTTTGACAATTCGGATGAATGTGGGTTCATAGTCCATCGCGGAATTACGTATATAAAAACATGTGAGTCGTAGTGCTTCATACTTTTGACCTCCTAGTCGGTGCAGAAACGTTCCAATCTTTTGTAGATAGCATATCAAAAAGATAAAGTGTTGATTTTTTTTTATTTAAAAAAAGTATTTTGTCTCCATTTTCACCTACGAATACTATACATCATTTTATAAAAGTCTCAACCCACCCCATAATTGATTTGTTTAGCATTTAACTTGTTTGCAATTTCTAGCTAGTTTTACTAAAACTTAAGCAAGGTTTTAAAATACATTGCATTTACATTTGAAGAAAATGCTCAAGTCAAATGTTTGAGAATTGTCGTTTTTACTGCAATGAAGTCGACACATTTTTTGGAAGATCGTTAACTTTAAGCACAGGTGAGTATAATTGCGAAAAACGTTTTACCAGGCTATGTTGCTAAATAAAGTTTAGCTTAAACTAAAACCTATTCATTCACATTCATGCTGAGTATTATAAAATTAGTAAAGTTAACAAAAAAGAACGGAAGACAAGAAACCTCTGTAAATATTACTTCACACGTCACTCAAATCTGATTGACATGTTCTGGTATTGCAACACCTATCATGGAACACTTCGAAACAAAGGAAACAGCATAGGAATGACTCTCGGAAGAGGAGTTCGTCTTTCTTACATCACTTGCATTCTGTATCCACAGGCTGTACTAGCTTTTATCTCCTTTCGGTAGGTATCACAAACAAGCTCACCTAGCTATATGCATATATCGCTTTCTCCCTGATGGCTCCATAGACTTATGTTTTGAGCGAGGTCTAGTTTCATTTTATTCACTCTTTGAAGCAGTGTCTGAAAACAGTTCCGCTTCTGTCTACACGCATAAGTATGACTATATACAACTCTACATAACATTTATATACCAAGCAGCATACAAGTATTTTGAGACTGAAAAGGAAAGGAAGACGACTGTGGTCTTGGTGCTAGAGTAACTGATGTGAGGATGAAAGGGTTGCCACAGAAATGTTGAATGTAAATGCACATATTCATGTGTGAAGTTGTTGGCATGGAGTAGGGAATGGAAATAGGATGGATTGGAGAAGCGCTTCCCAGTCATCTTACCAAGATACAAAGATGCCAAGATTTAAAGAATCTACATGCTTGCATAAAATTGAAAAATAATAAAAACTTGCGATTGCTTTAGAGAAACAAAGTGAGGTAAACAAAATATTTATTAAAACAACCTCTCAAGATGGCGAGTCACAATAATACAGTCTTAACTCAAAGACATTACATACTTTAACAAAAAAATACTGAATATAATTGCATTAAATGCACGTAAGTAAAATTGCGTCTAAACCTTCGTCTTTATAGCGCATGGATAATTTTTTCGGTTAACACACCGCTATTTTTCTTTGGCAAGGGCAAACTACTCGTTTCCCTATTGCCGCAACAGCCCTTCAAAATGTGTAACTAATGCCATCAATGAAGTAGTAGAATTAACTCATCAGTTGAAAGTAATCAATTTTGTTGCAGGAATTCAAGTAATTTGTTTCTCGGCATGTTTGGATCTGCATCATCCCAGGAAGTTGGTGAAGTTCTTAAATTTTGAATCGACGTTTTGGTGAATCGTTATGTTTGCATACAAATTTACCAAGAGCAAAAATCTCAATACCTTTCATCTCGGTAAAGTGACTGGATACTAGTGGGGCACTTCTGACTTTTCGCCCTAGCAATACGCAAGCTTAAAGCATAGCACGATGTTGTATCTACTTGCTCTATGTACCAAAAAAACACACAATTTTTACTATTATTGAACTCAACTCAAAGCAGACACTCACTTCCCCATAAAACTATATGAAGACATGGGTAGTAGGTAGTGTGAAGTTGGAAGTGAGGAGACTGCGATTTTATTGCAGTATTTCACCACAGTACTACTACTCACAACATGAAATCCCAAACCAGTTTCAGCATTTGCTTTTTATTTACACTCGCTCACTCAATACAATATTTTTTTGAACGATTTTACAAGAAGATATAAGCCCAAAAATGTGTCTAATCTCTTGACTACACATATGTATAAACGAATGGACAGATGAGTTTTTGTTTTCCCTTCGTCGATTGCAGGTCTCTCAGAGCGTTGGTGTTGGATATCAACAAACTGCTGCATATATACTTTTTTTCTTTTATCCATCCCATAATTTTCTACGCCACAAACTTAACATATGCATAAAAAAAATTTAAGCATTTAAATAAAGTTTCAACGAGCTGATTGTGAGTTGATGGTTTGATCTATTTTGAAGAGTCAAGAGTAGAAAATATTTGTTGACTACTCACACATATCGCATTTTCTTTACTCCTCTGCCTTGTCTCAAGTTGGTGGAAGTGAATAAATAAAAACATGAGTGCACACACAAGCCACGTTCTTGTGTTCTTAAGATAGTTGGATGTCATTCTTGATAAGTAATACACATTCATTATTATTATCAAACCATAATATAGTATACGCGAGGAGAAATGAATGTGTGAAGATAGCACTAGGAAACAGGTGAATAAATAGTAGCAAGTTGACATCAGCGCGTTGTGCTGCTAAAGAATGAAGAGCAATATAGTGCGAATGTCCTCCTCTTAGTCTTTGCCTCACTCAACCTAATATGACACGTACCAAAAAAAAGTTAATGGGATGGTTATGCTAGCATATTACCTGCAACCTCTCGTTATCTGGGTAGTATAATCAGTCATCATTCTACATAACGTAAATTTAACTTATGCTGATATGATGATCACTCTACTACAAATTAGTCCTGCATGACTCCATGCACCAATCAATGTAAGCAGTACATACTTCTTCTGCCTTTTTCATTTAGTCTCAAGTTGAGTCTTTTTTTTATTAAAGCACCTACAGAGAAATAGTGGTGTGAGGAATGAAAAGGAAGTAAGTAGTTGATGGAATTGTTCACAAGGAGGTATTGACAACGGACAAGGAGAAGGACTTCAAAATGGACTGAGTGTGATCTGTTTTATGTTGGTTCATTATTTTGAGTGAATGTGCATCGTTGACATTGCTGACTCCCTTCAAACTTCCACTAATTACATGTCAAACAAAGTGGTGACTCTTATTCAGTAAATGTTTTAATTACAATCACCACCAATTATAAACATAAATTGGCAATGGCAGCAAAAACAGATCTAAAACATCATTGTGTGTAATATAGTAAATTAAAGTTTCACATTTCATTTTAAGCTACAAATCCCTTGTGAAATATGGTGTATTAAATATTGAGAACCTGTCAAGACTTTTGCTCTCTCTCTCTCTGATACCAGTGCACTTACAGATTTCTATTTGGTTAGTGACTTACAGTTAGTGTTCAACTATGTGTATATTATTCAGAACTCCTGTTTCAGTACTTCCGAAATTTCTCAATAGGTTTATGAATCGTGCGAAAAATATCGTTGTAGCACCAGTAGTTTTAGGATTTTAGTGCAACGATCTCTTTTTAAAAGAAAGAAAAAGTATATTTAGTAATTACGCTTTAAAACGACGTTAAACAGTTGACAGTTCGACCTCCAGCCTTGTCCTTGCCAACTTTACAGGTAATTGAATGACAATATCAAATTATGAGAAATAATTTCAATAAATTTGCGAATATTTATATTGTTTGAATATCTCTTGAAGGTTTAGGTTAAAGTTGAAAGACGTTAGCATAATCAATGGTCGACCATGAAAGCTGCAACTCATACTTCTTCCAAAAATGATTTGCGCAGATAGAATTTTGCGCTTTTTGTCAGCACAAGCACTGTTATTCAAGCACAACGCCTTTATGGTTAGATATAGAGTATTGATTTTTTGTCAGGAAAAGCATTAACAAAGGAGAGGTCAAGACCGCCATCAGTCATCTACACATGACACATGTTGACAACTTGTTTTTATCTAGATTTGAGGAAATAATAGGCTACAGATTGCTCCGTTTCTACTAGAATCCCGTTGGAAAGTTAGAAAACGTGGTTAAATTTTTATTAAAATTATTTATTTTCCATTTTCGCGTTTTGTTTTATCACACCACGTAAATTTCAATTAGTTCTTGCGTGATAAAAAAATTCATCGTATACAATAAATTTTGTTTAAGTAAAGAATACGAAATATACTTAATATTACGGCTCGGGGTTTGTTGATGTAGGCTGCCTAGTAAAGGTTCCATGGAAAATTATTGCGTAATACGAGTCTGCGAAACCCTATGACATACGCAATGTAATGTAATAACCACTACAAAGGCTTACCTTTCGTAATTTCATTACAATTATTGCCATGCCATGTTTATTTCTTTTTTGGGGACACAGTTCGGCCTTGAGAACTCCAGAAACCTTATATAAGACAACTCAGAATGTGTTAGCTATTTTCATATCCTGTTCAGACTTTGGGCAGATACTGAAAAGCTACATTGTTTTAGTTGTAACAGAACCCAAACAAACTCTGGATACGAAGTCACTTTGATAGATAAATTGTCCAGATTAAAAATCGCCTTAACTTTAATATAATGGAGGAGTACAATGGCTGGGGTTGGGATGATGATGGTGAAATAGCTATACAAATATTTTTTAAAGAACATAGCCAACAGTTTAATTTCAATAGGATTATTACTCATATTTTTACGATTACACTAAACCAATATTTGTCTAAAAAAATCATAATTAATATTTTTTTTTAAATTACAGGTTTCGAAAAGAAAAAGTCAAGTTTACGGAAGGCACAGATGGTTTTAGCAACAATGAAACGAGCTAACGACCAAGAATCACCACGTTTGTGGAGAAGTCAAATCAAGTACTCAGAAGCTCCCCGAGCGCAGCTTTCCACTGCGAATGATCCAAACACATTTTACTTCAAGCCGTTAGTCTTTCAAGAGCTGAAAAGTCAGCCAATATTTCCTAGTACAACTGCCCAAAGTAAGCAGGTGTTTGTATACAAATTAATATTTTATGTGCCTAGATAGGGGGTCAATAGCCTTTTTCTTTTCCTTTAGTCCCAGAACCTCGAAGTGGTCATCGTATTGTGTGTGATGACGCGAATTTATTCTCGTTTGGTGGGTACTTAGAAGTAAACACTGGATTCACGTTACCTACACACATTTTACAAGAGCGTCATATGCAACGGTTGTTCGAAGAGGTAGTCTAAACTTCCAATTTAAATCATTGTTTGATTTCCTACTCATTTTTGGGCTGCATCAGGGATATCATTAACTTTTCATAATTTTTTGCAGCTGTGGTGTTACAACTATGCGGAAGGTCAATGGAAGTATCTACCCACAGCCGGAAAAGCTCCAAAGGAGTTGGCCTCACATTCAGCCATCCTGTATGGCAATTACCTTATAGTTTTTGGTGGAACAGGTTAGTAAATTACCAATAGGGATCATTCTAGTAAACGACAGCATTCATTCATACCTTTAAGAACATCAGGAACTAAAAGTTATGATATATTTCAGGGGTGCCATTCGGAGGATCTTCATCAAACAAAATGAATATATGTGATCTAAGAAATCTCACCTGGAGGACAATCGATACGACAGGTGAAGCTCCAACACCACAGTACGGGCAAGCGGTTGTGCTTGACAGTACGACAAGGTCGTTTTATGTGATTGGTGGAACGACTGGTTATGATTACTCAATGGTACGTACTCATCTCGGTCATGATACGATTGTTTATTATTATTTAAAATGGAACGATATTACATTATTTCTATTACTTTCTTAGGATATTCACAAGCTAGATTTAACCAAACGACATTGGGAAAAAATATTTGTATCAAGGGGAGACAGCTCAGAACCTCAACCAAGGTAAAATTTACATTAATCTTATTGCTACCCATCAACAATCTAATCTCTCATTAGGGATATCTTGTTTATTGATACTTGCATTCGATTGTTACTTAGGTACAGACACGAAGTCGCGTTCGATGGTGATAATATTTACATCTTAGGTGGTGGAACGGCACGGGAAGCGTACGAGTTAAAAACGGTGCCTGTTTTCAATTTGAAAGATAGGGAGTGGTATATGCTAAAAACTAAAGGAAGCTTAAGCGGACGACCTAACGCTGCCCCAAGGTTTCCATGTCCAAGAAAGTGTCAAGGATCTGTGCAAAAAGGCAATGGTACTGTTACACTCACTGATTGAGAGTTGACTGAGTTGGCTTATGAAATTTTGTTTGGTTATGATGTACAGTAATTTTGTTTAATTTTCAGAGGTGTTCATTTGTGGTGGCTACGATTCTAAAAATATTTTCATGGACTTGTGGAAACTTCATCTTCCTACTATGCAATGGCATATTTTACCCGTCAAGATGCCAATACCTTTATACTTTCACTCGACAAGCATTACAACTGTAAGAGTTCTCTTTGCTAATCCTTTTAGATAAAAGAATTACTAGTGCAAATGACAAGGATGTTGCCTTTCTGTGCTTTTCAGGGTGGTTGCATGTACATTTTCGGCGGCGTAACGCACATAAAAAACAACACAAGGACAAATAGAGTGTTCAAGATATGGTTAACTGTTCCAAAGTTAAAGGAAATGTGTTGGGAAGCTATGCTCCACTACAAAAAAGACATTCGTCAACGAAGCCGGCCCTACTTACTCAATGCTGGCATCCCTAATGAATTTGTGAATCGAGTTCATCCTGCTCCGCCAAGTGGAAAACCTGAAGCCTCTGTGGAAGACAAGTGGGAATCCGACATGGTTTTAATGGATGAAACTGATTTAATAACATTTTAAAATTTAATGTGCTATGTATGCATTAACTCGTTTATTGTCGCAGTTTTGTTTTATGAAATGAAGTTAACTCTTGATAAGCAGCTCTTCGTTTTTTTCACTTTTTGGAACAAAATCTTTCGCAGTTTCAATGTCAATATTTAGGTATCAGTGTTTGTCTGCATGACGAAATATTGTCTAATTGAAAACGTGAGAGATTCCTCCGCACTATTTTTATGGTCATTGTAAACGCAGTACGTATAAAACCTACAAACTCTTATCTAATATAAGATGTAAATAGCTAATTGTAAAAAAATATTATAGTTGCCTTAGGTGCAAATTCATACAAATTTAAGTAGCCGTTGTATGAATGTGGGTTACCATTGGCGGCTAAATGTTTATAGATTTAGTTAAGTTTATTGTTAAATTTCGTGTTTTGTTATTGTTATTGTGAATGCAAATGTGTTTGTGTTGCATTAGTCATTTTTTTAAACGAATGTACTCCTTAGTTTGCATGTTTTCAATTTCTATATGCTTAAACGACAAAATTACCAAAAAAAGTAGCTGGAAACTCTCAAATTTACCCGAAATTATGATTTATGAAGTTAGCGAGAAATATCATTAGTTCACATACTTTTTGTATCTATCTGTATAAAACTCATTTAAAAAAGTAGATTTAAAAGGAATATACCATTGTGGCATGTAAAAAAAGTAGTTTGGTAAAGCCAAAGTAAAACTGAAAGTAGTCAACGAATCAGATTTTTCAAAATATTTTTCACCTACAAAAACTTACGAAACAAAATGGGAAACCATATATGGAGATGGAATCTCATTGTCAGTCTCTTGATTTCATCAGGGATTTATATATCATGTCGTATAGCAACGAAATAGAATTGTACCACAAACTCAAAAAATTTGTTCGAAGAATGTACATATTATATGAAAGGTATGTACTAGCCTACTTACTCTAAATGTAATATGATAAGAATCTATATTATGTTACTTCACACATATGCTCCAATAGAACCTATTATTAAGCTATATACTTCAAAGTCTCTACCTGTCCTGTACCATGTCATGTACCAGTTTAAAAAAGTGAATGGTAATTGTGAAAACTAGTTAGTATAAAATTTATAGAATGATGAAACGGGATTAAGCATTGTTTCCAATAAAGCTCGCCAAGTACACTTTTGTAATCAAAAAATAGTTTTAACAGTATCGTATGTAAAACAGCAATATTTGATACTCAAAAGTACATACATCAAGTAGGATAAGATAATGGTTACTAAAATATGTAGCTAATAGATATTCGGTGTGCATTTTGTGCTCATTTGCAACTCTTAGGCGAGACATTTTTTTAAAAAATTGAATGTACTTTTTGCCAGCGGATTATAGAATGCAATACATTTTTATCAATACTGTGGTTTAGGTTATATACTGTGAATCAGTGGAATAGTTGATATGTTGTTGCGAATACCCTAGTATATTTATACTTTCTGCATTGAGTTCACACAAAAAAATATGGTCTCAATCAATTACCGCAAGAAAAAAAAGCTAATATCGGTAATAAAAAAATATAAATTGTAAGAAACATTATTTAACATTGGAAATTCCGGACATTACACTGTCCTAAAAGTGAAATAAATAAAAATGTTGACATGCAACACATTGTCAACAAGTAATAAGCAGGAGAAACTGTGGACTTTATTTATTTTCCCAATCGAAATCTAAATCAATCATCATATTCACAACCAAAATATTTACTTGAGACACAGCCATTAATCAGCTAATCCTTATCCTTCTTTACGTTAAAATTAAAAGATATATGGATGACCGACGAATTTATTCCAAGTTGGAGATCAACGAGACAGAACATTTTAATCTGATTTGAACTGGTTATGGAAACATATATATAGCCAAAGAAAATGCATGAACTGGGCTTATGAAAGACATCTTAATATTATCGTTGCTACTCACATGCTCTTGTCAATCATCCGAATTCCCAACTTCATGTTCAATCTTTGATATCTTGAAGTCAGTGAACTCACGTTGTGATGCATTCCGAAATAAACAAGAAGAAGATGAATAAAATGAAAATGAGAGATATCGCAGCATGCCCCCAACGGCCTTTCCATAAATATATTACTTTATATATATATCCACAGCGTGTCTATGGATATTATGAATCTTTAACTAATGATAGAAATAAAGTTGTTATAAAAGGAATGTATCTCAACCATACATTTAAACTCACATCTTTGGAGATATGTATGTATGACTGTCGCAAAATCGTTTATCAAACTTGCTCATATTATCTTGGAAGAGATGGGCATGGACATTGAAATCTATTGAATGAGGCATTCAAAACATAGTTTGTACGCATATCTACATGATAGTTTGTACAATCATAAACTCCAGTCACGCTTACTCTGTCCTCACTATTAAAATAATCAAAAGAGTTTAATATAAACTTTGTAAATTATTATGCAAAACTTTATCTCGTAGCAAAGTATTCGACATACATACAGTAAAGCATATACTGGTCCCAATGAAATGCGATGCTTCAGCTTTTCCTCAATTCACACAACCACTTGCACTTGAGTGACTCTTGTGCGCATCTTCTTTCTGCAAAAATTTAGCATAGGGACTTAGCTGTTTACGTTCCATGTACCAACTTAATCATGAGATGGGAATGAAAACATGCAACTTAAGCATTCATGATTCCTTTTAATGCTTGCATGCTCAATTTCTCCAGACAATGTTTTGTCCGGCAACTTTAATTTTGTTGTGGTTTTATTAACAGCTCTCTTAGTCGACAGTTGGGTAGTTTGTGGATCACTTGTCTCATTATAAAGCGGTACTTTACTGCACCTAGAGACGTTCCACTATCGCAAAAGCATATTTTGTGGGCTTTTGCATTTCATTAATTCCACATGAGTGCTATGATATAAGAATAAATAGACTGATTATCAAAATGGGAGCCGCACAAAGTGATTTGAGGTAAACTTTACATTTAAGTATTAACTTTCCATCAATTTCCTTTTTCGGCATTTTATAAACTAAAATCGAAGCATGGAAAATTTCAAAGAAAAGTAGTAAGCACGAATTTTAATTTAATGTTAAATATTTTTCTCCATTTTATTTTCTGTTATCATTAAGTCTGTTGGAAGGTGGATCGGAACAAAAGACTATAACGTTCATCATTAATGGCAAAACTTACACAGGTAAGTGTTAACCGTAAAATACCAAACGCTCAAAATAGAATTGCATGCTAGCATTAGTAATTACTACATTGCTGAAATTTAATCCACGCAATGAGTGAATTTCAAATGTTTCATGGGGTATTCATTTTATTACTATTATGTAATGGAAGAACTGATTAACATTGTCAATTTTCCAGTAAACCCCAAAACAGTGAACAATGACATTGGCCCGGAGTACAAGCTGGTTGACTACATTCGAGATCACGCTGGACATAAAGGGACAAAGTACATGTGTCGTGAAGGTGGTTGTGGCTGCTGTGTTGTCACCGTAAGAAGCAGAGACTCTGCTGGAGAGCTGCTGTCTCGATCTGTTAATTCGGTAAGCACGGAATTTTGAGAATTACCGTAACCTTCACACAACTATAAAAGAGATATGCATATGAATTATGAATTCATATTCACCATTTTACGCTGGATTTTGAATCGTAAGATTTGTTTTCTTGAAAATGTGAAATAAAAATGGAGTTTATTTCATAGTGCTTGATCCCCTTGTTTTCATGCGATGGATGGGATATTTCAACAGTGGAAAGCCTTGGAAATAACAAAACCGGATATAATGCAGTGCAACAAAGGCTTGTTAAGTTTGGAGGAACACAGGTATTCCTTTCAAGTCTCTTTGTTTTTCATTATCATAAGCATAAAATCAAATACGATGTTCAAATCTAAACTTTTGGATGCAGTAATTGTTTGCATCCGCAACTGATAGTTTTTGAACAAATGAGAGTACAAGAATAATGTGTTGAAACCCAGCTACTTTCCGGAGTACAGAAGAATAAATAGTTAATTTTACGATAACATTCGAAAAGTTTGTTCGGAAAAGCATGTATATAAAAATAAACTGCTTAACTATTTGTTGTGCATGAAATTTGACATTACTGAAGTAGATGAAATATCTTATGGCTGCTTTAATATCCTATGATTCCACGATTTTATTGTTAATTTGAACAGTGTGGATTTTGTTCTTCTGGAATGGTCATGAGCATGACTAGGTAATGCGTCCTCAAAATGATAATTTCAATGCTTTTTATGGTTAGATATTGCATAATAATAGTATGTGTTAATATGAGATTTGCTCAATATACAGCTTGTTGGAGTCAAAACCAACTTTGAAAATGAAGGACATTGAGAATAGTTTTGATGGAAATATTTGTCGTTGTACTGGCTATCGCCCAATTCTTGATGCATTCAAGTCGTTCGCTAGTGATGCCCCTGAGGAATTAAAACGGAAATGCTGTGATATTGAAGTACTGTGTGAATTCTTCCCGTAAAATTTAGAACGCCCTGTGTTCAACATGAAAATGTAATTATTGATTATTTTTCTCAATTCAGGAAATATCCTGCAGTAATTGCCCATCACGTGGTGACCAGTGTCTGGCATCCGTTCCAACATCACTAAAAACTATCACATTCAAAGATGACCGAATTTGGGTAACGGCTATCACGCTAAATGATGCATTTCAGGCAGAAGACCAATTTAAGCAGGCTGGACTTGTGTTTAGGTTTGTGACTGGGAATACCGGGACAGGTGATTAAAACTTAAACATGATTATTTTTTCAAAGTATACTTATTTGGCAAACAGTCTTTTATAATAATTATTTTATTGTGAAGGTGTGTTTAAAAAGGATGCAGATAACGCTCGCGCGTTTCTGGAAATAACAAACATTCCAGAGTTAAAAAGAATATCTGTAGGATCTACCGAAGTCATTCTTGGTGGTGGAGTTACTTTAGCAAATGGAATTGAAAATTTAAAAAGAGCTAGTTCATTAACTGGGTTTCAGTATGCCAGTGGCATTGCCAAGCACTGGGGAAGGGTCGCCAACACTCCTGTTCGAAATGTATGTCATTGAATAAAATTTTTATTATTAGACAAGTAGTAACTTCGAAATGTTAATACTTCTGAAATGACATTCATGGTAACTGATTCGTATGCAGGTAGCAACTATTGCTGGAAACCTTATGCTGAAAAATCTACATAAAGATTTTCCATCAGACATATTTGCTACTTTGGAAGCTGCACAGGCTGAACTGTCTATAGGTATGTATGGGGGAAAATAACTTAATTATTTAAACTTCTTGAATGGATTGCATAACTATTTTTGTTCAAGCATCATCCCCGACGTCCATTATTCGAGTTAAGTTGTCGGATTTTCTGAAGCAGGATATGGTTGGGAAGTTACTAATTTCTGTTCACCTAAAGCCATCATCGAACGATCATATTTATCGTAGCTTTAAGGTATTTACAATTTTTAATGTGCTTTATACTGCTTAATGCTATAACTACTGCTTTAAAATGTGCTTCCAACTGATGATTTAATTACTGCTTGATGCTATAACTGCTGCTTTTAAATGTGCTTCCAACTGATGATTTAATTACTGCTAAAAAACTGTCAACAGATAACACGACGATTCCAAAATTCACATGCCTATGTCAATGCTGCATTTTCTATGCAAGTGGATAAAAAGTTGAACTATCAGATTACTGGTCAGCCTAACATCGTGTTTGGTGGTATCAACGATGATTTTGTATGTTAATTATGCTGTTGGAATTCAAAACAAACTTGTAAATCTAGCAAAATAGTAGATAACAATGACATTATTAAAGTCTCATTCATTTGCAGGTGCATGCTACATTAACTGAAAAATTCCTTACCAATAAATCCTTACGAGATCCAACAACACTTAGAGGAGCAATGCAGATGATGGAAAATGATATCAAACCAGACTCTAGACCACCAGATGGATCACAAGCATATCGGAAACGTTTAGCTCAGAGCTTGTTGTATAAGGTATATATTAGCAAGGTTTTTAAGCAGCTATTATATTATGCCTTTTGCATTTATGTTCTTAATACAACCTACACACATTTTCTCAGTGCATTCTTGGAATATTGGGTCCAGACTCCAGCAACAGAGTTCGCAGTGGAGGTAAAAACCTCAAGCGAAATGTCACAAAGGGACAGCAAACATTTGATACAGATAAAACAACGTGGCCTATCAATCAGCCCATTTTAAAGTTAGAATCATTTCCACAAGTATCAGGTATGTCATAAAATTTGCTAAAGAATATGAAAAATGAAAAGAAATATGACGACTGAAAAATGTCACTTGCCTGAAACAGGAGAAGCTGAATATATCAATGATATAAATCCAAAATTTGGAGAACTATTTGGGGCATTTGTTTTGAGTACTGTGGCTCAAGCAAATTTAGATAAAATAGATGCATCAGCTGCAGAGGTAAATTGATTCTATGGAAACATATAAATTTTTGATATTGCATTGGCATGTCCTTGATTACCTTTAAATCTCACTTCAGAACTTACCAGGAGTGGTGAAATTTGTTAAAGCTGCGGATATCCCCGGTATAAATAACTACATGGTGATGGCTGACACACCAGAGGAAGTGAGTACAGTTTTAGTCCTAAATAAAAGGCATTTAGGTTGCACTAAAAACTTTCCGTAGCATTCTACACATATTCATGTTATTTTGGACAATTTAGATATTTGCTAGCAACAAAGTGCGCTATGTTGGCCAACCTGGTTCGATTCCCTTTTTCTTTTACTATTTGTATCTTAAGTTTACTTTTCACATGCATATACTTCTTTATACTAGAGATTAAATACAGTAGAGTTTCATAGATTTCATTCATTCTTTCTATTTCAGTTGGTATGGTCATTGCAGTAGACAAAGATATTGCCTTTAAAGCAACTGAGCTTGTGAAGGTGAAATACTCAAACATCTCCGCCGGTGTTACATCAATCGAGGAAAAGGTACTTCAGGCAGAAAAGGACGGAACTCTAGATTCATTGATGGGAGAGGAAGTTAAAACCTTCGAATGTAATTCTTATTTATACTCACACAATTCACTAAGGTTTGTTGATTAAATAAAATAATTATTCATCCAATAACCATTTTGTCACAGTCAGCTCATCCGAAAATTATCCAGGAAGTCAAAAAATAGTTGGCGAGTTCCAAGTTGGATCCCAATATCATTTTACAATGGAAACTCATGTAAGTATTTGTGTTCCCAAAGAGGACGGGATGGACGTACATGCATCAACACAGTGGATGGATTTGGTTCAAAATGCAGTAGCATCAACTCTTGGAGTACCTGCTAATGAGTACGATTAGTTTATTAAAATTGAATTTTTCAGTGGGAGGAGAATAAAACAATAAAACAATTATTGCAGAATTGACATGACAGTTCGAAGATTAGGTGGTGCTTATGGTTGCAAAATTACAAGGGCAACTCAAATTACATGTGCTTGTGCAGTTGCTGCTTACGTAACTAATAAACCTGTTAGAGTACAACTGGATCTAGAAACAAATATGAAAATGACTGGAAAGAGAGCACCATTTCTCATGAAATACGAGGTACAAACCGAAACGTACATGCATTCTTTTTAATCGATACAATAAAAACGTCCACTCTTCATTTTATTTTGGTAGGTCACTGTCGACGAAACTGGAAAAATTCTTGGACTAAAAGGAAAGATTTTTTGTAACACAGGAATGGAGGGTGGAGAGGAAACATCTGAACTTGTGTTAGGCTACATACAATCACTTTATGAATCAAATAATTGGCAGGTCACTCCTTCAAACATTTCTACAAATACTCCTTCAAATACTTGGTGCCGAGGTCCAGGTAAATATAAAGTCAGTACACTTTACGTTTGTATCTTTAATTTGGTATACAAAACAAACTCATGTTTTTCACCCAGGATCTACTCCTGGAATTGCTTTAATTGAGAACATAATGGAGCACATCGCATACGTGACAAAGTTAGACCCTGTTGCTGTCCGTCTAGCTAACGCAATGAAGGCAGGCCACAGGCTTTTCTTAACCAAAGATATATTTACGGGGGAAAACTATATTCCAAAAATGCTTGAAGAGCTGAAAGTTAGTGGCAGTGTTGATGAAAGGAAAAGATTCATTGAGGAATTTAACACGGTTTGTAAAACATCACAACAGAAATATAATATTATATTATAGATTTCTTGAAACTTTGAAGAACCGTTTTGCTAAATCAAACTTGTAGGCTAACAGATGGAAGAAAAGAGGGTTGGCAATTGTACCCATGCGATACCCTCTTGATTACATGGGTACATTTAAATTTCCAGTGCATGTCTGCATTTACAATAGGGATGGCACGGTAGCTGTTTCCTCTGGAGGGATAGAAGTTGGACAGGGCTTGAATACCAAGGTACAATTACAGTACACCTTAAATCCATATTAGAAAAACTGTTCATGATACTTTCGTTTATAAAGGTTGCGCAAGCTGTTGCATATGAGTTAGGAGTTCCTATTGAGAAGGTGAAAGTTAAGCCATCCAACAATTTGATTGCTCCGAATACTGATTCCACCGGTGGCTCTTCTTCCAGTGAACTTTGTGTTTTTGTAAGGAATGATATCCGTTAATTTTAGTAGATACAACGTATTCTTGACTTAAGTTCTCAATATATTGGATGATTAACTAATAGGGAGCTCTGATGTGCTGTAAGACACTGAACGAAAGAATGAAACCAATGAAAGACAAGGCAAAAGGTGCCAGCTGGGAAAAGCTAGTAAAACTATGCAACAAAGCTGGAGTCCACCTTGCTACAACTTACCAGTAAGTTGGAAATCAAATGTAAACCAGGAGTTAATACATGTAAAAGTTATCTCAGCAATTACAAGAAACATGGGCAATATGAGACTTCAATAGCTTGCTTTCTAAAACCATAGGCCAGGCCCTCAAGACAACTTGAGCAACTATGATATCTGGGTTGTAAACGCAACAGAAGTAGAAATCGACTGCTTGACGGGTGAAAGCAAGGTAAATTTTTGCGTTTTAAGCAATGCTACCGTATCGCTCTACCAGCATTCCGTAGGTATTTATGTCTGACTAAAGCTGCTATAAAACTGTGTATGATACACAGGTTGTGAGAGTTGATATCATTGAAGATGCTGGGAAAAGCCTTAATCCAGAAATCGATATTGGGCAAGTTGAAGGAGCCTTAGTGATGGGAATTGGTAGCTAGTTTACATTACACATTAATTTTATTAATTAATTATGGAAGTATTGTATATAATACATTAAAAGCATAATTAACTTAGGTCTATGGACAACTGAAAAGCTCGTTTATAGCAATGGTAGCCCAGGGCTTCTAACCCACAATACATGGGTAACTTGAGAATAATTTAGTATTTGTTCAAGATGATTTAAACTAATTCACTAGAGGTTAAAATGAAACGTTTCACATTTTCTTAGCAATACAAGCCACCACTTCCTAAAGATATACCTGAAGATCTTCGAGTAACTTTGCTAAAGGATGCACCAAATCCCACTGGAATTTTAAGGTCGAAAGGTAAGAAGCCAGTTTCAAAACCGACGTTAAATGAATCGTCCTTATACAACAGTTAAATCGATGTATAAAAAAGTACATATGAATAAGATTAAATTACTTATGTCACGTTGGCAGCAACCGGTGAGCCACCTCTTTGTTCCAGTATTTGCGTTCTATTTGCATTGAAAAATGCTATCATTGCGGCCAGGAAGGATGCAGGGAATACAGATTGGTTTAGATTGGGTAATTTCAATTAAATACTCAAATATTGATTTTTACTACTGCTGTAGAATAAGCTAAGCAATATGTTAGATGATTAAATTTCTGTGTAAACATTACTAGATGGACCTGTTACACCAGAGGATATCTTGTTGAAGTGTTTAACTTCCACGTCACAATTCGTCTTATGATTTGCATGCGTTGTAATTGGTCATGTAAAGCAAGATTAAAGCAAACAAATTTATGCAACAATGGTATACAATAAAAAACTAATTCTAACAAACTTGGTAGTAGTACTTATTGCCTTATGTAATAAAAGAGTTATTCTACACATGCTGCGTTCATATATTTCTTTTGCATATCAAATCGAAAAAGTGACCTTCACTCTATGCAAACAAAAGTTTTGGTTTGACCGTCAAATGATCCCATCGCGTTGTACTCAGTCAGTAATGTCTTTTGTCTATATTCATTCCATCAAATGACATCATGAGTTGTGCAATTTTACATATTACTTTATGTGGTTATAATCAAGTGGTTTTCTCGGCACTTTACAATAAGATGTAATTGTAGTCGTCACCTACAAAAAACGGCCTTCATCCAATACCCTTGTTAAAACAACCAATTATGCACGAGTTTACTGGACTCAATACTCAATTCCATTGTAGCGTATAGCCAACCACTTCATATCCCACTTGCTGCTAATAGAGTACTTAACCAACTTGACTACAATATACATAATATACTTTATACTCCGTAGCACGGTACATTGGAAACCTAACCGCAACTTTATCGTATGCATATGATGTATGATGGGGTGTAAACTTAAGATCTGCACGGATTCAACATTTAGAATTGAATCTTTGATGTTTGAGTATGCGATTTCCATTGAACAGTAGCCAATATCAATAAAGAATTAGTCATAAAAATTCTAAAAGAAGAACTACGACCTGATGAAAATGAGCAAACTCCTTCAGATTCGTGGCGATAAGAAAGATCCTGTATTGAAGAATTACTTACGGGTTTTATGTACATTAGTATTATGAATATTTGAGCTGACTTTGACAAGTACATCTTTTTTCTACGATGATGATGGTATCCATCATCATAAACATAATTTTTGTCGATCTTAAATGACGATGTATATCAAAGCCGCAGAACTCTGTCTTGTCAAGCATACTAGCAAATGATGGGAACAGAACGTGACAATGCAAGAGTAGCATCTCGTGATTTTGGTATAGCCAGCTGAGCTGATGTAGACAGAGACATCACAGCAGAGCATATCAGCCTCATAGCACCCACACAAAAGTTTTCATTGCAGTGGCTTGTTCAAACATATCACTACTATTCTAGTTGGAGTGAAGACAAGTGCAGTAGTGAGTGCTAAATATATCAACATTGCATTGCAGTGAAGAGCAGACTTCACATCATACTGTGAGTTTTCGGTGGTTTGCAACTTGCAATCAAGGTAAATGTAAGTCAGCAATCTGTCGTCGGTGAATTGTGGCTGCTGATTGAGCAACAACATCTAATTTGAGTATCAGGTGGGTTAACAAACGTTAAAAACCATTGCGGTTTATTTTCGTTACAGAGAAATTAAACTGATTAGAATCCAGACGAAGCTTTCAGCTCAACAAAATGTGTTGTTTGATCAATAGGAACTTTATAGCTTGTAAAGCATGCACATTGTGAATGTTGTGTACACCAGTGGAAGAAATCGATTGATAACAGACTTTTAAATGAAAATTTCCATTGTATAATTTATAGTGGAGGTTGGTGTTACACTATTTTCTTGAAACAGCTGTTTGCACAACGCACTTTAAGCGGCTGGTGTCGGAAGTAAGTCACATTTTATACAAAACTCAAAAATATAGGTCACTTGGCAGAAATTCATAACAAAATTTTATTTTATTACCCTTCCGTAGACTCTGGTTTCAAATCGGTGGTAGCACTTCTGCGGACTAAAGGAACGGCAGAAAAATGGCGACTCAACAGCCTAACATGTTGAAAGCCGGCTTGGCCGTCGTCTTTGTGATGGTAGGATGTTGTTCCAACGTTATCTTTTTGGAACTTTTGGTAAAGTAAGTGTAACAAGTCACAGTGAAACGATTTTTAAAAGAATAGATAACAAATCAATGAATGAACATGTATTTAATTCGGATGAATTTGCTTGCTTATGTAACTCAAGAGAGGATCCTGGATGTGGGAACTTGATAAACTTTTGCCAATTCTTGATCATTTCACTGGAAGGATTTATTACGACACTGCGTTGTGGAACCAAAAAGATTGCTGTGCCAATACGGTAAGCGTCGGGTTTTCATAAAAGTTGATCTTATTGAATGATTTCAATACATTGTAATTTTTATCTTGTGTAGTGAGTACATCACAATGGTGGTATTCTTCTTCATCGTGAGCACCGCTAATAATATGGCTTTCAACTTCAATATTTCGATGACGCTTCATCTTATATTTAGGGCTGTAAGTTTTATGTGTATCCAAAAGTAAAATATTATTAAAATATGTTGGGAACGTGTTGTCATTCTTCACCTTTTATTTTGACTACAGGGATCCCTAATGGCAAATATGATTTTGGGAATGATCATCATGCACAAACGGTACAATACGCAACGGTATGTCTCTGTTGCAATGATATCGCTCGGAATTGCAATCTGCACCATCGCATCTGGAAGGGACATGAAGGTATTTATCGAATCATTGACTCTTCAAAACTATGTAAACCGTGTAAATTCAGTAGACTAATCCCAAACCTTCTTTTTAATTACAGGACAAAGCTGACTCCGTTGTCTCAGATGGATCCACTGGATTCTCAGATTATTTCTGGTGGACAGTTGGTAAGTTGGGAGAAATAAAGTTTATAAGAGCATTCGCTCTCAATGAACAAGATTATAATAAGTAAATTAAAATTGTTTTTTAGGTATCTCCATACTACTAGGGGCTCTCTTTTTGTCTGCTCGTATGGGACTGTATCAAGAAGTTCTGTATGCAAAATACGGGAAACATCCAAGAGAGGCGTTGTTCTTCACTGTATGAACTTTTCTTTAAATGGAACTTTAGTTATGCTATTAGTAAATGTCTCAATATTTGGTTATCTTAAATATTCCAACTTATTTTACAGCATTTCTTGCCGCTACCTGGATATGCTCTCTTGATGACTGATTTGGCACAGCACATTAAGTTGGCTAACACTTCAGCTCCTGTGGATGTTTTAGGGGTTGCCATCCCAATTGTGTGGCTGTATATGGCTGGAAATGTGCTGACACAGTGAGTTTAAACAACCATTCTTCTCCCCGTTATTCTCTTTTTGTAAATATAAAACCAATGATGAAATGGTTTTAATTTTAAAGGTGTTGCTGCATTAACTCTGTATTCGTTCTGACAACCGAGTGCGCATCCCTGACAGTCACGTTAGTGGTGACACTACGTAAATTCGTCAGCTTGATCGTGTCAATCTACTATTTCGGAAACCCTTTCACAGGTGCTCACTGGGCCGGAACGTTCCTCGTGTTTGCTGGAACTATATTGTACTCTGACATACCTGGACTGATTAGACAATCAAGACAACAAGCAGTAAAGAAGGCTGATTAAACAACTTCATACGCTGGAATTCCCTGAGTTTTTTTTAGAGTCATTCATTAAATGTCAGTCAATAATTTGTTTTTAGATAAGTTCAACAAATATTATCTTTGAAATTATGTATTTTTCTTTTATTGGTTTTCTCTGTCTAAAGCCAAAAAAAGCGTTTAAGCAATATTAGCTGTGTTTTTTGCAGCATAACGGGTCTGTGCTAAATATATATGCATAAATAGTACCAAATATATTTAATAGTGATAGATAGCCTCAATTGTAACCGGTGACCATATTATGATGAGTCAGCTACTATTCTAGATGACATGCAATACTTGTATACATTAACTCATGTTCATTCAAAAAAATCTATTAAAAATATTTATAGTCGGTGAATAAAAGTATACAAATGGTTGCATAGATGAGGTGTCATCATCAACTCAGCATTTAAAGATTGAGTATGTCAACCAAAAACTAATGAAGAAAAAATACTTGTAGTTGATGGTATAAATTAGATAATAATATACTTTATGTTAATTCAAAAACTTATTTTTTGTTATGTTAACTTGTTATTTAGTTTTATTCAAATGTATGATTTATTTTGATGCAGTTGGCCTTTTTAGTCTACGTATAGAAATGAGAAAATGATATTATTGTGATAATTATGATTAGAAGCATCAAAAGTGTCTCAATGTTTTATGTATATGCATTATATTAAATGCAATACTTTATTATTATAGAAGAAAAATTATATAGTGATATATGATAATAAAATTTAAAAAAAGATTTATGTGAACCAAACTTTTAACTGTTCTAGTAAATTATGACTAAATAAAAATGTAAACGCATACAATCATTTATGATTTTAGTCATATTTTTTTGCATATAATTTTATAGTTGTGCCCAAATGGAGTTGATTGCATTTCCATCATTATAATTCCACCTTAAATTTGAATTTACATGCATCAAACCGGCGTCATAGACTTTACCTGAGTTAGACGAAGGAAAACCAGGTGTGTGGTTGTGATTGCTGCATTGTATCGGCTTTAGCATAATATACATAACATTACACGCATCCCATCACTTTTGCTAGACAGTTTATGCATTAAGACAGACTTGTAATGATTGAGAAATATGTATATAATACTTCTGCCAGCTTTACTCATACATAACGTAACTCAACGTAGGTATTCTATTCTCTCTCTCTATCCTGTGTAGAACAACAGAACACACCGCTACACGTAACATGCAATACAGATTGACAATACCGACTCACTTGCCTTGCATTACATACGTACATTAGTGCTGAGGCTACTGGAATGGTAGGGAAGAAGAGAGAAGAGATAGTTTTTAACAAGGTGCTCTCCTCCTGATTGCATCTGCCTCATCCTCTCACACATTGTGAAGGAAAATTGCTCTGTTGGCAGTAAAATCGGTAATGAATGATTGTAGTCATTAGTCACTACTAATCATTATTGTCAAGTTGTCCCTGGTTGTGTTGTAAAATGGAAATATAAGATTTGGAAGTGTAGTTTTCATCTGTTTTGTATAGTTTTATCACACATCACCTTCAATATTTTCATCTGATGACTCAGCCTGTTCTACTTTTGTTTAGTTATTTCTACCCGATATTGTAAGGCAGGTTAGAGATAAGTTTTAAAAAATTAATCAGGCGGTTACACACACTAGTGAGGACCATATAAGAGGTTGAGAGGGGGGTGAAGCCGATAAAAGTATTAAAATTTACCAACTGTTTGAGACGGTAGCTTGGTAAAATCCATTTAAAATGTCTTCTTCAGCTATTTTTATACTAGATGTGAAGGGAAAGGTGAGAAGAAGATTGTTTTATTTAGAAATTTATTGATGGTACTATAATTTGTAACTCTGTAAAGGTTAGGCTATAATATTTGCTTTTTTTATTGTGTCAAAGGTGTTAATATCAAGGAACTACCGAGGTGATATTGACATGGGAGTGATTGAAAAGTTCATGCCTTTGCTAATGGAGAAAGAGGAAGAAGGGAATGTGACACCCATATTGTTGACAGGGGAATGTACATTTGCTTATATTAAGCATAACAACTTGTACATTGTTTCCATCACACGAATGAATGCCAACATAGCCCTTGTGTTTGCCTTTCTTCATAAATTAGTCCAAGTAAGAAAAAATAAAAGTTTTTGGTGAATAATAATAATGAAATACATTATGATTTATTATGACCATATTGTGGTGTTGCTTTTCCAGGTCATGATCGAGTACTTCAAAGAGTTGGAAGAGGAAAGTATTCGAGACAACTTTGTTATCATTTACGAGCTAATGGATGAGCTGCTTGACTTTGGGTATCCTCAAACCACTGATAGCAAAATTCTACAAGAGTACGTTTACACAAATTTTGTTTAATTATTTCACTATAATAAGTACTTGATGTTGATGTGATTTTATATATCAATCATACTTACGTATTTAGGTACATCACCCAAGAAGGACACAAGCTGGAAGTTGCTCCACGTCCTCCAATGGCTGTGACCAATGCAGTGTCTTGGCGATCCGAAGGGATAAAGTATCGAAAAAATGAAGTATTCTTAGATGTGATTGAGTCAGTGAACTTATTGGTGAGTAATAGTATTTGTAAAACAGTGGCTTTAAGAAGATAATTGCAATATTTAATGGAATCATTTTGGTGTTATAGGCAAATGCAAATGGCCATATATTGAGAAGTGAAATCGTCGGCGCTATAAAAATGAGAGTATACTTATCTGGAATGCCAGAACTGAGACTTGGGCTCAATGATAAGGTACTTTTTGAAAGTACTGGGCGAGGAAAATCCAAATCAGTCGAACTGGAAGATGTGAAATTTCATCAGTGTGTGCGACTTTCAAGGTAAGAATTGGTGATTACTTACTTTGTGTGTGATGGTGATTTCCTGGCCACAATTTATAGGACTATAATTTATGTTTTTATCTAAAGATTCGAGGTTGACCGGACCATTTCTTTCATCCCACCAGATGGTGAATTTGAGCTGATGTCTTACCGACTAAATACGCATGTGAGTTTAAATTTTCGTTTGTACATTTAATATGCGTAATTGCTTTGTAGCAGTACAGTAACAATAACATTTTCATCCAATTCAGGTGAAACCGTTAATTTGGATAGAATCAGTTATTGAACGGCATGCCCATAGCAGGGTGGAGTATATGGTAAAGGCAAAGTCTCAGTTCAAACGAAGGTCAACAGCCAACAACGTTGAGATAATCATTCCAGTGCCTGGTGATGCTGATTCGCCAAAATTCAAGACTGGTATAGGCTCAGTTAAGTACGCGCCCGAGCAGAGTGCCATTATTTGGACTATTAAGTCATTTCCGGGTGGCAAAGAGTATTTGATGAGAGCTCATTTTGGCTTACCGTCCGTTATTGGAGAGGATAGTGAGGGACGTCCTCCAATCCAAGTGAGATTCGAAATCCCTTACTTTACCACATCTGGCATCCAAGTAAGTTTTGTTCGTTACATGTATTTAATTGCCATCTTCATGTGATATGATTCTTACACGTTTGTATTTGTCCATCAATGTCTATAGGTTCGCTACTTAAAAATTATCGAGAAGAGCGGATACCAAGCACTCCCATGGGTCAGATACATCACGCAAAATGGTGACTATCAACTAAGAACTAACTAAATTTTGTACGTTTTTAAGGTAAATTTTAAATGAAATTCAGTGCTCTTCATCCAATCTAAGAAGAAAAATATGATATAGCCACAAACAAACGTTTATGTTTAGATCTTACACTAGTAGAATTTGTTATCGATAGTCGCTAGTGTCGGCCTTATCCTTGGATTGGATGAATTTCACAGTGGAAATATAATCTGTTATTGTAAGGTAAGCGTGCTCTACTGCCCTATAGCCATTGAGGAGGTTTTACACTCGGCCAACAGTAGAGCTAGCTTAACCACAAATTTGAAGTTTGTTGCATGTACGATATGTATAACTTTTTATTTGATAGATTTGATGTTTAAAATATTAACATAACCATCATGTTTTGAAATGTTTTGTCACTTACTTATATGCTTGAATTTTAAAGAACTACTAATGTTGTATTTAAGTTATTTATCAATTTAAATGTTGAGTTGATTCGCCGATTTTATTGCTGCGTAAAGTGAATTGCAAAGTAAGATTTTTATGTCGAATATTTTAGTTTTAAGGAAATATATATTGTGATGTTCAATTGAAGCAGCTTACTACATTGTCATAATGAGCTGGGTTTAATTGCACGAGGTGCTACATTTCGTTCATGAAGTTCAGTTGAAGGTAGCAACAGCAAGTTCATAGATTTTATGTATGGCTGTCATTATAATTGTAATTCTTTTAAAATCACTGTAAATGAATCACATTTTAAGAATAAGATGTTTTACTGAGTTTGTAACAACGTTCATGAGCAAGTAGCACAAACTCTTTTTAGTTTTGTATGTTGTCTTTTGTTTGCCTTTTTGAAAATGGACCAGAAAGATGCTAAGAAGGTTTTAAATCATTGTATATTTCTCTTGAAAAGAAAATTAATTTATCTATGGTTATAGAAAATAAATCGGTAGCCATTTAGAGTTTAAACTGGGACGTTACGCTTTATTTACTACTACATAATAGCTCCACAATATACGCGAATTTCATAGCTCTAGATAAATTAAATAACTAATATACTAAAACAATTTTTTTGAAGGGCATCATGACTTGTTCCTTATTTTGTTTCGCCACATCAACTTTCACTCGCTGAAATGTTAACATTGGTAGGCTACAGTGCCTTCATTCCAAAACACAATTAAACTATACAAATCTCCTATGCTCCCAGCGACACCGGTCCTTTCTGGAAATAATAAAGGTCAAAACATATGTATTTTAATGAAATGAAAATTCGAATTGTATATATTATTCATGACTTAAGTCGTTGAGGATGTACTTACAACAGTATGGTTTTCAACACAAACGGCGAATTCTTTTACAACATCGGAACATTTCAGAGGTTGTTTTGCATGTTCAGAGTAGCACTGAGCAACCTTTGCTGATACGTCTTGACATACTGGTTCCTTAGGTTTAGGTACTAATTTATCAAGTTTTTCTACTTCCTTTGTGAATTCAGCATCAGCAACAAACGCAGAGGCTACATACTGTAAAGCAAGCGCGAATAATTACATTTCTGCATTTCCATACAAAGTAGTTATCGGAAATTTGAAACAACAACTTACTCTTGCCTCCAGTTCCTTTAGCTTACTACCCCAAAACGCATCATTATCTCGTATTTCTTGCTCCTTTTGCTGCCGTACCTCATAAGCAGTGATAGTTTCTATAATGGGATAACCCCTCGCACCAACCGTTAGAAGGCCACTTGGAGTAGCCGTTTGAGCAACTCCAGTAGGTGCGGTAGGTGGAGGATTTGGATTTACTATGTCGGATACTGTTGGTGGGCGTTGTTCTACTGGTTTGGCGACTGAAATGTAACAGTTTTTGTACGTTAAGATAAGAACTCATGTTCATCAACCAATCTAATCATTTCTAAAACATTTCAGTACCTGGAGTGGGTTTTTGTTCAGCAACTGGTTCGGCAGGCTTCCCATGACGTTGTGTCATTCTCTGTGCAACTTCCTCAGTTATCTAAAATTTCAAGCATTCTCGCAATCATGATGGTATACAATTTTTGGATACACCAAGGATGAATAAAAATTTACAGTGTTTTAAAACAAATATTTTATACCTGAATGATTTTGGCTTGTGGTTCAGGATTTCGAAAGGAAACACTTCTACTGGGACCAGCACCCATTTTCACCAAATGTATGTTGCTGGCCTTGGAAATTTCCTGTAATTCATCACAGGTTTACTTAGTTGAATCGTGACATTTTAATATGTATTTTTCACAGTCATTTTTGTTTAAAGGATTATCAATTATCGGAGTGTATGCACGGTCACGGTAATATGATAATTTTTTGTAGGCGAGTGAACACATTAAAATTCACCGGCCAATCCCCTCACCATTCGTATGAACGTTTGTAACATAATTATTAAGCAAGAATTGTAAGATACAAGTTAAACATAACATAAATATTAAACAGAATAACTTTCTACTGATAAATATCGTGACCTGACCTTGAAACACAGTGTTATAATACCATAAATTTCGTTAGCGCAAAATTGTATAACAATATACTTGTAGTGTACGTGACTAACCTCTTGATATCTCTTTCCGTTCCTTAATATTCCAGCAAGGTAAACTAATGTAACACTAATATAAATTCAAATCTTATATATTTTCAAATTAGAATACCTAAATTCGAATCGAGAATTGCCTGCTGTTATCCACAAAACAATACAACATTAGGGTTTCCGCAACTACTTTCACCGAGCCAGAAAATATCTACTTAACGAAACGAAACACGCGGCATTACCATTGAGATCAGAAGGCATGTGATCCTGTGCTGGTTGCAGAAACCACTCATTCCTCTTTCCATTGCTTAAGGGAGCGAGATATCCGTGCATTGTGCAATGCAAACAAGTCTACATTCAGCATTTGTCTAGCAGAAGAAGATGTGGCGTAGTATACATATTTATACATATTTATAGACCCATTTCGTTAAACATCTATGCATGCATGCATCGTGTAATCTTTTCTGTGAAATTTCATGGTTTTAAAGTTACTTAGTTTTCACTTCACTTTCCTTTTCCAAAGAGGAGATAAATGTAGAATATGAAAAAGCCGTAGTAGTTATAAATAGACTTAAACCTCAACAAAAAGAATGCAAAAGGACAATAAGCCTAGTTTCAGGAATAGTAATTATTTTATTTTCATAAACGTAACCAACGTCATTTGTTTAAATAATTGGATATTTGCTCATACTGAAATATGTTTTGCTAGGAATTGCGTCATGAGCACGTGTACAAGATATTTTGAAACAATAGAAACATAAGATCATAGGAATATAAAATACATGAATGCTACCATCAGATTGATGGGAGTTTTTAGGGGGCGCGTGGCTACTCACTCTCAGCTCAGGAAGTCTTTGAGTCTATTGTACCGCAAGCAGGAAATTCAAGGAACGCTAGTTTCATAAACAATAGCAACGGCTACTTTCGATTTCACTTTCTAGTATCCCTTTCCAAGAATGATGCCATGCCAATCTGATCATCAAAACAATGCTGATGTAGCTAGGTAAATATAACCAAGGAAGTGTTAGAGTTACAAATTGAATTCAGCACTTTCAATTAAAATCCAAAGAAAATATTGTACATCCAGTCTACAGTAATGTATATAGATAATGGAGAATCAGGTAAGCGGAAGCTGGTTTGTCGGAAGAGAAAGTAGGACAAAAACAGTGGCTGTCAACGACAACAATACACCCACACATTATTGTGGTTCACCAAACATTTGCAGTTTTATTAGGTCATACTTTCCCTTCATGAGATATGAAATTTGGATAAACTAAACATTTCCAAGGGATGACGATTTCTATTTTTGCATTTGGCACTGAACTGTGTATAGCATATTTTTTTGTTTGTTTGTGTGTTTTTAATCTAGCGAGTCATATCTATTAGGCCGCCAGTCCTGCTTAATCAAGCTAAGAAGGCGGAAATCCAGTTTTCATAGCTGAAAATAAGTGAAATCTTTAATTTGGGTGATGGAAATGACACTATCAAACAAACACATCCTTTTCTGTAGCCTTTACACATACTTTACAAAAGAAGACAGGGTGAACGGGAAATACAGACAAAGAATGTCAATGCGAATATGCGAAATCACATAATGGTTTCCACCATACACAAATAAATTATGCAAAGAAAATATCAATGTATTCAGTTCCTAGTTTATTCATACAGATCCAAAGTTACATATATAATAAAATGAACATGAGGAAGTACATTTGCTACATTTCATAAAATAATTAACAAAAACATTAGTTTATATTATTATTTTTGTTCAGCATGGTTTTTAAAATAAGCTAGTACATTTTAACCGGATTGAATCACCATCGAAGCTGTTCCCAATCACTTTTTCATCAATTTACAAAAATTTGGTAAGACACGGCTTCAATGGTTTGGCAAGTTTTGATTAACAAGTTTATAGAGTGCATCAATAAAATGTTCTATATTCTAAAGAGAAAGTGAGAGGATATTCTATTTTCCTTGTTTACGAAAACTACATTCCGTGGCGAATAAGCGAAGTAAAATCTTGAAGCAACAGAAGTGAATCGTAAGTTACATGGATTACATTTCACTTTATCGGTACTAATAAATTTTAAATATTTGTTATATTTCACACAGTATTACTATGTAATTATATTTGATATCATCATCATTCTACTATCATCTCACGTCCATCACAGTTTCATTCAGTAGAGTAAGACCATTCAGAATTTTCAGAATTTTTGTGTACTAAATTCTTACAACAGTTTTTCAATAAATGTATATATAGTTTCATAAGACGGTAAAGGGTTAAGGTTTCTTGTAAGATTAATAATCTTTATATATCATATTATATATGTATACACTTTTGACGTTTATATACAAATTACCGACAAAACTTATAGCAGGAAAAGATGGTGAGTATCACTTTACCCCAACCATAATTCTCATTTACAAATCTAGTGTCCGTGCTATATTCCACAACGGCACGTGTACTTGCTAAATCTTGGTTTCTCACAATAGAAATCGTCCATATATTTTTAGTCGTGTAAAACGATACATAGGTCGGTGGCCTAGTACTTTCACAAACAAAAAGTATATTCATTTCAATCACTCTACCAGCTCTACATTGTTATTCCTTTAACTGTAAACGAATAGATTCGAGGAATTATTTTCTTACAAAGGTAACAGCATCTTAATTGAACTACTTCTGCTTGGTAGAACGTGTCAGAAAGTTTCAGTTACATATTCTTCATTGTAGCATGAACATTGTATAAGTTTGAAACTTAATACATTTATGTAGCACAATACGGACGTTATGATACAAGTCCTTAATTCATTACTCCTTTCACAAAATACAACTACAATCACAATCTTCCGCGTGCACGTGTACATAAATACTTTTGTTTATATTTTACGCTCTCCTGAATGATTTACGTGCATGTCGTACATGCTCTATGTACATGCCAGGTGGAATTGTAGGAAACACTGCCATATTAATATCCATTATGATCAATTTGGTCGACTTCATACACCATTATTGTTAGTAAATAATTGGTGGATAATGAAAATTTCCATTGATGCTCCTCAGTCATATCAGCTTTTTCAGAAACTTCAAAGTCGTAAATGTAATTACAAGACTACATTTAGTTACATATTTTAGTTTTTCTGATGGCATTAAACTTATTTCTTCTATGCTATGAGTACACACAAGCACATGCTTACATCATACAAGTTAAGTGTACTTACAATATAATCATCAAGAGATTCAGAGTAATGCTCAATATAGTTTTCTTATAGTTACGTATGTCGTAGCAAAAGTTTCAACATTTGTTTTAGGTACGTTTTGCGGTAATAATGCTAGCTTATTGAGATTGACGAAGATTCATTCTTTGTTTACACTACCTAGATATTCTTACTTTTGCTAGGTACGTTTGCTCACAACCACAAAATTTCATGTTTTATCGTATCCTTCATACAATTAGATATTCTGAAGACTCTTTATATAGTATTCAATGTCAACCCTAATCCGTCAACTTATGACATACATACGTCACGTTGAATGAGTTGCACTGTAAAACAAATTGTAAGCTAGAAAGCAAACCTTTAAGACCAATCCTAGGAGTTAGATAAACTTATGGCATACATATAATATAGAGTACAACTTACTGTTAACGTCGTTAATGGTCATTACAAGCACGCACAAATTTAATCTACTTTACATCGATTGTTACATAATCCTATATAGAATATCAATGGGATTTTGATCGATTGGTTTAAACTTCTGTGCGTATTATCTATTAAATCATTCTTCACATGGGAAGATGTCAAGTTTTTCTTCATCATTACTTTGTTTGATTGGTGATGTAACAGAAACCAATCAAACAAATCACTAATCATACTGTGCAAAAAACATTATGTAAGTTGATATCAAAACAGGAAAAATAGGTATTTAATGAATCACACGAGTATAAATTTACAACTTTTGTTCGCTAACGACCGTTACACAAAAATAAATAGGAATATTATAAAGTGCTAGTGCCTTTCGGCTATATGGTGCTATTTATTTTCAGTGTATTAGTATACCGGACCAGTCTTAAAAGTTACGTAGTAGTTTAAACATTTTCAACACAGCTCGTTCACAGTTTGGTCGCTTGTCATGCGTCCCTGTAGTAATTCATTTTTGAATAGAAAACGTATGTTTGTTTAGTGTTGAATAAACTATACAAAAGTAAATAATACCCATTCATCAACATTATGCTTTAAGTATGAAGCGTAGACATAACTTAATTTACTGGTCGGAATAAAATCCTTTCCCACAATATATAATCGCGTAAATGCGTTGTTAATGCGCTTGGAATGAGATCAAATAAGATCAGCCACAGGACAATCAGCTATCATTTTACATCCTTTGTAAAGTACTTGATGTCAAGTATATGTGGAAATTATATAGCAAATGCCCACACGCGTACGGAACTAACCATATAATTCCGCAATGTTTTGCAAACGTCAGTTTGGAGGAGGCAGCAAGCTACTGGTTCTTCGTTGTTGCCTTTCCTGAAGAGGAATGAGTTGGCTGCAGCATTGTGGTTCCCGAGTTGAGTCAAACTGGAGTATAACGGGTCTTGGGTAATAATCTGCACTTTCCTGCCTGTATCCATACCGTGAGAATCTCTGAAAAAAGATTAAGGAGGAGTTGGATTGTAGAAAATGGTGATGTGAATGATAAGATTGCATATTATTGTACGTATTCTAGTTCATATATATGCTTAGTATAAAATCAGCTTTTCTTCCAGTTTGTTCATCCGCTTTTAGTAAACACATTTCATATATGTGGTAAAAGATGGCAGACCCATTCTGTCTAAAAATAGACAATATTAATGGGATGTGTGTGATAACGATTCAAGCAAAAATACTATGTTCTCCTCCCTCGCTTATTTGTATCCCTGTGTTCTTATCGTCAGATATTAGTTTTCTAATGAGTATGACACGCAATGACTTTGACGGCAGCAAGGTATTCCACTGGGAATTAAAAACTTGTAAATGGCAGTAACGACAACAGTGAACACAGAGTCTTTTTTGCAAGGCTTACTTGCCCAGCATATATATCCGCAGCTTTTCAGACGGCTTGACTGCATAACTACATAAGTGATGAAAACGGAATACTTTTTTAACAAGTATGAAAAATGAAAATGTAGTAGCTTACTTTGGAATGAGTTGGTGATTTCCCACATGAATCGGAGGTGGTTGTATCAGCATGACGAAAGTTGTGACAACTTGCAGTTTCCCCACGACTTCCGACATTTCCGCTGGTCCTTCGAGATGTACTGTTTTGACACTGGAATACATCACTGTAGCTTGTATGTGGACCACGACGGCGGTGACTGCGACGGGTGGATGTGCTGTTCTCAGGGGAGTAGCGATTTCTTCCCATGCACAGCATTATCAATTCAATGATGCTGATAAATCCCTGTTAGAAATTGGAACGTTCATTTGCTTAATATGATTTTTATCTGGCCAATTTCCTTTCAATTACAACCTTCTAACACAAACACACATTTCGTGGAAATGTCTGTTACATTTGCTTGGAAAAATATTTGTACGTGCTCCCACCATAACCTAAGTACCATTCAACATTTTCTATCTTTTAGCTCAACAAAAACAATAAATGAACAGACTGTGACGGTGTTTTTGGAAATCAAAATCCAAATCTTTTCATAGTCGCTTTCAGCCAAATTACCTCAAATTATATTATTCTCGTCATGAAATTCTGTCTACATGTCTGGATGTTGACAACGAAACCAACGTTCCGTATATCTCCGACAGATCACCAAAACTGAATACATAGCTAGATAGAAATACCAAAACTTTCGTTTTACGTAGTTGATTTTTCAAAATAGTTTCTAAACTATATAGTATCATAATGTCTACAGCTTCTGTACATTTTCTTGAAATTGAACAAAGAAAGAATGACAGCTTGGGAATGTAAGTTTACTACTTTTTAACTTTAATGACCTCCTGATAACGTAATATTGACTTCATAGAGTAGAAATCAAATATTTATCTTTCAGAAAATATTACGGTAAATATCAAAGGAGATACATTTAGTCATTTGCCCATGTTATCTAATAAGAGACACGTTAATTAATTCATATGTTACGCAACGAGTGAATATTAGTCGTCAAATCAAGCATAAAGTTAAGTGCTACCGCTTAAAGGCCTTTAAACCCAAAATGATACAAACTACTCTATTTTTTTATCCCCGCACAAAGCAACTCGTAAATTGAATTCTGGAAACGACGTACAACGGAACAACAAATTTAAAAAGGAAGCCGTATTTTAATGGGCACACATTAAAACGGATTTGTGTGCTATTTCCATAAACGAACAAATATTTGACACTAAGCAAATAATTACAAAGCTAGACATCAACACAACAGTGATTTGCACACTATGACTACATACTTACCTTTCTAAAGCGTGCACTCATGGAGAAGTAGACGATGGGATTGATACAGGAATGTGTAAATGCCAACAAGTTGATAACCAGCATTGTAAAGAAAAATTGGCCTTTTGCAAAAAAGTTGTAGTGTACTTGGGTAATGACGGTGATAATGAAGTACGGGCTCCAGCAGAACATGAATGCGAATACGACAACGAGAACCATCTTTGCCACCTGAAAATACCAAAATAGAACGTCATTATCTTGTCAAATTCCAGAATGATTTCATTATTTCAGTCTTAGTTTTTCATCAAAGTTTGACTCGTATGTGCAGCAGCTCATAACCGTCAGGATCCACCCACATTCATTTGTCACGTAGTATAGACGTGACGTGACGTGACATGGTACAATAAACCACGACATTGAGGTGCATGTGAAGGTTCGCAAATAAGAATTTACATCCGCCGTTGCATGACTGTGAAAACTTAAAAGTAGAGAATTATGTACAGTTGTGACTGTAACCGTTTTTTCTCGGAAATCTTTTATTTATTTCTGAACTCTCAACATTTACAAAACAGACACGGGTAAACCGACCTGTTATATGATCTTGGGTTATAGTTATTTAGAAGGTTTTTCAAAACCACTTTCTACTTTTCACACTGGTCATCCAAGAAAGTTTAACTTTGTGAATGAAATGACAGAAGTTTCCAGCATGTGGGTAGTAAATGAGAAATCCTTTCGAGTTACATTTTTCCTTTGGAAGTTTGCGTAAGCAAGTCAAACTTATCAAGTCAAAGTAATTATACTTGGATGGAATACATTATGTTCTCCTCGTTCCTTCCTGAAAGCGCATGTTTTCTATGGAATGTATTTCTGGGACATGTTATTGAATTTGTAATAATTTTCAAGTGACAAAATTCCTAGCAAGCACGTTCATACCACAAGTAACTCCAGGAATCATATATTGTCTGAGGGCTGCACTCGGATCAACAATACCTTAGCATTTACACACGGAAAGAAACGTCTTGCTGATGACAAAGCCTACTGAGAAACAACGAGATTATGGAATCGAAAGATGAAGGTTGAATTTTAAGAAGAAAATATGCCACGTCACTACTCCTCAGGAAACGAAATAGTACATGAAGTAGAGTAAGAATACGATAATAAAAAACAGCATGAAATTTCATATCTAACACACGACATCAAAGCACTATTTACTGAATACAAAAATGGCAAACAAAATAATATCATTAGCATGCCTGTCACAGGGAAAGAGTGCTTCGAAAGAAAAGAAAGTAAGGTCTCAAATAGTTTGACGTTGGATGTGTTGACCGTTGCAAAACAAATTGTGATTTGCCGGTTGAAACCAGTTGTTGGTTTGGTTCGATTAAGTTAGAGTTACGATGGTTAGAATGAGATTGACGGTAACCTTGAGGCTGATCGTGAGTAAACTCAATGGAAAACTGATCTTAGAAACTGAAAGATGAAAGTCATCTTTTCATTGAGGCAGTCTTAGAGCCTTTATACTACTACTGGGCACCAGCTATGAAAAACAACGACACTGTGATGTGATGAGGCCGATCAAAATTGAAGTATATCAAAATGATTCGATTCACTGAACACATATCATAAACACCAGCACTAATGACTCTTGATCATGTTTATTTTCATTTCAAATTTATCTTTGTAATGGTAACATAACATGAGAGTACGTTTATATTGATAGTGCCGCTAGTAATTTCAAAAAATACTAATTGCGAACGAACTGGAAATAAATAAATCGCAAACTTAATAACAGATGTAAAGAACCGGCACCTGGCGCAAAATTAAACTTAAAAGTATTTGAAAATCTTGAATGGTGTAGTTGCTATCTCAAAAATTAAGAACATTTGACCTTTAAACGGTCGTAGGTCACGCTGGAGTGACCCTAGAACGTTTAAAATAGCATGACTGAATTCATATCAGCAAATGTTGTCATTTTGATGTATCACACTCTATACTTTTATATTATAAATATTTGACATTGACCTTTGACTCGGTTATCGTTAACCGATTACACCCATCTCGCTTCCCAAGAAAGGCCTTGACCTGAGATGTCAGTAAGCAAAAAGATTTTTTGAAATTCTTCAACCGTGTGGCCGGTACCATGCTCACGGATAGACAGACATACGCCATCAGTGAAAATAGAAACCAACCACCTTTGGGTGCCGGTTAATAAGTACATAATTACATATCTTTTCGTTTGATACTTGGGAAGATCAAATCATATTTTGTATGTGTTGCTTTCAATTATTTGTCATCGTTGTTTGGAATTGAAAAATCTCTTATCTAAAATTTTTGAGTACCAATAAAAACTCGATTACCCTTTATTTTGGGAATTGTGTTCAAAATAAAATATAATTATAATTTAGTCGTTATTTTCTTTGTCACTTTTTATTAGTTATTTGCGGTTGGTCGCAATGTATAGAGTTTTATTTATTTATTCTGTATTATATCCCCCAGGACAGACTCACATAGGAGATGCATGGAAAAGCGTTTCAGAAGATATCATGTGAGCAATAGGGCGAGTTCTTTGACCAATCGATAGTATATAATTAGATCAAGGAAAAGTTTCCTTTGAATACTGGCTAAAACGAAGTACTACTTCCGATCAAAAGGCCCACTCAATAATTTAAAGACAAAGGCATAATCTGTCATATCTTAAAGGAGTAGTGCCTTGATCAAACAATTCGGGGGCAAATTTTGTCAACACACTTTGAAATGGTAAACAATTCTTGAACAGTTACAAGCTTGCTACATCCGACTTTATCGGTTTACTTGCAACAAGCTACTCGTTAATGGTTTTGTTATTTATGTTCGTCGGTCCATCTATTCTGGGACTACTGATAACTCGCATTTTCGAGAAATTTTAGAAATTCTATTTTCACCAATCGATAGCTTAGGTCAAGGCAATTATGGACGAAATCAGGGGATCCTTCAGTGTCTGAGGTCATGAGCACTCCGTGCTTATCTCAAAGTTGCTAGTTATGTATATTCCTGTATTACCAATTTTATTTTTATTTCTTGCTCGTCTTTACAATCTTTTTATTAAGAACTACTTCAATAATCAACACTGTCAAGCAAGAAAAAATAGTTAGAAAAAAATAAAGACACTTAATTACTAAAAAGCAGCCTAACTACTTCTGTGATCATGTACGGCAAAGTATTGCTTACATTGACAATGCGTCAAATAATTGCCTTTCTCAACCTAAGCAAAACATCTGAGTCAGATAGTGTGTCAACACAAAGTTTACTTATTATAAAACTATATACTTTCCTAGCAATTAACAAGTTGATCAAAAGGGAGTCTTAAAAGAAGGAATGAGTTTTCCTACACTACACATTTCAAATTTTCAATCTATACTACAAAGTCTGTAATGTTTTGTTGCTCAATACATATGTATAAAATGCATGAAGGGCAAATTTGTTTTGATATATATGATTAAATTAACGATAAACGGCAAAGTGGGTGAAAATTACAAAAACAAAATTGACTTTTGGCCTTCACTTTGAGTGCGTTATATTTTGCAAATAATGATCCAACATATTCTGTTATAATGTAAGGGGGTTGAAAATTGAATTGGCATAACATGACAATCAAGCATTGTAATCACACCAAATACTTACTAAAGAGCGTTATTAGTACATAAACAATGAAACTAGCAATTGAAAGGGACAACTTGAATATTTTTATATCTTAAACAAGTCAACAGTTCCGGATAATTTACAGGGAAAAAAGTTGTGACAAAAGGATCTACTAAATGAGTAAATAACATTGCATCCTACGATGTCACCCTTTCTCGAAAGTACTCTAGGTTTTGGTTGAGACAAGAGGTGGGTTTTTATTAAGAATAGTTGGTATCAATTCTAGGTTTCTTTTAGCCTGCTAACTAAATTGACTGACAATTATTAGTTAGCAGGCGACATTTTTTGATTAGTCAAGTGTAAACTGAAGTAAATCACATTATGATCAATAAGTGGTTGGTGATGATGACATTGTGCATCAAGGGATTCCAGACAGCTATTACTACTGTCTTGGCTAAATTGTTGGTTTGGTTAAGACTGGCGTGGGCTTAGGCAACAACACTTTCCTTTGGAGAAAGCAAAATGAACAAATGTTGAAGAGGAGACATGATATTTTTAGGAAAGAGTTTGAATCCATCTGCCCAAGAAAAGTGTACGATATTTCAACGCCACATACTTATTTCCACAGGTCGACATGACATGGTCTGACAGATTGAAATTAATGAAATAAATTTGTAGTGAAAGGCTACTCCTAAAAGTTTCAACTGTAACAAGGGTATTTTTGATTCATTAAAGTCATTACAGGAAACTTCATGAGAAAACTTCTCCTTCCACTTGAATTCCCCATCACATCTCATCAATGATGATGATAAAACAAATGCCAACACCACCAACTGAATCACCAGTCACGACGGTAGTTCTTGAAGCGTAATCGAAACTGACTTTTTCCACAGCGGTTCCATAACTTATCATAAATTTCGAACTGTGAGCAACACCTACAATATGAAGTGATGGACGAGTATTGCCATTATTTCTACAAGGAGCAAAACATAAGTTCATTAAAAACTAATGAAGTAAGCGGCTTTGTGTATCAATTAAGTTGACTCTTATGGCATGGGAATGGCAGGTTGCATAAATATGTATGCATAGTAGCGACTATAACTCAACTTTTGCATAAGATGAGTGCATATACACTCACCTTCACGTCGCCACACATAGAATGCATTTTTGGAAGTCGCAGTTTAGTTTTTCTCTGTTCACGCTCATTTGGCATCAAAATGAATGAAGTATCTTTTTCTATTTTGTTATTGACGGAAAGTTTTTGAAATTAACACTTTACTTGAAAGCACTTTCCCTTTCTCACTCCCATTATGTTATAACAATGAGGTTGGAAAATTTTGTGAATGATTCATGAATCCGTTTCTTTCTCTTTTCGTTACAGTTGGGTGATTTAGAACGAAATGGGAAAAGTTTTTAACACATTTTAAAGCAATCATATGCGTAGATTCTTACGGAAAAATATCCACCTTGGCCACAGGCATACCTTTATATTTCATGTTTTTACTTAGCTACATTATGGTAACGGAGAAGGAAATTCTTTTTTTGAAAGGTTTCCTTTTCTTCAAGTGCTCTTGTTTACATCGGTTGTCGACGCTGTTTATTCAAAGAGTGAAATGTCACCAGCAGAAAGTCTTGAAGAGGTAGTAGTGGAAACAAAGAAAAGTTTTTTTTACCTTTCTCCGTCCAAGCTCCAAACTGATTGCCCGGGGATCTCGTCTAGGGTGAACTGGAATCTTTTGTATCAGAGCCTTTGTAATGGAAAGACATGTGAACGCAATAAACACCAGCGGGATGATGTACATGAAGAGGAAGAGAAAGAGAAAGTATCCAAATCGAAAGTCAGGTGAAAACCTAAAAGTACAAGAGAAAACACGTCAATAAAAACCAGTTGATGTACTTTTTGGAAAATAAAATTCTCTCAAGCGTCATATAGTGCAAGTGACCTTTTCGAATCTTTTGCAATTACGCACTAAGTCCTGCATGCTATACAAATATTCATGATTATACTTATCTAAAGCATCATACAAAATAACAAACATGTAGTACTTCTCAAGATCATCATCAGCCACACAATTCAATTGTGTTGGTAGCAAAAGCAACCATTCAAAATCTAGTTCTTAAATCGATCGTGCTACTATAAATAAAATGGGTAGGCGGATGATCTTGTTCTACAATCTGCGTATCGTATCATATATCAAACATGCTTCTTGTAAAGTTGTTGTATTTCTCCTATTCATTGCAATGTGTACAAAAGAAATTTAAAAAGCGTTCCATCATTTAAAATAGAAAATTCAACATAGTATGAACCCCCAATGACTTCACGTACCTATTCCCTGAGTAGAGAACATCTTTAGGTTATTCTGGTCTTACAGGAAATAAACCTTCCCTGAATCTTAAATTAAAATTGGATATGCTGAAGCTCAATCCACCGTCAATGACACTGAAAGGTTTGCCTTTTAGTTCCAAGATTTCTCTTGAGTCTCATGAGAATTTTCGCATTCACAATTTCATCAATGTGAATGCCTCACCATTCATAATGAGAGTAAAAACGAAGCCATCTAAATGTTATTTAATCCAACAAAGGCAATGCTGAAGCCATACGCAACCGGTGACTGTTGGACATTCGAAACGAATTTAATTTCTGATAAAGCAAAACATATGTATATGTTTGCCAATGTATTTACGTGGAATCCATTCACTCAGTATGAGTAGCTTACCTTTAACAAGAAAAGTAATAGCTCGTCAATAAGTAGGTAAGCGCAAAATTGTGAATGGCGACAAAAGTCGTTTAATCTTATGGAATGATTCCATTATTCACGTTAGTATATGAATACTTGGCCAAGGTCAAACGAAAAGATGAGCATCATTACTTAATGAAGCCACTTACAAAGTTTTTGGCATTACGTGATCACCTAGATAATGATGACACACATCACAGAGAGGATTTTGGGGCACTATGCCCACATGGAATAAAAATTGTTGGTCCCCCTAAAGAACTTGCTTTTTGCTTCTCCATACGCAAAAGCAAAAAGTACGAGCAAAATCACTTGCAGTATAGTCATTGACAATGAATAATAGCATCGCAAAGTAAAACTAATTACATATTCCATACATAAGTGGATACCCTTGCAAGAAATTTGTCTGCTTTGAGCAGCTAGTTTTTAAGGACTGGTAGTTTGTAGATGACATGCGGTTTTTGTGGCCTAGTGATGATACTCTCTGTTGAATTTTCTTTGTCTTTGTATTTTCCAAAACAGAAGACTAACCTTTATTTAATGCAAAAAATAAACGCAACGCTAACTGAAACCATTCTTTTAGGGAATTAACACAACGTAAAACCGCACGAGACTTAACAACGGCCATGCCATCTACACCTAAAGCCCACAGCAATGTAGTGTACCTAATAAGCACAAAATAAGTGAAACTGCATTTAGTTAATTAAATTTTACCATTACATTGGCCTCAAACACGAGGTATACAGTCCTTGCTTTCTTTAATCCATGTGCATCAAAATTAAATTGACAATGTAGTTACCACACATAATACCGAAATATACTAATAAAATCTGAGCTAACCAAGAACATAGGAGCCCAGTAACTGAAAATTGTGCTATTCTATTAAACTTTAGATAACATCATCAAACAAAAATAAAATGCCAAATATTTTTTCTACGCGGCGCGCCTAAATTTAATGCTTCATAAGCCAATCCTTACGGGAAAAAGTGTGAATTACGTGTATGTTCGGGATGATCAAATGAATTGACAAGCAAGAAATATTTAACAAGACATCGTGCATATGTACAAACAAAAGTATTCCACAAAGAACAAAGCGGCTACTTTTTTGGTAAAAGTAGAAATTAATACTCTTGTTTTCCTGAAGAAATGCTCATTGGTGCAGTAATAACGCACTAAAATGTCGAATATATATCTAAATCCGTTCCATCGCTAGTGTTCTATTATTCAACACGATTTAGAGCATGATACGATGAGATGTGAATGACTTAATTAATGTTCGGTAACACCGGAATAAAGTAATGCGTCTGCTAACTTTTGACTGTGATTTAAACTGTTATAAACCTATACTTCATGGAATTACGAATGTATTTATTCACATTAATAGTCATGAATGAATATATCCTTATTTCCAATAGAAACATTAGAATTCAAGCCCCGTGTAACCATTGCATAACCAAAAAAGGGTGAGATGTAAGAGTTATAGTGAGCAGTTGAAGCAATCACCATTATTCTGGTTAGTCAACTGTATCGGCATTGAGATTGAATTATTGCTATGTATAATACTAAGCATAAAACAGAAAGTTGAAACCAGAAAGTGTCCTTTCACGTAGATTGACACTCAATTTTGAAGGAGGATTATTTTGTTGGATTCGTAACGGAACTTACAGTGTATAGATACGTAAAAAAGTTATCCCGATTCTGGTCCACGCATAAAATAATATGTATCACATGATGGAAATATTTCATTTATATCACCCGACGGCAATACCATAAATTATGGAAAGTTGTTAATATGGGCTCATTCGATTCCAAAAATTAAATGGTTATTTTATTGACCAAAATCCCCCTTGCATGTTTTACAGCCAATATCTTAAAATGTGCCACATTGATGGAACAATTCCATCGTAAATTCCATAGTAAAATAAACAGTTAGTTAATAAATTAGTTAGATGTACTAATTCAGAATATGATGGGTTAAAGTAATAAGAGATGAACCTGAATACTTTGACTACCGTTCAGCCCAACCACGGCAACAGATTTACCCATAAGCTGCAACTCGGACCATACCCAACAACAAAATATGTTTAAGCCACGGGGTATAGGAAAAGTAAGTGGATGTTTTTTTTCTAACTGTAAGCTAGTATGAAACGGTTGCGTTCTACAAATGCCCATGTATAACTATAGAATACTTGTATTTCATTCTGTTAAAATTTTGAGATGATTGCAATGGGATCGATTTACAATCACCAACATTTGATTTTCTCTACAAAAAGTTTGTGTAGAGTCAGAGTGTTGGATCCCTTACCAAGAGTATTTGTACTTATAAGTTTAGACGTCAACAAACTAAAGGACTAAAATGTTGGAAGATTTTTTAAGACTGTCAACATAATATCGATTCGTATCACCACTTCTCCATCCATCCTTTCCAAAAGCTTTTTAAGTTTTTGTTGATACAATATTTAGTAGGTATACGTTTATAAGTACATTGTGTATCTATTCCATATCTGACGGTGGTGTACAAATGTACCTACGTTATTAGGAAAACCGTCGTCGTGACTACAATATAGATGAACAGAATGTATCCGCTCTAAATGTGAGGGCCATATTAAGCATGAGCCGCGTGTAAAATTAACAATGCAGTATATATAACGGCACGTACAAGGAGGCACATTAAAAATACTGTCACTAGTATTTCTAGTCAGTGATTCCCCATGTTAAGTCTAACATCTCAATTGTGTAAGCCACTCGGCACCTGGTGGGCTACATTGCTAGACTGTTAAAACAAATATTTAATTTTCTTGTTGATTTCTGTTTCAGTAGCTGAACAACATGTATATTATGTTCAACACGTTGATACTATCTACATATAGTAAAAAACCAAGCGGTGGCAAACACTACAATGGTTATTTGATTGGTGAAAAGAGGCAGGTTTCCCCGGTAAAAATATGTTGTTTTTCTATTTACTACACCTTTAAAGACACTTTTTTTTATCTACTATGCATCTGAATAATGGTATCGTACTGGTTAGATAGTTTGGTAGCGAAAGTTACTTACACAACATTTTAGAGAGGTCCTCTGAGAGTCAAACAAATCCTACAACGTCACAAAACTCACACAAGGTCTCATCACGAAGAGCATGTACTTTTACTGTGGTAAAATCACTAGTAATTTCGTTGGTCTAATATGAACTGCGGGCATGTTGTTGCAAGAGGGACAAAGTCATAGAGTTACTTGTGGTGACAAGTGGCACTGCCATTAATACTTGAACTGATGCTGATGTGTCACAAGGTTGGAAAAAGTTAGGTGAAACAGTGATTATAAAAAGAACTGTCAAAAAAATACGTGGACGACGTCTACCAATGTGATGCCCAGTGTATATTTTTTCTTGCACAAATTCGAGTTTTTCAAAGTGGACAATGTTTCAAACATTTATATAACATTCTAAGTCGGATTGTGAAGTTGTTAAACTTTTACATAAATTGTTTGGCATTGGGAAGCACTTTACATTTATACAGTTAACCATTGTCAGTACTACTTGTTTCTTGCAACGTTAATTTCGATTTGGGTTGGCAGGCGGATTGTAGAAGTTGAAGTGCGTGTTCAAGGACAGGGTTTAAAAAGAGCTATTACTGAGAACTATTGCTGTAAGAGACATGTGACTGCATTGGAAATCAAAGTAGCCCTAACGTACGTACGTCCAATCGTACTACAAACCGACAACAATACTTTTGTTTGCTTAGTTCATCGCAAATTTGCTAGTACCATACACAATATATTACTCTTTTCATTTATGAATATACAAGAGACAAGGGAAAAGGTGATGAAACATTCTTAGCTGCATATAAATACACACCAATTAGCCAATCTAGTAAACATCCATTGTATAAGCTTGTTAATTGCTTTTCCAAATAAATGCCATAGGGACTTCCCAAGGTTTAATTATAAAATTTGGTAGCAAATTTCATTATAGAAAACATTTTATGGTGGGTAAATTTTTGACAACTGGGTGATTGTTAGGTGGGGTAACAATACATTAATGCCGTTTTTGAGAAATGTTAAAAACATTAATAGGCAACGAAAATAGACAAGATAATGGTCGTAGTAGTTGGAGTAGGTATGTGTTAATTAATTAAGTTTGCATAAAAGTTCATTTCATATTCACATAATGGTTTTTGCCGCCTCCACAAAAATTATTGTTTTACATTACAACTACAAATGTAGAGGTGACGGCATTTAATTACATGAGCATATGCTGCTTCTCCAAAACAATTAAGGAAATATATATATATAAACATATTTTTCCTTTTCATAGTATATATTATATTATGTATTAGCTTTTTTAAATATTGTAGAACATTACAAAAGTATACATATATATGCAGGTGTTTCTAGCAGTACTTAAGCAAGCGTAAAAACCCTTCTACTTTCCATTCATATCTTGATCAACAACTGCCTCAACTTTCTCCACATTCATTGGTAGGGCTGGATGAAGCTCAGACCATTTAAAAATTCAGAATAAGACCTATTGCTGCTGGTTATACTACTATGGTATGCTATGTCAATCTCCTGCGTGGATGTTGTTGCCATTTTGATCGTGATACAGAAATATAACGTAGCAATTCAGCCATTTATAATGGGTAGTAAATATGCTTGCTGAATTTTCACTCGAAAATATTTTCAGTTTAGAATCAAGTCCCTACTTAAACTGTTTTAACTCTGCGGGGTTATACGAAGAAGTCTTTTTATCGTTCTTCCTTTACTTTTAATTAAACGTGAGAAATTCACAGTAGTCATTAGAGCTTCATTAAATATTAGAAATTGGTATTTACAACTTGAGCATTTTAATTAAAATTTCATTTGGTTGAGTCAAAACAAGTTACATACATACGTGTATGCACTTATGTATGACTTAAACCTTGCCCTATTTTCTGTTAAAATGTCATTTCACGAATAACCTCGGACAGACAGTAAATGTTTGAACTTTGGTAACTACAACTATACGTTATGTTATAATGCAAATCTGCATTTAAAAAAATAAAATTATCTAGTCCATCCGTCACGTTGAATCACTGTTTAAAGGATTGTTGACAATCAACATATCATGTTGCGTTGCATGTTTATACAACCCGTTGTACACACATGAGAAGTAAAAAAGCATGCAAGTCAGAGTGATGTAAAAGTTACTAATATACAAAAAAAAAAAAAAGATTCACTAATCTAACATTAGAATATAATGACTTACTGGTCAAAGCAGGTTGTTCTTGAGATTTCTCCATAGTCAGACCAAAGAGCGTGAGTAATTGACTTTGCTGGGTAGAGACAAGGAAACGCACACAAAATCGGAATGAACCAGACAGCCAGAATTACTCTTCGTATCCTCCCGTCTGTCATGTTGATCCTTGAATGGACTGGATAAACAACCGCATAATATCTGCAAGAAAAACATACATATAAGACAATACATCAGTTATATAGAAGAAACATTTGTGTTTGACAATATTTTAATTCCTTTTTGTGGGCGATAATTTGTCCCATGCAATTTACATGATCACTAAACTAAGGTCGTAAAGGTTCACTCAATAATTTTTTTTACATTACCTTTCCATACAGATGGCAACAAGTGTAAAGACACTTGCGAAAACCACCACCGACTCCAGAAACCTTAGAGCTGTGCACCAAAAGTCATTGATCATGTTTGTTTCAGAGTCCGCCATTAGCTCGAATAGCTGTGTTAGCAAGGTCAAACAAAAGAGACAATAGAAATTTAGTTACCCTGCTCCAATCCAGTTTTTACTGGTATATTTATATTGTTCAGTCATGAATGTAATTAATTAGTAATTGCAATATCAGAACATTTGTTAGTATGAAAGTTTTTGTTGTTAAGATTGAACTATTGAAAAGTAATTAATAGTAATAATAAGTCGTTTCCTACTACAAGTCAATATACATACAAATTCTACACAACGATTGTCTACTACAACTACTCTATTCATCCACATGGTTGTTGGTGCCTAGTAATCTACTACGTGCTGAGATGCGAAAGCCAAGACAAGGACACTTATAATTTGTTTGCTATTTCTCATGTATTTTTCACATGTCCCACCTCCGTTCGCAAAAAAATTACATGAACAGAATCGATTCGAAAGCTACAAAAGATCAACTCATGTGTGAAACAAACGATAATACTACTGCTGCTAGAAGTTTTGAGCTAGTATGCATATTAGATTTATTACTTTATGTTCTGTCAAAAAAATATAATGATAAAACAACCTACCTACACAATGTATTCAATGAAGCTTTCATTTTGCTTTTCGATTTAAGCAAAAACGCCAATGATGGTAGAAAGTTTTCGAATGCATGCGAATACGGTAGAAATATTTATAGAAAGGAAAAAGTATTTTACGAGCTAGCATCTTAGCATTCAAACGCATTAAATAAAACATCTACTCCGTTGGGTGCTGAAGAATAGATGGGGACATTCAAGTTTAAACGTTGCTGTTTATAGAGATTGTGCATGTTGAAGAAAATCTCAGCAGTAATACATTTCAATCAACTGATAGTAGGATATATGCGAGAAATCCATTGCTTCAAACTCTCTTTCTCTAAGGTTTCCTCCTTCTAAAGTATACATACATATAGAAAATATGTATAACCACCGTTTGCAATTTTGTAGGTGATTCTTTTCCTAAAATAACTAGGTATTCCACAAAAGCTCAAGCCATATTGTTCGATACGGGATAGAACTTTTTTGAGTTGCTCTACATTTCCTAAAATCCAGCCATTTTTCTATATACATCTAGTCATGTTTGTATTTACTTGAAAAACGTGTAACTATTATTGCATATCAACTTGGCTACGTAAATAATCTACCCAAGGTGACTGGACATAGGAAAGAGCTCGTCAAGGTAAGCCTTTGATAGTGAGAAATAATATGTAGGACAGGGACAGACGGCGTCCTCTGCTTTAATTTGTAATAGAATTACTAATTACTCTTAGGTGCTATAATCTTCTCACAACTACAACATGGATATTATAAGAAACAAAGTTTGGCAATAATAGAGGTTCTATTCCAAGTGCCTATAATTACTTTAAATTAATGCTCAAAATAATTAGCTTTCGTAATTTCATGATTTCCGGGTGTCAAGTATTCTGTAGGAAGGAACACCGTATAAATTGCAGTTGCATATATTGGTGCTTCAAGCGTTCTTGAAACATAATTGCTTTCAATATATTTTTTCTTTAACTTCTTTAATGTCGAATTGATTCCTAAACATTTGGAAATTTTTTATTGCGATATTTCGAGATGATTTTTGATTCCCAAAAAAGTTCGTGAGCTTTTGCGTTATGTAAAGGTTGATTTTTTTAGAAGAACATAATTCCTCATCATTAAAGAAGAATTTGCAAATTTTCATCTCAGCCAAAGCTTCTTTATGAGTATGTTAACAATCTTTTCATACATTTTGCATGCACATATCAGGGATTCACTCTTTTTGGAATTTTAGCCTCTTATGCATGCTTTAAAAAATAATCTATAATAAAGAGGTTAAGAATATTCTACTAAAGTAAATACTATTAAAGTTCCCAAAAAACGAAATAAACTAATAAAGTCTTCAAACTCAATTGGAAATTCAAGAGTTTTTAATGAAAAATTCAAATCAAAACAAGTGGGCTTACTTGACTGTACATTCATTATACTAGGCTTATCGTTTTGAAGTTTTAGTTACGCTATGTTTACCGATTAGAAATGAATTTAAACCTAATTCTTGATTTCCCTAATTTACCAAAGAAATATTAGATTTAACTTGCATGTGAACCGGTCCCCAATTTTTTAATGGCTGTCCATGAAGCAACTATAGGTGACGCTAAGCGTTTAACAGGTTACCAGTTGTGATACTAGCTTTTCTACTTGACCGATATAAAGAGAGATACATCAAATATCGACTTAAAATACTAATTTATGGATATCCGCCCACTCGACAACGTTTTGTTAATGAAAATAGTTTTGATATACGATACTTTCATAAATGAATTTTGTGTGCATAATAACTTGCAAGTTAAATTATGCAGAGAGTGGACCGTTTATTATTGAACAGGTGAATCTACCGACTACATACCATTTACAGGCACATGATAATTTTCTAAATAAATATTGCCAATGAGTTTCCAAAAAGCGATAAGGTTATGTAAAATGCGGACGAGTTTTCTGGATTTAATATGGACGATTAAAGCCATCAAAAGTATATGCCACCTCCCACTAGTCAGGATATTGCAAAAAGATTAAAGTTGTATAGTTTTAAAACTCCATGCTCTTTTGTAGTTTTTTCTCAACTAAAGACTGAAAAAATTCCTTTGTGATTTCCGACCATAGCACATTCCTACAGTAAAGATTTCACTACACGTATACGGTTTGGTTGTTTACATTGCATGCAGGAAACAGTAGAGCTTAGTAAGTACTCTAGACTGACAGCTTGGCTGGAAATTCTTTGCGATCGTGGCATTCCCAAAGTATACGACTACCGTCTTTCTCTTTCAAGTTTTTCGGGAAGAGTAAAATGTTCATGTTTTCTAAACCTTTTTAAATATTTTATTAAATATTCTTAAAAAGCTACACCAACCTCGTAAAACTTAAAGTTGATAGTTCAGAAATTCAAGTGGGCAAATAGAAGGTTATATAAATATTCGAATTTGTTGAGCAAAAAAGAAGAATTTTCACACCTGCCTGCCAAAGAAATATGCAGAAAGATTAAACAGCCGAAAAGATTGTTTAGTTTCAAAACTATTGTTTGTTTGGCAGTTAATAAGTATACTTAAGGATATAATAAAAAAAATTTGTATACTGAAAACATATGAGGTGAAAAACCTGGAGCTAGTACGACTACTTATAAATTGGAGTGCAGGAAATATTACATTTATGCCAAATTAATTCATTTATAAGCCAGAATTTGTTGCTGATGTAAAGTTGAACACTTCACAAATAATAATTTTTAAAAAAAATTCCAAGATAAACTTGTTATATACGCAACTAAGAAAGCATAATATTTTTGCCTGTGCGATTCTTACTGTTTCAATTTTGTTGCATACTACATCTCCAGTCATCGATTGTGCTCAAGTTTCGTTACGCTCATTCAACACAGGTTCATGAGCATTCGAGTGTACGCAAGCGAATTACACGTGTGTGTTTAAGTGATGTTTATTGTAGCGCACACTGCGGTCATTTGTAATTAATTTAAAAGGGTATTGTGTCAGACATAAAAATCTCTAAAACTCCATAGTAAAAAACTAAATAAGATTATTTCGGGATTAGAATTTGAGAATCAAGTTTCAATTTTCAGAATTTAACTTTTAACGTTTCTTTGAAGCAAATTGTTATGATTTATGCTTGACAGATTGTAATTTAATTAATTCCACATTAAAGGTATTGAGTGTTTTCTCAAAAATTGCGCAATTCTAATCAATAACGTTTGTTAACTGTAAATTGAAAATGAGCTTAGTTGGGATTCGTCTCTGAGTTTTGTAATCAGGAAGTCGCTTTGAAGTTGCATTCAATTTGATTATCTGGTTTTTTCCTAAAAACAAGCCATATATAATGTGTGTATTTATATGCATAATTCACATGGGGTTACCCAAAATAAAACTACTGTTGCTTCACTGAATATGCATATAAAAAGACTTACACGACTAGAAATCGTATAGTACCAGAAAGAAAGGATCACGGGCGTTACTATATGATTCTATCTGTGTATATGATTTAATAACAACTTCCAATTCCTGAACCGAAGGCAATTTCAAATATTTACAGTTTGTAAGTTGAATTATAGCCAAGTGTAGCAGCTCCATGTTTACATTTCGTTAACGAATGTTTCACCCTGTCAGCATTTCCAGTTTCTAATATTCCAAGTCTTATAGTTTCGACAAAGTAACTTTTTGTATAAAGACGACGCATACTTTGATGCACAACATTATTCCGTATTATAAACAATTTTATGACACTACCAATTGTCTGTCTGTGACCTCAATCGTAAGAGGAAAAATTCCTTAGTTTGCAAACATTTTTGTGTACTTTAAATATTCAAACTATTTTAAAGCCAAAATCTCAGACTCGTCTCATCCAAATTTTAGAGCTACAGTCGTTCTCAGTCGAGTCAGATCATTTCAATTTCAGGATGTAGAAACCAAAGAAAAGTAAATTGCCCTGAAATTTGAAGCGAATAAATATACAAAAACATAGACACCAAGCTGAATTCTGTTTGTTATATTGTTTACTGAAGTGAAAGAAACAAATGTGCTATGCATTGTGTGTCGGAGGGTAGAATGGAGTCATATTTCTCATTAGGTGCAGATTCAGTTGCGCCCACAAACTCCATAAATTGCTTTGTGCTCCAGGAGCATTTAAAAGCTAGAGTCTTCGACCAATCCAATTTGGGATCAAATGCGTCTGCTTATGTATGTTCAAATTTATGGCTTAGACACGACTGTAGGCATTAGCTTCACAAAGCCGTAAATTCCGTCTGATATGCGGTAAGAAAAAGCTTTTGCTTATTTGGGTAACGTTAAGTTCCGACATTTCTCATTATTCTTATTCCAGTTATTCTTTCTATTACGCTTCCTATTTCCTCTGCTTGTCCCAGATTTTTCCTTGGGGGTTTCGCATTATTACTGGAAGTACATTGATGCCTCCGCAATTGCATTTCTATTGTGCCAAATAAAAATTGGTTGAATGGGTATTCCTATATTGAAGAACTCCTTTGCAAAGTTCAACTGCTACGCTTATCGTTAGGCATTGGCATTGGAGCGTACATAGAAGAAGGGAAACACAATTTTACCATATTTTTATCGTCACAGCACCTGCAGGAAGGAAAACGAACATGTTGCAATCTTATGATAAATCAACACATTTTTCTGCAAGCATCATATTTATCAGCAGTTCATCTTTTCGTCATAGATTTATAGAGGCAACCAAAGAAGGTTTTTGCTAATCCAAATAAAAGTACTCTAGCCAAGGCAGTCGCATTTCCATTAGTTGTTTTTCTTTCAAAAGTTCCACCAGTGACGTAGTTCGGAGTATAGTGAGTTTCTATGTGAATGTTTATTGTCCTTATCTATCTACGAGACATTTGAAAATTCACCTGTAATGTTAAAACGTCATGCCATACGTTTCTATTTAGAAACCTCAGAATTGTCATCCAAGGACCCGAAATAAATCGTAAATAACAACTCATGTTTGGTCATTAGGGTTTTTAAAACAATGAGCGTGGCACACACACAGTTTCTCTGTGAACGTCCTTTTTTAAAAAGAATAAACTAGAAACTCTTAGAATGTTTAACTAGTTTACTTTTTAAACTTTACTGAAGAAACTGCTCCAGCGCAATTCCCCTTAGATTTATTCATTATAGGTGGCCTAGCTATAATGAAGAGCATGAAAGAGTAGCTCACTCACTCTCTAGCTTTCTGCTTTTTGTGAGTTTTGGTTTGCGCCGACAAAGAAATGATGAAAGTTTTACTTGGTACAAAATATTATATATCTACAGAAAGCAAACTCCAAAAAGAAGAGAGACACATCACCACCCGTTGAGTAAACTTTTTTTTATATAATAACCCATCCAAACTATTATAATTTTTTCCGCATATATTCGGATGTCTTACTTATTCTAGTGGGGAAAGCACAAAGGTAAGATAATTTGTTTCGGCATCACTAAACTTCATCATTTCGCTCACTGCAGGTTGTTGCCTTGTATTTTATCCTCCGGATGGAGTTTGTTAAGCAGTATTTATTGTACCCGTAACCAAAACTATTCTTACAAGTTGGAACCCCACCATTTCCACCTTTTTAATTAGTTCCTGTGCAGAATGACGGTTTTACAAGGGAACATGTAACAGGTTTAGTTTTATTGTTTTCGGCAGCCCGAAAAGGTGTAATGACATCAGTTAAGCGAGCGTAATTTTTCCAGATAAATGCATCTTGAACCTCTTAGATGCTACTTAATTAGGTCAAATGAATGTCAGAAAGCTCGTTATGCCTCCTAATTGTGTGTATATGACAACAGTATATCATGCAATTATACCGGTGCATCAGCACCATAATGTTTTTCCTCCATTTATTTTACTTCTCGTGCTTTAACTCCATGCTGCTGCTCTTCCTGGTACAAACACATATATGTAGCTGGAAATATGAGGGGATACAATAATTCAACACTTTTTCTTACCTTCATTGGAAGAACGAAGGCTCCAACGAGAAAATCACACACGCCCAAATTCACAATGTAATAGTTTACGGGAGAATGCATGGATTTGTTTCCGTACACAGTCAGGCAGACCAGGAGATTTCCAAAAACGCCAACAAAGCATTCAGTGATGAAAAGGAACATAAATATTCCGCGCACCATAGGGATCTACAATCAAAAAAAGATGAGCTGTTTTACTATGGATTTCCTTTACATTCTATTGAATGGGCTTGGGTAGACACATCCTGGGAACTCCAACAAAGAAAAAGCCCACGGCCCACGAAGAGGATAAGAAAAATGTATGCAGATGCGGATTCATTCAGCAACATGGAACTCCATGACAAGGTCACTCAGTTATATATCTTGGAATAAATAGGCATTTTATATGGATTACCCAGCTACCATTATCAAGAGCTCTTATGTGTGTACGTTGGTGAAAATTATTGCATACTTAAACATCCTTGTTTTTCTTATCCTGTTATTACGATTGAGCTACCATTGCGAAAACATGTTGCTATATAAAATATGTTTCAACATCATTGTTATTTTTCCAATTTCGCGTTGATTATTGTGGAATAATGAATTCCTTTCTTGAAGTATAAAAAAAGTTGGTGAGATATGGGTAAAGTTTTCTTCAAATTTTAAGGATGAAAAAATGGCTGTGGAGATAACACGATAAAACAACAAACATCAAAGTTTATGAGAACATGAGAACGCAAACATATTATTCCAAGTTTGCTCATAACCACCAGAGTGCTTCATATATATGTATGTCTACATAAACTATGTTCAGTCGTTGCTCCACCGGAAATCAGCTTTTGCGTAGCTTCCAATTTCTAAACCCACGTAAAAAAAAGTTGAGTTAAACACTCAACTCATTCTTTGGATAAGGACGTAACCTGTTGCTCCAAATTTAATCTCCAGCCATGCGTTCTTCAACAACGTCCTTTAAGCTGAGATTAATGACCTTCCGCTCCAACCGAAAATTTTATTTTTATATGGCATAAAATCCATGAAAGTTATCATGGCGTCGGTAGCTAACTGACTTATTGTTTAAAAAAATTCAGGAATGCTGGTAGTCCATCATTCCTGTCCGTTATGAAACCATTATTCCGAATTTAATCCCATATTTTATCCACTTAAAAGCTTTCCATATAAACTATACTTCGTTTTCCAGACATTATATTCAATTTCATACTAAAATATATGGGAAACAAAAAATATTACTTGTTTGAATCGTGTAGTGCTGTTCTCTTTGATGATTACTAGTTGCCTAGCTATATAGAGATCAGTAAACATTTCAGGCTTTTGCTTGTCAATACTTGTAACTATTTTTTTGTCTCTTTGTATGTGGGTGGTTGAAGAGCAGCTGGACGTTCTCAATCCTGGTGTTAGCAATCAGCACACAGAGTGGTAGTAGTATAAACATGTACAATAAGCTCAGGGCTTAATTATATATTTTTAGACAAAAGTTTAGGTCATAACTTTTAGTAAACGTATGGTAGGATTTATCTATTTACCTGTCATATCATATTTTAAGTTAAAAACATGCTTGACCAAAGCAAATTATGATTATGTTGTTATAAAATGTATTTATTTGAGCACATAGAATTTCTCTGATAAATAAGCTTAGGCGGGGCTTCAAGTAATATTTAGTAAGTGGTTTTCAAAACAAATAGCTAGGTTGGGTTCTTAAGATCCTTATTTTGCTTAACAAGTTGTCCCAATTGTATTTCATGAATTTAGTTTAGCTTACAAGTTATATACATAAACCTAGTTGATACATGTGGAGGTATTTGATTACTTTTATTTTCTGTTTGTCAGCACATAATGCCCTATTTTACATTCTAAGTAGGCAGGAAATTGGTAGTTTCGTCTGAAACGAGAGGGTAAGAACTACTTTTAGTGTTAGTATCTTCTTTCGATTTTCCGAAATGTAGTATAATTCTTTTTTGGTTGCAACATTGAAAATACAGCTGCACTTACTCCCATTTTCACATCGCTTACTTTCCAACAACAAAACAGATACAGGCGTTTACTTAATTCTCGTTTACCCAGCGTAGCTTTGACGTTCTCGTTTTTGGAAAGTACCTACCTACTTTTCTTTTCAAATCTACCTTTCACATCTTCGTAATGGGAGCCATGTGGGTCGTCTTACTCTCACATTTATTTTTCCTAAGTTCTGCGAATTTATGAATGTATTTAGTTACGTACGTATCAATGGGAGAGCTTTGAACCTTCCGTTTGCGCCATTCAGAAATTTTCATAATTAGTCCAACTCTACCAACGCTACTTACTTGTAGACGCTACAGAATACGTGAATTTTTACAGTTAATATGTTTCTATTTACCGCTCCTTTCATTAGTATCACGCAATGTGACCCCAGGCAGTTGTAATCAACAACTTAGTTTGACTTTTCGTAACTCCATTCTGCAAGTTGGTCAACAGCTGTGTAATTAAATCAAGGAAAAAAACCATTTTTCCAGATCATAGTTCCTTTTCTACAACAGTTTCCAAGTATCCACCATTATATTTGGTATTCACATGAGGCGAAGTTCTACTTCCTGGCTTTTATTTTCGAAAGTTTACTATTGAGAATCCAAATGTTCTTAAAGTTTATACCAACCAAATTATTTTGCTACGCATATGAAGGATTCCTAGCGTTCTTGGAAACACACGTCAAATCATGACACTTTTTGTTTTTTGAATGAAACCAGAGCAAGTTTGTAAGTCAAATCTAGCACGTGTCATTCATTATATTATGCTATTTGCAAACAAAATCTGAGAGCATAAAAGTTGTAGTGTATGAAATGATGGAAGCACGTAGTTAAAGGTCTGACTTTGGCATGTTATAGGTGGCCGGGTTCCTCAAATTTTCTGGGTATCTTGGTCTCGAGTAGAGTGCAGGTGCCACTAACACCAACATCAGAAGGTTACCTCTTAGAGCTCTTGCTAAAGAGCGCACAACCAGTTTCTCATATGTCATCTTTCAATTTTAATTGGTGATACTCATTATTCATCAACAATAATGGGAACGGCTTTTGATGTCAAGCTGTACGTTCTGCTAAGTAACGGGAAACATGGAGAGAGGAAGCACTGTTGCGGCAGCCTCCTTCATTATAATTGACACTCAAACCAATAACGCAGTTTCTGGCATGCTTGTGCTTCTTGGGATTAAGGGATTCTATTCTGGAAATTCAAGGACACCAACTAGCGTGTATATCATACCAGAACTGCTATTACCATTTATGATTCAATGGAATATGAAACCTGACTACTTCGGTGGTTTCAAAGATGAGTACAAGTCACACAAGTATTTTTTCGGATGTGGACATGAATTTACCTGAGTAAAGTCTGGATAAACATCATCCAACCCTTGGGATGTGGATAGATTTGAGTCACTGATGCTTAAGCCATCTTCTCCGGTGGCCATGGAGCAGTTAAAAAGATGAGTTGAATTTCCGGTAATGTTTTTACCGCCACAACCAACATTTCCACCTGTATGGTAGAAACTGTGAAACTGGCTTAAGTCGTTCTTTTCCATTTTAAGCAAGTCAAGATTAAGGTGAATTCAACTCTGATGTCCTCCAATTTCTAACGTTTCCTTTCAAAAAGAAAGCAAAATGTTTAGTTTTTGTATTGCTTTTATGTCATTTGGTTATCAACTTTTTCATCATTGATGCAAAAGCATGTAGGTAAAAGTGGTGGCGCATACATAAAGGCTCAGGAAGCATGCATAAATAGGGATTGTATTTCCTTAGCGCTAAGTGATAAACTAAACGATAGCGTGCATACAAATAATAAATCTGTACAAACATGATCTAATCAACTAGCGCACGCAGTGACTTTTAGTAAAAAATCCAGAAAATAATTGAACGGGATATCGTAAGTTTGCTGTGAACCACTAAAAAATCTGTTAATTATCAATTTTCTATTATAGCAGAGAAGAAATTCGAAATGCATGATACTTTTTGCATTGTTGGTCGAAGATTCTCCTATTTCGATTAGGGCGCTAAGGCTGAAGGCTAAGACTAACGCAATGATGGTGCGAATTCAAGTCTCGGTTCTTGTGTTAAATTTTTGTTGGTGAAAGAATTGAGATATGGACATTTACAACCCAAATTCGCCGAACGTGAAATCATTACCTAGCATCAAGCAGGGAAGAGAAGTACTTAATCTTTGATTTCAGTTAATACCCATGCAAGGAAAGATATCAACACAGGATTTCCAGCGCTTTCTTTGTAATGTAAACTTATATGCATTTTGTTGGGAAACATTCGGCATCAACTAAGTATGAGGCTTCAATTGAAATGCGGTATTTAAAAAACGGTTTTCAATTGCAATTTTCGTTTATATTATTGTGAACTACTGCATGAAACTCAAAGCTTCCTTTCTTCCACATGAAAGTTTTTTACAACGAGTAAGTGACGCTCCATTGTACTTGTATTCTATGGACCAAATTTTCTTTTATCCAAACTGCTTCTGCCAATCTTCATAATACGTGCTTGCGCAGGATACATTACTATAATAAATTGACGCTTGAGCCCATTTTTTTTATAATTCTGTGAGTACAACTCAAGAAACAAGGCTCTTGTTAGTCATTTGGACAACATATTTCTGCACGTTTGGTTCATCAACGTCATGCCGTGCCCAAGAAGTTTTACTGAAGTAGTCGATTTTTCCTCAAAATCATCTCAAGTGTTGATACATACTTACACATGTGATTAGAAAGATCTATATTGTACAAACATAAATCAATGATGGATTCGTTAACAGCCATTTGTATCATTATATTTTGAGCTGGTCAGTACTTCTAGGCTAATGTATAAGTGTGCATTAAAGTGTTGTTGCTTTTTCCACATTTCTACTTGTAAACAAACAACAAGTGTTATTTGACAGGCATCATTCAATCTGGAGATCTGACATAAGAGCAGTTGTGCCATAAAGAGAAAAATATTTTTCTACGGATGACGTACTACGTTGTTTACAAAGCAATCGGCTAAAATCTTGAGCAATTCTGTAATTCAATTTCTGGCTGTCACTAGCTGTGAAATTTTGCTTTTCGCTACAGCTCTTTTGTATTTTTAGTTTACTTAGGCACGGCTTGACTTTTTTCTTCAGAGCAAAATGTTTGCCATCGCATATTAAGGAGTAGTAGGTAGGACTAGTCAGTGAGATGATTGGTCATCCATTGGCGTCACTTAAAGTTGTTACCTAAATTGCATAATGAACACTGTACATTCGAGTGAGATACGCTTTCAAGTTGATATTATCAAAAAATGCAATATCTATGTAAGCGATTGAGTGATAACGTTATGTTGATAATATCAACTCTTTCCTTTTCGTATCAAAAGGTGCTTGGCTGCGAATATATAGGTTCCAGCTGGTACAAGCAACCAAACTTTTCACCTATGAAATATGAGAAAGCTTAAACAAATACAAACAAAACTCACTGTGGAAGATATTTCTGACGCATAGGAAGCTCAATAAAAATTATAGGCTGGTTATAGAATTGTCCCTTAATTATAGTTGTGTGTAGGAGTGCAACTGATAATCATTTCTGAATGGAGGGGAAAGCAGGAACCTAACTATAAGGGAGCGTGAGTCTAACGTACATACACACTTAATGTAATATGTATGTATGTATGTAACATCACACGTTCCTTTCATGTAGGTAGCAGACAATGGTAACATTGCAAAAATGTTCATAAAATGAATGAAGTTGCATTCTGCTATCAGATCACCGACATGACGGGCAGACTACACTTCCGTCACGTCAAGCGGTAATTGTGAGAAAAATTCATGGACTTTTCCACTATTGATCTTTCAAAATTACATGGATATCCTTTTCAAGCAATTCAGTTGATAGTTAGCTACCACATCACGTCCACCTTATCACTTTCTGTGGATTTGATACTGTCCCCTGTATTTTGTTTAAAAAAATGAGCAAAATACTACGTGCTTTACCTACATGCGGCATATGTCCAGCTCAGTGTTCTATATTTTATGCATTTTCAGCTGTTAAATTACTGTTTCAGCGATTTTTCAAATGAATTAAAAAACTTCCTAACGGAATTATGAACTGAAAAAAGTCCTGACTTTACAAATATATTAAGCAAATCTTTAATAAAGCTAAAGCCATAGTTTGCTTTTTTCTGGACCTTGGTCTACACCCTCGTACGTATTTATAAAAGCAAAAGGAATCCATTCCAGTTTAATTAAAAGTAAAATAATTGTTACTTCGCAAACATGATAGACTTGTTTGTATTTAAATATGATTATGATTTACAGACAAAACTATAAAAAAGCTACCTGCTTTATGCACTAGTAGCTACCCTGATTTAGAACTAATTTGTTGTTATTTCAGTCACAATATTCTGAATGTTATGCAACATTGCTAATTAAATCAAATGATGATAACGAAAAGAAGTATGATGATCGAGTTAACGATGAAGAAGATCTCGTTAGGACAACGATCATGAATGAATAAGCTCAAAACAGTAACGTAATTCCCCCTAAAAATCATATTAAAATTATGAATAGGCAGCGAGTTTCGTTTTTCGTGCTACAATCCGTTGAATTATATATAAACAACATAGCGTTATATGCCCGTTAGAAGATTCTATAAATAGTTCAATTGTCCCTAAGAAATTAATTTGTTGTCCTAAACCAATTACGTCATAGACGGTTTGACTTTTCGGTAATTAGGTGTCAAAAATTCAATCTTCTACAAAATAAACAGTAGCGAAACTCTTCTGTGCCACTGTTAAATATAGAATTTTCATACAGTCAAACATGAATGTCTGAGAAATACAACCATCATTTCATGGTTTGGCGAAATATTTTAATTGCAAAATAAAACTTGTAAAGAGCAGGTTTTATTGACATTAAATGGATTCTAACAAATCAGTTGAACGCCGCCAAAACTTCCGTAATTTAAAAAAAATGTTTGATTGAGGCGATTGCACAACTTGGAACGGAAGGTAATAATAACTTATCTGAACTGAGTTTGGTAAACTCACTCGTGTTTTAATTTTTACTTTCCGGATAATTTAATTACGTACGCATTCCTATACCTTGTTTACTGCTCAAATATTCCTTAAGGTTTCCTGGTTGCATTGAAACAACCAAAATCAAAATTGTATATACATACGTACATGCACAAACGATTTTCAACACATGAGGTAAATTCCATATATTAGAAGCCCTGGTGAAAATTAAATTTCAACCAATTAGGTTCAAGTCTCTCTTCACAAGAGACTTCCCTTTCAAACTCGATTTTGTACGCTACTAGACAGAACGTTCATCTTGATTTTGAACACTGTTAAAAAGGCAATTCCTGAGTAAAGCAATATCACTGTTTTCAACTGCTCTACTACAAGAGAAAGGTGGGCGTAGAAAATTTAGGGAGAATGAGAATGAATTGCTAATAACCAACTTTGAAAAGTGGTAGAGCCAAGTGTATGAATTACAATGTAGCCTTGAACTCACTAAAATGAAAGCCATGTACTGCTTTATGCAGCCCCAAGTCTCAAAATTTCTTCGAAACTTGGCTATCTAACTAATAAATGAAGGTGTGCAACAGAAAGGGGCTTTTGAAGTAAAAAACCTGCAAATATGATTTTCTCTTGGTGCCATTACTTATTTACGTTGATAACCAGCCTGTTTTCTCTTTCGTAGCCCACATACTTTGTCTTTGAAATTTACAATAATAGGATGATAATAGATACTGCTACTGCTGCTGTAATGTACTCTATATTGTAGACTAATGATCACCGCTCTCAAAACAATTGTTTGTTTATGTCCATTACGTGGCGCAAATATATTCCTTCATGTCGTCAAAATTAACGTGGCTACAAACTTCAATCTTTCACTTCCCGCATGAATGAATACCTTTATGAACTAGAAATTGGAATATGAAAGCATTAAATGATTCCCACTAAACCACACCAATATCCTGTGGGGATTCCAATTTTCATGCCTTCAAAATTTGATGTAGTTCATGCTATTATATTTAGGTATGCCCTGCATAAATAATGATGCTGAACTTGCCATCCCATTGGTATTACCATCGTTCTAGTCACAGGTACATATAACATGCATTAGATGTTGATACTCCCTCAAGGACTTCTTCCTAGAAGTAATCTCGACTTATAGTTTCACCACCAGCTTATAAATAAATGGGGAGATGCTAAACGACAGAGGTTGGTTAACCAGCATGTTTTAGAAACCCTTAAATGACTTGTGACATCGTGCTCAGTAATAATAATATTACTCAAATGGAGCTTGCATAAATGTATGTATGTAGGTGTAAGTAAAGCAAATTATTTTACACATTAATGAATCGAGCGCGTCAGTCAACTTACTGGAAATGGTAAGCCAGAGGTTGGCGTTAACTTATGAAATATTATTGTTATTATTATCAATATGAAAACTGGGAAGATTTATCCTGCTCTAGATTCTGTACCAAGGAAAATTTTGCGTTATTCCTCAAATGAAGGTCAGACCTTGTTTTTGTCCAGTGTTAATGGGTTAGCTTCAAAATTACAGTGTGGTGGTTTAGTTATTAGCAAAATAAGTGGTAACTTCATGGTGGCGCCCAGAGATTGAGTTTCATTTAACATCAAATAAATACCATATGAAATCGTCACACGAGTGCCGAGTGAAAGCAAATGTGCAGCGTTTTTACTCTCCTTTCATCTTCTATTTACCAATGCCCTTGGGTAAAAACCTTTATTATTATACTTCTTAAACTATCATTGATACAGTGGAAAATCAAAGGTAAAGCGGTTCCTACCATATTATCGTTTCTCTATTCCACGGTTTATCCTTAACCAAAAATTATTTTCAATAGCTCATGCATGCGTGTGCAGATAAAAGGTCTTGCCTCATACGCTTGGTTCTGATACATAGTAGACCAAATGAAACGGTTCTCTAGCCCATTCTTTTATTTGATGTTAACGAGTGGCATCCTCTTAGGTCTTCTTTTGTGGCTATTCCGTTTATTCCTACTATATTATTTGCAACCCTGTCACGCGACAGCTTAGCTATACAAGTACACCTCAGTCATGTAATGCAATTTTTCCGTCTCGTTGAGCTTGAGAGCGTTCTTGTATAGTTTAAAAATTTAACATTTTTATCAGTTGGAAACATGTTCTGGTTAAGGAGCTTGTAGTCGGGCTTGGTCGTCTGCATTTTGTACTTAAATGAATTGTGGCAAACCGGTTCAATTTTCAAGTGAAACTTCTCGACCTTAAAATCGGTTTTTGGAGAAGTTGAATTTTGTTGTCTATACCCTTATTTATTTAATATCAAGCATGGCCCTTTTGTGAGAGAAACCGTCGAAAAAATTAAAATAATGATAGACCTATATAAATCCCATTCAAATAGAAAACTTTTTAAAGTTTTCAGATCATTAATATAAATTATGCATAATTATACGGTTGTGACTACAGCCCAAAACTTTGAAAAAGTGACGAGACGGTTTTTTCCCCATTTTACATCAAAAGTTGGGACATTGCATTGTAATGAAAATTGTATTGTATGAACAAAATGAGAAAACCAAAAACTACAACATACTCCCCTCGGTTTTTTAGTTAGGGTTGTTAATATAAAATATAATATACAAAGCACACACACATAATTGGAATTATTAAAATGAACATGATTTTATCGACATGTCAACAATAAGCTAGAATAAATGCGAAACCATATCTTGACTCACCACTTTCAACGAATGAATGTCGAGCACGTAACAGATTGAAAGTTTAGTATCAAGTCACAAGTTTCCCCTAATGAAATGTCGGGAGAAAGTAGTCGTTTTCTTCAGATTTGTTGAGCACACACGTGTCTCAGATAGAACAAGTGAGAAGGTTCAGCACCAGGTGTAATAGATTCTTATTTTCGGAATGGCCATTAGCAACCGAAAAATGCGTGTGCATTTCGTGTAATTAATATCTGAATTTCGACCGTCCTAATTCCCTACAACACATAACCGTTGGGAAACGTATGTTGGTCAGAATGCTCCAGTGGATTTGGCAATGTTTACAACTATGGTTATGATGTGAAATGGGTCACTTTTTGACGTCGTAACTTGGTAAGATTATCTCGAGGTTTTTTTTATCTGGTCCTATATATCAATGGCTCTCAAGAGATACTCATGAAACAATGAAGTAACTAATCTTGAACTTGTTGAAATCACAAGTTATTGGGTAGCTATAAGGATGTAGCTCAAATTGCTATTTGCTTTGGATTAGGTAAGAACTTCTAACGTTTCTTATTCAGTTGATTGTTTAAAAATGGCCCTCCTCTCTCGTTAGTCTCTTCTTTCTGACATTGGCACAAACTAACCTGGGTTCAATTCAATGGGAACACTTTGTACATATATATGTGCACTTATAAATCAAAATATCTTGTTTTTATTTCTCGAAAAAGGGAAAACCATAATCACGAATTGAAGCTAATAAAAGCAAATCCTTCTCTTCCAACCCTAATGGAAAAAATGGTTCCAAACAAATATCTATTGAGGATAAAAGAATTGTGCTTTGGAATAAGTAAATCTAAAAAAATATATAAAAAAGTTTAGTGAATAGGTATGTTGGAAATGTTGCAAAAAATATTATCAATTTTAGTAACTTTTCAGCTGCGTAACTATTTCTAATGCAATGGGTTGGTTGACAAACTTTTGAGATGATAGAGACTCAATGATGTATGAACACGGTTAAATATGTGGGATAAGAATAAGTAGTAGAACTGGAGTAAAGTACAAGAGAGTGTTGACTCCAGCACGAGTACGTGAATTGTGAGATGGAGATCTCCAGTTGTACTCCAGTTTTGTCTACGAGTTGTTCTGTCGACATATATGAAGGAAGACTCCATCCATCCCATCCCATCGTTTGCTTTCTTTCCATTTTTGCTAATCTAAGATATTTCATGCTATGAAATGTGTGTAAGCTTGTGCTTTCATTTTCAGTGACTCGCGTCATTCCATTCTGGCTCAGTCCTTGTCCGTTCCCATTGCTTACTTACTTATATACTGACTCAGGCAGGGAAAGTTATCAGTTTGCCCCGTTAATTTCCAAGGTAACTCTCACTTGGAGAACTGGAATGTACATGGCCTGTCACATTATATAATATATTCCATAACTTGTTGAAACCTGTTGTCAACTCGTAGCATTTTCCAATTTCATTTGTTTGTATATTCAAAACCGTAAAAACGTATATTAGATTTATTATGTGGAAATACATGTTATACCATTGTAGTACGCACACAATGGTACCCATCTCAAGGACGGTTGGATTTTGGTTGAGGCCTAGCATTTTTGGTGGCCTAAGTCGTTTCAGAGTAGCTACACAAATCCTACATTTCGAATATGTTGTTTCTTTGATATAAGTATAAAGAAAACAACAGCAAGCAAAATAAAACAATGCTGTATATATATATGGATTTTGAGTTTGTTTTTAATACTGTTTGCACAGCAATTCTATAATAGTTTTTGTTTATTTCATTCATGTGGGTGAAATTGGTTCAGACTTTTACCATTCTATTCATGTATGCAAATGATGTGTCTTAATAATATTTTCGTTATGAGACTTCCAGTGTGAGTGCCATTCTTTAAATCTTACGTCCTGTCAAATTCTTACGGACAGTTTATACAACATGCTAACACGGAAGGTTTACCAGATCCAATAATCAAAAGTCTACATGGAAATCCTTAAATTTATTCACGTATCAAGGGGCCCGAAGAATATCAAAGGTGATATAATAGGATAATTTTTGGCAAACGGTTTATATCTACGCATATTACCACGCTGAATCAGGGCAGGGTCAATAAACATATATTTAAAAGAAAAAAAATTGTGGGATAAAACGGTAAAACATAAAATGGAGAATTGATTTTCTCACAGATTGAAATCGGTGGGAGGCCAGTTTATTCTTGGCCTTTTAAATCGATATTGGTACAATGAAAGACGATAAAAAACTCCTCTATAACGTAAATGTTTTTATTTCTAAATTTTCTTGATCAATAATTACTCGTATTTGCACCTAGGTCCCAAATGCTTTTCTGACACTCGTGTGATATTTGTCGTGAACACACGGTTGAGATTCTGGTACATAAGACAATGGAGAAAGATTCAAAATCCTAGCATCTAGCAGGTGTGCAGAAATTAGAAATCACGCATCTGTTCATGTGTCACATTTCCAATAATAAAAAGCCGAGTGTTATTAAAAAATAGTACAAAATGGTGCTGTATGGATTTGGAAAGTGAAGGAGTGTTTAAATACATTCTTTCTAACTGTAACACCACAGAATCAGGCAGAGTTATCCCATCAACATGTTTTATAATGTTTCCCCCCAGATATAAAATGAAAATAAAATTTCAATGTTAATGAATATTAGATATATATCTGAACGCAATCCAATAAACTAAGCAGGCTACAGCAGACAGGTGTTTTTATATGATGACTTGAACCTTGTAACCTTATGTACAAAACAACTGGTGTTACTTTCAGAGAAACGAATGACAATGTAATGGCAATGCGTTAGTTAGTAGGGTCGTTACATGTATCATCTATTCTATTCGAAAACGTGATTTGAGAGATTGAAGCCACCTTCAGTGAGATATTCTCATGAAATCATGACAATGCAGCCAACAACGTGATCAATTAAAATTTTGATAAGTGTATAAACAAAAGAAGTGAAAACTGTCGGTTTATTTATCATCCTAAGAAATTTCCGCTCCAAGAATTGACAAACTAGTTACAACTACAAAAGCTTGGAAAATGAACAGCTTGCTTGTACTATTGCCTCAAACTTACTTTTTGCAAGGATAAACCAACTCGTAATATTCTTCTTTTAGTATCTTTTCCAATATTAGCAGGTTTACCAACATCTGGATGACATTTAAGATGAGAAATCATCATGGTCATTTTAGCCCGGCATGTCTTCTAATATTCCCACTCACTGAATTGAATACATGTGTATATCTTGGGAATTCCAATTAATGTGATTTAGTTACTCAACTTGTGCAAGTTGACTGACATTAAAACAGATTCTTTTCAACCAAAATGCATTCAAGGGAATAACTGTTGGGGCAACATAATCCGAATTTATCAAGCATTAGTTGGATACCAAAACATCCGGTTATTTTCCATGATGATATTTACAACATTAATCTTTCCTGTGCCTAGCGGCTACTTTTTCTACTCCAAAACATATTCTTTGGTGTTTACAATAATTTCATTTTAATCCGGCAGGAAGTAAAAAGTAAATGAACACCATGATATTTTGTTTTGAAACGGGAGTACCTACGCATTTGAAAATTAATGGAGAATAAACATTTAGCATCCTAGAAGCTATTGATGAGAAGAAATTTGGATTCTTTTATGATATTTTTAGCATTACAAACGCTTCATAAATTTCAAATAAAGCTGATCCAACTATGATGCAAATATAGATCAAGCTTTTCCCTCAATAACATGTTTGCGAAGCTTTTTTTTATTATGACACGTGATTACATGACATACTTAACACAGCATTATTATCCATTAGTCGTAAGCCACTTTCTTGTTGACTTTAGCTAGCTTCCATACATATCAACGCCATAAGAGCGGCCTACAACAGCAACTAATGTATTTTCAATGTTATATGCCAGTGAGTCCTATTCTCGTCTTAAAAACCTACACAGCCTCATTAAAAAGGGTTAATCTGTTGCTACACTGCACTCAGAATTTCTTAAGCTGAAACGGCCTTCGTGTAAAAGGAAAAATCAAGGACTTCTGCGAGTACGTTAATTATTTGCTACAATAAGTCCGTTGTTGTGTTTCCAAAAAAAGACACCAAAAGTGAATCTGGGCACAGCTATTTACTGGGGAAAGTTGCAGAAATAAATGGTAGAGGAAATCGGGCTTTCGTTTTTTTTGTTGTTACCGAAGAATCAAAATAAACGCCGAATTTGGTATAGAGCTTACTGCGTCCCCTTACGTTGATTCTAATGTACGATCTGATGCAAGATTTCTGAGTGAAAGTTTGTGAAAGGATGTGAATCATGGACAACAGATGGCAAAAGCGATGAACATTAGCACCCTGCGCAAGTTGTAGTGTATAGTCATGTAAAGTAAGTGCTGGATTTTTATATAAATTAATTGTGGAGATGATTTAACGCAAATTCCCATTTTTATCACAATGGCAATTAAATTTATACAATTGGATATTAGGTTCTATAAATGTTTCTGAGCCCTAAATTATGATGAACATAAACACAATGTAATGCACAATTACACTAATTTCATACGCGTTTTTCCTGAAATTTTTAACGAACATGGTACGCATATTTTAAATAGGATATATGTTAGCCAACTTTGTAAAAATATTGACAACAAAAAAGCAACCTTTTTTTATTTTAATTCGGTTTCAACACGATTTTATGCCTTTAGTGGTATATCCGAGGATTTATTGAACATTTGAGAAAAATCTTACTTGCGTTTCTAGCATAGCGGCTTCAACTGTCAATAATTTACCTTTGAAAATGAAAAATATATAGTTAAGTTCGACTTGAGATTCTTAATGACAATAACAAGTGTAATATTTGGTTAATTATTTTTGTTGAAGTAGATTTAATGAGACTACGCATTTTTCATTTCCGTCTTGTTTTACTTATATTCCACAACTTCTTCTGCACAATTCACACTTTATACTTGTGATTTAAAGAATCTCATGCTCACGCAAGCTTCAATAATATGCAGCCACAGAAAACTCCCGAGCCTCCTATATCTTTGGTTGGTTGAATAGATTGTAGATACTTTCATGGAGCGGGACACAAAATCCCAAGGTGATTCGACTGGTGGGGTGTGATGTGCTATTTTGAGTTAGCCAGCCACACAGATTCCTATCCATTACCTCTAAAACACCATTGGCGTGGGACACCACTTCTCATGTAGAAAGTCCATATGGACTCATAACAGTCAGATCAGCAATAAGCCCTTAAAGAATTTACGGCCCTTCCGGGTTTCCAACCGTGCTTGATTTGACAAGCTTGGTTTTCCACCGACGAACGAGAGAGAAAGTGCAAAGGGGGGGGAGAGAGTGTGTGAGTACAAATACATATACGGTTTGGTGAATGACTGAAAGAAAGAAAGGAATGAGTGACTGAATCGTAATATCGGTGCTTAATAACTGAAAGTTTGGATGCTTTTACTTTTAGATAGCCCATAAGAGGAACCTACATCGCAGCATTTCTCACAAGAGCACCTAATATGTATCTGTGTGATGATGACCCTCATAAAATCGGGCGAATGTCATTTCCGAATGTGATCGTGAAATTTCCTTCATCGCTCCTACATTATTTTAACTGTATCAAGATACGCAACCAGTAAAGATAAACATAACACCCGAGAATGCAAGTTGTTAGGCAAAGTGATGCAAACTGCATTGTTTCTCTGTGAACGCAGAAAATGCCGGTGCCACTGCTGTTGTAGATTACTTTAGAGTGCGGTGTGTGTGTGTGGGGTGCCTACCTCCCTGCTTGGAAAACAGATAGGAGGCTCTTATGATAACGACAGCAGTAGTGATATCGCATATCAACAAAATCTTTCCTTCGGGAGTTCCGTTCTTCCAACAGGCATCATTATTTTAAAGTAATGTCATGTATCGATGAAGATTTCAGACTATCTAATGTTTTACTCACATGCTATGTACCTAATTCTAACGGCTTGCTTGCCTTCTTGTTTTATTCCTACTTTGCTTTTAAGATGATAGTTTCCGTCCACATTTGCGTTTTGATGCTTGATACTACCAATTTGTTGTCTCTTAAGGGGACCGAAAATGAAATAGTGAATCGTGCTAGTTTTGACAGCATTTTAAGAGAAAACCAGAAACCGCCGGTTAGCTTCTAAAAGTCAGTTTATATTACCTACCTTTATAAGTTTGGGAGAGCGATAAGGCGAAGGGAAAATTCTTTGACTCTTCTACCCGAAAAGAAAACCGATGTTGAACCGGAAACAAGTAACATTTATACTAGTTGGTGGATATTTTTGAAGAAATTTGGAGCTGTTTTAGTTCAACAATTGTTTGCGATTCCAAAGTTGGCCTACACCCCCAAAAACTTTCCTTTCTTTTGTAGAATAAAGATCCAGTATTTATGTAGACTGAGTATAATTCAAATAAATGTAAACCTACACTGGTTGTAATCATTTCCTCATGTAAACGGAGAAGTGCATTGTATTGAAAACTGTCAATTTGTGTGTTGATCTTGCAGCAAGTAATTAGGGAGCAAGAAAAATATACATTAAAGATACACGCTTGAGAGGAGAAATCTTTGTTGCTCTCTCCAGCATTTTGGAACAAAGTTTCCCATCCTCATATTTCAGTTTTCATCGTCACTCGCTCGTAAAGCTGAGCAGGGAAGCGGAGTAGCTTATGCACGTTTGAGATTAGTTGCAGCCTGCATTTATAAAGTATTATATGTTATGCATGAAGTCGTATTTATGAGGCAAAGACAATGCCTCTAACTTAGCCCACTCTTCCCTCGTTCTAAAAAGCACTAAAGTTAGTGTGGGGAAAGGAGAAAAGCTGATATTACAATTTTCGGTAGCAGAGGTGGTTTGGCTCTACTAGTTGAAATATTTATGGAAATTTGTCCAATCAATGGAACAGAAGAAGCGAGTGAGAAAAAAATCACTTGGCCAACTCCTCCATTGTTTCCATGCAAATGCAAATAAATTGGATCTAGGAACTAGAGTCTGCCCTGAGTTTTTTAAGATATCTCGGGCGTATGGTTGTTGCATAACTGCAAAATTATGCAACAAAAACCAAAATTTGTGCTCCACGGGAAACAAGGGCGCGCCAGCACCACACAGCTTAGAATTTTTTCTCTCGGAATAGTGTTATTATGCGACCCATGAGTAATGGCGACGATCATAATGAGCCTACCATATATCATAACAATGAACAAAAATTTAAGATCAAATTTAGTACTTGACCGTATAAGTGTTATACAGTTGAAATTTGACATGTTTTGTTAAGTTGCCCATATCTCAGTAATCCGGATGTCAGTAAGTTGGAAAATTTTCATACGTGTAGAACACTTACTAATACATATTTTCATGTATCATTTGTCCCTCGATATTTTACTGATTCGTCATAAAATAAAATTTACAAAATATGAAAGTCTGACCGTATAAGTGGTATACGCACCTTATGTACTTATATATGCATGAATGGTATATGTATTAAGTAGTTGCAAGTCCAAAATTGTCGTGGATATCTCCAAAAGCCAAGAATTTGTTTACATGTTGCCACACGAGCATAGAAAACCATTTTATTCGCTTAAATTTGCAACATTTTCTACAATAATTGAAATGCGTGGATATTTTTCGATACCATTATCAATATTACATAACATACATACATGTTATCATAATTCATACCTTCTATAGGTTATTTACAATATTCTTATGCACATATAACATATTATACACATATTATAATCAATATATATACCAGCTATTTTACGCAATTTTTATAGAGGGGCAGCTGCAGGAGCCATCACGTACGCACACACCAATCCTAATGAATTAAGCACATTATTTACATTTGGAGATAAACTCAGAAAATTTTGGAGTTCCATTCACGCATTTCCACATTTAGTAAAATGGAAAACAAAGAGGGGAAAGTGTTTAATCAAATGTACTAGAACAACTATGATTTCCTGCTCGCTCTCTTTCTCTATGCTTCTTTTAATGCTTCATTATGTAAAAACATCATCATCGTACATCCTCCTCTCCGTCACAAGTATTTTGTTTTCCAAATACTAGTTACTTGTATGTATATTCCGTATTAAACAACATTACATGAAACAACGCTCCTCTCCCATTATTTCTAATTACTCATCTCTGCTTCTACCCCAAAAAAAATATGGTTGTTGACTCTACCAATTATAACAAACAGTGGGGATGCCCAGCCAGAAAAAGTTGACTTCTCACTTGAGAACGTGCAAGATAGTTTCACTCGATTAGTTGACAGTGTAACAGATTTTGGTGTCTAAATTGCTACTCTACAGTTTTAGTTAATTAGTTACTGTGGTATAATTAATAGTGCATCATGTAAATCCTCATCATTTTCATCAAGTTTTGTGGATAAATTCAATTGACAAATAAGCTCAAGTTTCTTATAAAACGGCGTGAAAATTTCAGGAGGAGTTGATCACTCATACAAACTCAAAAAAGTTGGTAGATATATGCATAAACAAACATTTGATAGAATAAATGTATGCTTTATGTTATGTTAGTAAATTTTAATTTTTCCTCAGCTAAAAGAAAATATTGTAGAAGTAGGTAGATTGGTTTTTAACCATGTGCAAACTAACGGATTGTAAGTACATAGTAGTTACTTACCAGGTATAACATATAAGTTCCAAAGTTAATGCTTAAACTGATGAAGAACAACTGGGATCAATACACCAAAGACGATATTATTTTTTTGGGATTGAATATATGCAATAAGTACACAAATAGATCAGGAGTTTTTTAAAGATTACAAAGGTATATAGGTAGCTCAATCCTTTCCCAACTATTTATTCAAATCATCTACTGAACCTTCTTAAAGTTGTTTTTATTTACGTCAGCAAAAATGACCCTTGACTGCTGATGGTAGCCTAAAAGATCCAAAACATTCTTACGTTGCCCATATCCACCCACTTTGCAATTCATATTCATATCACGAATGTAGCTACCATATTTTTTTTTCGTAATACTGCTCTACTTCTTTATGCAAGTGGTCATCATCATCTTCATCTTTTTGAAGAAGATAGAGTAAACATGTTTTTATTTAAAATAAACCTTGAATAAACGACTTCTTTTTGAATATGAAATGGCAAAACTCAATTAAAGACTGTCACTGACCATGAAAGCTTCTCCTTCTCTCGCATATTATTCATGTTACGTTACACACATCCATCAATATCTTCAAAAGAAGAGGGGAAAGTTTCGGCATATGAAAAATACCTTTTAATTTTTGTTTTGAAAAAAAAACTCCTTCAAACAAGTGTACACACGCCCACAGCCCATCATATCATACCATGTAGGAAACATCTTAAACGGATTAAAATACATTTTTATTTATTCTTCTCCCAGTGTGTAACTAATGTTTATACTCTGAACTGAAAGCATCTGTTATGTGTAGCATAGAGTTATTGTTATTGTGTGGAAATGGAAAAGCCATTAACTTTTGTTACCGAGTCGGAACATTACGCCTGCCATATATATAATACAATACAATTTTTTTAATACAATAGATGTTACAGAAAATATACCGATTACTTTGCTTCATCAACCATAGCGTTATCATCTGACCTCACTTTATTGTTGTTCAAAACCATTAGCCATCATTTTTTTTTATTTAAAATACGATACAATGGAATATTATTCTTATCTACACATGTACTGTACTGTTCATAAACCTAAAGTCTATACATATTTGTAGTATACATTTATATACATCCATTAAATACTCGTGTTTTTTTTGTGTGGTGATGTTAATGTACTGATAAATATATACCATATGTATTGGATTCTGTATCAAAGTTGATACTGATATATTATGGATTTTTCTTAAAAGTGTGTACACAATATGCAATGTATGTATGTAGTTACTTTTTATGTACACGTGCTTTCTCATGTATTCTCCATGTAATATATATATGAAGTCATTTATTCATAGCTTAATGATTTACACATGTATATTACTTTGTATATTAATTCAACACATTTTTAAAACATTGTGCATCAATAAATAAAACTTTGATTTTTTTCAGAGCAGCAGCAACAGCACGTCGTAATATCGTTATCGCCAGCATTTTTTGTACCCATGAAATCCTTCCTGTTTTCATAATTTTTTTTGTTCGATATAGAGTTGTGTTAGTCGTCGTATTAGTATAGTGTGTGCCTTGATTAATTTAAATACCTCTCTTGAAACCATCATCAGTTTTAACTATGCTACAACAAATTAGACCAAGTACTGCTTCGTTTGCTCTTCCTCGCTCGGTTGCTGGTGACTCCTGTGGCTTTGCGACTTACTCTTACAAAGCTTTCCCAAGTACTGAAGTGATGTAAATTGGGACTTGATAGATTGCCCAAGTCAATGGCTGCAACAGATCGACTATGGCGAGTCCGCTTGACAAGATGAGATGCTTTCTTTTTGGCACTTGCTCCAATCTTTTCTTCCAGTTCATCAACTTTCCTCTGATTAATTTTATCACTAAGAGAGGCGAGGGCTTTATTCCTACCAGAAATCATCCGAAGACTCTCACTCCTACTGTTGTTTGTTGGAACAGTTTTTGTGCTCATATTGGAAATCCGTTCAAAGAAAATGCTTCGTCGTTTTCGGTAATGATACGCAGGAAATTCTCTCATCACAGGGATCTTGCCGTCCGCAAAGTCCGTGTTGGATGAGTCAAGACTAGCAGGACCTTTGCTTCGAATCTTTTGCTTCCTGTGTACTATTTTCCCGGATAGGGTTTTTTGCTTGTCAAGTGTGAAACTGTTTTTCCCTAGCCCATCTGTTGATGGAGATGTTTGGAGAGGAGGGACTGGCTCCATATTTTCCTCAATATTTCGGACATGTACATGTGCTCGCAAAACAAATTGGGAGCCTGGTGCCGAGCCTGGAAATCCGTAAATTACACCTTCGAACTGCAACATGTTCTCTTGCTCTTCATTCATTTCCTCATGTTTACCCCCATCCTTCCGCACCATGTTGGCCCACTTTTCTTCTGACTCATTCTTCGCCTGATTGCTACTGACCTCACCGGAACCACTTGATTTTATCTCATCAGCTGCAAACAATAAAAAAATGGTCACATCTTAATAAATTTAGAGAAAACATTTGCTACACTAAAGATAAATAAACGTTACTTGACAAACAGCATATTATTTTCCTTTCTTTTCCGTTCAAGCATATTCATTGGAGTCTCGATTCAAGTACAATGCCAGTATCCTAGAGAGTACTTTACCCATTAGGCCTATGGCTTACCTTAGCATAAAAAGTGTTTCATATGTATGTATGGTATAACTCTATCAAAGGGATCGTTGGGAATAGGTCAAATCTCAGAAATGAAAGTAAATTGTGACGGAACTTTATCATTGAAACCCTTCCTGGTTCTGCGGTGTATTCACTAATGCAACAGAATTTGGCGATTCTAAGAATCCCCTACAATTTATATGACAGAGAAACTATTTGAGCACATTATAACAGCCCACCCAATTTGTGGCAACGAACCGCACACACCACCTAAATAAAAAAGACGGGAGCCATACTATTATCTGGTAAAAGGCTCCAGTGCAGATCACTGTGATTATTGCTGTCGACATAGATTGTCGGATTTTCTTGCAGCGTTTACTCCGAGAGCCCACAGGGATTTTTTATTAAACTGTGAGTATATTAAACATATATTTCAAAGCTAGCTGTATTACTAAAACGGGTAAAGGAGGGGAATAAGTCCATGTTAAAACGGTTTTTTATCCTCCAAATAAATATACGACTGGAAAATCTGGATTGGAGATCATCCATTATGTAAATCAATTCAAAGTGTCCAACTGACCAATATGAGTAAAATCCTGTGTCGTTCATCAGCTTATATTTTACAATAAAAATGAACCTAGCTAATTTAGTTTTTCAATGCGGAGAAAGTACAGGAGAGTATTGAGTAAGGGAAGTAGTGCTGCAATCAAATGCTTGAATTAGGTTTGGTATTGCTTACTCCTAAAAGTTGCAAACGATTTAGGAACGCAATGGAGGGGGTGTGTCTGTAATCTCTCACACCAACTTGAATACGACACCGGACTGGTGGAGTCAATCTAGATTACACTCTGCTCTCTGATCAATTGCTCCTACCACATACATATTATTAACTTATAGCATACATTTAACAGCTGCTGAGGGAGAGCTAGATGGAGAGGAGCATAAGATAGGAGACGCAGAACAAATTATCACACTCACACACTTTTCTAGTTTATTGAGCCACTTGTGTAAGTGAAAGAGGGCTAGTAAAGCGATAGAGAGAGAGAAAAAGAGAAAGTAGTGTGTGTGTGTGTGTGTAGTGGTAATAGTTGATAGTTAGTAGCAAAAGTAGGATTGGGTAGGGTAGAAACAAAAAGTAGTTTCTCATTCATAGTGTGAGACGTTCAATTTGGTACTAGTCTCAGTTATTGCTCCAGAGCTAAGTTTTTTGATCATGAAGTCGGGCTTAGAGCAAGATTAACCGTATATGTTTCTCATACATCGTTTTCTCAATGAAAGTGTTTCAACTGCCAATTCGGCCACTTCCTAGTCGCCGAATTAGTTTAAATAAATCATGAGTTCAGAGGCTCTAGAAAAGCGCTCTCATTTCGCTTTGTGGGGGAATATGTACTGATCGTAAGCACCAGAAAAAAACTGGCTATTATAGTGCTCACCCCAGAAAATAGAGTAGGAGTAGACTAAGGTATAATGCCGCAAACTGAAAGTCATTTCATGCAATAAATTATACACTGTACAAACTCTTTAACGTTCATTGCACAGTGGTGTGGTGAGGGTATGGTGTATGGACTAGTAGAATTATTCACATACATATCATCATGCATGCACACAACTTCCAGTTGAATAAACAAAATTTCAACAGGCAAAAAAAATAAACTCACTCAATGGATGAAAGTGTGAGGTAATTAAAGAGAGTGAAAAACAGAATAGTCGATGAAGGAGTCAAGTCATAGCTGAGCAATGCTATAAATATACTTTTGTACAATAAATAGCTACTTTTACCAACCCACTTTGAACTGACTTTAGCGTTTCTGGGAATAGCTTAACCGGATTTTTGGGTAGCATTGAGTTTCGCTAACGACATTCATAAAATGGAATGCAGAAAGTGTGTAGTCAAATTTGGACAGCCAACATTTTTGACGGGAATCATTAATAACAACGATATGCAATATTGAAATCGAAAATGCATGAATTTCACCACTTATTACAATATGTCGCATTTTATAGCTTATTCGAAGGATGGAGAGAGAGAAAGATGCATGGCTTTATAGTACCCAATCATATTCAAAGTCCAAACACAAATCGCATTATACACACTTAGGTATGATGTTGTGTTCCTTTTTACAACTTCAAAAACATTCCTTCTATTGGATTGAAGACTTTGAAAAAACATTTTTTATCAAACTATTGTTCATATTCCAACCATCTAGATCCTGAGTCGAATCGTGGGCAGGAGTCAAGCCCAGTGTACGACAAAACGCGCTGTAGGTTGTAGGTACATGTGGCATGTGCACGTATGACATTGAAATATTTATGTTTTTTTCTCGATTCTTTTTTGTTATCGGACACATTTCCTTAAAATTAATGATCAATGTGATATCACAGGATATACATGCTTATTGTAGCATTTTGCATGTGGATGATTTTATGTAACATTTTGGTCTTGGCACTTTTAGTTTTTAATTAGCAATTTCCATGAAAATTAATTGTATTACTAGAGAAGCCATTAGTTTTATACCGTAGGAGTGAATGAAATTCACCAGGTTTGGATTGACAAGTAGTAGTGGATTTTTTTCCTGGAATTTTTACAACGACCCACTTTCAAAAGTTTGTGTGTGTAGAGGGGGGCGAAACTTGGACATTATACGTATTAGGTAAAGTTGGTAGTTTTTGGTACATTTTGAAACCATATAGTGTCATCCAACGAACGATGACGGTTGCTTTGACTTGAGGTAGTGTGTGTCCACGGGATGCAAATCAAATCCGAAATATACGTCACACTCTTACATTACTTTTGAAAGTTGCATACAGCCTGAATTTGAAATGAATACAAGTCTCACTCTGTGTGAGCCCAGTTCACTCAACGTAACGACTAAAATGTTGAACTTTTGCATTCCACATAAGGGGCTAGGAATAATGTAGCGTGGGGAACTTTTTTTTCTGACGGTTTCATACTGACAGCAACATAATAATAGGAAGGAGAAAGTGATGATATGACGCTTAGTATCCCGACTTGCCACGAAGCACTCATGTCATAACTCATAACCAAAGTCAGTAATTCAGATTTCAGATTCACAGTGGCTTGGTCACAAATGTAGGCTTGCTTCGTTTCGCTCCTTTCCCCCAAAAAAAGTAACACTAATATCCATAATACAACAGGAGAAAGCTAAATCTGAAACATGAGTTAGAATTTGAAGTTTGCGGCATAACTTTCTGCATATCATGCCAAGTTGTTTTGTTTGGAAACTCTTAACTTCCCTCCTTCATACACTTTTAGGTAGAGGCACACACACACTCACATACAAAGTCACAGGAGCCCTGAAACTGTTTCCTAAAGGTACTCAACTTCTCTAATTTTGCACTGGTGGTTCTTCCCTTGCAACTTTGGGGGCTTGGCTAGGGCCTATGTAAATTGACATTACTCAAACACACACAGAGCTTCGAGAGAAGAAAAAACTCAATATACTGTTGTTTATCTAATATGTAATGCATACAGGTTTATCTTTTGAAGGAAAAGGTGTACTTGAATGAAAATTGATCTTCTTGGTCCCAGCTTCTATATGAATTTATCTTTGTGTTTCATGCACAGCACGCATGGGCATGACACAGATAATTTTTCTGTGTTTCTTCTCCAAACCACAGGGAAATAAACTTAAAAGGGAGCTAGATCGATGACAAAATCATACTTTTAGACATTCTCATGGAATGATGACTTCCATTTTCAATGAAATCATGGAGCCCACTACAACTATGAAATGCTGGAGTACCACCAACGGGACCTAGCTTCCCGTTTTTACCTTTTGTGATGCGCTACACTTCACTACAATTTGTCAAGCTATGCTGTCATGTTGACTCAGATATGTGAAATTGGCAGCCTTGTCCAATCTCAGGGTTTTTCCAGAGAAACCAAACTCATACACAAGTTGTATAGTTGTATCGGATGACATTCCACGCATTTATCAGTCGGATTTGAGAAATTTTAGCATCAAACACAACGAATTGAGAGAGAAAGTGAGTGAATGGAAGAGAAAAAAACTCCACTATTCAGTGACGTCTGTTGCACGCAACGAGCTTGTTTTGGTCTCCATTCTTGGTTACAACCTAACCAGGAACGAGTGAGGCTACGAATTGTAAATTCATGGCGCAAATTATCGTCAACACGAATAAATGCGGTCTTTGAAATTTACAGCTTTGGAGAACTACTAGTCCTATTTCCACTTTGAGCTCTTTGATGATCCCACTCACTCATGAATCTCATTGAACCTGTCTATCGCGCCTCAATTGCACGTTTCCCATCTGATGCTACCGGGGAATTATACTTCAAAAGATTCACCACATCTTGTGAGTACTCTTACTATTTTAAAAATAATTTACACACCAGCTTTTAAAAGATGGTGAAGTGGAGTCAACACAAACCATTTTTTTTAAAAAGTGGGCCAGCCAACACGCATACTCTTATGGTATTGATGAATACATGTACTTATAATTATCCATAGCATCTCATGCATGTCTCGCAATTCAATGAACCACGCAACACATACATACATACATGTGGATTTAGAAAAAAGAAAGTTTCCCACTTGTGAAATGCGTATGTTGGAACTGTTGACTGCTGAATACTCTCATTATATTTAATGGTACTTTTCATAACACTAATATTATTCATCATGAATGGTAATAAAGAGATAATAAAGAATTTTGGATGGTTGCGGTACACCATCTCCCAAAATAGCATTAAAAAAGGGATTAAAGCTCAACTGTTAAAACTTCCCCTTCCCATAAAATTTTCACCTGATCACGTTTTGTCCATCAGATGAATTCCCTACCCATCACCATCAACCACTGCTAGTATATCCAAGAGTCAAGAGGACAAACTACATAATACATTAACACGGCTCATTATGCCTTTTTATTATTAGGTCTGTTCTGTAACCGACAGTGTCCTGCTGGTAGTGGTCCTTCCGTTAGCAAAGCAATTCACAACCGTCATGTGATAAAAGCAATATAGCTCTGGCTACTTGGAATTTTCACTTAATGGATATTACATGATGTAATCAAGTTTCAATTTGGGAAATGCATCCTCTTCAAAATATTACTGGTGGTTCTGGCCTAGATACAGTGGCTGATGATGATGATGATGATGATGCTAAGTGGCTCACACAAGGACAATAATCTTTCTATTGCACAATCCAACCACCGCATATACATATCTGCGTGCATAGAATAAATGATTTTCTAAGTAGGAGAACGTGTAGTTAACTTACTTGAGTAATATTATGGTAAAGCAAGACATGGGGAACATGTGGGACCGTCATCAAAACCATTTATTCCTTCCGTTAATATATATCACGCAATTTATCAGGGAACCATCTCATCATGTGTATGCTCTCGTCTTCAGTATTAAATCTGATGAGGTTAATATTTAGTAATTATCCACCACAAGGACGGAGACAGGAGTATTTATAAAGGGGTACATGCATGGAAAGGATGGGATGGAGATCTTGCAATTTTCCTAATTTTGTCGTCGTCGTCTTCCTCGATAAAATGGCAAAACCAATGGGTAAATATCTACCACAGGATTACCAACCTTGTTATGTCATTAATTTTCAACCTGAAAAGTATATTGTGCGACAAGACAAGAAACGATGTTGTTTAGATCCTTTCTAAGAGATTTGATGATTAAGGAAACGCTTCAAGAAAAAACAAAAGTTGCTGCTTTCTCAACTTACACTGACTTTATACACAGAAGCTACGTGCAATCAGTGATGCCATGTAATTCTTGAATTTTTTTTCTAACACAATTTCCTGACTTTTCATAATTTCTTACTTTGAAGGCATCAGCAAAGTTTGGAACAAGAAAAACTTTGTCCTGTTTTCTTCAGCCGAAAAGCTCTATTATCACATGCAATCTATAGTTTTCCCCTCTTCTGATATATTTCAAGGAGAAAGGAAAAATAGATTGGCAAATTTTGCATGCATTGTAAACGAATTTCTACCTCCCACGTCAACACTATCAGAAGACTCTTCATCAATAGGATTCAACTCGAGGAAAAATTTGCACGGCCATTGTATAAGCTTTCCATACTAAAGTAAGCCCTTATCAGAACAGTTAATATTTGAGAAGGAGCTAGCTGACGTCCGTGGCTAGCAACAGCAACAAGAGCGTCTGGTGGGACTCTTAGTTTCTCTGTTGCTCACCTTCCAAAGCGTTAGTTGCTTTCTTTCCCCTTTTTACCACCGCACTTAAAATGGCCCTTTTCTCTTCATATATGATTAAATGACCTGGGAAGACAAGCAGGATCTTTTGCTGCAGTTCTCTCACCATCAACTACACATTGTTAGAATGGGACTTACGGAAAACTGCTGCCGCTCCTGCTGCTCATGATCATGATGATGATGTTGGGAAAGATGAAAAGGAGCAGGAATACTTGTTGTTAAGTACACGTAAAGTAAGAAAGAGGTAGAGAGAAGACAAGATGAATTTACGATATGTTCAAAAGACCTCAGACAACTGAAGAAAGTAAAGTTTATTGCGGAGAAAAAAGGTACAAGGTACATAAATATATATCTTCCCATAACTAAGATAGAATTGGTCTGAACGGATGGTAGCGCAACTGCAAAAAAATAACAAGACGAGATCTTGGTGTGAAGATCCCGTGCTCACTGTCTAGCTGGAGGCCGGAGAATTAAGAAACCACACGCAGTGTATATAATACAGGAGAAGCGAAACAAGTTCAAAAGAAAAGAAGATGGAATGTAGGTACGCGTGTTTGTACTTTGTGCGGCATGGCGTTCTCCTTGTTTATGGAATATTATTGTAAATACGGAGAAGCCTACTCTCTTATCTTTTTCCACTAGTTTCGAACAACAGCCAGCCACCCATCCATGGCTTTTATTCTTCCATGTGGGTGTAGCGTTGCTAACAATTGTCTGTCAGCACTACATTGAATGAATGTATGCATGTATGTGCAATAAGAACACACACACAGACACATTCTACGATTCTTGCTTTTTCCATTTGCTAATAATCTCAGTACTTGTCCAATGTGAGATGAGGTGAAGTAATGTATGTTAGTAGACTTTTATGCTCGTGCAATGAAGCACATTCATCTTATGCACATGATTTACAAAGAAATTACATACAAAAGAAAACATCCTCATCATCACTCTCCTCATCATGATCGTCGTCATCATCAAAATCATCTATGGAGCGGGTAAGAGTAGAGGAAGGAGAGAGAACTTAACAAGGAGACGCCCCTTCTTTGAAAGGGATTTTGCTTTGAAGCCATCTTATTAACTAGTATTGTTTTATCTCTTCTTTCTCTCTTGCGCGTCTTCTTTGCAGATTTTCAATGTTACAACTTGGATGGGAGCAAGAAGCAAAAGGACTCAAAAAGATTATGTTTGCATTATAAGCTCAAAATTACTTTGGCAGCTGGGCCATGTTTTTAGGTTGGGATGACTTCAAAAAGTTTAAAACTACTTGTCTAACTTTACTCAAGTCATCCCACATGGTTTCCTTTTACTATTACTCGTGCTTGTTTGCCTTTGCAGTGATGTGATGTTGTTACCATCGCCGTACAATATGAATACTTATACCGCACCACATCACTACTACTACTACACTTGACTGCCATGCTGATGCATGTAATAAGTGCTTTTGAGTTATGTACATCAAGTGGTGTCTTTGTTAAAACGCTTTATTTCGATGTAGTCCTTTTCCTAACCATAATGTATTCCCTCTTTTGTACTTTTATGTATACTCACTGATTCACGGAAGTTCTCATAATGATCCATGGTTACCCAGTCATGAAGTCATCCTACATTCAATATTGCTTGTTTGTTTGTCATACAACATAAACACACAAATACGTCTATAGACCTACATCTACATCTAAAGTGAAGGAAGAAACCATGACTCAGCGCTACCCTATGTTTGTTTCTACTATACGGAAACATCCTTCATTCATTCAACTCCACTTTTCAAACACTTTCCCTACATGCTGATTCCGGCTCAACGACCGTTTCAAAAGCTGTGATAAAGAATGGCTACATCATTTACACCTATAAAAGGATCCTTTTCTCAAAAAATTAAATGCAAAATCCCAGACGTATACAAAAGGGAAAGTGTAATATGACATGTCGGCAGATTTACTATCTCATCTAGCTCCATGTTCAACGGTAGTTGCAAAAAAGGAAAGGATTTAATGAATTTTGCGACATTTTTGTGAACCAACTGAAAAATACGAGGCAGACGCTTTATTCCGCGCCTCCCTTTGTATATATTGCAGTTCTAATGAAAAACATTTTGAAATCTTTACTCACAACAGCTCCCTATCTGTCTGGTTGTCTCAACTTGTGATACATGATCAATTTTTACACTTACGTATGATAAGTAGTGTATTTCCATTTTATATTTTTTCATATTTCACTACAGCTGAATGCATTTGAATTGGATACTTTGCTACACCAGGTTATCATGTAGTTTTTTTTGACCTTGCAAACATTTCACATGAGAAAACAGACTGCTGTCTGTTCCTGAAACCTGGGATTAAATTTTAGTAGCATTATGTAAAGTATACATCCAAAGAATTCTTAATTAGATCTAAATTTGGAAAAAGAGGAGCTCCGTATATTTTCACTTTTTTTTATGGAAAAGCATCCCTGCTTGACATCCTTCTTTCTTCTCCCATTGCTCCTTTTAGTTTCTTGCATAATCTTTGTGAGATGTATGCCATGAGCCTATTTACTTATGAATAAAGTAAGTTGCAAGAATGGATAAGGAGGGATGATCATACAGAAACGTGGTGTGGTGTTTGGAATGTGTTTCTGTCTTCCTTTTTTTCTTCAGGGTGTATTTAAGGATATAAACATGAAATTGCTTTAGTAAATTTTCTTTTTATTCTCTCCATACAATATTACGTTAGTTACTCATTCCTTTTACTCATTTGACGCAATTTTCTATATTATTAATGTTTCAAAATTAAACTTTCATGCCGTTTATACAGAAATATCATAATAAACCTTGAATGGGAATGATGGCTGAATAAAGGAAAATTGCCTGAAACTTGAGGGATTCAGAAAGCAGTAAACATCCGGTCGTTAGAAAAGTTGCAAAAGGGCCCTCCATTCAGAAAAGAACATAACACAAATGTATATGAGAAGAGAAAGAGAAAGAGAGAGAGTGTGTGTATGTGTGTGTGAGTGTGTACTGTGTGTCTCATGTCTTTTCTTGATTCTTCTCTTTTCCGTCCCCAGCACCGTTTTTGTGAACTCGGCTGACTTTTCATGAATCTGACTCCGAGGCTGTTTATATAAAACGTACACCCAGCTAGACAAGCAGTCTAGTCAACTACATGGGACTGGTAGCAGTGCAGTTCTGTTTTACAGAAGAAGTAGAATTAGAAAGAGAAGTAAGAGAGAATGGAAAGGCAGGTTCAAAAGGGAAATGAGGAAGTTATATTTCATCACTAAATATGCCGGATTTAACTTTCTCCATTCTAAAAGGCACGCCATATCAAATATGAATCCGCAATTCGCCCTTTTCTTCTTGTCTAACGCTGTGTTATTATTATTACGCTAGTAGCACCATTATGTGTGCCTTTTACAAAGAGCTGGATGAGCAGGGACCGAATTCACCAACGTTGTGGTACTATGCCTTGCCGCATACATTTACTAAAGCTGCTAGTTAAACTCTAACCAATTATGTTTGGTAAGGCTTATGGCATATTGCCGATTTTTAACTTGAACTAATTTTTCAATCAATTTGGGCCTTCACGGGTTCTATTTGCGAAAATTTACAACAATTTAATAGTAAATAATTAATTCTGTATAACGGCTAAATAGTAGTTAATTAATTTTAAATAACTGGCTGGTTGTGTATCTTATTTTATTGGTATTACTCATTCAAGCACTAGCTTTAGCTAAATTGCTAGAAAATCTATAACTTCAGCCTTTATTCGAATAAACACTTTCGTCAAGTTAGCTTATTAGTTTTCTAAACGAAATTACCATGATAATACAAACTCGTTAAACAGGTTACAAAATTGAAGGAACTTCAAACTTGCAGATTCATCTTTAAGATTGCATTCAGATGCACTTAAAAGCACGATAAAGCAACTAATTTAATATTGGAACGTATCAGCGTAGATGAATTCGACCCCTGCTCATATAATTCATTTAATCGCCTGCGCACAGAATATAATGAGACATTTCATAAAGACATCATTATTATATAATAATATCCGTGGTGTTCTCCTTTTCTACATATTACAACCATTGTAACGGTGTGTACTTGTATTCACAAAACAAACCACGGTTTTTAGTTTAGCTGGTACTATACTATTGGTACTTAAGCAACAGTGAACGCATTACTTATATAGTGGGTTACTCTCTTCTACTTTCACTTTCCCTTATTTTTTTGCTACTTTTTAGCAGCCAGCTGGTTTTCTCCTTACATGTGTTTTGTCCAAGATCTCTCGCCCACCACCATCATGAATGAACGAATGAGTAGGCCTCTGGCTGTGCAAACCTACTAAACCCATGGCATAGAGTCATTACTATTATTATTGTTATTATTATCGCGTCATATCCTTACATTTCATTTTGTAAAGTTAGTCGCCATTATAATATGGAGCGCACTTGTATTTTATACGAGATTCCCATAAAACTACCCATCTCTCTTTTACGCTCATCTTCCTACACCATTTCCAACTTCCTTGTCACACTGAAAATTGCTGACAGTGGTGCTGCTGCTCATGTACGTATATCTATCTTATAGGTGCAATGGAAAGCAGCATTGCAGAAATGAAAAAGGTAATTTACCTTTGCTGATTCTTCCATCCTATTCTCGTTTTCTGCTCATATACTAAATTTTTTATGTGGATTCACAAACACAGACATTACATTAGAGAATAAATACTCATGTAAAATACTCAATGTTCCCTGTCAGAATAAATGATTAAGACTGTCCTCCTCCTTTCTCCCCCAATATTAATGTTAGCCCTATTATTTTGGTTGTGGCTGGAGCAATAGCAATAGCAAGCAGTTGTAGCAGTGTGCTTTCAAACTGAAATGGTTTATTATTCCTTTCCTCAAAACATCATATCGTATACATCCACTTTAGGTTTTGTGAAACCAAGCATCTCACAGGATGCTAAGCTAAAGCTAAGCCAGAGCCCAATTCAGTTCAGTTGTGGTACAACAGTGGGTATTGAGCAAGACATGAATCTCCAAATTGCGTATGGACCATGATGATCACAGATAGAGGTATCAACAACACAGTAATAATAATAACACAGTGCCATGGTAAAGTTGATGTGTTATGAATGTACGTTAGTTTTCATAAAATCACAATGAGCCCGCATCAGGGAGGAGAGAGATGATGATAATGGGAAAAAGGAAGCTTGCTCTTATTTCCGACTCCTACTACGTTTACATCTATTCTTCTACAATATGATCCAATTTCTATTTTTTCGAGTTGGTGAAACTTGGTCCCCACTTTTTGGTCCCTATACACATTGATCCCCGTCAGAAAGATCCCTAGGAAAACTGGTCGACACCATTTTTGGTTCGACAGGGAAAAGTGGTCGACAGTTTTTTTGACCGACAGGAATTCTGGTCGACAGGTTTTTTTGTTCGACAAGGAAAACTGATCGACAGTTTTTTTGGTCGACGGGGAAAACAGATCGACAGGTTTTTTTGGTCGACGGGGAAAACTGATCGACAGGTTTTTTTGTCGACCGGGGAAATGATCGAATGGTTCAATGCCTCCGTCTTGTATCTGCATTCTATAATTGCAGTAAGCATTAAGCTTTATACAAATAAAATGAGCATGACTACACACGAGACTAATAAATATTTTAGGATGAATATAAATACTGCATTTCAACTACCCCAATGAAATGAAGCATCAACAGAACTGCACTATATACAAGTTTACAACGAATTTGTTTTATATTTATATTTTTAGGATTTTTAAAACTATTTAGTATCACCGTTAGTCAATTATTTTTTATGTATTATCTGTTGCGAAATTATTCATAAAATATCAAAATTTGTAACAAAAGGTACTTATAAGCTATAAGTTATTAAAACAAGCGTGCATGTATCAAATCAGGGTAGGTAAAATGAATGTACAATAGTTTATGCATATTCAGAATAGACACAAATGACAAATACAAATTATCAATTAGCGATCATGAAAGTCAAACTTGTGTGTCAAATTCAGATTCATCTACAACTTCAGGCTGTGTAATGGTTTGTCTAGCACGCTTTCGCTTACCTTTACGAAGCGTAAAATTGCGCGTACTAACTGTGATTCTATTAAGAAAGTCATGCATCTCTATTTTTCCTTCGACATATTAATACACTAAAGTCTTGACATTACAGTTATATTTGCGTATTCTGGTCTAGAACCTTTTGCCTGCTTTCCACTATTTCTTAATTCTAGCTTTTGGTATCTAAACATGCTCATTTCATTTGTATAAAACTTAATGCTTGCATGATTGCTGCATTTCAAGCAATATACCCCAATTGACAGTGCAGTTCTGTTAATGCTTCATTTTATTAGTGTTGTTGATACCTAGGAAAATGAGAAAATCGTTCTATATGCCGTATTTACATTCATCTTAAAATGTTCATTGATCTTGTTTCGCATTAGTCTCGTGTCTGTATAAACCTTTATGCTTACATGAATGCTACATTTATAGCAATGCAGATACAAGACGGAAGCATTGAACCATTCGATCATTTCCCCGGTCGACAAAAAAACCTGTCGATCAGTTTTCCCCGTCGACCAAAAAAACCTGTCGATCTGTTTTCCCCGTCGACCAAAAAAACTGTCGATCAGTTTTCCTTGTCGAACAAAAAAACCTGTCGACCAGAATTCCTGTCGGTCAAAAAAACTGTCGACCACTTTTCCCTGTCGAACCAAAAATGGTGTCGACCAGTTTTCCTAGGGATCTTTCTGACGGGGATCAATGTGTATAGGGACCAAAAAGTGGGGACCACTCCTCCTGATACGATTTTTTCACCATCGGGCTCACTCTCTTCGACCACCATTTTCTCTTTTGATATGATGTAAGTTAGTAAACTGTAAACCAAAGACGACAAAAAGAGAGAGAGAAAAAAGGCGGCTTAATACACTGGGTATTCATCTGCTGTTTTTTTGATCAAGTTAAGCTAGTTACGCCGAAATATTAAGTATCATATGCATGAGGGAAAAAGATAGACACCATATTTCCTTGGTACCATACCATGAGAATAATAGGCACATGCGAATACGAGGGAGCACAGCACAACTACCACCACCGTCCAAACTATTTGTAATATTCCCCGTCCTTTTTTGTCACTTCCCCACTTTTTCTAGTCACTTACCCCCTTTTCAACAATTTTTTACAGATGCACCATACACACATATTATAAGTATGAATGGGAAAGCTGTTGAGAGTTAACTCTTTTTGATTTCTAAGCATTCGGATAATATGATTTCCATCTGCTCCTTTCTTCCTCTCTCTCTTTTTCCCAGCTGTCGCAGAAAAGCTACGCATATCTTCTTCTTCTTTCACTATTTCATCCAAAGTCATATAATATCTTCTGTACTTTCTATTAAGCGATTCACTTGGAAATTTTCCATCAAAATGAAATCCTTTCCTCAATGCAGCTTACTTGACTACATGCTCACTTACTTAACGCCGAGTTTGTCTACTTACCATTCTTGTATGATATGCACATACGTAACGTGAAAGTCTTTATACGTTTTCAATATTATGACATACATATGTCCATATCAATTTATACCGATCGCCGCACCAAGATGAGACTTTGTGGAAACGGTTATTATCAAGATGTACGTAAAATATGCCTCTGTTCTCCACACGCAAGAAGATTCCCCCCACGTAAATAGTTTTAAAGTAGTTATAGTAAAAGCTCCTTATAATGGCTGCATTTCGTTACTTCATAAGTGAGACTGACTTTAAACTACCAAATTCAATCGCATTCACTCTTCTTCCAATGAATTACTGTGAACGTTAATGCGGCATGTAACGTCGAAAGAGAAATATTAAAATGAAGATCTGCGTTGGTGCCCCTATTCTTCATTGACATTTATCTTCACTATATCACCAGCATTGAAGCAAACATAAGTGGTATGGTATGGAGGATGGGGCTGAGTTATCGTAATGCTTGCCGAATTGTACTAAAATAGGTTAAAAACATTTTCCACGAATAAGCTTTGAACCTACCTGTCATCATTATTTAATATTGCAGGAATTGAATTTCCATAAAAAACAATAATATTATGTGATGCGAAGTAATAGAATTCAATTGATAAATATTAATGAAGTGTTTTTTACCTGGTTGTGCCACATCATTTCATTTACATTTTACGTAAAAGTATACAAATTTATTTTGTTAAAAGAGCGAGGAAAGAAAAGTGTTTACATACCTCCGTTATGAATCTTGGCCATTTCCTTTGATACCGTTGGACAATAGTGCATTATAGGGGATTCCACAGTGCAGTAGTCACCCTTGCGTCCATTTAATTTCCTGCAGGTAACATGAAATCCACGCTTTTTCGGAATCTTGGTACAGGATGAAAAGTGACTCCCAATGCGAACAACACGGATATCGCTCACGGAAACAGTGTCCTGAATCATGAATTCAATTCAGTAATGTAATAATAAATTGTGTTTTCAGCCCATTGCTAGTACCATTAGTAGGATGAAAAAGCAATGATATTATTTAAGGAAAGACTACTCAAATCTAAGCAAGACTGCAGGGAAAGCTAAAACTCTTCTTTCAAAAATACATAGCAAGTACACATGCTATATATTTAAGTATAAAATGTTAATAGTGTGACGTCAGCACGCTACACACAGTAGGCTGACCATAAACACATTTTCATGCTTCAAGATCGTAAAAACGTACACACACTTTGTGTGTTCAAATATTGTTCGTGTTTTCAAACTTCTGAACGTGCATGAGGACCAAGACTTTATCTCATAATGACAATTTTTCGTGTATAGAAAATTGATTAAAATATTTGCAAATTAATTAACTACTAATGAAAGTTCTCTACAAGTAGTTCGCCTATTATTGAAGCTGGAAATAATTAAGCTATAGATATATATTCAAATTCTAAAGATTATTCAGATACAAAAGATTTTGTAAAAAAAATGAATACGCATGCATAGAGAAACATACATACTACTCCATAACAAGGCTTCCAGATTCCAAATTTTTATAAATATACTACTACTTCACGGTATAAAAATATATGTCCTACAGTCTTGTTTCCAGAATAGTTGAATAGATCACAGCAGACAAACGTTTGTCTCGAGATTCATCTAAAAAACTGCAAGCTTAATCTACGTTGTATCAACACATCAAACTGCATGTCCCTCTTCGATTTCAATAAGCGAAACTAAATCATGATCGGTGATGCTCTGTAAGCTCAGTGAGGGACCACGTCAGTTACTCTATTTGCACTTTTATGTTAGTCTAGATAGCAGCACGCTCAAGTGAGGAGTCGTGACAGTTTAGGATGAGAAAGCAAGGGATGACTTGAACTTTAATTTAAGCCTTCGACAACATAAATAACTGGATACTACCGGTGCTAGTAGTCAAAAGTAAACATAATCAATGGAAGCAGTGAGGGGTTTGTATGTTATAACATGAACTTACTTTCGATTAGTCAAAAGACCTACGTAGTGGGTGAATAGCAAGCCAAAAAACTCATAAACTACTAGGGGGAAACTGAGTGAGTGAGTTAGCTTTGTACAAGTACCTGGTACTGGATTTCATTTCCTTGCACGGGCTCCAGTCTCAGTTGAAATTGACTCGAGTGATTAAGATGGACTTTGATAACATATGAGACCCAACCTCCTTGTGGTATTTCGGTAGGACCTTCCAGTCGAATATCAATCTCAGCCACGTTCCTGTTCTCTCTAAATCTCTGTCATAACAAATGAAGCAAGATCAAGGTAGTTAGTTCAAAGCTAATATAGTATATATATATATGAAAGTTGCTTTTGTTCAATCCGCCGTTATTGACATAAGTACATGGCTGGTAATGATGCACAACTGTGAATATTTTTGCTTAATACCAACCAAATCCAATCTATGGTTCACAACCGTCAGCCACTGTGAGCATGTGATCAGGATCACAACAGCATGTTTGCCTTACCGCTACACACCAATTATGATGCCAGTGCCAGTGGCTTGGTTTACCCAGAAAAAATGGATGACAAACATGCGTCATCACATGCTCCAATGTCTTACAGCAAATCAATTAAAAAATCTTTCATATAACGTAAGCCACGTTGAGTTCCGCAGCAGAAGAAATATTATTAGTTTCTTTCTTAACAGTTTTCCCTTTACTTTTTTCCCCTTGCGCGTTAACAAACTTTCTTCTCTTTTTTTCTGACAAGCTGCTGGCACTCATTATGACGACGAGAGAAGTAGCAGCGATTTAATTAAAGATTTCACATTTGAAACTTGTGAGGAAGCTTATTTCATATATACAGTGTGCCAACGCTAACGTTTTCCCCCTCTTCTTTATTTTACTCCTTTTTTCTACTCATACTTTCATGCCCGACATGTTCATGTTGTGTTCGTTGGTAGGGAGAATCTACCTGTCGACTTTGCTTGTCTGTTTTCTTGTGCTAAGCTCCCTTCTTTTTTTTCCTAGACTAAATGTATGCATTTAAGATAATAGAATCATACGGTTTTCTTTGACTGGTTGGGGTTGTCCTGGAAAGAAATATATATATTATGAAATGAATGTATCTAAAGTGTAGCTCAGTGAACAGTCACTTTAATTGTATGCGTTTAAGCTTGGAAAAAAAAGTTTACTGTTTGTCAGCTTCAAGTGAAAGGTAACTCATAATTGTATGCTACATTTAATATTACCCTTGGTAGACTCTTTCATTATCTAGTTTTATTTCGTAGTTGAACAAAACTGAAAGAAACTTAAATAAAAAGTTTTCTTTACTGACAAAGCGCTTCAAGCTTATGAAACTCAGTTTTTGTACTACCACTGCTACTGGAGAACTTACACTTAAATTCCATTCTATTAACAGTTCGTTCACACACAGCTTACGCAATGAAGTCTTGGAGATCAAGTGCTAAATTTGACTCACGCATAAGTTGTAAAGGGCAAGGGTAGCTAACGACCTAACTTAAATTATTAGCACAATAAACTCTCTGCAACGTTTACATAAAATCCTCAAATATTTCAGTATCAACTTATCAAAAAATCTATGCGTCAAGTTCTTGTATAAAAATTTAATTAAATGATTCAACCTGTGGGCACGAGGTGAGTTGTGATCATAAAGTTTAAACAAAAGGTTAGTTATGTTTTTATGAAAAAAAAATTAGAAAAAAATTTAAGTTATTTACAGTCGAATAAGTAATTTAGTTATACAGTATTTATGCAAATGAGTGAGTCCCACCGAAGGACTTTGTTATTGCACAACATTGTTAAATACTTTTGAGATAAATAGGAAGCTAATGATGAATCCCAGTCCGGCCTTAGCAGTAAATTCTAGAGAGAAATCTTTTTGTGTTCCTTCCATTACTTTTATATTATTCCTAGGGGCTTTTGAATTAATGCATAAACAACAACCCCCTTGAAGACTTGCTAATTGAACTCCATGCAAATCAGTATTTGCATAGAAATGAAACGTTTGTATTCCCAAAAGGCAAAAAATATTGATGATCATTCATTATCTAGTCACAAGACTTTTGTGCTGACGTCTCCCTAAAAGTGAAAATATGGGGAAGGTTGAGAATGCTGGAATCATCCGAGGCTCCCTTAGCTGAGTGAAAGTTGATACTATCAATTTGATATATTTTATGCTTTATAGCTGGATCGTTGAAAACAGCGGGTGTTATCGAGGTTATCTAGATGCAACTTTCATGGAATGCATTTTCAGTTCGCAGTTTCCAAATAGAAACGCTTCTATCTGTATATATATATGTCTACCCATGTCCAATAACGTATGTTGAACACCAAAATTTTTTTGAATTGCATTACACACACTCTTCCTGTTTTTCTTGTTACGTTGTATTCGGCATAATGAAATTTTGAGAGATTTTTGTCAGCTAACACAAGCTTTAAAGCAAGGGATTGTTACCATGGTTAAAACTATTACAAAATTAATTGAAACTTGATACAAACATTTTGGAAATATTTTCAAGCTGAGATATTGCTGAACAAAATCCAATGCATTAGAAATTATTTGTTACTAAAGTGAATTAAATGCCCACATAGAAACTTTTATTTGATCATGTTTCATAATGTAATGTTTTTAATTATCTTCAATTACATCCTGATCGTTTTGGATAATCAATTAAAGCAGAAATGGGTGTAATTTAACGTTTCATTGACCTAAAGTTCACAACTGCAGAGAACTTCATATGATGGATTTTAATTGCATTTGTAGAAGCGGCGCTATACTTTTTTAAAAACAAAATTTTATAGTGAGCTATTGTTCACGGATAAATATGCATTCAAGGATTTGGAATAAGGTACATTCTCTGATAAAACATCTTAAAACTCGTTTTATAAAGCTTTTGCACTACAATTTTACCTTGACAAGGAAATAGAGCGCGCGTCATTCCAAGCTGCTGTATGGTTAATTCATGGCCACCCATTTTTTTTATTTCATTGAATTCAACTGAACAAATTTCTTTAATGAAATCAGATGATTGAAGTGGTTTCATTTCCATAGATGTGTGGGTTTTTAACGATATCCCTTTCTGAAAGTTTATATTCGGAGTGACCTCGACGGAAACTGAGCTGACTTTCAGAGAAAGTAGAATGGAGTTATGTTACTAATTACACGTGCATAAATACGATTTGCATAATTCATAATATGAACACAGGTCACTCAGGGGACCATGGTTGTCAGTCTTTGGGTTTGGTGCGGTTTTTTGAAGTTTGATATTATTCACTAACCAATGTATAAGTAAGGTTGAAATGGTTATTTTTCCAACTTTATTAACTCAAAGCTATAACGTTACACAAGTGAAATGAAACCCTGGCTCATGGCAATGTATGCCGGATCAAGTTTCAAATGCAGAAACCCTGTCCTAAATAAAGTATATGTACATAATCATCACTTCATGGCTTAAGAACAATTGAGACTGTAGTTTTAACAGCTATGAAGAGGCTAGAGTTTCCCATGCAGAGGAGAAAAAGTTCACATTCACGATGACATGAAGAGCCAGGATAAAATGGAAAAGTCCCTGTACTCAGCAAACCTCCAGCAGAATAAATGACGAAGTCTATTCTTTCTGATTGCCATATATACATTTTATCCGATTAAGAAAACTTGGCTCTACTTTCTTCTGTATACATATACATTGCATCAAGTTTTCAAACTTAATCTCTGCCTTTAGCCCATGATATTTCTCATGTACATTCCCACCCTCTGAATGAATTTTACATACCTATCTACCTGCACATTGTGTCCGCTAACTGCAAATACACATGTATAGAATATGTATGAATGTTCTCCCCATAACTAGCTTTAAGTTTCTGTTGACTTTGCAACCGAATAGTGTTTGTGGAGTGGAGTGAGTGAAAAAAGAAGAAAGAAGTACCAAAAAACAGCTAGACTTTCCCTACTTCAAAAATGAGCAAAGTTTTAGTAGCATGAAGAAGTATTTGAGTAAGGGGAAAATAAATATCCGTGTAAATCATAACAAGATTTCAATGTCACTACTTTGTAATACCACCGCACCACTAACGCAAGTTGGACTGTAACACAAGGCGGCAGCAGCATCCAACGTGCCATCAAAAAGCACAAGCCTCTTTCAACAGAACCAGTAAGAATAACAATGCATTCCATGAGTTTTTCCTTGTCCTATGGAACTTTATTGGTCACCACCTACCTCTTTATATTATAAGGCACACACATGGATTGTGCTTACTTGTGAACCATTCAAGTTTACTTTGAGGATATTATATTTCACTAAAAAAAACTATAGGTACACAACTTATTAGTTGTTTCTTTGAGAACTAACTACTTTTCTTCAAGGGCTTTTTCTGCTCACAAATTTATTGACTATTTATTGATTTTTATATCACGAAATAGTAGTAAGACACTTTAATTGCCTTAGACTCTGTTAATCACCGAAAAGAATTAATCACGTTGGACAACATGCTCTAATCATTTTGAACATCAAGGGGCTGTCAAAATCAACCTACATTTTTTTCAAATTTTTCATTCGGTAATTTGCTAATGGCCTAACCCATACCATGTACAAAGTCTTTTGTGATTGAGTGAGAGACAGGAAAAGATAAATGAATTATTGCAAGCATGTATTTATTTGTCCCGATTTCTTAATGCACAACAAACTTTAGCCCAGTGACACATGCCAACGCGCTCGTAATAAGTGGAATCTTAATCCCGTTGTGGCTGTCACGTGGGACCTTGGACCCAGCTTTCACTACAAGCCTTCTTGTTCACCTAAAGTAACATTTCGTATGAGTTCCATTTGCTGCTCAGTCGGACGAGGAAATTTTGTTATGTTGTTGTAATGTACTGATGTGTGTGTTAACAGTGTTAAGTGATAGATATACCTATATGTAATTGAACTAGTGGAACACATTCCATTATAGCATTTGTATACATTGTTTCACGCCAGATGTGTAGTTAATTTGACATTGATTCATTAGAATCTTGTGTTTTCATTTCTTTCCTAGGCTCACAAACAGATTCATAAGGGACAGAGCTAGGCGATGAGTAAAGTGAGACGTGCTGTGTGTATTTGAGTTGAGAAACCTATCTTCTCCCGTTTCATCTTCATCACTTTTCATACTAAACGAATGATTTGGACGTAGTGTATCAAGATTCAATATTCGATTGGCCGAAACGAAATTAAAACAACATGTGTCATTTCACTCGAAAAATCAGCAAACAATTCTTTTTGCTTCAAAAGTGTTGACAAATATTTTACTGAGTATTAGATACCATTGTTTGTTGCTGATTGATATATTGTAACCTGTCATTGTAAAGAATACGAAACAAAAATGATAAGCTATAAATGTCGAAGCATTCTGTAACTATGAGAGTTAACCCATCTATATAGGAAAGTTACATGAACATGTTGAAGCAAACTTAATTCTATGTGTGATACAAGCCAGCCCATGTAACTTACGATTTTGATAGAATCACTGGGCTCATGATTGAAGCTGCTTTTCGATAATTTGTTCATAGTTTCACATATTATAGACTCCGACTCCAATTTGGAGCCAAATTGGTAACAAAAGTCGACCTTCTAGATTTCAATAATATTATATATGTAGTAAATTTAAGTCATTAGTTGCCACTGCGATTTTATTCAATAACAACTTTATTTTCATGTACCCACCACGTTTTATTGGAAGATCTTTGTTCAATTAGGGAAATTGTTTTTCTCATACGTGAGTATATTATTAAATCAGGAATATTTCAATAAATTAGCTGTTGTTAAAAATAACTTATGGATGAAAAGCATAACTTCTGATTTGCTAGTAAATTATTTACAATGATGATATGTTTTTCTATCACATAAAATCAACCTGATTATTATGATGAAATTTAGCATTGAAATTGCCACTAATGACTCAAAGCAAATTTCCTTTTGTAAGCAGCACAGCATTGCACATAACACACTGTCGAACTTATTCCTCTGCTCATTTATTCATTCTCCTGCCATTATCAGATTCAAAGAATGGAAAACGACAGTTTGCCTAAAGGCACTTAATATGTATATACCACAGCTTTCATACAAAATTCCATACACAAATCCTTGTATATTTTTAGTGCGACTGACTGACAACAAAAGAAGAAACATAGCTTGTGCTGCCATAAGGGTATTGTCCCTCTGCTTTTGATAAAAGTCAATATGGTAAGGCAGATAAGTGTTCATTTTGACTGCCATAATAATTCTATTATATAACAAATCCAAATTTAACTTTAAAATGCTTCAAACCTATTGCGGATCCAATCATAAGCCACGGATCTATACAAATAAGCTATAGTTCAGCCGCTTTTGCTAATAAAACGCTCATTGGATTTAAAATCTTCAAACGATTCTGACGCAATTCTTGTAAGCTGCTCAGTGATGGTGATAATCTACTATATATATGATTAAATAGGGCAATCTATCTTGACAGGTTGAAGCCTGATTCCATCTTAAAATTTAGTATTTCAGAACATTTGACTCCACAATGATTAGATTATGAAAAACCCTTTTTGTGGTTACCACAGCGATGAGTACATATTATATGCTTAGGAATGAGCTTAAATCTGGAATCAATACAAATGGGGAATTCAACCTACAACCAAGATCAATGCCGATCCTTTACCACATATTTATATACTTTTTCTTACAAATGAAGATTCCTCCCGGGCTATGAAAAAGTTGTGTACCTACATGTGCAGTCACTGATTAAATATAAGCTATTGTAGAAACTTATGTTGATGACGACATGGATTAATGCCTCATCGCACTTTTGAGAATGACAGCAGATATGGAATCTTACATAAGAAACTCTGTGAGTTCTGTGAACATGCCCTCAAACTGTGTAGTTGCTAAAACAGAGTAGTAGTAATGATTATAACTCCAGTATGTGCTACTTCAGCAGTTTCTGATGACTAAAATTCTAATAATACTATTTCATTCTTGCATTATCAGCCTATCGAAATAGTTTTAGGCCCAGCATTAATTAAGAAGTCACTATGTTAGTGGAAGTTTTCCTTCTCTCTCCCTATCTATACAGTGCACACACTTAATGCCCTATGGATGAGTAACAAAGACAATCATCGAGAAGCCCACAATCCTAGTTTGTAATTAAAAAGCTGAGAGTTTCAATTCAATGTCTCATTTCATGCGGAAGCGTCTATAAATTTGGGGAAAATATTTGCATTTTGGGAAATCAACCAGTTTTCTCAGCTTCAGCGTTGATTGTGCCTACAATTTTCTGCTTTCATTACTTGGCCAAGTTTGAAGGCTCGTGATTACTGTCTCCCATAATGATTATTGATATCGAATGATGATCAACTTTCATGAAAAGTATCTTAACCTTGTCACAACGAATTATGCATACAAAGTACAGCAAAATTCTAAGTCTTCTCAAACTCAATGAATAATATCATTACAAAACTATCTCTCAATGCAGTTCGCAAAAAGATAAGAACTGTACGTGCTACCACCACGTACTACTCAAAAGAAACTCAGATTGATTAGCAAGTCCAGAGAGCTGCCTTCTCTAGGATGGTACAAAAGATGCAGTAGTTTTGTTATTATAATGAAGATTGCTGACATGAATGCAAGTGCTTCACTATCCACAATGGCTTCTATTTGTACCTGCAGGACAGGATAAGACTAGGAAGATTGGATTGGAGGGCAACCAAAGACATATAATAATACATACATTATTGCCCTAATGAATAGAAAAAGGGATATCCAATATTGTACACAAGAACCGTGGCAAAGAGACCAACTTTCTCGTATTAAAACTTCTCATTGTACTCTCTAGCCAAGCTTAAGCCAAGCAACTGCTCTACTTTTACTTTACAAGGGATTACTGCTGGTTTACTGACTTTTTAAAAAGGGAACTAAAAAATGTTAAATGAGTGTAAAATGGGGGAGACTACATTCAAATAAACATCTATTGTACACACAATAAAAACGATTATAGCTTATAAGTATTCATATAGTTTACAAGTTATTCTATAAAAATATTGCAACCTCGTCTTTTTTATTTCTTTTATTAGAGAAACATTACAAGCTGGGTCTCTTATTTTTTAAAACTTTGGCAACTAAAACCAGCCAACATATGCATCATGGGAAATCTTAGTCACATTAAATCGTGACAGTTCTAATGGTCCGTAACACGAAGATATTTCTTGTTAGTAATTTTCTATAGTTGACTCACGGAATCTCGCAGAAACAGTTGTAAATGTAATAGTTGTCGTTCTCCCAACATTTATTAGCTACATGCTTTTGAATAACCTTCTAAATTCTACTACTCTCTCTCTCTCTCTCTCTCTCTCTGATCTCTTTCTTGCTCTTCTCCATGAAAATGAGAAAGGGTTAGAGTTAGAGAAAAGAAAATGGTACTCGGAACCCTAGCACCGCTTATTAATACACAAGCTGCAATCCCTACACCTGAATACCAAATCTTGGCTATTATGATGAGGAAAATGAAAGTTATTCTGCAGTTCACTTCTTCTGTTTCTAGATACAGTTGGTTAATCATGCTGCAAGGTTTCTTCAATCTTGTATGAAATTAAAGTACTCGTACATGCTTGTTTGGTGGAGGTGAGCAGCTTCCAAACTTTATATTACAGAAAACTTCATATATGTATGAACGAATGGTGATGCCTTCTCCTAAATGTTTGTATACAATTACATTCATACTCATACTCAACACACACCCAAATACAACTGGATATGGACCAACGGAGTAGGAGCTCGTTTCAGCCCATTTCATACGAACCCTTCTTTCTTTCAGTGTGTAAGACAACAAAAATAGTAATATTTTCGTACTCATGTGGGACGAAATAAAATAACTTGTTTTCTCAAAGTGGTGGAACTACTCATTGTGTTCTTTTCTGTGTCTCTGTCTTCCGCTTTTAGAGTAAACTTGGTAGTGATTGTGTTTTGCAAGCAGTTCTTTACCTTGTTTCCATGAATCAGTGCCTTAGATGAAATGAAACCACATCGTAGCTTGAGTAAGCGCTCAAAATTCATACTACCTTTCCTGGGACACTTTTACGCCGTTACACTTTTCTAGATTTTTGTATTTGTGAATGTATATGTATCAGGTTTGTACAAAGGGTTACAGGATGGAATTTGGAGCGTTAGTAAACACATTTCATGAATTTCTAGGATTCGCTACTTCTGCCCACCCGGTTCCATAAATGTATATATCATTCGAGACCCAATCTCATCAAAGTGACTTACTATCTCCCAGAAACCTATAAAGTTTATAGAACAAACTTACTTCTTTTGACTAGCACAGTAAAAACTCGCGTGTTGAAATATTATTACATCATTTCTCTCTACCTTTATGGTGGTATGGTTATGGTATTATTTTCTAAACTAGGTTCTCCACCTGTCTATTCACATACTTTATGATCAATGTTTACTGTGCGTCTCCGGTAACAGCCACTGTTAATAATACTAACAAAAAGAACAGTAGTGATTCGTTAGCTATAACTGAAAATCACATATAAGGTTTCATACACAAAACTGGTAGCATTGGCTTTGGTTTGGCAGAAAGGTCTTAAAATTTTAAATATTAAATTTATTGCAAACTGGTGTATTGTAAGTGGCTGAAATAAATTTTCATATTTAATGTCGAATAAGCATGACCTTACACAGTGCAATATTTGTCGTTGAATAAGGATCAACTCTGGAAAATAGAAGAAGCATTTATTAATTTTGACTAATTGCGCCACACAAATTTCACTTGTCATAATAATGTTGCATTTTACGATTAAAAACTTCATGCACAGAAATATTCTACACGTCGCAACTAACGGAACTGAGCTTCTACATGAAAAATTCTGCTCAATTTACTAAATGTCAACACCAGACGAGACAGACAAACTTAGTTTATCCCTGACTTTTTGAATTTGGACCCGGAAATAAAAAAAATAATAACCTGCGGCAAGCTATCTCAACGTTTGACGTTGGTCTTTTTATTTTGAGAAACTTGGAAAATACCTTCATATTAGTTTAAGTATTCTATAAAATTTGCGAGACGGTAAGGATATAAAAGTAGGGACATATGCAAGTATGTCAAATAAAGAGTGGACTCTCCTTTTCATTTAGCTTTTACTTTCAGACAGGTAAAATAATTACGGAGGCTTTCTCAATACTTCCGTCCAGAACACGCCTACAGCATACTTTCGGGATATTTGTTGTAAAACGTGCCTTTTAATACATAGTTCCATGTTCCTAAGAGTGTATACAAAACAGTTGACAACATGAAAAGTATGAATATCAGTGAGATGCTTCTCATTATTCGCAAAGCATTTTATAAATTGCTCACTCTACCAGAAGCTGGCAACATAGCCATAAGATTCAATGTAGCTGAAAATGTACTGTACGTAACCACTGCACTGCACTGATGGCAACGATGACGCACACTTTTCATTTCATAAACCAGCTGAAATATTTATTAAACTTACATTTTTAGCAATAGTCAAAATGAGTGCTAGCATCTGGTGGTGATAGTGAGACTCTAGTGCAGTTTTTAAAATGAGTTTAAGCGTAGATGGACTAATGGAAACGGAAGTTTATCAGCTATACTGTAGTATTTACAAAAAAAACAGCATCCCTGTCAGGAAACATTACTACAAAAATATCGAATTCAGCTTCACTCGTACGAATATTCATTATTTGAGTGTTTTTTATCTCATTATTCTGAACTCCATTTATGTTGCATCTACAATATATCTCCAACAATAAACGAACACTAAAAGTTAATTCTACATTTAGATTGTTTTATACACTCGAAATGTTACGTAAGTTTCAAAGTTTGCAAAAGCTGAAATTGCAATTTGAACGACAAACTTGACACGTGGAAAACTAATGAAGTCAGTATGTTTCAAGAGTGGAAATGGAAAACAAAATGTCATTGCAACTTTTTAATAAGATCATAATATAAAAGTTATACGACCAAGTTTGAAAGTGAATTACTAAAAGCTTTTCTTCTGAGAATCGATTTATTGTCAGAGGATTACAGTTTTTCAGAACTGCGTGGATGGAAATAGAGAGCGGAAACTCGTTTTCAACTGTATAAGCTGAAATAAAGTCGGAAGCCAGCAGAAATGGTTGCGTTTTTCGAAGAATCCATTCCTACCAAAGATAATATTATCGATTACTACTACACGACAGTTTCTAAGCAGTCCTAATAACTCATTAACAAGTTTTGGAATGAAGGACGTGTATTCATCAGTTTAATTTACGATTCTCTACCTTAATATCTAAATATCCATAGATACGTACAATTTATGTACATATGCGTGCGTGTATTCTAGTTATTAAAGAAATATAGTTAAGGCTTCGTATTCCAGGTTTTAAAAATTCATCATCAAATGTACAAAACGTCAATTATTACCGATTCCAAGGACGCTGTTCGTGATACTGATACCATCCATCCTAATTAATTTTGCATAAAAACTCCATCATATATTGAAAGCGTTTTAGTCTTTGCCTTTTGTCCAACCCAAATATTTAATCAAAAGAATCCTTAGTTTTAGCTTAAGAGATATTTTATAAAGGCCCTGGGAAAGGAATTCGAATTTTTTTTATACACTTGAAATTGAAATAGGTACCAAATAAAAGAGAAGTTTTGTTCTTACCTTCCTCACCACATTTCCGCTGACTTCTGAAACGGCGTCATGTACAGAACTTGAAGTCTTTGATATGTTGCAATCCAACCCAAGAGAAAAGTTCACAGCCAACATGATCGTAGTCATATACTGTGCTTTGTTGATAGGTTTATCAAAGTAATAATTGTCATCAGCACTAGTAGCATCACCTTTTGAAAATTTATCAACATTATTGTGAGTAGCACCAACAACACCATTCTCATCACTCTCCTTTTTGACTTTCATTCCTCTTGCTTCAGCTGACTTGGTCTCCACGTTGTCCAAATCTTGACGATGAAGTTGATGATGGTGATGATCAAGCTGTCTTCCGTTGTGAAGAGTGATGTAAGCACTAACCGGAACAAGACTCACATTAAATTCTTTAGCGAGTGGGTCTGAAGTGATGGACGTTGGTGCAGGGGTAGATTTCAGATTATCACTTGACTCTCCATGACGAAAAGAGCTTTCACCGTCCTCCTTCTTGTACATCCTATTCTTTTCAAAGTGCTTCCAAGGTGTTGAGGACAAGGAGCTTCCTGGTTCTTCAGAATTTATAGCAACTATTTCAAACTCTATTACAATCTCATTGTTCCATCGGGTCTTGTTGTTGGAGTTGCTTGACGACGGAAACCGTTGTTGCTCCTCCTGCTCTTTTTCGCATTTAACGTTCTTCCATTTCCAAATGACAGTGTCATACTGTAAAATATTAATAGTACGGAGCACACAAAATGAGTATTTGTGGCTAAATTGACAGCTCATTTATATGCACAGAATAATATGCCATCCTTTATGCTTTTGCTTTTATACTACCTAATTCACGTGGAAAGAGTGACACTGATGAAATTAGGATGCGTCACATCCCCTTTCAACCAAAGAACTCATTACTTATAGCAAATATATAAATTGTACTTTATATTCCAATAACCGTGAATTGCAAGACAAAAAAAATGGGGGATGCAGAAAACAGCAGATACATTTATGTGTAAATAAGTATGATGGATGCATTAAAACAACTGGTGTTTAGAAAAAAACAACAGGAAATTGGCATTTCCAAATACCCATTAGGTTGCACACGTGCCTCCCATAATTGTCATGCAGAACATAAATCCATTGGTGAATTAAAACGGAAGTGAGTAAATGTACGGTAGAGACATCATGTTTGTGTAAAGTATAGCAGAAAAAAACCATAGAAATTGAGAGACTCACCACAGTTGAGTTTGTCCAAGACATCATGAGTGGAGCAAGGTTTGTGCTACTCTTATCGAAAGATATGTCAGATCCAATTGAAATCACGTATGCTGAGAGGACAACAAATCTAATATTTCTCTCCTTTGCCCGCATTGTCCGTATCTTTAAAACAACAAAATGAACATTTGTTAGCATGAAATCATTCAAATTTCGGATATTAGACTAACTGACAATGAGCACTAGCTGATATTGAGTAATAACATTAAAATTGATATTTCCAGCATATGGTGACGTGTGTGCAAGCTCATATTTCATTTGACTTATAAAAACAAAGAAGCTTTACAAACCTCCAATGTAAAATTCCTCGGTTTTAACATGGAAACAACTTGTATGTGTAGTTTCAGCTTAGTCACAATCCCCAACGGTAATATCGTTGAGTTAGCACCCTCGGAGTCAACTCTGCTGATGAACATTTTGAATAGCGGTTTGTCAGGTACCTGGAACAATGATGAGAAAAGAATACAAATATTTGATTTGTCAGATTTCCTGTCATTGCACAAATTGAAATGAGTAAAAGAATAATGTTGGGATGTAAATTGGAAGTAAGTGTGCATAAAAACTCTTTGTCCAACAGATTTTATGATTGTACTCCATTTTGTCAATGGAAAACAAGAGATATGGATAATAGGAAAGTGAAAGTAATATATTTTGAGGAATCTTACTTCACGTTTTTTCCGCTTGGATGAATATCCATGGTTGGAGATCAATGTTTCATATGCTGAGTCACCAGTGTCAACAGAATCAAGTAGAGGAGAGTTCATGGGATACTTAAAATGAGGTCTATCTGCCCTAAGCGCGTATGGGAGTTTATTCTTGGCATTAGTCATTCTGTGCGCTACACTGAATTTCAGATGATTTTCATTTTGTTTTCTTGTTGAACGGTAGCTACTATGTGGTGTTATCCCTTTCCCTGTTATCCTTTCACCATCCGTTTGCTCCCTTTCAGCAATTTCCAGTCCATCACGAAGAACTGGCCCACTATTGTTTTTGTTGCTAATTTTCTCTATTTCTTCCAAGTCTTCAAGTGGATGGTAATTAAAAACCTGCTTACTTCTGCTCAAAGAAATTCCCTGTTTATCTTCTCCATCCACTTCTTCATGAGATCCCTCTTGTTTGTCTTGTGTGCCATCCTTGCCAGCATGATCTTCAACCGAGTCGTCATCATCCACTTCTTGAGTCTCTAACGTCTCCGATGAGGAACTGCTGTGTGGAGCATTGCCCATTTTGACATCGTCAACATCCATCCCTTCAAATGATTCTAGATGGGAACACTTTTTATTAGCATTTAATGTCCTTACAAGAGATTTCATGTGTTTCACGATCCTTCAACAAAAACTACTACTAACTAATTCCAAGTAATAAAACTTCCATAACATGTTATTAAAAATGCACTCTGTGACAAAAAGAAAGGATAAACTTTGTAAATAAATCTAGAGGAAAAATATATACATATGCTAACCTGATAAATATTGCGGTACACTCTGCTGAGAATCGGTTGGTGGCGTTGGTTTCACGTATAAGGTGGCAAGGATTTGCTCACTCCAAGGTTTGTAGCCTGAGCTGTTCACCGGCAAAGCTGTGAAATTCAACGAAGCAAAGAAAATGGCAGTGCATAAAAGTGCATACAAACTTATTATATTTATGCATGTATACAAGAGCACACTCAGAAGTTAAGTGAAACACCATAGTCAAACGCTTGATGCATAACCATTTTCAACCTCTATATTATATCAACATGCGTACACACGTCTGTGAACGTAATGCATATATGAAACTTAATACGCCTCAGAAATATGATGGTTTCTAATGCATATACATTAAGCTGCACTCTGTCTTGTTTTTCTAAGAGTTTCCTCGTTTTATCTCATCTGTCTGCTTTTGATGAGCATAACCGTAGGCCTAATTTCCTTTTTCCTGAAAAGACTCAAGATTCAAAGCAGTGGAACGATGGGATGAAACCATTCGTATCCTTAGGAAATACTTTCACCCCCGCAAGCAAAAAACTGTCCTACAGACCTTAACTAGGTCGAAAGAAAAAGGAAAAGTGTAAGTTGAAATGGGAAGAGAGATTGATCTCCGTCACATTATAATCATCATCATCATCATCTTGAATGAAGGAATGACTTGCATTGTAGCTCTATTCTTTTTCCTTCTCAAACCACGCAAGGAAGCACAACACTTTTGATGTAGTCACCTTTCCGCCAAATGGTTGTACATTTTACGGGTCAATACAAAGAATTACCAACATGATTTGTATGCAATGCGGCTACTCTTCAGGAACTGAGCATATGTGATTACTTTATGCATGCTTGATCCAAACTGTTGTGTTTTTGTAGGATGTACCCTTCTTGTTTTCCTTTTCACTTCGATCCACCGCCACATAACAAGATTCTGCTATACTGCAACTAATAAATTTTACTTTCACCTTCTCCTCTTTAAGGTCGAAATACTTCCGCAAAGTGTTTGTGCACGTGATGTTGTGTGCTTCACCACAATACTGCAGTGTACAAGTGGTACACCACAGTTTATGCATAATATTATTATATAATGCTCTCTCAAAAAAAATGAGTCACAGTTAGTGGAAGGGTGAGCACTGAGCTTTATGTTGTACTCATTGATTTTTACTTTACATGCAAACACTTGTACTATATAATGCGTTATAGTTTATGTAATTTAATGGCCAGCATGAGAAAAACTGGTGAATTTGTTCTCACTCAAGAATTATTTGAAAAGTCAATTAATTCTTACTTACTATTTTTGCCGTTGAGCCAACAGCAACTTAAGATTTAGTAGGCATTCAAAAAGTGGAGCATGACAACGTCATCACATCCCATCACAATACTTTTCTTCTTCCCATGACCGAAGGCTGGGTTGAGAAGTTGTTCATAATTTTATTGTACACTGTGCGGGGGATCCACAAGCCGCACCACATACAAACACACACACACATGCGGAAACCCAGAAGTGTGGATAAGTAATTTCAAAACAGGGTATTAGAAGTACACAAGTTTAACAAAAGTATGAAGGTCTGATGGAGCAAGCTTTCCCCTGGCTCTCTTCCCTCATTCTTAATTCTTCTGTATTATTATTATTATTATTATTATTATTATATACGTGGCATGACAACATCACACCGCCACTCTGGTCTGGTTAGCCCCCTCTCAGCATTATACTACAATCATGCCACACACACACTTTAGCCACAGGGTATACTTATGCGTCAGTGATCCTTTATCCTTTATTGGTAGATGATGTTGAAGTGGCTTGTCAGTATTCTAGCAGTGAGACTTGTCGGAAGGTAGTTTTACTGCTTTTGCTGTTATATAACTTCCGTGAAAGATGGAAAGAGAGAAGGGGGAGAGAGAGGGAACATTGTGTGTGCAGTTACGTGGTTATAAGTGGCTTTCCAGAGGTGTGCACACAAACGGGTTTGTGTAAAAAATACAGACAAGGAAAAGAAAGAAAGTGAGTGCGAGAGAGTGAGAGAGAAAACGAAGAAAAAAGTGATTTCAGGAGAAAGTAAAATATATTGTTATTCCAGTAAGAAATGCCGAGAATTTAGATTTGTTACTGGTTTCTCTGAGAACTATCACTACTATCCCATTCCGATTGCCTCTTCAGTCGCTCGATACTAATATTATGACCCTCTTCCTTTTCCCTTTTCTCCTTTATTCCTGTCCTATCTCCAATCCATACAAATGAATCAACTTAGGGGGGAGAAAGAAACCTGACCAAATTGTAGCAAATCCATTAAGACGATGGACCGGAAGAACTCTTACACTAAAAGTTTGATTAGACTTTCTCCTCTACCTCTCTCCACAACAAATTAAAAGGAGGAGCAAACCAAATTTCAAATTAGCATGCACAATGAGAGACTTTTTTTTCTCGGAGAATGAGGCCATACAATCACACTCTTTTCAACTGGCTTTCAAACCCTACATACATTCATACTTTCAAGAAACCTGTCTCGTACACATTTACTGACATCGTCTAACCTGAGAAAGCATTTTAATGTGGTCAATGAAACATATTCTTTTGCCAGCTTTACACATTTGCTATCTCTACATTTGACAAGTGATAGTGATGAAACGTATACTATACCTGTCTGCATACAAACGGAAGTGTGTACCTTTAGTACATGAATGAATACCCATTTCATCTCTCCTTTGAATCTTTACACGCACGGTCTGGAGCAAAAAAGAATTGGCTTGAAAATGGAAAACATGGATTTCCAAAGAATATCAAATCAATTGTAAATGGAATCTATGCTCATTTTCAATTATTCATCGTATCGTATCCCTTTTTCCTATTTTTATCACACTATAAGATATACTTTTAGTGTACCAGTAACTACAATCGAGCCATTCATAGTAAGCCATGGAAATGGCATGGTAAGCACTTCTAATCTTGAGAAACTAATTTGAAAAAAAATTAATTCAAATACTGAATCCAGTAAAACCCAACTAGCTATCAGAGCAATTCAAAGAGAATAGAATGTCATTATATAACCTTCGAATCGGATTCGAATAAAGTCAGTTATATCCCAAATACAAGGAGAATGAGTGAGGCATTACAAACCTACGTTGATACTGCTACTTATATTTAAGTCGTGAAAAGAAGAAAAAATATACAAAGGTCTAATATGGTTCTTATGTCATGGAAACCTTGAAGCTAAAAATCGATTATGTCGGCTATTCTCTGCAAATGTAAAAATTTTGTTGAATGGGATACTTGTGGGTGGCGGAGCATAAGTTGATCATAAAACTGTTATCTCTAAAGAAAATCTCGCGTTGTTAGAAATTAATAAAAAAAAATGAAAAGAAGCTGGTATTACATTACGTCCTTACGGTATTATATAGAAACTTCCTATAGGATTTTCCCACCTACTCGTTCCTCAACCAATTTTTGGCACGTGTATTTCAAATTGTGAACCACCCAGCGTTCAATTTTCAGATTGAGAGACATCAATATTTCAACAATATTGTTCATTTAACGCAAGTCACTTTCAAAGGCACCATTATCACACACATGTGTGTATGTTTGCAGTGCACAGGTGTAGGAACGACTTGGAACCGGAAAGAGTTGCTGGTACGCGACCTCATATATAAAGCAAATTAGGTAGCTCACTGAACCATCAAACGTAATTTTATGAACAATTTTCAAGTCAATTTTGATTCAATACTGCATGTTCTTGCAAACCTCGCATGATTTCCTCCCACCTCATCTTACTTGTTTCCACATTTTGAGTCTTAGTACTCTTGCTATGTTGACTAGGTGCATTAAAGCCCTTTAGGTACATTCATATTTGATAAGTTTTTTCCTTGGTTCATGCCATAATCATTATTCACAGTTTTCAATATTAACTCCTTTCTCCGTTCCACTGGTGGAGGAGAAAGTCGTTGGCTTATTCATGGCGCATGAACACCTCATTTGGACTTTACATTATCCTTATTCAATGAAAAGAGCCAATACCTCTCCTAATAATAACCCTAAGTCAAAGAAAAAGTGGATGAGGTTCATATATAACATAAATTTCGTCGACATGACACTATTCTCTTACAAATTGTCGTCGTAAATATCAGATTGAGCAGACTAAACTTGGCTGTCATTGCAGTATCTACTTTAATGTATCATACAGGCATGTACATACATATTGCGTTGCGTTGTACGTAGCCGAGTTGCGTAGCGTGAATCTTGGGCTCAAAAAGGAACACGAGAAAGTGCTAATCCTTTTACCATATCACGAGAGAGAGATATGTGTGTGTGTATGTGTGTGCAACGTACATGTAAGTAAGTATATTAACTGAAACTTTCTACACTTTCCTCTTCTGCTGCTTAGTATTTGGTATTCAATCTTAACATATCTTTTATAGCTGTAATGGATACACATCATTTTATATATGCGTGTGGTGCTTGTTCAAGTTATCGCATTCCAGAACACTACAGCTTTGATATACCTATGTGTTGAATCGTTTCTCGAAAGCCATGATCAATAAATAAATCTTTTCACAGCAATGATGTATGAAGGCATCGAAAATAAGCCAGCCATGAGCTTCTCAAACATCCACATAAAAACTTTGTAGGAGACTTACCAACCATGCTGTTAATAAAAAGAAAAACTCCACCTATCGATCAACCGAAAAATTCGCCAATCCAACCTCTCAAAATATTTATGGTGGTCCAAAAAAATATTAACTAATTGAAAATTGGTCAATTTCAGTTTCAATTTTTGATCATCACACCAACCTCTACAAAATGGTCGGACGGACGTACAAGAGAAAGTGGTGAAGTATGGTTATGATTCCTATTTTAATAAGCCATTTATATGCTTCAAACTTGTATAAAATTCCTTTCAACATAGCATAGCGATGCCAAAGAATGACATGGTAAAGCTACAAAGTGAACAGTAAATCTGACATCCATGGTATAAAACATGAGCGACTAAAGCTTCTCAATGAAAATAGCATTTGACGCTGTGTACAATCCATACCGTCAAAGAGAAAACCTGTCAAAAATCAACTATCCACAGCATATTCCCTACCGCTAATAAAGGGATATAGAGTAAAAGTGGAAAGGCTTTATAGTACAACTTAGAACTCAGAAGGAATGACAAGAGGAAAAGAATTTGCTGATCGTGTTCACTGGATTCCATTACACATGAGACACACCAAGCAGCAGAGTAGCTGTAGCATCACCAACTCAAAACCAAACCCAAACTTCTTTCTAACATGCATGCATGTACAATAACGAGTATGAAATGTATTAAAGTCAACGTAAGTGAAAAAGAAGTGACTGTCGAATGAGCACATGTCTTCAGAACTACAGGACAAACAGGCGTTTTGCCAACAAACAAGTTATACAATAATCTGTTTTGTATTGAGAGACCCCCTAAACTATCGACTTTAAGAAACCCTAATATGAGCTCAGCTCGATAATATTTATGGTAAACTATTTGGATCACATCAAATAACGCTAATATCATAAAAATGGGGGACAGAAACGTTATGTGGGTAAACTATTTTCCCATTTTATACTGAACTAGGTTCCCTTCCATGGAATTGCATGCCAAATGGATATGACGTATGTAGTAGCCTTGGTATCCCTACATGTTTGATCTAATCAAATGGTTAGGAAGAAGAAAAATCGCTGTAGATGATAGCTCAAGAGTCTTCTTCCAATTGTTAACCTACGTGTAATTAACTAAATAATTTTTCCCCAAAAACTTCTATTTTTCTGTTTGTCTTCAACTAGACTAGCCCACTTCATAAAGTCTAGTAACGGCAGACCGGCTACGACAGGAAGCCAATGAAAACAAGAGCTTCATCTCTTTATTAACCGGCACCCTTTGCAAAAGGGGGTAGGTTCTTATTTTCACAAATGGTGTCTGTCTGTCTGTCTGTCTGTCCGTCTTTGAACACGATAGCGGCGACACGGTTGAGAAATTTCGAAAATTCTTTTTGGTAAACGACATCTTAGGTCAAGACCTTTCCTGGGAAGCGAGATGGGTCTTATCGGTTATCGATAACCAGGTCAAAGATAAGATCAAATATTTCTAAATAGCAAAGTATAAAGTGGGATACATCAAAATGGTTCTATTTTCTTAGATGAATTCAGTCATGCTGTTTTAAAAATTCTACGATGACCCCAGCGTGACCTACGAACGTTTAAATGTCGAAATGTCTTAATTTTTAATTATTCAAAATTTTCAAATTTAAGTTGAATTGCATAAGGGTGTCGGTTCTTTACGCCTGTTCTCGGGTTTATTCAATTTATCGTCATGTTTACGGCTATTCTTAGCATTTCAATAGGGAAGCCGCAAGATATTTAGAACATAATTGGAAGTGCTCAACAGAGTCAAATTGATTAGACAGTGTTGAGATGAGCAGACACAAAATTTGAAATCTGATATGGATATAAAATATAAGACTTGTAATAGGATTCGTAGTTACTAAATTGAAGATAGGTTAGGAAACGGTATCCAATAGAATGGAATAGGGATAGCGTCTTGTTTTTAAATAATGAATTCGAAAGGTTTGGAAGCACAAGTGTTATGCAAAACTGGGAAAGAGTGGTCGATAAAAACGTCTGATCCATAGAGATGCTATCCCAAATGGAGCTTGATGCTGTAGTGTAACATGTACCACTCCTTTCGTTCCCAACTGGTTGGAAAGGAAGGAGCATGGCTTATGTGATGAGATGCATACGTGCAGTCATGGAGCCTTTCAGCTTTCTACAATTTCATTCCTTTAATTTCCCAACAGGCTTTCCAATCTTTTGTTTCATCATGTATTTAAGTTAAAACAGATTAAATTAGTTAGGACGACTAGTTTTCGCTATTAACTGCCACTAATCACATATTTATGAATTAGCGCGACCTGTTATTTTAAATTAACCAGCTTTATGTTATAAACGCGTCCTAAGCCCTTACTAATTCTTCTTTGTTAGATTACTTCGGATAAAGACGAAAGAAATGATGTACGTAGGTGTATGAAAGTGGGAACTCTGTGGGTCCCATGCATATTACATGCATGGATGTTATAGCCCTTATAAACTGTAATCGTTGTAATCTTACGCCTTCATTTGGAAGTCATACAATTCTTCCTGTAACAACAACAAGACAGGCTAATGCTCATTCTTCTCTGACTAAACAACTTCCGAGCCAACACATTTCTCCATTTTTCTTCTTTTTGCTTTTATGGGATATGGGACGTGGTTTTAGGCTGGGATAAGAGGGAAATAAAATATTTACAGTTGTGATGCTTTAAAACTGCTATCTTGACGCAAAAGCTTTACTCCAGGAGAGCAGTTCCGGGAGAGATGATTACACCATCAAAATTACATGATTAGAGCATGAAAAGACTAAATGTGAGTCGCTCTGGAGAATTAAATGCTACACTTGCCCTTCGAATTGAGCTTCCTCTTTGACACAAGTCCCGTTTACATGTTCTCTCTTTCCTTTAGCTTACGAGCTTAAACTTTGTATTTACAGGAAACTGAATTCTTGATTGTTTCATGTTATGAAAAATCGATGAGAAATAATAACGCCTACAAAATATGAATTCTACTGCAGGAAAACATACTATTCAGTCCTGTACAACTAGCTGTTTAGCATGGAATCACTAGAAAGGGGATTTCAGCTGCGAGATTTAAATGCATGTGAAGGCTGTTCAAATTGGGAGAAAAGAGAAGGCTTTCACTCACTTGAAGTAAGTAGTGAGCAAAAGTGAGCTTTGAATGTGCAGAATTTCCTGGAATCTGTATTAGAAGCTTTTGCGAACAACTTTCTCAAAAAAAAAATTGTCACGCTCAAGAGTAAACAGTGAATAAATGAAGAGTGGAGCCGATTTTTGATGGTTCGCTGGCCCTTTCATCCCCGTCATTTTCCTGCCTTTTCCATTTTAGTTAATTAATTTCTTTCTAAGAATTGGAGAAAAAAATCCTTACATAATTGGTGGAATGCGTTGCTGAGTTCGATCTCTTACATCTCTATATTATTAAAGTGAGCTTATATGAAGTATAAACATGGGATATGGATGAAAATCTCTAACACCTACGAATTTTGTAAATGCCACATTAGCAATATTGGAAGGTTGTATTAAGTCGGGAGACATGAAATATGATCTGTGTTAGCTAGCTGATACTTTTGACATTTACGAGGATTGACGTGGTGCGCAACAAAATGATTTTGTAATTTGTTATCCATCTCTGCCTTGAAGCAAGTATTACATACATACAAGTAAATGGAATAAGAGCTTACCAAACACCTGAAGTGTGATAAAGTAGTATCTTCCTGGCTGAAGACGATATCCATTTTGTAGAAAGACATCTCCCGTTTCTTCATCTGCAGAGAACATGATTGAATCAAGAAGTTGACATTTTGTTGTCCAGCTGTTGGGACATAGTCCTTGAGGATGATGTTCTGAAGAGGTATAACCTGCTCTTGGGTCTTTTGACGTAGACTTGAAGGGAAAACTTGATAAATTGGTTTCTGGGAAGGAATTATAAAAGCTACTCTCTTGTAAAGGTCGATTGTTATCAGTCTCCTCAGGGTGATTGGTAGACGCTAATGATCTATCGTCAGGGTATGTAGTAGTGGCCCCTATTACCTTATATCTTGGGGTTGCACATGGGCACGTTGCAGCTGGTCCTACTTGACCAAGCTGGCATGTAAGGCCCAAATCATCATCAGCTGCCTCAATCCGGAACAACGGGGATGATCTTGGTGAAGGTAGTGCACCTCCACCTGGAAACTCAGGACGTTGCATAATGCTGCTTCTCAGCTTGGACTCATCATTGCTTAAATTAGAGTCCAACAAATTAGTTTTAGCTGGAGGATCTGCTAATGCAGCGTAATTTGATGGTGAAGACAATGATGATGTGAATGGTGGGAACAAGGGCTTTATGATCTTTCCATTTTTGTTCTCTCCGTTGATGACGTGAGGAACTGTTGCTGTGCCTTGTGATGTAGATGATGATGATGATGATGAAAATGATGAAGATGCTGGCATTGCATGTTGGGAGACGGAGTGTAGGTCTTCCTTAGAGTCAAGGGATAGTGGAGACGGCAGGGCTGCAGAAGATATTATAGTGGAACTATCCACAATGAAAAATGGCTCCTCTGCCAAAAACCGAGGTGAGAATCTGTCGACTGAAGCAAAAAAATCATTAATTATCATCTACCCCAACCTTGCTGATGTGTGCTCTATTATGTTTTAAAAGAGCTTCTGTTGGATACATCCCATCTACATATTATATACCTGCGAAATTTTTGACATACAGTTAATCATATTCCTTCACAAATATAATACGTTGTATAAAAATAAAATAATATATCATGTTTCGGAATATCAACTGAAATTTACATAGCGTAGCAACATACAAACAGTCAACAAATTAAGCTAAAAATTGAAAGTAAAATTTGCTCATCCTCTGTGAAAGCTTTTGCATGACGGGATGAATTTGCTTATGTGAATAATTTAATATATTGAAAGCATCACTGTAAGTGATTGACATATTGCCTTGAATTATTTGGGAGGAAAAGAAAGTTAGGAGAAACTGGATTCTATTAATCGGATGAAAGTAGGTGAATACACACGGAAAAGCAAAGCTAACCAACAGTTGCTCAATTTATTAGCAATCATGACAGTATTTGTTAAACGTACATAAGCAAACAAATCAGAAACCCATTCAATACTCTTGTGATAAGCCATTACATCTGGAAAAAGATTTTTGCCCTTGAGGAGAAAGCAATGGAAAAAAGCGAAAGTAAACTATTCGGCACATGACATGACTCATACGTTATTTGCTGCACAAATATTTTCTCAACGTATAGCTCCATCTAAAAAACCACTATTACTTTCTATGCATCATATTTCATGTGAGCTTGGTAAGACTTTTGGAATTCGGTCTTTTACACTTGTATTTGCTTTTCAATTATCCCGAGCAGCTCCATTCTCATACACATATACACACACAAATCATCTATAGCAATTTTTATTCGTTTACACAATGTTGCATCTTTTATACAACTCACAATTTGAAACTATGTCAACAATGAAAATTCAAGTGAGGGAAATAAAGTGACATTCTTTCCCCAATAAACATTGAGCATGGGGAGACATGACCATTTTTAGCCGATAAGATACCTCCCACGAGAAATAATATGGTGCTGCAGCTTACACCCGTTTTCTAAGACCATCATTACTTATACTCAGCCTACATTTGCATTATGCATGCATGTAGGTAATAAAGCGAGCACATTTCAAAGGAAATGGGGGTAAGCGGACGAACTACACGACAAAAAAGAAAGTGGAGATTCTACTGGATTCCAGTTCACTTTTAGTAGCACTTGCCACACCACTTCCTTTACTACATTGTATGATGCATCCATGGGGGCACGCCAAAGAAGAGGAATACACAATACACTACACCAGCATTACATTTTTTTGTTCTTTAAAAAAATAAAAATAAAATGGCACTCTATAAATGCTTCTTCCTCTCCCCCATATAAGTATGCAAGCTTGTCCTATTTGAATTTAGACCGCGAATGCCATTGCATCTTGTTTGAATGTACGTATGTGGTAAAGAGCTACCATGTGTCTATTGTGGCTTTAAGTGAGAACTCAAGTAAACTTTTTAGCAAACCAACATGCTTTTCCGGTAGCGATCCCCCTCATTAATTTGAAGAAACGTGCAACAGCCACAGCAGCAGAGAGAGATAGAAGAAGCACAAGGGGGAAAAAATAACAGCAAATACCAAACCATGTTTTATAATATTATCATTATCCAAAGAATAGGACGGGAAGCAAGGGCAAAGAAAAGGGAAAAGTTTGATAAAACTCTGTGCATATGTTTCCTCCACACATATGCAATTTCTTACAAGAGGATCAGATAGAACAACATTTCCTCCTTCAATTTTTCCCCTTTTTCCATAGGGAAACCACTTAAAATTTATTGCATGCGTAAATGTTAATGGACTGGCCGTGTTAGGGTTTTTACTCTTCCCATTTTTTTCCTTCTCCACACACATCTCATCTCCTCTACTGAATTTTGCGGAAGGAAGGGCAGCAGAAAGGAAATTTGTTCTATATAAAAAATGCTACGCATTTAATGTACGATTGGCGTGCTGCTGCAGCTATATAATAATGCTTTTAAGTATAAAGAAAGTTTTTGGGGATCAGCCTTTCTGTGGAGATAGATGTAAAATAAGATATTGTGTATGCAATTTTTATAGCTGTTTTTACAGCAGGATGCTGTTGCCTGCATGTTTTTCATGGTTGAAATAAAAATAGTTAAACGTTTTTCATACCTATGTGCATAAGATGCTGTTTTTATTTTGTGGTAAAAAATTTACATACTTTTCTTCACAGTTTGGTCTCAAAATTTTGTCATCAAATTTGGTAAGTGAACCAAATTAAATTCATTAAATGCACTTCAGCAGCTCCGATAAAAGTAAAAGTATTCTGTCCCTGAGAAACAATGTCGTGTACCCAAATTCAATCGTTTTAAAAATTGGACCCGTGTTCAAAAATAGAACAAATACGTGCACAACATTCGTAAATGCACACATGTGATAATTATAACTTATGGCGTTTCTTGAAACGGACTAGATTCGTACATTGTGGGAATGGACAGCAACAAATCCTTCTAGATATTACACTATATTTATGTACACATGGGCTTGTCACTTACGTATATATGTATTTAATGGATCCAAATGCTTTTATATTCTATGGGCTAAGCGTCCTCATTCTTGGTGTGACGTAAAAGGGAAAGAAGAGAAACTAGTGATTTTCTCTTTTACTCCAAACTCCTTCATAAAAAGCAGTGGTGGAGTAAAAGATCTCGAGAATATTTATGCTTGTCTACGTTTAAAGTATTATGCATTTTGAGAGATCAGACAAGCACGACAACGAAATAAAGTGAAGTTCAATTTCAATATATAAATGTATCCCTGTGTGCACGCAGTTCGTTAGGTGAGTCCGTGCATGAGTTGTTGCTGTAGTCATAGCAGTTATATGGCAGGTTTGCTTTATATCAACCATCTCTAAAGTGAAGATCCACCACAGCAGATGTGTTTTGCCCATTGAAACGTTATAAATGTGTGTAATATTTTGCTATTCTCAGCAATATGCATAAATTTTGATGCTTTCAAGCCAACGAATGAAACAAGCCGTTTATGATGATCATGATATAGTGGTAGTGGTGCTGGTGATTTCTCTATGAATGTGATGAGAGTCGTGAAGTGGGCTTGTTTGGTGTGAAAACATAGTGTTAGATCCAAAAAGGAGAATGAAAGAGAGAGAGAGTAAAGAGAGGAGAGCTGTTGCAACAACAAAATAAGGGTGATACATCAACCAACCCACCTACCACCGTTACATAAACTATAGTTTGGAGAAGTTGAGGACGTTAGTGTGGTAGGTTTCAAGCGAGGAGGTTGTAGGTATTGTTGCAGTAACTACTTTGCGGCAACTACAATACTGAAGACAGCATATTGTTATGTGTCTCATGTTAAAATCTATTGAAATAGGTTGTTTATCATGTTCGTGTTTTCCCACTTACCATATTCTTGACATGTGGGTCCGCTCCAGCATGGATTACAAGAACAACTTCCATCTTCTGCACACCACCCATTCTCACAGCGTTGTTCTTGTTGTTGTTCCAAGGGGGGTGACGATCTTCGTGACGGCGAGTAGTCCTCAGCCCTGTCATCATCACGATCAACAAGAGTATCATGAGCGGAGAAAAAATATAGGGGGAAAAAAGAGAAAGCGAGTTAAAATACTTATACATGTATACATGCATATATTGTAAGTATATATATACACACATAAATATATCCCTACTTCTTGCGCACTGATACACTTCAGAATGAAATGAAAATTTATCCGTTCTTTGGCACATCCATCTTTTTTCACTAACATAACATTTTTTACACCATTCCATTTTATGAGGCTGCCAGGCATGAACTAATATATTAGGGAACCAATACGCACTACCCTTGCTGATGGACAGACCACCATCCAGACCAGTGATATTTGAAATGTCTCTTTATGTCCATTACACTGCACTAAACTCTAATAGCAACGCAGCGAACAGATTCGTCCAAGCAAAATTGAAATGGATGGGTCTATACATAAGCAGCTCCTAATAATTCCCTAATATGGAGAATGTGAAATTTACTTACTGAAATGAACACATTAGAACCTATACTTATATTATACGCAGTAGGCAAGTCAGGAGTATATATTTATATATGAAATCCTTTACATTTGACACTTGCACCTTGTGTTTCTTATGAGATTTCATTGGTTATTATAGGGAGTCGCTAGGTACACAGGGCTACATTCTGAAGATCAGACACATGAGCTGGAAGGAAAGACCAAAAACCATGAATGCATTCATGAGCATACGACACATGAGTCTTGCCCATTACAACTATGGCCAGAGGATTAGCAATGCCATTGGAGCTGCCATACTTTTCATCCAATATAGACACTTTTGGTGTAGACACTTGCTTATTCCTTTTTAAACAGCCTCAACCATCAACCACTACTCTCTAACCTCTGAAGCAAAGTTGGAAGGATATTAGGCAGTTTATGGTCGACTCAATTGTAGCCACAGGAAAGCCCCTTGCACCAAATGGCAATAATGCAAGTTATGATGATACATTGCATTTCTTTAAAGAAACTATGTATGTCTCCCTGCACCTCTACCATCTACATACGTGGTCAAAACGGAAATCTACTAGTCTAATGAATTTGATAGCCGGCTCTACAACCTTTTCTAAAAAAAAACTAAAGGCAAACTGGAATGCAATATAATTTTATGTCTACTACAAAGTATTACTTACTACGTGCCATGCAACCGTCTACTCTCCCATTTCATAGTTTCGAGAATGTTAGCCTGTACTTATGTTGGTGGTGGGCTAGGAATTGAATACTTGCAAAATGACTCATGTGGAATGATGACATGTTATCCAATGTATGGTCGGGAGTTGGAATAGAGTTGGGGCCACTGGTAAAACTACAATTTTTTTTTACCAACGTGAAAGGATGTTTCAGCAGCCGTAGATGATGTGTATTCCTCCAGGCTACATGACTGTTATGGTGAGTGCAATCGATATTATTCGACTCTCTTAAAAAACCTGCCCTCCACTCACTACAAAAACATTTCTAAAAAAAAGTCCCTCGGACACGGTTATCCTAAATGATAACAGGAAACGTTTATATTATACCTAATGCACCGAAGTGAAGCTATAATCAATATAGTTTCAAAAACATAAATTACTAAAATGGTAGGAAGGTTTCTAAAAGAAAGGAATTGCAGTATTGTATTAGTATGCTCATTGACCCTGTGTCTAGACAGTATATTTTTATGAAAAAAAAATATATGACAACTTTCCCGTACCACTGCCAGTTTTTAAACAAAAGATAATGGCTAAAACTAACCAAACAAAGACAAACTTTCTTGTAACTCATTTGAACATCCTGAATACAAAATAGGTATTGCACCATTGCAACTGAAAATATAATGTACATTTTCATTCAGAAAAACAGCATTGTAAATGTAAATTAAACTGAAGATTTCCTTTAAAAGTTTTTCCCAATGTTTCATATAGCTTCCTGTTTCGCATTTCCAATTTACTGCAACGCTCATATTTGCTTGGATTTGGGGGCTGGGTTTTACAGGAAACTTTAAATGTGCATTAGGCACACAGAAAAACTTGCACCTAAAATGTTTCGAATGAGTACAGAAACTTATTTGTTTCAAGTTTTTCAATTTCTCATTAGGAAACTCCTTTAGCAAGCCAAAAACAGGGCTTTTAAATGGAGCATCTGAACGGATTAAAAACTTTCATTATTCCTTTCGTTTGCCTTTTCTTAAATTAGTCATGTTCAACAAAAAAAAAGAAGTTCGTGAAGGCACAATTTCCTTCCATATGAAAAAATGCACCGGATCATAATATGGCAAATTAAGAAAGAAATAAATCTTGTAATTACTCACCATGACATAACTTCTTCCACTGTCGCTTTCCTGAAGTTTCCTTCTACATTTCCGTCCTGTCTTGAATCGAACTGATTGTACATGGTAGATTCGGCATACCCTGAATTTGGAGTGGGTGAGTAGGTTGACGGCGACGAGCATGTGGCGCTGAGCAGTCCTGGATTTCAAAGTTAAAAGCACATATATAGCATACATTTTCAACTCTATAATATTATTAAACGCAACAAGTTAGCAGCGGATGCGGACCGGTTTTCATTTCTTCCTGAGAAGAATTCTTAATATTTCAATATGAACAACGGCATATGTATAACTATTTTTTTGACATTTCTATTTCACAAACACATTTCTTCTCTTTTTTTATACTTCAATGGTCTTTCAAACATGCAACTTTCTCCAAATGTATATGGGCTTGCTTACTCATTCATTCATCCACTTTTAGTTGAGATGTAAGTAGGTACAAAAATAATACGGCTGGACTTGACTTGGCTACCATTCCGCAAAGTAAGTATATTATCGTTAGGTTAAAGAAAGTCAAGTGAAATAAATTATGAGAAAACTCAACCAAAGTGCGTTTGTTAAAGTGACTTAAATTCGTAAGAGAGATGGACAGGAGCCATAAAACATGAACAATTTATATTATTGCCATGTCTTTCATATGCGTGGAGATGTCCATAATTCATTTCTACTTGGTCAGATAATGTCTTGTAAAGTTTTTATTGATTTGGGGAAGACAAGCAACTTCATTGTTGTTGACATTTCAGTCATTTTTTGTATAGAATTCACAAAGATTGTAGATACTGAAAGATTTATTTCATGAAAGTAGTTCTGTCTTAAATATATGCAATTAAGTGTGTCACTGCCTCGAGGATAAAAGAAGGGATGCAATAGCGTCTAAAATTTGATTGTCAATAAAGTATACGACAGTGAAGTGAAGGAGAAGCGAAGCATGGTTGAAATATAAAAAAAAGACTTTGTGTCTAAACTTTTTTTTATCATGAGCTGGTTTTGTATTATAGGTCACAACTTTCTACAAATATATAAAATATGAGGTCGAAAATCGATTTTGCTCATTCAAATTCCTGGGTTGTACATGCAAATTTTTTTTGGATGCATGCCTATCTTCAATATATAAAGAATGTATAGATGGATTGTAGCCTCCAGTATCTCCCTTTTGCTTCGTCTGTCACTCCCTATCAACCATTTTGCCTTATCGGCCATCCATGTCCTTATTATATATTTTATATGGCAAAGAAAATTATCTCAACGAAAAATCATGGAGCTTGCTACACTTTGGAATGTTCAATTCTTTTCTTTTCGTTTTTGTTAGAAAAAAAAACATAAAAGTACACACACATAGAAGAACGGCCAAGTAATCGTACGCTTTGTATTTGTGGGGTGGATGTGGATTTTCCGAGGCGAGTCAGGCAGGGAAGACAGAGAAATCTGGGAATATGTTCTGGATGACTATGCATGCAAGTAAAAAGATTTTTTTTGGATTTAGTACGCATATAAATATAACGAGTAATATGTTACGGAGGCACTTTCGACCCATTTACTACAAGAATAGTTTTGAAAACGATGTGGTGTAGCGTGCCGTTCTTTCAGCCGACATTCATAGATAGGTACATACTCACTCCCAAAACATCTTGGCAGTGTGTACCCCATTGTGACTGGAAAAGAAGTGACAACGAGCGACTATAGTTTAAGTGACCAAAAGGTAGTGAAAATAAGCAAAGCTTTTCCTTGTGGTTTCACTGTAATCACATGGCGAGTGAATTTATTCTAAAAATTTGCGAAATATTTTGCCAGCCAGAAAAGCGAAAACTAACACTACCATAAAGATTTTATGTAGCGAAACATGCATAATAAATAGGAAATGTCTGTCTGGCTGTCCATTAAAACTGTTTTGGCTCAAAAAATGAAGAAAGCAACCAGTTTAGAAGCGGAAGATTTTTGTGTTGGTCGATAATAGGAAGAAGCCAAATCGGTTTGCAAAAATACATGTAATAATAATATTCAACATTCAAAAAAATTAAAAGTAGATTAATAATATATTTTACGAGATGCGTATTTCTCAAAGAACGTTCCTGACTTTCCCACTCTATAAATTACACACTGTCATGAGCTTCAAAAAATAAAATAGAGGAATTGTGATCACCTAATATTAATAAAGTTTAGCTACCATAGAAATCTGTGTAAAATGACATGCATCCTCACATGTTCCAGCTGGCTTTCATGCTTCGGAACAAAATCATTAGTGGTTTCACCTCAAAACGACAACTTGGTTGCACATCATACTTTGCAACTTTGCGGCATAGTTTGCAAAAAAATGTTACATACGTAATGTAACATTACTTTTCCCAAAAGTTTACATAATATCGAGGATGTTAGAGATACCATTCTTCATCCACCGTTTAGTAGATCGGAAGGAAAGAAGTTTATGTAGGGCAAGGAGGCATAATACTTGATTTGAGGCGCAGCACACCAACGTATTCATTCTGTCGTAAGGGTCTCAAGTGCGAAGGGAAGTTTTTGAGAAAGTTTGTGCATTCATGCAAAAGCTGATGGATACCAGCCACTGCATGCACTCTCTTTTAAGTTTGATGATGATGATGATGATGATCATGGTAAAATGCTGGTGAAAAACGGGTACAATACCACAATTCGGCAAGTCTAAATACCAACACTTTGATGCAGCACTAAACTACCGTCATTATCAACTCGGTAACACTGCACAATAACCACCTTGGCCATTTGGGAACTCTATTATTATTACGTGATGCTTTCACCAAATGCATTTGCGTGTTTGGAAAAATAGTGATACGTAGCCTCCATTTGTTTAGCAACCTTGTATGCATACGTAGCTCATACTTCATTACCTACCTACATCATAATTACACATAAATCTACTTAAAGCAAAGTAATCAACTGGTTGGATTTTTTCTGTGGGATGGATGAGACCAAAGTTATAAAAATAGAGAAAGCATTTTCATTCCTTAGTTATGAGTGACATAACCATTTTCCCAAAATGAAGTAAAGCTGAATGACCTTAAGAGTAGGCTGGTAGGTAAACAGCTCGTGTGAAAGAAAATTGGCATTTTGATTACTCACTACATTTTTGTACGATATCGTATCGTTATAATGTCATATTCCATAATAACAGGGAAGGTCTCATAGTGGCAGCAAGCATGATTCCGTCAATTTGCAATGGAAAAGGAACGCCATTAGAGGTTGTCATGATTTAGGTCACATTTCTCTGATTCTATTGTGCCATCTGCAATTGTGTGATGCTGCTCAAATTCAGAGGAGAATTAGGCTTTTCCTTCAGGTAGTGAATTTCCTGTTACAGACTTCCTGTTTTTATGTGTCTCCTGCTCAGTCATGGGATAACTTCTCACAAAGAGCTTGACTAGTGAGGGTGAATATTCAATTGTTCTTTATGGCCGTATTGCATTCTTTAGCATGAGCAAGAGTCGCGCATTCAGGTTAAAATAACAAAGAGCCAAATTAGCACTGAATTCACTCCTCTGACCTAAATCCTCTCTGCAGTAGAGAACACTACTGTGTGAGGAGTAAAAGTGTATTACCCACGCATAAGAATAAGGGAGAGAGCGAAGGATGATGCCAGCCAGCCAGCCTCACGACAAGATAGAGCTGAGCTTTTTCAGGAAGCAGCTTTGGTCCTTGTAGAATCGACATCATCCAAATTCGCGTGACCGCAGTGAATCCCCGATTTGGGATGATGTGCACTATGTGCATGTGTGTGTGTAGGGGCTAAGGACACGTTTCAGAATAGAGGAAGACAATTTTTAGCACAGATTAATGGTGAAATCCATGGTTTCAAAGAGGAGGATACACATGAAATTGCACGGGTGAAGAAAACAAATGTAGTTTTTATATGTATATAGTGAGAGCCTTTAGCAAACCATTTCCTGCCAAGTCCAACGCTACAAGGATCTCACAACAAATTCACTCACTCAACCAAACCGCAGTTAAAAAAAGAACACTGAGTTATTACGAAGTATAGGGAGGTTGGGGATGGGAGAAAAATGGGATCTAGACGTTCTATTTATTTACCTTGTTTATCGTTGGCTCAATGTTTTAGATTGAAAAAACACATTCATTTGTCATGCCTGTACCTTGTGAGTGCATAGTTTCAATCATTTCTCGATTACAAAATTGGAAGCTTTGTCCTCTAAACACAGATCCTATATTTCCTGGAATCTTTCTCATCTAGCTATCTCCTGAGAGGAAAATCAAGACGGTTCAAGACCAAAAACGAAGATAGGGATAAGAGAGAGAATGAGAAAGAGAAATGGAAAGCATCGAGGAGTTTAGTGAGAAGGAGCGAGAGATGGAGGAGAAAAAATGTGTGCGACCGCAGGCTGTGCTCTACATTCCAGGGGGGAATCTGCTGAGGAGAGCAGATAAAGATTTATATGCTTACAACATCTAGGTGACATCAGGTTGCCTGACTTCAAGATAAAAATCTTTATTTCTTCCACCTTCAAAGACTAATATTACCGAGAAGGTTGGTTGGTGGTACACACTCCAACTCTCTGGGTTAGGAACAAAATCTCACAATTCGAAACCTCTTGGTTCATCTCCTCTTCCCCCTTTTTTTACTTTTCAATTCCATTTTCCTTCAGTGTTTATGGAACATCATGTAAATCAATAAAAGTAGGACATTGATTTTTTTTATTTGAGAAAAAAGTCATTTTCAATTTAAGAGGTATTCTTTCATGACATTTTTTTCCTAGCTGGAGCAATTGAGTTATTATTCCATGAATTTGCTCATCATAAAAATACTCGTATTCACAAAAACTCTCCAACTGATAGCTGTCGCAGTATGGAGATTTTCAGATGGTGCACTTGAGGGAATACATATAATGGATTGAGAAATGTAACAACGCTCCTTTAAGGGAAGTATGACGTTGCCGTTCACTGAATTTTTTCCTCCAGTTTTGTAAATACTTCATGTTTGTTTGCACAGCCGTGTAAAAGGGTAGCAGCAGTGGCACAGTACTATGCACAGAACATGACCCGGGGACAAATGGGAAACAAAAACGTGATTAAAAAAGCTTCACTTTCAGAATGTACAACCATGTGAGCCTCGACTTGTAAATTAAATATCTTTTCTGAGAGCATCAGTGCAGTGGGTGGATCCACCGTGAAAAAAATAGGGGTTCGTGTGATAAAGTAACACCATGCATCTATCTACATCTTCTTTCATCTTCATCACACTTATCGTCAGTACTGATTTCTCTATTAGGCATAAAAAATTAGAGGGAAGGAAGGTTGCTCAACGTCATGAAATAATGATTCAAAAACGTAGCACTCTTTTTTTTATATCCACCGACTGAAAATAAATTGCCTAATTTCTTGACACGTTTTGTGAACTAGGAGCTCAGAGCCTGCTGATTACATAGATTTTTAAATTAGGTGCTCTCACTCACAATCAGTGGGAACAAGCGGCTTAGGCTTGGAGAGAGGGTGAGAGAAAGGGAAAGTGTTCCTTCCCGTTGCTCAAGGGAAAGTAAACCAGAAACGTTAATGGAAGAGAAATAATAAGCAGAAACATTTACTCATTTTGACAGGAGTAATCTGTTTCTCGGGAGTCCATTGAAACGATGTAAAATAGAAACTCGTTTATATACGGGTGCCAACTCAACCACTATCAAACTATCGGTAACTGTAACTACTACTTCATTACTTATGTATATCCCATGTACATTGCTCCACTCTTCATGCCTTGTCTACCTTCCGCCTTTCACCTATACAGACTTGTCCAAAAAACTATATATCCTTGTATTTTTGGGCACATAGAAAGCAAACATATTTAGAACGACGACGACGACGATCAACAGCGAGAAAGCAATGTAACTTTATAAAAGGAAGTGCCGCCAAAAGCAACGCCTTTCTTGAGTAGAGTGAGAGTGAGAATATTGTAACGTTCTTCTCTCTCCGCTAATACTTCCCTTGCAAACTGCTACTTTATGTAAAAAAGGCATTGACCTGAATTTAAGGGGCCTATAAGGGAGAACGACAGCCTTACACACACTCCATTTTTGTGTTTGCATACAAGCATGCAAAAAGCTAAGTAGGTGAGTAAGGAAAAAGAAACTATTTGTATTTCACATTATAAAACGAGAATGAAGAGCAAAGAACAACATGTTTCTACTACAATACACCCATCTTTGACTAAATCGTATACTAACATGCACATACGGAGCGTTTTGGTTGTACTTTCGAAAATGCAAGTGGAGGGGCTCGTGTGTGCTAAAAGGCAAACCATAAAATACGAAGAACGACATTCATCTTGTCATCACAAAAGAAATAAATTAAAATTGATTATTTTACCATGCATGAACTCCTACCGATTTCTGGTTGATGGCATATACACAACCACGCTACATTTCTCTTTAGCTCTACTGACTCCAAACTACTCTTTGTTTGATAATTCTATTTTACGTGCATGCTCCAACTAACAAAACAAAAAATCTATATATATGTAGTTGCTACTTGGGTAGGTAGCCTGAAACTGCTACTTTCTTCACTGTAATCATAGCCCAAAATCAAAAAAGAAAAAAAATATGTGAGGCAGAGAGTCGCCGTCGCCATTATTATACACTTTTGAAGTACGCGTTCGCCAATCCGATGGGATGCTTGATTACATAAAAAGCTAAAAACAAGAATAAAATAGCTGAGTTGTATTGTTACGCGTGTTGCTCGTATTGGTATTTTTTTGGTAAGGGCTACTTTACTTTTACTTATTTTTTTACACGCTCCTTCACACAACATGCAACTCGCATTTGATCTATCGTGACGGCATGTAAGTTTGTGTTGGTGAGACTTTGCTGACTTACTATCTTATAGAGAGCTCCTTTTTACTCTGACTTATCTAAGACTGTGGAAGTGAAAAGGAGCCTCAGTCTTTAGAAGAATGTGTCCTTTCAAACATATTCCCTTTCATGCTCAGAATTATGTGTATTTTTATGCCTGTATTTGAGGAGAGAATGAGCATGCATCCTCAAACTATATAATACAGGGAAATACAGGAGAATAAGACGAAGAAAATGTGAATGAACAACAACATGAGGACGAAGACGACGTAACATCAGGAGTACTAGTTCAGGAGAATAAAGGAAAGAAAGTTTCTGTCGGGCAAAAGGAGATTGTATTGCCATTGCCTGTATCCATATCCTTTTTGTTCAATGAATGTAATGCGTCTTTGTGTTATATCAGGAAGGAGTTCTTTTGTTACCTTTTCCTCTCTTTCGACTGACTCCTTTCTTCGTATTCCCAATCTTCCGTATTTCAAAATAAAACCATTCAAATACTCCAGTCAAAATACATGTATAATGTGTGTGTGTTCAAAGAACGGGGAGCCACGACTCTTGTACAGTTTGTGGGCTAATAGAAACATCAAATAGATAGATATAGCCGAATGGATACATGCATCACATAAGTGCACACACAGAGGCACAGCAGCATACATTATGATGAAAGTATATGAAGCACATCCCCACAGTAAGAGTGAAAGCAGCAGGGGTTGCAAACTACAGAGAAAAGTAATTGCCACAAGCTTTCTCTCGCTCTTCATTGTATTGTGATAAAACGCTAATGCGGAATGCTTGGTAGTAAGATTACAATGCCAAATTCCAATATGCTATCTCCGAGAATGTACACCCGTGATGATGAAAGACTTGCTTATGATATGATACACAAAGATTCATATTTGTGATCTCGTTTCCGGCAGCTTTCAATAGATTCCAACCTTATCGGAACTGATCCAAGTTCTAAAGATTTTGGACTAAATGAAAGATGCGGGATATTGTGAAGAAAATTCTCTCTGAATAGGAGTCAGCACAGAGGAAACGTTTCTTAAGGTGAATTTCTTATTTACATTAAAAACACTCAGGTGAGTCAGTGAGTGTATTAGGATAGAAACGAGATGAAATTCACCTTACAAATTCATTCCGTTCCGTTCGTTTCAGTTCCATTTCGTTTCAGAGTTTTTGAATTGAAGTGTCAAAAATAGAAAATGAAAATTAGCATTTTATATACCTTTGAGCTATTCGTATTATATTTAAGGTACGAGTTATATAAATAGATGGAGTCTATCAAAAACAAAATAAATATTGAGTGATACCTTCATATTTTATATGATATGGTAAACTCTCAGTTCTGAGCTCCAAAATTACTGTAAAGTGACTGTATTGAATAATTGAATAGCGTCATCAGTGAGTGAGTGAATACTGAGTGAGCTAATAAACTCAGCATGATAATGATGTTATGACAACTTACATAAATGTTTTTAAGTCATTTGAACCACGAAAGTTATACAAGTATATTGCAAGGACCTTGAGGAAATGAGCGTGCAAAAGGTCACTATCAATAAATATTTGATGATGCAGTATTCGCCCCAAATGTTTCCACGGACAATTGAATCAATAAATTGGAGCAAGGCAAAGAACATATAAGACGCATACATTTATATGCAGTGAGGAGAAAATCACGTTAAATGGAAATAATATAAAAAGATTAACTCCATAAATTGCAGAGGCGTGAACAATTGATTTGCAAAGAAACCAAGTTGCATGTTTCAGGTAGTCAGCTACATAAAAAAACAGGGATTCTCTTCCCCATTGAATATAAAAGTGAGAGGAGTCAGTGTGCACTTGCACAGAATCGAAAAGTAAGCAATCAGTTTCAAGTTATGGGAGACGAGAATTCCCAAATTAAAACGAATTCGATCTATTTCTTCGTCTCTCTATTTTTATCTCCACGTTTACTTAAACACGGGGTGAAAATGTTTTATGGAAGAATTGAGAATTGTAGCAACGAGGAGAAAAAAAGTGGAGAAAGGCTCAATAAAATAAAGAAGCTCAAGCATGCAACAAAGAGATTTTCATTCCTTTAACAGCTTGAAGATATGGGAAATGTGATGATGTAACATCATGATAATAATAATCGTAATAATAATAACAATGCAATATGGGGCAAACCATGCTCATATAATAGATCTTCATGCACGATATGATATGGGCACGCTAAACTTTTTTCTTCCTTGTGTATGTCTCTGTGTGTGTAAATACATTTTCCTCCACTCTTTTCAAAGCCCCTGTGCATTTACAGGGTAGAGGAGAAGTGGTGGTAGTGGATCCTGTGTGAAAATGTAACCAAGTGACTTCATATTAGCACATCTCTTCTCTCACTCTATCTCTACATACTTTCTCCAACTTTCCCTGTATCATATTATATTATGCAGGAACAATATGTATATTATGTGAATATTTTAGGTTATGTAGCGTTACTTCTAGCAGTATCGTTTTTTTTCTGAGCTACTACTAAAACTTCGTCTTGCTACCTTCATGGATGGTGTGATGGTATGAGGAGAAGAGGGTTTGAGTGAAACCACATACATCGCATGGTAGTAGCAAAGCAACCCGGGGAAGATGGAGCATGAAGGAGAGCAAGTTGGTGAAAAACGTATCCACCATTGTAGATAACACACGTCTTAAAACAGGTCACGTAGAGAGACTATCCGGAAGACCACTAGGGAGAAAAACTTCTATTTTCACAGAAAATGGATAAAAATTCATTCATGCAAACATTACACATTCACATATAGCCAGCAGCAGCAGTTGTAGTTGTAGCCCCAGTAACGTAACACAACAGTGGTAATCTAACCACTAGTACTTCATGCTGGAATCCATTTTCCCCCCCTCAACATATGCAATCATATACATGTGTATGTTATGTATAATGTACGTGTATTATACATGCAATACACAAAAGATAACACACATGGTTCCGCGTATCTCCCACGGAGGAAAAAAATTGTCAGATTTTTTCTCGCGTAAAAAATGTTTTCAGCTGATATACCTCAAAGGCCAAGCCAGCCCATGGTTTTTTTCCACTAGGGTGAACTATTGATATTGGAGGGGACAAAACTCATTATATTTCAATCTCCATTTTAATTACGAACAATTAGTCGCTCCTCCCTAAATTGTCAAGTGGGTCATCGGAGGAACTTTGCTATCAAATTAAAATTTCCAAAGCCTCAAAGCACTCTGCACTCAAATTAATATATTCTTGGTTGAATAAACTATGAGAGATTACACTGCCTTCATTGAAATTTTTATATGCAGAACTCGTACAAAATGTATATCAAGCCGTCTGGAATGTCAATCGAAGGCATTTACAAAACAAAGTGTGGAATTTACTCACACTTGAGTTGCTATAATTGTATCTGGGAAATAGTGCAAGTTCAAGTTTTTAAATAAACTTTTTTTTCTTCTGTTTCCTCACAATGCAACTTCCTTCCAGTCTCAAGGGAGAGACGAGAAAATATTTAAGTTTAAAAGTACATTACAATATTACGAAACTGGTGTGTATAATGCCTGTTTCAAATCCTGTTTTATTCAAAGTAGGCGTCTGCCTGTACATAGTTTTTTTCCCTATTACATAGTGTTTTGAGTTGCTCAATATTGGAAATAAGAAATGGAGAAGGGTTGCCTCTTCTCTATTGTGTGTATGTGTAGAAAAAAGTGAGGAAACCTGGGAAGAATGGACAATGCATACAATGATTATTTCATGCCAAAGTTATTTCCTTCAAATTTCCTATTCCACTCTCATCTCCCTATTTTTGCTGTATGCATGGAATTCGTATTTAAAGGCTGCTCTTTTTATCGTTACCACCACCAACACAGTATTCACTTTTTTTAAAACGTAGATATCTATAAGCATACAGAGTTTCAGTTTAATTTAACCCAATTTTGAACTGTGAGAAGCCGTTTTCAAACACATTCAAGACATCATGAAAGTAACTGGAAAACGAAAAGGAAATAGAAGAAAATGTTTAAAACTAGTTCAGAAACAGGTTGGCAGACAAAAAGCCTCCATATGTGTATCTGAGCATCGCATCGGCTATTTCTTTTTGCTAGATATGGCTCACATTCCATCCGCAATAGAAATTCATTGCAGCTGAGTGAACATCAATTTCACAATATTGCATCAGCATGCGGCTAAAACAGTATATTTATCATACATGCATCCTTCCCTAGTACAACTGACTTTTATCAAGAAAGCATATATGTAAGTATCTAAGTGGTTTGCATGCGTGTTGGTTACTGTCTAGTCAGTCTAAAAAGGTTCATAAGGTTGGCAACTTCACGTCTAACATAACACTGATTGTAACCTTTTCCTTTAGTTTTCTCTTTTTCCACGCAGTATCCGTTTAGTATCAGGCTGGGTTGGCGAGTTAAAATGGCATTCAAATAAACACTGGAAAAGGAAACCTTTGAAAACTTGAAAATATAAGAGACCCGATATTTTTCTGAATGCAGTTTGTAAAAATAGATTTATTAGATGAAGAGTAACTTATCGCTGCTATCATAACATTCATGATATTAGTAGTATGTCTTTGAAGTGGAAAATGCACAAAGAAGCGTTTTCTAAAAGGAACTGAATAGATTGACACTCCGCACTAAATTTGATGAAAGCCATTTCTTGGGAAAAAGATTTTCTGTGTGAAAATGGATGGAGAGATGGCTTTTTGAGAACTATTATGAAATTCTTTGTACACAACACTACTCAAATATATTTATACATCAACAACACGAGTACGAGTTCAAATATGCTTATGTATTTAGTCATAAAAAGTATTTTACTTGTAATCAGAAAAAAGGCACATGAAAAGTCTTATGTAGTTTCTCGCTAGATATGCTTATATTATGTATATGTCAACACCGATTTAAGGTATGTCAAGTTGTCACAAGAGGAAGAGAACGTGTTGGAGATTACGTCAAAATCTGTCTTATCAGATGAAGTTTCGCGGTCATATTTGCCACTACGGATATAGTACGCAGTAAACTTACTCAACTTTTTATCGCTCGTTTAATGTACACTTAAAAGAAGTCTACTTTTCAATTATTGCGTAAGTTGTGAGTGATGACGACATCCAGATATGAATGTGACTCCCACTTGTATCATTGGTGTGTGAGAATTTGCTTTCACTTTTCATATCCAGGTTATTTTATCATGAAAAACTATTTTAGCTTGTGGACCTCTTGCGTAGGCTCAAAGTAAATATTATTTACTTACTTCTGTTTGCAAAATTTTAGTATGCGTGTAATCTACATGTGAGCAGTACGCATAACGGATGTTGGACTTGGGCTTGGTAAACTTGCTTTGCAAAACCATGATTGAAATATTCAATGTGTTTGTGGCACTTCGTGGTACCATTACTGCATACTGTTTCCATTTCTTCTTGTTTCACACACACATTTATTTTTCCTGTGCTTTCTCACAAGCTTTCCTATCACATTATTAGAAAGTTGGAGACAGTGTGGGATGATTTGATACAAACAAAGTAGTGTTTCTTTTTAAGCTTTTTTCGTTCTTCTAAGTTGGATGTTTGATCAAGTGTGAAAAAAAACTTGGATGTAAACCGGTAGAGTATTAGTGCGGAAAAAAGAAATGGCAGCCTTCAAACAAATAAGAATGTTCCTGCTTATTTCGAGCTCCTTTGATACAATTTTTTAGTGTTTACTAGTTACTCTTTTACGTCTTTTACTATTAAAGGGTATAAGCACGTCTTAAAGAGGGTACTCTTAAAAGACTTTCATATGAGTTGGACTGTGAGATTTGATGAGCTTCTTTAAACGTTTTCAAGCAGGCTTTAAAAAGAGTTTACAAGGACAGGAAAGAATCGTGTAGAATTGGAAGTCTTGAAGTTGCAAGAAAAGGGACTTGACTACCGATTCGGAGTGTGCATAAAACACAGATATCAGACTTTTTACTTATTGATTTCAAAATGTTCAACGAATTGGGATTCGCCTTTTCTGAACTAAAAACTAGTTTTAGTGCTCTAACTAAAACTAACATTCTACTTATGACAACAAAACAATGAGGAACGCCTTACTTTAACGTGATATGAGTCTGGCGAAAAAGTTGACCCGCTTGGGTGGTTTGCCAACTCGAATAACATTTTTCACTTTCTTATATGGTTTTACAATTTTTACAAGTTACTCCAAGAACATTTAAAAAAATATTTCAAGTGAAATTTATAAACATAGGTATTGATCCCAAGTTTTATAGGACATTCATTAAGTATGTCACTTTAAGAAGATAAATGTCCCAGTATGAATAAAAACTTTTACAGGCACTATACTAATTGAATAAATTGCCCATAAAAAATAACAGTACTAATCTTTCTTATTTGTCAACTTTTTTCTTTTATGATCCCTCCAAAGTGATAAAAAACTTTTTAATGTGCAAATACAAAGCTTACAACCGAACTCAGTCGAGTACTTCTCATCAAAAATACTGAATCAAATATTTACTGCGGCTAGATATGGGTTGTCTGCGTTCGAATAGTTTATGAGGGAGCCACTGTGAATTCGACTGAGAGGCTATTTATACATTGGGTGTGCAAAACTTTTTATTTTATGCCTTTAGAAAATTGCATTACTACAGGCATGTATTCATATTGTCATTGTGCTCGTAATAGATTTCATTCTGTTGAATTGGAGTGCCATATAACATCACCAACTCACCTTTCGTTCACTCCCTAAATGCTTCTTTTCTCACAGGGCTGAAATTGTTAAAGAATTATGAATGAAAGAAATGGGTTTAAGCGTTTTTATGTCACCCACGCCATGTAAACTTTTCATGAATTAGCTTGCGTTTTCAATGACAAGTTCAAACAAATCCATTTATTTGCTCCCATGTTCAAATATAAAATTTGGGAATTCTGTCAAACAAATGCAGCCGTCCATTCGGATTTGACGTCAATTCCATTCAATTATCAAATAACGCAATCTCGACTTATACCAAATTCCATTTTGTATTAAATATTTTGAAATCATTAAAAGTAATAAACTCATATGTAAGTTAATATTGGAAAGTAAAAAGTGAATGGGAAGCAACGCACATGATGACAAATTTTTTTCGGTAAGTGGTAGAGTTAGTACTTGTTGAACAACTTCTGTTCATCTGCATTCCCAACATTACAAGAAACAGTCCCTTTGTGCATCCCATTCTTTGCCATGTCGTTGCTAATTGTAAAACAGAAAAAATGGGAAATGTGTTGTTTACAATGGAGTAGTGCAAAATGACAGGAGACGTGCAAAGTGGATCAATTTTCAGAACTGCAGAAAGTACATAGAATGGAATGACAACTTTATATAAGCTATAAGGCTCACGAGAGAACCATTCTGGTGTACTTACCCACTTTTGTGACGACTTGGCTATAACAAATCTGCAGAGGCATTAACACCATTGAGTTTATGTAGCACAACCTAAATTTATTTTGTATTCTTCTCATGACTTCTCAAGAATTCTTGCAAAATTAGGTTGAAAAATATACTAAAGGAGCACACCACATTTTGGAAGGAAGGAAAGTATCCCAAAACTTGGGAGGAAAAAAAATACGGTGATAAAAGTAAACGTGACCCCATGTATTCAAGGTTACCACACCTTCCTCATTTTAAGGAGAGAGAGAACAACCGTTTTTCATGATGTTCCGTAAATGCAAAAAACTCGCAGTCATATCCCCGTCTATCTTACACATTTTGAAGCATCAATCATCTGCACGTGAAGCAATTCAAGATGTCTTCCTCTTTGGATTTAGAAAATACAGTGATAGTTTGCACATATTCATGATATTTCCTCCATAAAGTTTAAGACATGCTAGCAAACACTTTTAAGGGTTTCAGGAATAATATGAGCAAGTTTACGTGCTATGAGACGAATACACGCATAGAAAAAGCTACCAAGATACGAATATAACTTTTCCAGTGGAAACTGTGACAATATGGAAATAAAGTTTTTATGAGTTTCAATCATACATGATTGACGTTAGAAGCATACTAGACACACTACTTGGCAAATGCAAAGTCTGCACGTAGTTTGTTTTCATGGTACGGTAGTAAATGTGAAAGAGCTTACGTTTCACCTGCATCTCGGAACTACCTACCTACCTTGACGTACTTGCTTAGAAGGCATGTATGAAAGTATTCATCGTCTATCCGCTTACTACTTTCAAAGTACTTAAGATATACGATGGATTTTCATTGCACGATTAAACTTGTTGTGTAATTTTAGTATCCGGCTCCACCAAAGCAGGTTTTGGGTGTGGATTCGCCCTGCTACATGTTTCAATCATTAGCCCCAAAACTACAGCCCATATTATGTCGAAAGAAAGTTTTGCGAATATCACGAACTGATTTATTCATCCGCATGTGTAGTGTTTTCTGCTTGGTTAATGATACGGTTGATAAAGCGACTATATGTGGTTGTGAAGACTCTCGCCTTGATACTTAGATGAATTACTTCAGCTGGAACATCTTTCTTTATCGCTTTAATAGTAGGATTTGGAACGAAAGAACGATAGAAAAAATCTTTTCCGTCCCACACAGACGTCAATTTGCATTTGTCCTTGGGCCAATAAAATAATGACTCATATTGGAAAATTATGTGCGTAGCAAAAAAAGAACATTGTAACGGAAAAACTCCATATATGAACAAAAGTACATATTTATAGGTATATTATGTTGGATGTTGCGATACAATAGAACTATTTTCCATGAAAAAAAAAACAATTATTTCGGATTGTGTGATTTACTCACTCAGAAAAATTGTAAGCGTTCACCATCCAAATAGAAAGTGTCGTCATTGTGTGTATTTGCATGAATGGCTTGGCAGTGTCCACTACACCTTGAATTTGGATTGGCCGTGCCGTGGGAACAATTGTGTTTGATGGTATGTATTATCACTGTCACAGAATAGCATACCATTCCGAGCATGATGGCATGCAACGTAGCGATAAATTTTTACACATGAGCACACCGTTCAGTTTCAATTTAACGTAAGAGACAAAATACTTTTTTTGGGGGGGGGGGGGGGCTGAAGGACAAGATGCATGACAAATAGAAATAATACATGTCTATCCTCCATAGCAGTAAAAATTTGTACGAAACATTGAGAAGCTGAGACCAGTTGGATTGCCATTTCTATCCAACATACATACGTACATTGCAATAAATTAAACTCTTGCCCAGGAGTAGCAACATTCTAATTTTTTTGACATTACATAACTTATTAACTGGAAAGTAAATTTTCACACTTGGCGCTTAATAAGTTACATCGTGCTGGTCATTTTTTTCAACAGCCCAAAAACCAGTCCAAGCTTTATGTTGAAACATAATATCAAATTAATTTCGTATTTGCTATAGTTTTATAATATTATCGTACAACAAGCCTTCTCTCATACCTTAATGCCCCACAAAATGAACAAGTGAATGAAGGACTAACTCATTTTCTCACAGCACGAAATTCATGCATAATAATAATAAAAATAAGTAAGATTTTTATTTTATTTTTCCTTTTGCTAAAGTAGAAAATTTCTTGTGACAAGAATATGAAACACATATAAGTAAAGCAATTGCTCTTCCAGTTTTGGCCTAAAAAGTATTTAGAATAAAAGTGGAAACAGCACGAGATCTATTTTTGTCCTTATTAATTTCTTTGTTCAGTTCACGGACTGCAGGTAAAGTAGTTTTCATCCAATTTTTACTATGCTACAGCTGCATACAAACGTCTTACTGCAGAATGTTATGTTGTCTAGCCCTACATTTAGTCTGGAAAGAGTAGCTAGCGATACACATGCAGGAGTTAAATGTAGGCGTAAAAATCCCCAACAACAGTTTTGTTCTTTGTTGCATGCAATGCTACAATATGTACTTTAATATCTAAATGGATCTGAGAGCAAGTAACTTACTATTGAGCTACTACTCTACTTCACTACTTCACTACTTTCACGGGTAGCGAGCTCCATGCACCGGCTTTGCATTTTTACTAATTCCTTGTTGGCTGGCTTGAGGCAGGATAGCGTAAATATTTTTTATTGTGACGTAGGTCGTTTTTCGAGTAGTCTTCAAAGGAAAAATCAATACAAATGTGACGGTAATAAATGTGATTGTTTTGTATAGTATTAGCATTACTTATTTACAAAACTTCTCAAAATTCTATTGTCAACAAAATTCTTTACCAGGTACCAAAAACGAATATTGTAAGTTCCATAGATTTACGGAAGAATGTCAACGTCCTTATTATTCTACTTTTGTCAAAAATTTCAAAATAGGTTGCTTTACATTGTGGCACGTTTACATATAAAATTTGTAACGCAAGAAAATTATTTAAGCAACATAGCATTTTGTAAAAAATTTGAGCATCGATAAAATAGTGCATGTTCGTCGAAAACTATTCTACCTGAATCAAATCGAAAAAAGGAGTGACGCATAAATTAACTTCAACAGAGTTCCACAAATTTTCAGACAATGATAGCTGACAGTGAGTGAATGGTTCTGTTAAGCAATCGAATAATATATGATATTTCACTAGAATAAAAACATGTGACTAGATTCCAACTCAAATTAATCCAACAGTGTGGAACAAACGGCCTGATAATTGAGAAAAATATGATAATTTCAGTTGACGTGATGCGTTAACCATATAATACGTAATCAAGCCTTCAATTCGATACTTATATTTTCTACAATTACTTGAGTATTTGGTGTCGTTAAATTTCACATTAAAAAGTGTGTAATATTCCACTTCTCATGGGAAGCGATGTGATGATCTCCGTTTTACTTTGTTCATGTCAATCTCTCAAATACTCACGTATCATATCTATCATGTAATTTTGAGGATGTAAACAAACAGTTACACACCACCGCTCCTGTATAATACTCAGAATTAATTGCTTAACAACATTGTAATTACAAAACAAATAAAGTGCCTAGAGAACAGTTGAGCTAAACACAAGTGTTGATGAAAGGGATAGATATGTAAATGTATATTTTGTCCGGAAAACTCTACAGTCACTACTAATCAAAAGGCTTGAAATAAATATCTAGTCATTAATGCACTGACAGATTTGAAACGCTGGCACGACGAGTCAGAATCAGAATGAAAGTGAAGGATACGCAAATTTTACTAAGCTTAGGATTGAATGGCTGAGCTGAGCCACTAGAAAAGAGTAACGATGAACATCATCGAATTGTTTTCTACGACTCTACGCTCAGGTACGACGCAGTTGTTATGAGGTAAACACGACATGTTTTCTCTTATCCAACACAACTCTTTTATTGTTGGCCTTAAACAACACTCGAGGACGGCCTGTCAGATCAATAAGATGTGCATACAACAACTTGCTTGCAAGCTCAAGAGGCAAACAGAAGATCGAATACTATCCACATGGACAGTTAATTGGAAACAATTTATATTCTCATAGATGAGCGAAATGAGAACAATCTGGGATGACAAAAGGGTACTTCAAAATTCTACATGACTGCTGAAAATTCATCTTCAGCTAATTTACAGAATTTTTTATATATGTAATGTTATACTGATATGTAAAGGATCCAATATCATCCAGTGAACATTCTTTGGATAAATAAACACCATCAAAGCACGTGTTCACGAGGGCGTCATAAAATACAGATCTGCGTTAGTAGACTACACACGTACTGACCACATTCCAAATATTTCGCACTATGTATCATACGATAAAAGCGGTTATTGCTTTCGTTATGCAGCATTCCTTTTGCAATTTTACATGGCGTACCTACAAAATTCCTTTTTTTACAAAAGAATGTTGTGGCTGGAATCGGACTCACATCCCCATGCGATGTGTTACTTCACATTTTATAGTAGTAGCATCCCTGAGTGTCAAGTTGACCTCGTGATATTTAAATTAGCGAAATATTAAGGATAAAGAAACAAAGACAAAGCACGTTAACATGAAAAAACAGGTTAGGTTTATTGAATTAAATAATTAGTAGGATGTGACTTGAGTCGATTAGGCATATTTTTCTAGCGTAAAATGTCTCGCGTTCCCACTTGGATAATCTGATAGGCTAGATAATCAAAGAAATTAGCTAGCTCAAGCTGAATAATCGTTTTAGGGACAAAGTTACCTAACGTTTTTATACAATTAGAAATGTTGTCCATTAACATGAAAAAATGTGTGCTAGATAATTATATCGCACTAAAGCACGCAAACTTAAAGCTAGATTTTGTGTGATAGATTTGAAGCTGTGAGCTTGTCAATAGGAAAGACAGGAAGAAAGAGTTGCTGGATTGAGTAAATCATTTTCGATCTCAACCAGCTTTCCTCGGTTTTCCATTACACGTACGGCTTTAATACGTGCCTTACTTGTCTTAAATTGTCAGCGTAATGGTGAATGATGTGATGTGAGACGATTGTAATGTAATAATGTGATGCCTTCTCGAAGACGAACAACAAGCAAATAATAGCAGGGTTCTCTGTTCAGCTGTCCCACTTTCCTTTGACTTTTCTTTCTCGTTTTTGGTAGCTACGTGCGTAAAATGTGATTTAATGCCATTAATTACTACGCAAAGTAATGTAATTTGCACGACAGTCACATCAACAGCTGTCTAGGACGAATTAAAGTGACACATTTCATTTCGTCAGAAAATTACTACACCGGCATCATCTTAGCGTTGTCGTAATATTATTACCTATTATTACTCAAGTTTTGCATGAAAAGACAGTTACTCCCCGATAATAATGCTCCTTTTCGTCTTTGACATCCTTTTGCACAATCTTTAAATCCTTCTATTCAGAAAGGTATCAAGTTCTGCGGTGATGAAGAAAAAGGAAGACATCTTTTATGCCTCTCGCTCTCTTTTTCTGCCCTCCTATGTACTACACAACTTTCATCTAAATGCTATAGATAATATAAATTATATCAAACGTCTTATAACACTCCAACTATTTTCCCTTTTGAAGGTGAGTTGCACAAGGTAATATGTGGCAACAGACTGCTAGTCTTTTTCTTCCTTATGCCTCCTCCAATAATGGGCTTCTGTGGCTCCCTGCCTCATTCCTTCTTTTTCTCTTTTCAAATGTGTGTGATAGAGAGCAACATTAGCAGCTCTCGCTCTCCTTCAATAAGTATTGCATTACATGTTCTCTCCGACATCCTCATATTTCAAAAAATAGGAGCCTCCGGGATATTACACAAAAAATAAAAGGGGTATATAGATACCTCAGAGGAGAGCGCACAAAGGCGTCAATCCTATGTCTCTACTTCGATCTCTATAATATATACTATAATGGGAGCAGGAACACCAACTACGAAAAACTGTTCACTCATTCTTTAGTTTTGCTTATTTCCTTTGGTTACCTTACATACTACATTATATTACTTCTCACATTTGTGACTAGTCATGTAGTAGTGACGACATGCCCGATTTCTCTTTCTCTCTCGTCAGTTTCCATTGTATATCCGTATGTGAGTTTCTCTGTGTGTATGCGTCTCTATGTGAATGTTTGTGTCATATTAGCGGTAATCTTAGTGTATCACTGATATAGTAATAGGCCACTTCAGAATCACTTCGAAAGAGAAAAAAAATCCAATTCATTTCGTTTTTAGTCAGTAGGTTCTTTTCTCTTTTTTCTCTCCAACTATTTCTCATGCCTCACTTTTTGCTAAGAAAATACTTGCTCTGTCTCTATACATAACTTATGGACACTGATAGGCTAGGTAACTTCCCATTTATACAGGGATCCAAGCTGAGGTAACATAAAAAAAGAGTGAAACGAAGACGAAGAAAAAAATTGAAGATGGGAAAACTTGGGATTTTCTTCTTTCGTGGTATTCGAGTTTTTTTTATAAGAATGGCTTGGTTGTGCCATCCCAGCTTTCATGGTGTCTGCCTCGCCACACTCTCTGTTGTAAAACTAACAACGCCACACACACACACACACACACACTCTTTCCCTCTTTCTCTCTCTTTCATAGCATATAATATGTACATGAATGCATAGGTATACTCCCTTAAATAATGTGGGTAAAATAACACGGCTACTGCCATTATTATGATTATAGTGCAAGTTCGTGCGTGCCCTTTTATTTCTTGGGTCATCATACGAAAAGTCCAGGTAATAATAACTTGGAATGCCTGTGGACATTCCGCACTATTTTTCCTTCTTCATTTTCTCTCTGAGAGAAAAAAAATGAAGGAGCAAACCGACACCTATTACTTTGGGTTTCACCCAGAAATGAAACGAAAAGGAGAGAAAGAAATACTAAGGAATCGTTGGAGCAAATATTCCATGCTGTGAAGGGGAAAGGGATCATGTACCAAAAACATAAAAAAAATATGCAGTAGTGATCATCACACAATCATGAGGGAACAAAGGGTCAGTATCATCATCATGCTTCGAGCCCTGTCCTTTGTCTTCCGCGCTACTTAACAATTAACGAACAATAGAAGCATGCATTTGCCACGTAAACTATTGTAACAATACACATATCACTTCTATTTCCCACAATTCCACCATTGAAATACCGACTTTGGCTTGATTCTCTTTATTTCTTTTTAATGCTGTAGGATGCCAACCAATGCCAAAGTGACATGGCTAAGAACACATTCTGAAAAGTCAGGAGAACTCCAACTGTGAGACAAAACATATGAGGTCACAAGGAAATGAGCTTTTCCTTAGCCTTGAGCCTTAGATGAAATAGAACAGGAAATTCATTACGGTGATAAATATTTGTTAAATTTTTTTAACGAACTAGGATACTATTTTGTATGCTATCCACAATCATCACAATTCCGTATCACCTTCCAATAACAAGTACATAAAAGGAGCAATGTTCATAGATGAAAGGGAGATGCCGGATGTCATAAAATTTTTGGATGACTTTAAATTTTTATTAAAAAATCAGTTGCTCAGGGTTTCACAGAAACCGTAGGTACATCGTTATTTATACTAACAAAACTTTGATGCCTCTTTTACCTTGCCACAAAGCTTGGTTGCAAATTTTTGTTTGGAAACTACATGACCAGAAGAAAGTTACAACATATCCGCGACTTAAATGCTCATTATACCTTTGGGAAAATTGTATTTATAAGTTCTACACATGTTCTCAATCCACGTACAACTAAACTTTTATACCCTGATGAATTGTCATTTCTGTTGATAAAGAAATTATAAACGAAAAGACTTGTGAAGGAGACTGTAAACTGTATAAACAGACGAGTATGAATATAATGTCCCTTTAGAATGTATGCCTTACTTAAATATAATGGATGAACTATTCATTGCTCAGCGAAATCTCCTTCCACTTTTAGCCGACATCCCCTTAATATATTTATTGCAATATTATATTTCCACTTCTCAAGTGCCTCTATTATAACTCATACCCCATTTATCTTTTTTTGGGAAACCTTTAGATTTGGAAAAAGAAGCCGTTACTTCAACACTTTCATTGCCATTCCATTTCATTTTCATGACTTGCTACTTGCTATAAGTGGTTAAGCCAAGAGTCCTTCATAGAATATCCATAATCCACAAAAAAACACTTGAAAATATTATAAAGAAGCTATCGGAGTCCCATTTTTCAAATATATTACGCTTCCTAATATTTTATCAAGGCAAATTAATTTTCGACAAAAAAAGACAGACGGGGCCAAACTCGTTGACATGGTTGTAGTAATAGACGAGACGAATCCTGGATTTTTTCCCTCTCGTTCTTTTTCTAATGGAATTTCGTCGATATGTTCCACTGACTGACTGTTTTATTAATTGTAGAAAGATCAGAAACAATGAAGAAAAAAGAAAAAGAAAAGAAAGGCGGATGAAAGAGTGAGCAAAAGTAACCTTTTTTTACCACAGGAAAAACATGATGGGATGCAATCTGAGAAGCATTCACGTTCACATAAGCTACGGTTGTAAGTATATAAGTATATATGCCTGTGAGATGTGGCTTGACTCACTATCCATTGGTGGTTGAAGTGATGGTGTATAGTTTAGGGAGCGGTGTAAGAGTAGTAATAATCGTTTTCTTTGGAATGGAATATATACGGCATAAAACAAAGCTATAAGTTGGAATTGTCGAGATTGTTGTTGGAAATGAAATGAAAATCAAACTGATGAGTCGAGTTTTCCTCTACTTCTCCTCTATTTCTGAACACAAAGAGATGGAAATAGTTTTATTGTTGTTCGTAGCAAATAATTCATGGCTAGTTTTATGAGTCTGAATATTTTTCTGATATAATGGGGGGATGTGGATGAGAGGACACCTTTTCAAGCTTATTTAAAAGGGGAGAGAGAAGAATGTATATAGTCTAATGTTCATTTTTTTGTGCGAGTGATACTACTTTACTATCATTCTTTACGGTAGAAAACAAGCATCTCTCTCTCTCTTGGCAAAAAAGGAGTCATTGTAAATAGTCATGAGAGCAAGAAGGGAAAATTCCATAAATTTTCTAACTGGAAAGTAAGGAGAAAACAGCGGGTGGGAAATGGGAATCAGAGCTCTAAAAAGAATCGCTACGACTTCCTATGGTCCTACTGGAAATTGATAAAGAACTTGCTACCTTATTTCTTAAAAGGAGAGGGAGGGAGAGAAGACGAAAACTAAAGGAGGAAAGATCCTTTTGACTATTTGACTTAAGCTCATGCATCCATTTCCACCATTTCATACGTTGACTAAAATCATATTCCATGGTCTGTTTACCTCTCAAGTTCTTAACCTTCTTTTCTAACTCTCTCTCTCTAGTTCAAATTATTCTTGCGCCTGTTGGTGTACCGTGAGCCCGTTTTGCTGCTTCCTCATCTCTTCAGTCTTCAGCGCTAAATTTGCTGCATGCTGAGGTAAAACTCGTATATTATTATGGGAATACAAGTTATATATACGAAGCTATAGGATGTCGTGCATCTCCCTCGCTCCTTCCTCGATGCTCACATGTTTTCTCAATGTGGTTTCTGTCAAATGTGGCAGCTTCCCACGTAAGGTTACATTATAATATGGCTCATAACACTAGACGCTTTCTCCTCCATACAAAATGATGAGAATCTTGTTCGTTCATGAAACACATCTGAGTTGTACCCAACTAAGGATGTTTGCCATCCCTTCCTGTTACCACTTTCTCCTATCTTCTTTGCAGACACACCATGCCGCAACGCGCACTTGACTGCCAAGGATAAAGTCCATTATTTTGTAATGTGCAATTTTTGGGGATTTAAGGATATTTTCAACTGGTTTATTAGTTTCTAAAGACGCTAGGAGTGGGAAAGGTAGTTAATGTTCTGGTGAATAGGTACATTGATTTTACAGTCTTTTCCTCCTCACAGTCTCAACTTTCTCTTATTAACTTTTGGACTAAATCGTAAACAACTTAGCTTATTGAAAATGACATTATCTCCCAAAATCCTGTTCCATTCCTTTAATATTTCAAGATTCCAAAGTGAGCCCACTTCAGTTCAACTTAAAATGTCAGACACGTGTGTCATTCTTCATGTGGAAGGAAGACATATGTATATCTAGGTGGTAAGAATGGACTTGCTTCACATCACACAATTTAGAAAATGAGTTGGGCATTTTGTACCCCCAAGAAAAAAATGGTGAGCAACCTAGATATCGTTCATAATTGAAGCATAGTATACCACAACCTCAAAGAATGTGATGGAGCTCATCCTGTGTTCCCTCCAAACCCTTTTTTGGTGTACTAAATAAATGATTACTTCCAAGTGTCGTGTTTCCCCAAACTCTTCATGATGGATTATGTCTACCTATTTCAAATGCGGGATACCAATGAATCGCTGTTTAAACGTGTTTTTTTCCACGCAATTATTCTTCCTTCCACCGTTTCCCACACTTGTCAAAAGCACTGAAGTTGTGTTATGCATCCTTGTAGATGGATTGTAAATAAAAGCGCTATCTTCCCAGTATAATGTAATATTCCATACTTAGATTTTTTTTATATAACTATCATTTCTTAGGCGTATGACTGTCTTGAGTTGATGTTATGCAAAGAATATGTGGGCCTACTTCAATTTCATTCTTTGGATATATGGATGAGGTAATCATGAAGTATAATCCAAATGCGTGTATGGAGAAAAAAGGGCACGGTTGGTTTATGAATTGAGAAAATGAGACGTTTGGCGTAGACAAACATCAAGTAAAACAACATGCAACGTGATACTTGGAAAGTAATACCTGTAATCCATCCCCAAGAAGCGTATTTTGCACTACATCATTTCTTCAATTCCTTTTCCTCCGCTCAATTTCTTTTTTCTATATCATTGAAATGTTTAGGTGAACTTACAAAGTGGGTTCTTCAAATTTGAAATTGATTTCACTAAAATTTTGCAATGTATATCTGCACTTACATTACAGCTATTCTGGGTAAAACTGAGGTTACATGTTGATTGTTTGTGTAGGTTTATGTCAGAACTGCCTGCCACATATTTACTTAACTTCAATAAGTGTAATGTTCTTTTAGAGAAAGTAATTTTGCCAAACAAGTTTGTAGAAGGAGCAAAGATTCCAGTCAGCTTCAACCCATTCCCACAAAGATCTCATGTTGAAGTAACACATTACCAAGTAAACCGGTATTGAAAAATGTTATTTGCTATACATTTTGTTGGTATACTGCTTGAACAAACATGGGATCCAGTAATTTTGTTCCATATCATTTCACTTGTAGCGTTAGACTTGAGCGAAATTGAATGGATACTAGAAATTCAGCTCTACCAGGACAAGCACAAGACATTTTCATTTGAAGTCGTTTATAAGAAAAAGCAAACAAATGAACACTTGTGCTTTATAACTTTCTGATTCCAATATCAGTCTTTTAGTACGAAATTGTATTATTTATAATTTATCGAGTCACAATCTTGACATGACATGACAATATTGAAAGAAGCAGAAATGAATTCGTTCCAAGAAATTTTCGTCCGATCAACGATGTAAACTTGCAGAATTGAAATCTAGTTTACTTTAAACAAGCAGTAGTTTGGGTTCCAAAGGGTTTGCTCACAATTATACTACCTAAACCACTAGTTTTGATGATGTCTAATGGAAGAATATACGTACAAAACTTACAGAAATAGAATTCTCTCTCATATATCCTATATAGGATGATGACTTGCGTTACGTAATGGCCCAATTTCATCTTACCCTTGTCCATTACGTGTCACACTTGCTTCATCTTTGGTTTCCTCGCGGCCATATGATACATACTTAGATAAAGCCTTTGCAACCAATAAAATGACTTGATTCTATATTATACTATATAACATTTATACTGCAAACAGAGCATGAAAAGAAAGCTCTCATCGTGATGACTATATGCCTAAAACAATAATATCACGTTTACTGCTTCTCTTGTCCTGTGCTACCTACTTAGGGGCTTGCAATGGAGACATAATTCAACGGCTGTAATTGCACGATCTTTTGCTATTTGAGCTCAAATGTAAAAGTGCAATTATACAGCATGTGTGCTAACTAAGCGCTACTCAGACAGTAGCACACACATTTTATCCAAATATTTGTCTATCTACATTCTATTTAACATATTAATCCTCTTCCAGTACCTACTTAGTACATGTGAGTTTACAATTTCAGAGCCTAAGCAATTTGCCACTCTGTAATTAAAGTTCTTGTGCAATGCGTGCATTATCATTTTCAGTTGTGCAAAGCTTTTATTTTACTCCATACAAAAGTCGAAAAGAAGTAGCCCCACTGCTGAAGAAGTCTACTGCTTACTCAACGAAATAAAGTAGGGGAGTAAATGCAATTATGTAATTTTAGCTTAATCACCACGGGATTTTCTAATGGATGAATTTATGCTAATACACTTGCTCATTTATAGATTCCGCAATTTTTGTTTACAAGCTAGAGTCTTTTTGTTCCAAATTTACATAGCAGCGTAGTAACTCCAGTTTTCGTAAGAATCAACTATTGGGAAGGTTTCTTGCTGTAAAAAAATTAGCTTTTATCTTTAATCAACTATATTCCTGTGTAAGGGAGTGGGTTAATAGATCTCACGCATTAATTTTCATGTTAGTCTCAACTCCAACGTAAGCTGAGCTGGATAATCCAGCATAATATATGAATAGCGTATTCAAATACCTAGTAAACAAGTAACATTTCCTTCCCATCTAGAAGCCCAGTGTTTTAGTTACGGATTGGCTTTTCTAAAGAATCCACCAATTTGCTTCAATTTGCATACCATGAAAAAGTATGCAAGAGAAAAAAGGGAAAAAATTAAGGAGTCAAGAGGGTGAAATTAATGGGAAGTTGAGATTAATATGCTAATGCATCTATTATTTTCCTTTCATGAAATGCCTACTTCATTGAGTTAGTCAGTCCCGCTGAAAGCACGCTATGCAAATGTATACTGTCCCGTGTTTTCTCCTATATTGCATTCTTATTACACAATACACAAATGATTTTTATCTCATACGTGTACCGTCCTGCTCCAAAAGAAACTGCTAAAACTTAAAACGGAACGGAGAAGTCTGACTTTAAAAAAAAGCAGAGCCATGCCATAGTAGTAGCCTCCAAGTTGAAAATTTCCGGTGCTTGTCCTCCCATCATCATGCTTTTCTTAAAGCTTTCTTATATCTTTTTTATTGTGGGTGCATACTCGGCCAGCACGAGCAACATCATATCATCACATCACCATCAGCATCAACCTAACATTCTTGCAATTGGAACGAGTATGCATGCCCAATTCTTTTCTCCATATTTATAAACATTCACCTTTGTTAAGTTTTGCATTATTGACTAAATTCAGTTGGAAAAGCAGCAACAAAACGGTACGGTAAGAAGGAAGCAATAGCCTTGAGGAATTGAGCAAACCCAACCTTCCACTCTGCTTACTGCAACCTTTGTAAAAACATTTGTGTACATATAGTACATATGTATGTATACAACTCCTAAATTTTTTATTCTCTCCACTACACATCTGGTGTACTCAAAAACCCTGACTGTGTGTAAATGGAAAGGAATATACTGAAGCTAGAATTGAACAACGTGGAAACTGTTATAGTGAAAGATGTGATGGTCTTGTTTACAATTCCTAACCGTGTCTAAAAGTCAAGTCATTCCAGGATGTGTGTTCCAATGTTTCTATCTTGTATTGAGATGGGTGGAAAAACCAACAAGGCAAAAGTGAAGACACGTTTCATATAGAGGAATATATAATGTATACATAGATAAGTATATTTCCATATTCATTTCAGTTACTATTACAACTGCCCAGACATTTTCCTTACTGTTCGATTCCAATTACATTTCCACCGATCAGCTGCTTCATGGCATCATTATAGGAATGGCAAGTATTAACATTCCTTATAAACTGTTACAACACTTTGTAAACGGGGAGCATTACTCCTTTTTACCAATTGGAAAAAGGAAAGCAAACTTTGCATTCATTCCTTTCCCACTCTGTTTCCTTGAGCTTCCGAGTATTTCCCTGATTCTCTTGAAATAGAATCCTTCCAAAATATTGGATATCAACACGAGAATGATTTTCCTTTAACTTTTTTCTGAGAGACAGGATGATGCACATATTTGTTTTATGATATCACTACATTATATTATTAGCAATGGTATAAGTTGCCAGCACTACTAGTCCTTGGGAAGCCGGTAGCTTCACACGCATAACTTTGGGTGAGGTGCATGCAAGCTCTCTGTCCGGGAACTGGAAAAGGTGAGCAGTTTCACTGGGGAAAGATACGGAAATGTGGAAACTCAGATGAGTATAAGTAGGCAATTCATGTCATCTTCCAGTTTTCTTTTTTTCCTTTCTCGCATTCGTTCTCTTCCTTTCCCATTTCTTGGACTGTATAACAACTATGTTCTGTTCCCAATGACTTTCTTCACGAACACACACTTCTTTTTTAACTTGTAATATCACCCCCGTTTATACAAAACATGAAGGGTTTCTTACTGAATGAGAATGAATATCTATGACACAAAAAAAAATTCTTACTTGCTTACTCTCCCCTCTACAACTGTATTTTAAAGGCTAGACATATTATAAAAAAAGTGCTTAAGCATCCTCCAACTGTTCTTTTCTCTTTGATTATTTCCCTAGCTCATACTTATGGAGCTTCTTAAGTAAAGCTATTTCAAAAGATTTAAACTGATTGTATTGTTAAGCGAATTGAAACATCGTTGCTTGTGGAACTAACTAGCATCTCTCCCTTCATGAAATTTTACACAGCTGCTACAAAACTACAGCAACATATCAGACTCCCCTTCCAACATTATTTCATACTAACTTCACGTAGTTTCCTTGGAAAATGGTTGGTCCATTGATTAAAAATTCTGTAGTGATGATAACACGCAGAAGAACAAAGGGAGTGGGAGAAATAAATGAGATCCAAAACAGAAGCGGATGGAGTAGAAGAATGCATACTAATGCCAAAAGTTTGTTTCCTCGATTCGTATGAAAGGCTAATCTCACACTATAATGTAGGTTAAGTAAATAATTTGTAAAGAAATTCCGCTCTTCCGTCGTCCTCCCCCCAGTTGGGTTAGGAATGAGCAAGCGACTCAACCAGAACTGGGTGCTCGCTCACTCAGAAATGCATAGGGTGTGTTTGTGTCTGTCTGTGTGAATGTACTTGAATAAGAAACGATTGACTGCCGGATATCAATGCATTTTGTATTACTTTTACCACACATCACACAAAAGTAGAGAGATACAGATAAGTATGAGATCCTACGTGTATTTTTATGTGTGAACCCTATACTTTGTTTTCAGTTTGTGGGAGAAAGAACTAGAAACTAAAGTTGCACTTCCTTTTTATCCTCCTCTGGTTTTTTTATTTTTCTTTGTATAACTTTGTTATTAGACTTATTGGCATGTTTTTTTGTTTCCCATCCAACCATACCATCTGAGGAGAAGGAACACCAGAGTAGATTTATTGAGTAAAAGGTGAGTAGAATAGTTTATTTTCAACACCAACACACTCATTCAGCTGCTTTTATACATTTTTCCTTCTTCATGCACTGTTATTACGTTCTCCTTTCTTGTTGTTGTAGCTTTTCCATGGTGCACTACCTATTTATTCTTGTGGTAGGGCCATGAATAAAGTAAAATTGCACGTAGCTATGATAAATCTAAAAAAGACAAAACCACACTCATGCATCCTTTATTTGAGGGGAAAGAGAAAGAGTGAGTCAACAGTAATTTAACTTTCGCTTTTTATATCTTCCTTTTCCAGAACAATCCATCTTTTTTTATTCTTTCGAGGATATGGATGCAAAAATTGCCTTTTTTTTTATCAGAAAGTGGTTGCTAACAGTGCCGCAACATTAGAATGCGATTGCGATGAGTTTCGCCACCAAAGGATTACACAAGAAGCCTGGGTACTTTTTCTGGATGAAGGGAAAATGTAGTGCAATCCAAGTTTCCATGTTTTCTTTTTAGCCGAAGAAAAAACAACCATGCAATACTTCATACCAACAGCAGCATCATCATCATCATCATCATCACATTACATCTCACATAGCAGTGGGAGTCAATATACTTTAACTATGTGTGGCATTCGGTCACACTTTTGGTTGTCGCAACTTTCTCTCGGGTGGTTTGTTAGCGTTTTGTGGTGTGGGTGTAGCGTGAGCTGAAAGTGCGACAACAGAGCTCCTCAACAGTTTAGTTTAAAATGGTTTTTGTAGCTTTGCCATTGAAAAATGAAAGAGTTGATTTGAGTAGATGGTTCCAAAGTACTCCGTCCATTTTTCTCATCATCAGATGCGGCAAACGGGCGTAAGAAATAAGAAGAGATTTTCGTTTACGGCTACAGTTTTTTGGGATTCATGATGCGGTCTACTTTGCTCCCGTTGTACTGTTTACAGAGCGTAAGTAACTGCCAACACCGAGAAAAGCTGCAAACCATACGTTTTCTATGTCATATGATGACAGGTAGGTACATAAGAGGAACAGGATAGTAATGGCATGTTACTAGATTGCAACTTTCTCTTTTTTCTTCTTCCCTACTCCCCATGCTTGTCATTCACATTTTTTTTGGAAGACATAAAAGTATAAGTATGCATCTATACATTTTTAGCAAGTTATTGTGGCTAAGGTGGCCATAAATTTTGGAGAAAGATGCTGTTCGACATTTACTTTATGCATAGGGGTTTTTAGTATGTGTTGTTTTTCAAACTTTTAGTAACAATGTCTATTGGTGATGGGCCAGGGAAGAATTCAAGAAATGTTGTCCATTAAAGATGCAGTAAAGGTAGTAGTGGAGAGGAAACGACTACTGGAAGTAAAGTGATAAAGAATGCTTGTTGCAAACCGGATTGGGAGGATGAGTGTGTATGTCGACGAGCTGAAAATTTTCGGTTTGAGTTAAAGAAACATATACATTAGGTAATGTTGGCTGTTCTGTTATTTAAAATGTTCGTATTGCACGATAGCCCTTTTCTTCCCAATGATGTGTGTACATGACTATATATTTTTTGTGTGCGTATGCATATAATGGTGCCTACTTGTCTGGCATTGCTGCTGGCCTTCTTTCTTCCTTTTCACCATGAGCTTCCAACTTAGATATCTGCACAACAAGGAGTTTTTGGGAACCGCCAACTACTACCAAAAGAAAATAACACAAAGATAGTATTCCACTCGTCAGTGGTTCAACACTGTGTTCAGGAATCTACTGCTTGTTCTACTTGTAGAACAAGAAGTATACGAGCAACTCCTTTTTTCCTAGAAAACTAGAACTAACTACTTTCACCATAGAACGTAGTACCCGTTGGTGTTGGTGGCGGTAGTATGAGGAAGAAGTAAGTAGTACATCTTGTCAGCATTTTTGTGTCTATCTATAGAGGGAAAAGATGGAGAAAAGATGCGGCAATAATACAGTAGAAATGTATGTAGCTGTATATTTTTGTGTGTGGTTGTTATTTGAAATGGAGATCACGTTTTTCAAGAAGTTTTAGTGGCTGGCCTCGGCTTGATCTCCTTCAACTATCCGATTCTCTTCCATTTTCGACACATCTTTTTAGCTCGTCTGCTCCTTGTGCTTTCCCTTTTTTTTATTCGTTTGTTGTGTGGATGCTAGTAATGGTGAAAATCTTTCCCTATAACAGCTTTTGTAGTATACCTTTCCCTTTCTAAACCGAGGGAATATTGGTGGTGGTTGTCCAACACTATACGGGAAAAGAGAGAGAAAGAAAGGCTGAGAGAGCGAGAGAACAACAACAGTTCAGCGTAAACTCTTGTGTTCACTTGGTATCTGGTGATGGTCGGAAACTGAAGGAGAGAAAAGTTGTGTTGTTGTCCCGGTTTGTTTCTTTCTTTCTGCTAGTTGTTCTCTTCACATTGCTTCTTTCTCTCTTTTTTCATAAATGAATTCTATATCTTTGTCCTACCCTTTTTTGGTTCTTTACATTTTTCCTCCTTATCTCTCCATATTGGAATTGCATCACATCAAATCGCATATATCGCATTTTCTAAGGGGAAAGCTGTAACATCATACTTTTCATGACTTGGGACGACTCATAAGAATCATCTGGGGTCTCAAATTTCGGCATGTAGCTGTTTAACCATAGTAGTTGTAACCTGAGGCGAATTTTCCTCACATTTTAGCAATGATGATGCTTTCTATCTCTCTTTCTCTCTCTCTCTCTCGACTCCTCTTCTTTTGTCTTCTCCACTTCACATCAATTTCTTCACACTAGTTTACCCCATTTTTATTTATGTATTTTGTATTCATAGCTAAACAAAAAGAGATTTTGAGAAACTGTAACTTTATTCTTCGAATTAAACTTTGGAGGAGAAGGCTTGAATTGTCAAAGACAAGGAAGTTCTTCCCAACCGTTACGGATGAGGGTGCATAATATCCTCATGTCTTCTCAGTAGAGATAGCATCAACGACAGTTTTATCGATTGGTGAGTACGTGCGGTCAAAGAAATGATTGCGACTATGATTGCTTTTCAATTTGGCTACGTCACTGGTGCCTATTTAACCAAAATTTTGCGCATGCCTCAGTAAACGAGAAGAATTGGGAAAGATTGTCATTGAGAATTTCACTGTTATTTTTTTTCAATTGCATCGCATGGTAAGAACGTACTTACAAGGGCAAACTTTTTCTCAAAATAAAACTTCAAACACCTACAAAAAAATCTTTTTGGTTTTGGAATGAAGATTTTTTACTATCTTAGTTTTTCAGATGCTTTCCGACCTTCATTCACCAGAAGCAGGAAGCTGAGAAAGAAAGAGGGAGACAAGTCTATTGAAGTATGAACACGTTTGATGCACAAGACTGCGAGAAAAAAAAATCTTTTTCTTCATCTTCTTCTTCTTCTTCTTGTTCTAAGTAAAAACTGTGAGCATGAGTGTTCTCACAAAAGTTTTCCATCAAACCTTCCATGAAATACTCAGTGGTGACGTGGTGAGGATCAAAAGAGACCCAGTGACAGTTTCCTCTTGTTCCCAATAGGGCTCATGCCCCCAGTGCGTATACTTTTACTCACTCACTCAGTCAGATTCTAACTGTGAGTGTCACAAGTCAAAAACTCTTGCTGTTTTAAACCATATATTTATATATTCATATTATTCCGACGTTAAATCATCATATATACATTCATTTTTTATGATGAGGCTATGACTATGCATCTACATGCATTTACGTGAGTTTTACCAAAATGCTCATTGAAGCAAAATCCTTATCCAAAAGCTCAAAACTCCTTTTATCTCATTCGTGTCGTTGTTTACGCTTCACAAAGAATAGCGCTTGAACCTCGCCTTGTTTTGTTCGCATCAGAAGAAACAGTAAATATACGAAAAAACACTATAGTCATACATAATATGGGCTCTGTCGTAGTAGAACAAACATGAAAAAGCAAAATGCAATAGTGGTGGAACAAGAGAACCCACCTAAATATTATGAGCGGCCGATGGTAAAAAAATAAGTAAGTTGGGAAAACGACGGACACATATTCTAAACCTATTCTTCTGATATATCTTATATTGCTTAGGTTGAGAATCCCCAAAATAAAAAAAGAATCTCCCGTGAGTATGTACAACCCATTACCATCATGCTATCCATCTCTTTGCATTATTTGCTCACGTCAACCTACTTTTTTTTCGTTCGTTACGTGCATAAATGTGAGCTCACCGACAAAACTATAAGGGAGCATAAAGGAAGGAAACAAAAGGGTAGCATTTAGGAGTTTATGATAAAGAGAAAAAATGTACGAATGCATCTTCTTGGGAGAAAAAAAAACATTCACAAAACAAGTAGTAAGAATGGAGCAATATCAGTTTTGCACGCGTCGTAAAGAGGAAAAGTGTTGGTGGTGGTTGTACGTGCGTAACCTGTATGATGATAATATATGTATATATGTATACTGGTTGCGTTTACTCTCCTCTTTCAGAGTCACTTCCAGTTTAATAAATGGGACTACAGAAAAACTGTCTCATCTTCAAGTAGGACAGATACTAAAAGGTTTAGATGTTTTTATATAAGAGTTCCAGATGTTTGTACTTGACTAATGGAACGTATCCATCCATTATCTGCATGTAGCAGCAGCGTAAAAATGCTTTGTGTGCTATTTTCTTGTATCGTCTCGTATCGTATCATTGTTATGCAGAAAAGAAAAATGGAAAAACCATAGGAATAGTGGTGACTCGACTAATACTTTTGCATGCTAATTTTTATATGGGAACGGAGTGGACCAATATATCAATATTGTTTTCTCATCATTTTGGTGGAGTCACTCAAGCAAAAAGGAGACGACGAAGAATAGATAACAACTTGGAAGAAACTTCACTCAATTTTTGAAGGAGACAATATAGATGGGAACAGCTCATTTAACAACTCCATTTCTTGGAATAATCAAACAATACCGTTTAGAGATGGGGAAAATGTCAACATCTTGTCATAAAATATATATTTATCTGTGAAAGGTTTGAGGTTTTGAGAGAACAATAAATTGAAAATAAACAAACATTGTGGGCGCACAAGGAGTGCACCAATAATGGATTTTCTTGGAAAGCGTAGGGACACACGTCCGATGTATGCCTAACGCAAGTGAGAAAGCTCTATTTAATCAGTGAAACAACAAAGAAACTTTATACGTATTATCACGTAGCACTTTGAACAAGTTGAGATTTACTTGGGATTTTCTAAGAATAATCGTCAAAATGAGCCACCTCGTTTACCTCTAATACTTGGGAAACCACTGGAAAGCAACACTTAATATAATTTTATCTGAGCTCTGCTGGATAGTGACAAAAGTTGTAAAAAAAACTTTGTGTCAGCCCAAAACTAGCTTTCTCCAAAACACCTTCCTTCCTTCCACTCTTTGTTCCTCACTCTGTTTAGCAAACACACACCACACACATACACCAAGAGCACAATAAAATCCAGAGCTGAATGAAATCCGAAAATTTAATTAAGCAAATTGATGAGAGGAAACTTAATTTCAACTCTTAAAACGAAGGAAAGGAAAGGAGGAAAAAAGTAAAAGTAGATGAAAACGGAAAAGTTCATTGAGGCTTGTTTGTGCGTAGACTGAAGGATTGTTATCGCTTGTCGGGAATTTCTTTGGAAATGAACGCACACAAGTACACACTTTGAGAAGTAGACAGCCTCTTTACAAACAAAGCGAGTGTGGTTCAGTGTATCGTGTTTCTCACAATCAGGCGTATTATACAACTCATATACATATTTTCCTTGGAATACATCCCAAAGAAAAAAATCTTATCCTTCTTTCTTCGAAATAAAAAACAAATGCTTGTTTTTACGCTTTCTTTTAAAAAAAACTGTACTTTTTGGAAAGTAGTCAAAGAAAAAAGTCCTTGGATCGTCTTTCTCTGTTTTACTCTCAGAAAAAAATAGACACGGTTGGAGATAGTAATATAAAGTTTGGTTTCCAACGCATTAACTTATGCTCCGTGTACGTAGACCAGACATTTAGTAATGACAGCAAGCTCTCGTCTCATTCATCACATGGGGAAGGGGAAACACCTCTCCGTCTTGCGTAACAAGGGTAGTTAGCCCTTGATGATGACGAGTTGACATACACATCGGGTCAGAGAACTGGCAGGGAAGAGTAAGGTGTTGATTGCTGTTACCAACTACAACTTTGCATTACTTACATAATTTTTTATATATAGTTTTACTCACTAATTTCTAGGTGGTGAAAATACAAGCTTTTCTCTTTTTTTAAAATGGGGTGAAATCCAAGAAAAACTAAATGGAGTCGCATTTCATCCCAGCACTTTCTCATTTTTTCATCGGAGTGGCTACGCTATATGCATATTATTTGGTAACATTTATATTTAAGGACATGTACTTCACACAATGCCCCCTTCAAAACGACGTCTTTACTTTTCGACACGTTTTTTTCATATCATGAGCAATTGAGGAAAGGGACTGAGAATAGTATATGCGCATAAATCTTATGGATATTACATTGCAACATCAATATACAACAGTAGTGGTGGTGTGTGTAGTGGCAGGACTTTTCTGATGAGAAAATGAGGCAAGGAAATGGAAGAGAAAAGCAGAAAAATGGAGAAAGACAGAAGGAAAGCGAAAAAAATAAGAAAAAGAAAAACGCTCCTTCGTCGACTAAAGTTATGTCTTAAGTGAAAGCTTAAAGTTTCTGTTGTGAGAGAATCAGAGCAGATGGTCTACTTGGCACGTTCAATGCTCATTTTTGTTTAGTTTCGTATCTCTACGCTGTGTAATATAGGGGAGCAAAAAGGAAGAATTCGCGATATGCACAACATCCTATACACATTTAATACAAAATATATGTCCACCTATATTCTTATAGCAACCAAATAATAGAACTGTACAATAAAAAAAACTACGTAGTGCTGGCACTGCACTGCAATGCTTTTTTTTCTAGGTATGGTGAGGCCCATGACCTGATACACTGTGCTCGAGGCAACTTTGACTTTGGCTAAACGGCTAGTTGAAAACCTTCCTTATCTTTTTAAATTGGACGCCGAAGATAGCACTCATGGGATGCTGATTGGATGTGCTCATGAGGCCCACTGTATTTAAGCTTTTGCTGCTTTAGTAAGTGCTGAATGTACTTACTTGAATGCATTCTCAGCTAAAAATACTTACAAGCTGACAATACGTATGAGTACACATATTCTATGTGTGTATGTGTAAATACTGCATTCAGACATCAACCTTTTGCTATTATTTTTTTTCTATCTGCCTCCTACTGAAAAAAAGATTCGATAATATATTTACCATTCTTTTCTCTGTCTGTGTGTAGCTTTCTTTCTCGTTTTCGTGCAATTGTTCGCCTCCTACTATGGTGTTATTATTACTCCTTTTTGAACACGACTAGATTACTTGTAGTCTCTCACTTTACTATTTGCCTATTGTTATCAGTGCCTTTAGCACATTTTCTATTTCACCTATTGTAAAAACTTAAATGCATTTTTCTTCAAGACAGACTCCAACTTAGGGAAAAAGCATGCACGCTCTTTTCTCCCATGTAATGGTCCAAAATGAACTGAAAGTGGTGGCAGCTGTATAAGAACATAATCCTTCCAAATTTTTTTCTCTTTTTTCTTTCTTTTTTCTCTCTCTCTCTCTTATTCACCCACTCACTCAGTGTGCTATATCTGCCTTTTAAAAGACTTGAAGTGGAGAAGATATAAACAACGAAGTTAGCTACTCTCTTATCAGCTCAGAAGAGAGAGAGAAGAAGAAGTAAAAGCGGAAACCTAAAATGGATGGACAGATTTTTATTCGTTATGCCACTGCCGTGAAGACAAACGAGTTGTGGGAGAGAAAATAGCTAGAAATGTGAGTTGAATTTGTTGGTCCTCACTTCTCACAAGCAATTTCTCAGTGGTATTTGCTTTTAGCAACCAAAACAATGACAGTTCATCATGGTTCTAAAAAACTCTGGAGTAAAACTCAGAGGCAGACCTCCTTTCTGCTGCTTCCTTTTCCCAAGCAACGTAACAGAGTGATCCTTGGGAACAAACTTGGGAAATAGGGGCATGCCCAATTTTTTTCTTCTCTTTCAGATGCCTACCCCTTATAAGCTTTACTTAAAGCGTTTACTTATCGTGTGTGTACATCCAGGCGCTCCATTTACTTATATAAATATCAGTTATTGATACTTTTGTACGCAAAGTACATACGTGACAGCTGATTCTTCTGTGCTTTAACTAGTGACTGAACAATTGCACAAGTTAAACACACCCTTTAGCCGTTAACTTTGAGAACTAACAGCATTTGAGAACTTTGCATTGAATTACCCGACTGTAAGTTAAGGGAACTAGGCTAACAATATTTCGAAATTACTCAAGAATTACGCTGACACGGGTCCATACATCTTCAGTCATAATGCTAGGACTGGGAGCTATTATGCTGGTAAGTATAAAAAAGTAGACCACAAGTTTTCACTGACTGACTGGCTTGCACAAGAGCAAGACTGCAATGCCCAAGTTTTGGAGAGGACTGCATAACTTGAGAGAAAGTGAAATAGAGCAGCATAACTCCAGTAATTTCAAACTGATCATTAACCCTACAGGCGATTTTTAAAATCGCAACCACTACATTAGTCTAAATGTAAGTGGTTGTATGAACATCATCATCAGCACAAAAATTACAAGACTCTTTAGTTTTTCACCTTGTTCTCAAAGAAGTGAGGGAAATTTTGGTGCTAACTTAGACTACGTCATTCTAACTTTTTCCTTGCTCCAAAATTACTTTTACTTTGCTCCAGGGAAATCGAGAAATCGTGCCACATAAGTATACATTTTCCCTCCCGTTTCGTATTGTCAAACAAGGGAACATTGAGAGTTTCAAATCAAGGCTAGTACATGCTACTACTACGGTCACCCTTATGTTTCAAAACGAAATCAACCAGAACGCCTATTTAAGCAAATGCCTCCTTTGAACAATACATTTCGGATTATTTTCAAATTGAATTTCCTTTTTTCCTGGTATGGCTAAAAGTTTTTTTTTGATCGGATGACGATCCTTCCCACAAACGATACAGTAGGAATGGAACAGCACAGTACAACAATATTGTCTTGTAATAGAAGGTCATTCTGCAAATACAATCAGACAGCCAACATCAAAAAAAGGGACTCATTTTCCAACTGTCAACCACTTAGCCCCATGAGCTGAATAAAAAATTTAGGACTAGACTTTTACGAAACCTGAGCTGATGGGATGGGGATCAGATAAAAAGAGTAGATTTTTTTTCTACTTCTTTGTTTTTGTGTGAAGAAATCGTCGAGTCTCATTGCACAAATACGTGGAAAAAGAATATATTTGTAGTGCCAAGAAAACAGACTTTGTTTCTCTGTACTTTCATTATCAATTCGTTAAGCCCAATTTGGCAACAAATGAGTCTTGGATTTAGTATTGAATTTTTGTCAAAGTGCTTTACTCTGTCAACTTTCCTTTTTACATCCCTCCATTATACCTTCCCTCGGCCTTAGCCTACAATTTGGGTCGTGGGGATGGTAAACACTAACAAGAAATTGTATTGACGAGCAAACGGAAGCAAAAAAGAGGAAAAAATAAACTTTTTTAAATCAGAAATTGTTGGGGCTTGCTACGCAATAGTCTTGTATTTTTAAAAAGCATGACTTCTTTCAATGTATTTAGGTTAGCTAATACATGTACTGTACATTTTCTTTTGATTCTTTTTTGCTCCAAGTAAAAAGTTTTGTTTGATCCATACAATGCCTTTAGCAACTACGCATGACGGCGACTGGGATGGCAAGTACAAAATGTAAAATGGATTAAATTACCATCATAAAAAGTTAAATATGAAAAGTCAGTGGATAACGTTTGTGTATGTTTAGTGCTTCAGACTGAAAAGATTTGCTTAAAGTGCTTAAACCTGAATTATAAACTGGTTGCCGATGAGTCCATTTATCGATCAGAGCATGAATATGCGTAGCTCTTTATGACTGTCACTTAAACGTCCCAAAACTACTTGGCTTCGTTTCCCCACGACAGTCTATCCACCTAGACATTCATGCAAATGGGCTTCTGCTCCGGAAGGGAAATGTGGTATTAGTCAGACTCAAGGCAGTCAAGTTAATGAATCAATGAATAAAATATTAACTTTCAGTATGAATAATAAGCCGTTTTAAATCTTGCTACTAACTCCCACGGCTAATGCCACTTAACCACTTGATCTTAAGTTTGAAAAAATTCTTGGGAAAAAGGATTTTAAATCGTTTTAATGTGAACCCCATTCTAGGTAGTGTTTCCATGGGGATTCTCAAGTCAGAAAGCTTGTTCATTATGAATGAGATTCTCTCTTGAGAAGTTGAACACATGGTGCTCATTTTTTGGCAGAGCTTCTTGATCTTCCCCTTGCTTCACTGTGTAGAAATGAAATTGTCCTGTTTAAGACGAAAAACCTTGATTTTATGGTACAAACCTTGGATTTTTTATGGTACTAGTTGTTTCAAAGAAAATGAAAACATGTTACAAACCCCATTTAAGTATTTAAGCGTTGGTTTTAAGTGCTTCTTGCTGAACAACATTTCCTTGTATTATGGACTTTGATGTGGGCTGATTCATCATTTTTTGAACGTGTGTAGCATATATCAAGCAACTTAAATGTAACGCGTGGCTAATTGAAACGGAGACATCATGCAACTTTAATCTGTTAGACTTTTACAAACACTCCCGTTAGATTATCATATGGAAAAACCTGTTAAAACTTTTTTGTTCAAGTCACCCAATTCAGCATCAATTTGGAACGTAAAATATGTTAATCGTTTAATCTTCTCATTATTATGCAAGACTCTCGTTTCGTTATTCTAAAAAAAGTTTGGATTGAACATATTAAATTGGATATATCACGTTTGGCACGGCAACTTGGTAAAAAGTGGTATAACATATGATGAATGTATTTCAAATAATTTAATCCGTGTGCGTTGCAAGAAACTTCCTTCCAAAAATAAAGATATTTGGTGCCTGGGGTAAGGTGATAAAACCTCGGATAAAAAACCTTTCAATTCAATGTGTATATGGAGAAAGCAAAATATGTGTTTGTAATAAAAACGATTGCCTAGATTTTGACCACTGGAACCCATCAATGGATTGGTAGTGACAATTAATCTTGCAAACACAAGGATTGTAGCCGTTATGCAAGTTAAAGCGATTGATCTTCTTCTCCGTGTTAACTTTTGTGCTTCCTTCGACCTCTCTCCTTTCTTTTTAGAGAGTGCTCTCTTGATTGTCAAGAAAATAGTGAAGCGAAGAACGACTTAAATTCGAGAGCTAAGCTAAACGATGTGATATTCAGGAGGCAGAACGAGAATAGGGGAAACTGTACTTGGAACTACGACTGCCACAGCTCCTATCCCTATCAACTTGTGTGAACTCTAACCCTATCGCGTGTCTTGAGAGAGCACTAAATTCATGATGGTATATTTCGAGTAGATTCTGTCTATCCTTAACTATGGTCATTCATCGCTCAATAAGAAAAGGGGGAAGTTTTAGGTGGAGTATTTTTTGAGTGAATTTCGACTTTTCTGAGTCTTCCCAGTTGTAAAGCTCTACATAAAGTGCAGTACATTTATTTCGTGAGAAAGACTCGAAATTCAACGGGGTTTAAATTTAGGAGAACTGCAACAATAGAAAAGAAAGTACTGGAGCAAAGTGAGTGAGCGAAATGAGCTCATTTGAAACGGTACACTTGCCACGATCATCTGTATCCCCTCTAATTTATTTGCATGCTGAAAATTTCCAGATTTTAGTGCAGTTCAAGTCCTCCCATGAGAAATTCACAGCCGGAGTGCTCATTAGAGTGTAAAACGAATTCTGTTTTTTTATATTTCTTTCTCACAATACTTTTTTCTTTCTAATTTTATTCGCTAGTTGGAAAATCTCCTTACAAATGCAGAATATACTGGATAGGCTTGGTGTACAACAGATGAAGCTATGCTACCCCTTCCCAAAGTTTAATAATATATATAAACAACTGGGAAAAGGAGATGATGACAATTATGATTTTGAATGTTGTTGTGCTAAACTTCTATTTTATAACGAATTACTCTTTAAGTTATGTGACTCAACAAACGAAAGCTGAGCTGGATCCATTCTCTATTTACCACAAAATTAATAGAAACCTTATGTCATTAAAATAACTAAAGCCTTCAGAAAACGGTTGGTAATGTGTATAAGCAGAAATTCAGCACTGATACTCATCTCTCTTGGTAGAATGTAGTTGTCTGATGTCCACATTATTAAGTTTTCTCGTCGTCAAAAACGATTCGCGATTCTCGTTAGCATTTTCAATAAACCGTTTGAAAAAGGGAAAACAAGAGGTATTCATATATTATGAAAACTGGATTATGGATCCCCTTTTTATTCGCACACCAAAAGACTTTTGCTTTAACTTTGAAGTCGATTTTCCACAAGCATCTGACTCACTGATTCATGTATTCTCACATTTTTCTCGCTCTCTCAGCTTTGAGCTTGTTCATCAATCCAGTGAAAATGCAGTGATGTGTGGTATTGGATACTCTTAACCAATAATTTTGACACCAGACTTCCTAATCATTGCTCAAATTTGGAAAACGGCCTTGAAAATAGGAGCATCTCGTAATTAAAACTCGACTAGAATAAAGCGTACTTTTCAAGAAGAATCGGTTGTATCAAATTGCTTGCTAAAATCTTTTTCTATAAAGGTTTTCATAAAGTAAAATTTTGTGTATCTACACAAGTGCAATTATTCCAGGAACACATTCGCATTCTAGGTGTGAAACTAAATATGCCATCAGATCAAGTACCGCCGCTTTGATACCCCATGTAGTAGAGGTGGATGTCAGAATCTTCAGTATACATTTTGCATGCCACTAAAATACTAGAATTATTGTCAAAATTTGGTTCGGTCCTATAAAATCAATGCAGACTTTATTATTCATCGATTTTTAATTGTATGGTCTTGTTAAAAATCTCAGCAAAGTTTCTCATTCATGTTCAATGCTCAAATCTTTCTGTCCCTACTTTTTTCAATTTTATACGCCTTCAATATCTGAAACTCTATTTAAAGGACTGATTCTACACATCAATATTTACATGGCTGGGAATATTTGTATATTTGGAAACGACCCAATATCCAATAGACAAACAAAGGTGGGTTTTCTACAATAAGTAGGAAAGGAACTAGTTCGTATTAAACTTTTTTTTATCTTTCCAACCTTATTCTATTACAGAGCATATCTCTGCTTGGTAAGAAATTAAAGTGGGCAATCATGTAAAAGCATCCGTAAGATATTTTTCTATAATAGATATCTACACACGTGCGTATGTCCTACTAACGATAAGATGAGACGTGGTAAACCGTGAACAAGAGGAGATAGCAACTGATTTCTTCCCAATTCATTGTAGCGATTAATTTTTTTAAACCCCAGTAAAGCATATGGCTTACGGCAGCAAAACCATCCAAAAGCTAACCTGAATATAACCTTGTAAAGCCTAGCTTGAAAGAATCTTGGCTGAAATGCTAATGCTATGATATATTAAGGAATTGGAGGACTAAGAGGACATGCAAATCACTTGACTTCCACGTTGTTCTCAGCAGCCTCTCTCATCATGATTCAGTACACATTACACTATCTTTCCCACTATATACACACACATCTTCTAATGTATACCTCCAATTTTTTTAGAAGCTCCAGCCAAAATAAGGGAAGTACAAAGTCTATTGCAGCGTACGTATCCTTCCCACTGCCTTTTCTTTAGATTCATTTGCTTTTCTCAAGCATGCACAACTAGAGTTTGACTGGTACATACGCATGCATCCAATATTTTCCCGATTTAACAAATGAAATTCACCAAGAAAAAAAGTGATAGAAAAGAAGAAGGATGACTTTTCAAGCAGCATTCGATTCCTTCTTCCACGTCTTCTTCTTCTTCTTCTTCTTTTTTCATACGGATTTCAAATGATGGTGAAAACTTTGTCGACGCATCTTTACATGGCTGCATTCAAAGAATGAGTCACAAACCAAGTGAGAGAAAAGGGAACATAAATTTCTCTGACTGTGCCATCGAAACTCCAGTTTTTCACTTTTTATCTGCATAAGAGATAGACGACCATCAACCAAGCAAAATACAAGCAGACAAGAACATGTGCGCGTATAACGAGTCATTCATTCAATATAAACCACACACACATAATATATGTAGTTGTTAGCTACCTATATAACCCTTTTGCTCCATTCTTTATCTGTGATGTCACGTCCAACATGCCTACATGCATTGTATAACCATATCATTATTATATTTATAAGCCTCCTCTCATTCCATAACCATATAAAGTAATAAATATATTCTGACTGAATTAAACTTTTTAGTTTTTCCTTCCCCGCTTACTATTTTCTATCTTACTCTGCTTTTTTCCCTCTCCTTTTGGAAATCAATTTATTTCTTCCTTTTCAACATTCTTCTTCCTAATAGTAGCTACATGTACGCATGAATGACTGCGAATATACATTACGTCGGCTCATATTTACATCCAAGCTCCTTTTCTTCTTATAAGTTCATGTTGTTCATGTTGATACCTACCACACCGCCATGTTCAGTATAATCTCATCGAAAGGCTGCCAGAACAATTCGTTTTTTAGCTGTTAAACATGAAAGTTTAAATTCGCCTCTTTTGAATCACTCCACGTCGTTTGCATACACGAACATATTTTTAATACAAGAAAAATCTCTCATGCCAGCTTCCTTTTGTGCGTAACAGTATACCTATGTAAATAAGCCCTTTTTAGTTATAGTAAAAGCATGTGTGTGTTTGCGTGAGAGAGAAAAACAGTCGTTGCTTTCAGAAAAAACACTTCGAATATTTTATAAACGAATACATTTATTTACAAGATATTGTCTTTCATTTTGCTAAAATCACATACACAACCTCAATTCAAAGCACATACACACACACACACAAACACAAGCACGATCAACGTGAGAGCACAATGCAGAAAGGAATATGGGCTGGAAGAGGGATTGCCAACAAAACAAAATTTTCAAATATAGGAATGAATGTGATGTGAGGCAATGTGTACATGTTATGTAACTCTGTTACAAAATTCCGTTGAATATGTTGACTTGAAATAAATAATTCTCTTAAGGATGAACTACTCTCTTGAATAAAAGTGTAAAGTGTCTTGAATATAAATAATAAAAGAGGAGGATTTTTTTCTTCTTTTTTCATCAGTTCAAATTCCAGTTTTCCGCTCCGCTCAAAAGAAAAAGAAAAAAACGAAAAGAAAAAAGGGGTTGACTATAACAAACATATATAGTGCTGATGGAGTGTTCTGTGGAGAAAGCCAATTTTCAATGTTTCACTAATTCACAAAAGAATCAATGATTTACATCTGTCTATGTGTGGTTGAAAGCTGTTTCCTTGTCTAAAGGCTTTGCTCCTGAAGAAAGGCAGGGAGATTCTTTTATTAACTTAAAACTTGGAAATGGAAGAACAGACACAGTGAAACAGACTTAAAGACAAGTAAATTGGGGGATACAAGTCTCGTACTCTTGTATTTTTCTATTTCCGCCTTCCCAACCCAAAGCAGATAGATAATATCTTGTAAATATTTAAGCATTTTTCCCACCTACATTTTCCCATTCTTTCTCCGTTCCTACTCTTTTCTCGGTGACGCATATACTGTTAGGGAGAGAGAGAGAGAGAGAGAGATAGGCGAGAGAAAAAAACATGGACAAGAGTGTTGAAGAGGGCAGATTAGAAAGTAGACAAGTTGACACGTGTGAAAAGTATAGCTTGTCACTGTCATCGTGGCTGATTGCGTGAAAAATTTACTAGGAAGCAATAACCTATTTTATCATTTGTTTAAGGGGTAGATACTATTAGCGCAATGCGATACATGGATTTAATAGCGCTCTATCACCACACACTATGTGAATGCCATGAAGTGATATAACACAACGTTAGGAATTATAACACCAAATGGCATGAATAAATTACAAAGAATTTGTAACATGTGAGTTGCTTCCTTGCAACACCGAGCAAAAGCCGTAACTAAAAATGAGGAATCATTTGGTGGATGAGTGAGTGAGTGGTAGGGTATGGTTTGGTGTGAGTGGGAGAGTGAGTTACATGGTGTAAAAGAATAATTATGCTGTCCTACTTTAAAGCGAAATGAAAAATATGGTAGGGGAGCAGGTCTATAAATGGAGACTTGAGAGTCCACTCTGTGGAGATTTTTGACGTTGAGTAAAGTAAAAACGGGTAGTAAAAATTGTGTGCGTGGAGCTTATTGTGTCTACATTGTGAATGTAGTACTTTTACTCCCTCTTCCATACAATAGTTCTTATCACATCTCAGTGTACAGGAAGTATTAGCACTGATGACTCTAACTACGACCTCCTCGTTTCTGCTTTAGCCAATTTAGATGTGACCTGTTCCTTTCATGAGCTAATAAAATTGGCTTGTGCTCCACTATAAAAACATACTTTTATTACATACTATTATCAGTTTTATATACTTGGAGCTTGTCTACACTCACGAACCTTGTATTGCTGAGTTACAACTTGAACTAACAAGTTACAAAAGCACATATTATATTACTTTCCACGTATAAGTAGGTTCGTTTCGTACGTACTACTTACATACCAAAAAAATATTATTATTACGCTGCACTAGCTCAGCTTTTCTCCTTTCAAATAAAATGAGCAACATGCCTAGTTTGAGTTTTCATTGAGGGCTCCATCAAATGAAAATGTCTAGAGGTGCGGGATTGATGTCAACGCAGCATATGGATTATATATTTTATCCAAACATAATAACGATTTGAGTTCCTTTCTCTCTCTAATCATTAGCTGTAGCCCCTGGATTTGCAAAGACACATATATACAACCTCTCATCTCAACTCTATACTGCATCAAGTCCCATAACACAGAGTGGATTAGTGGCAACGGTCGTAAACAAGGTTTTATGTCAGTTTCAGTAAAATCGCATTACACTAAGAGACAGATGTGCATTTGCTTATAATAAAGTAAGTACATAGGACGTAGTAGGTACATTAACCTATACCTTGAATAAGGAGAAAGAGAGAGAGAGAGCGAGTGACTGTTGGTGCCCACTTCGATAGTGTCATGTTTTTGTTGTGTTTTGTGAGTAGTATTCCCTATGGTGTTAGCCTCAACAACAGGAGCTGGCTGAGCGAGCTCAGTTTGAGTATAGTATAAGGAAACAAACCAAGTCAGTCCTCACTTTTTTCTCTGTGACTTGACGTAGTCATCGTAAAGAAATCATCGTGGAAACATACGCCAATTGAATGCACTACAAGCTACTTAACTATGTAATTGCTCCTAAGGAATTGGCGTGGACTGGAAATGATGCCTTATGGGAGATTAGCAATCTCCAAAGTACTACTACCTCAATACCTCCACTGGCTTACGTTCCATGTTATGGTAAGTGGAAATTGAAATAACTTTGGTTGTATTGTTCTCGGGCCACCGGTTTTAATGAACCACATGTGGCTAAATTGCTTCCATGATGAAAGGTATTTCCCAGCAATCATGAACTTTGATGAAGCATTATTTAGTCTTTGAGGTCTCCATCATTTGCCGAAACCATTTTTTTTGCAAAGGAAAGCCCCCAAACTGGCAAAATACACCTGAAAGCTGGAGTGACTTGTGTTGCCTCCTGACTTGAACATAATACCTATACAATTCCACTTTAAGAAAAAGACAAATCGAACAGAATTTCATCACAAACGAAGTTAGAAACTCCCAAATTTTACCTCTTGCAAGGAGAATAGTAGCTTATGTGAACAACAAAATCAACTTTCTTCGCACTACGCTTAAGATTATCGACCACGAATTCAAGATTAACAGAGGATTTTCAGCAGTGTACATTTTGTTCCAAACATGTCTTGTACAACAGGAACCCTTTAGCTTTTCTAAATCAAACAAATAAACACAACTGTTTACTCAAATGCAATAATATTTGCACATGTTGTTCAACTCACTGAGTTCACGTAAGTTTCTCCAACAACTTAACCAGAGGAGAATGAGAGAACGCCGGATACACGGGACGGGTTAACTCTTGGCAAACAAAACAATTCTATTTCGCATAACGATGACAGTTTATAATTCAACAGAGTACATAGTCCATATACACTACGTACTACTATGGAGAGGAGAGTGAGTGTAGCGCTCACCCTTTTTTTATTGAGAATTTGTTCTTTGAACTATCTCCATGCATTGCCGTATCGAAAATACATTATGCCTAATGAATGCTTTGCTCTCCATACATTGGGAAATTCACAACACAAAGCACGTTATATTTGGTTTAATTTGTTTTCCAGAAACTTGGCATATAATACGAAAAGCAAAGGAATGGGATCCACCAACAACCCGGCTAGGTCGTTTCCATACCAGAAGGGGCCAAAAATATCAAGAGATGCATATATACCTATGTTGTCAACAATAGAAAATTGAAGCGATCGGGTCACTCCGTTGGACCATTGCTGCACTACTATTACGTCTGTTATGTATCTACCTGTGCTTCCTTCGTGCCCTCGTTCACTTGTTGGATAATTGGAGCGCAGCGGATGACATCCCGATAACATGGCTGTGCCGGGCAAATGTTTATGATGCCTAGAACATGTGTGTACAGTTTCATACGTAGTTTATTGAGCCAGGGAATACTTTACTATGCATTGAATTCATTTAATATTTGGAAACAAATAACGGAACTTGCTTCTAAACACTGTCACTGGGGAAGTTGGTTTGTATCCGTTTCATCTATAAATAAACTTTAATTTGCAATTCACTAAAGGACGACCATGGTTCACCTTGGCATGTAAGGTTGGTGATAATTAGATACGGAGAACATGCTATTTTGATGTTGTTGCACATATTTGCCATGAATTGTTTTCACTTTACAATGGCTCACTGCTGGATGTCCCTAGTCAATATTCAATCATAATTATATGGCTAAATATGGGAGAAACAAAATAATAATATATTGACCATGGAACTAGTCGCTTGAACTTTTTATTATTATTATTTTCCAAAAGATCACTTTCATCTGCTTTTAATATTTCACCCATTTTAATATGTATGGAAAAGGTTCCATGTCTCAAAAATAGATAGCATTGGACATGGAAAACATTGTCCATTATTGATTATTAATACAATCCAAACTATACAAGCTAAGATGCTATCTTCCATCCCAATTTCTCACGTTACCCCAAAAGACGCCACTATATAAAAGACAGTACACAATTCTAACCTCATAAAATACATACACCATAAATATGGAGAGAAGAATGTTTCCAAATTCCTTCACCCAACAATGTCTGATAGGATTACAATTGACCTACAGCTGGAATTTTAGTTGGGTTAAATTAATTTCCTATTAGATAAATGTTGGACGCGGGGCAACGGCTGTATATTAAACAACTGTCATAATATTCTTGGCAAGGTATTTCCATATATACTCCACCTCCGCTGGAAGATTAAATGGAAATATTATTCTTGTACATTTGTTATCGGCCAAGCTCAAACGACATACTTAAAATGTGTACATATAATAATAAAAATAATAATAAAGCGCTAATCTCAACTAACACTAATGCCGTCCTGTTGTTTTCGATACAAATAATGCTTTTGGAAACGGAAAAGGGAAGCCCTCGCCTAGTGAAACACAACTCTTCTTAATCACTTACAATACACATATTGAGCCATGTACCTAGAATTCCTTAATGTTTGATATGTGTCCACCTGTCATTCCTCGTTCCCTGGAAAATTACCAGTATGCTATGAGAAAGAAAGGAGAAAGCTCTAATTCCCCTTAATAAGTACATTGGTCTCGTGATAAGCAATCTTCCCTACTCCAGCTTTCATTTGCGGCCACATTCAGTGGCTGAGTTGAGCAATAAGAATTTAGAGCACCAACGCCAACCCGCTAATATAACAGATGTTGCAGAGTGCCGATTCATCTCAGCAAGAATTTAAGAATCTCTCATTGGATTGGGTACATGCTACAGATAAAAAAAACAAGGGCTGTGGGGAGACTGTGAGTATAAGGGAAGAATAATGATGAACATGACGATCATGATGATTACGATATGCCACAAAATATCTATAGCTGGGAACACAGTTTGTTTTATATCTATAATAGTAATATAATGCCAGCACTCTCGTCGTCCCCCATTCTTAGCCACCCATTAAATCCACTTTAATTCACCTACACATTTGCCACCACAATTGGCAGTTCCACCAAAAGTCGGTTTTTCGTCTGGATCCAAACCCATCTCTAGAATTTTGTATGTTTTACATATAACTCACTCCTCCATACTACTCGCTTGCCTAATGCTTTCACTCATCGACGATCCTGATAACTATTTTTTGTACTTTACGCTCGTTTACAGTTATATTTAGACACTGTGGTGGTCATGACTATGATGAATGACAGAAATGTTAATGTCTGATGGGAGTAATGTTATAATAAAACTACATAATATAATACACTACAATATTATACTACAAAGCATTCATTCCTAACAGGAATATCTAGGAATCTCTGTTGTCTGTACCGAAGACAAAAGTGAATAGGAACGATAGATAAAGCGACGGTAGAGAACGCCTGCACACTTTAGCTTAGGTAGATGTGGATTCCTTCATTCAAGAGAGCAGGAGTGAAATGTAACAGGCAGTAAATGTTGAATTACTTTGTTTTCAGCTCGTCGGATGATCACAACTTTCACTTTCACCTCTTCAACATGTCTTATGCCTCTTACATCCCTCTTAATTTTAGAGATAAGATTCTCCTCTTGAGTAACTCTGTATGCTTTCCCCTTTCTCTCTTGTGTGTGTGTGTGAGGCTCTCTTCCTTGCTTCAATTTAAAAGGTATCTTAAATCTGCTTCAAGTCTGTGTAAAAGTTATATTACTTCTGATTTAGTATTTCATGGCTGAATCAGTGGCTCATAATACTCCCCTTTTCTATTCTGAGAAGGGGAGAGAGATTGTATTGCAGCTCTCCTGTTATGTGGATGTAAATAAAAGATGGTTCGAGGTGCAGCTGCCATACAAACAAAAACAGGCCACTGCTCCGTGTTTTGGTGTGTGTGCTCAAGTAGAAGACTCCAATCTTTCCCTACTCTCTCGCCTTATTAAGTAAGGACCTACTCATGAAAATTATAGTCTCCCAATGTGATACCATCAACAACGATACAAAATTGTTTGAGGTGGTCGACTCCTGCTTAGAAACAAATGAACATGTATATAACATGCACACAACATAACAGCAGGCACAAAATGCATTCACATTCTTCCTCCTCGGATATAGCCTTTGGAGCATCGTACCTGCAATATGAGAGTTTTGTGATAACTACAAGTACCTTGTTGCAACTTGTGTGTTTACATATATGAAAGTGTACGATGTAATTGTCTAAATAAGACTGTAGATCAGCTAACAACTTCTTAGCAATTTTCGTACTTTCATGAGCTTTTCTAGCACTCTTCTCCTCGTCCTCTTCTTCGTTTAAAATGTAGAATTTTGGTTAACTTACATCTTTCTAGACTTACATCCTCATAAAGAACGGAGGATAGCATGTCCTTTCCCCGCATAATGACTACATGTACTCCCCATCGTGACTACATTTTACAATGTACAATCCTGAACCAAAATTATTAGATTGCCACAACATGCACTTGTTTCCGTTTTACTGGTAAAAACAAAATAGGCGGTGGTGGTAAGAGAATGGTAGTAGAACTACGAACCACATACAAAAACTATGATCGTTGGTGATACTCCTCACTTTCTTCTCTCCCTCACCCGCAGCACACAATCATTGCGGTTCAAAGTTAATGCGGAATGGCTTTTTACAATATGTATGTATGTATTATGTGTGGGCTAGGCTTTCACTCTTTACTCACAAGCCAGCAACCAATTCAAGAATGAAAATAAATGCGTAGAGTTGTGAAATGGGGGCCCAAATTGCGAGAGAAATGTTGAGTATAAAACGTTCTTGAGAGGGATTATTTGTTTGAATCACCTTCCCACCTACTGCGTTCGTCTCAGCTCAATTACGTTATGATAGCAAAAGCAAGAAGCAAGGCAAGAGCAAAGCAAAGACACAACAAATCCAAGCTCTTGGTTTTACGTCTTTTGAAAGATCTTTCGAATAAAATGAAAATATAAAGCGCATTTCATTGATTTTTTTGACATACACAAAGCATAATTTGGCAGCCTTACATCGCTTGCAAACACTGATGAAGACGGAAGTCAGATGAGATTGACAAGAGGAATGAATATGCTTCAAAAATAAAAGTTCACATTTTTCTTATCCGTTGCTGAAGTTTAGTTTACATGAATTTAGTGCAGTTAACATCATCTAAAAATTTTGTCAAAGAAAATACTTAAACTCAAAAGGGAGGGAATGAAGTGTTCACTTTTATACGCAAAACGAGCTCATTCATAAACGTACGGGTTTAGTACAATCTTTGATACCGCAAGCAGCTCTTCACTCTCTAACTGTTGAGAGTTGAGGTATGCTTCTATATTTTATATTAATGTAGGAGCATAAAGTAGTTAAAAAGCACATAGAGAAGACGGTCCTCCCTTTCAAACTTAAAGAGTATGAACTTCAAAGGGAAAAATCAAGAAGTAGCACTGTTGGATTAAAACTTCAAAACATTTTCTGCAAGGCTAGCGTACCGTACATACGTTCGTAGGATAAAGCATACATACTAAACTCGAAAAAGTTTTAATCATTCTTGAGACTTTCTCTTCAAGAGAGAATCTTAAAACAACTAATTTTTAACACATCATTGGAGAATTGGAGTTTTATTCTTGTATCCCTGCAACCATGTAACCCTATGAAATGAGTGAATCACAAAGTTACGACAACTACATTTCCTGCTCCATTGTCTTATTCAATAGTAATATTATTATCTTCTTCCTCCTTTTTATGTGTGTCTTCAATTCGATAACGAAAATATACTAGGGTAATATAGGACTTGGTTCTACAGAGCCTAATAAAATAAATGAAAGAAGCTCAAGAAAATGTAGGTTAAGTCGTATAAAAATTATTGATGGCATATCTTGTCCGTTCATATAAATACTTGGAGGATATTGGAGGATTTAAGTACCCAAAAAAAGTTTAATCTTTTGCTAGAACTACTACAACCCCAACGAAATTTGAGTTCTAGATGAATCCCTTAAAAATCCATTTCTCTGGCTCTGCAACGAACTTATTGAATGTATACATTTATCAACTCAAATTCAAATTATATTTTGTACAACAGAAACTAAATTTTTTTTCCGAATAGGACGGCAACTTTGTCTCGTTACAATTTTTTTATTCCATAATCATTATCAAAAAGTCCACAAATGTGAAAGTTAGTTGGGGGCCTCGCATCATCGCATATGTATCGAATCGAAAGGGGACAAATGGTTTTTATGAATATGGACGACCGAGTTTGTGGGATTCTCAATGCCAGAAAATCATTATCATTTTACGCTGCAGTTAGTAGGTAGTAGTAGCTACGCATTTCTAAAAGTATGCTCTAAGTCAATAAAAGTTTTGTAAAGTAACAGATTCAGCTTTGTTCCAACGAATACAATTTTTGTTCGAGACGAAGATGTAACCATATGCTCTGAATACAGATCAATATCTTCTAAAGTTGACGAAAAAGATTCCGTTACCATGCACAAGTCTGTAAGTAATTTATTCACATATACGTTCTTGAGGTTTTGAAACTTTAAAAGGAATGAAACCATCCGGGGACAGTAAATGAACAGCTTTGGAGAAGGGATATGTAAATATTGTTTCTTCAAACTTGGAAGGATGACTTTACGACTTTGGAATTACGCAGCATTATCCCAGTTAAGTAGGTACACGCACATGCTACCATGTATGTGTGTATTGGTTTAGGTACCACAAGAAAACCACAGAATCATCATCATCGTCATCATCATCACCAATATATGCCATAAAACCATTAGCAGTTTGCACCCACCAATCTCAAATGGCACGCGAGATCAAGAATTAACATTTTGAGTAAAAAAGTAAACAGCAAAGCCACTTCCATTACACAATTACAACTTACCACATTGGCATATGGTTGCACACACACAGAAAACAAACAAAAAACAGCAGTAATTCAAATAAGGTGGAGAAAGCTGAACGAAATGTTTTTTTTTCTTTTGACGCAAGGGCAATGCGCAAGTATAGAATAAATGAGATATTTGCCGTCAAAGGAAAAAAGTTTTGTATTTTTTGACAGGCCAAAGTTATTAATGAAATTTCTTACAACTACTTTGGGTGCACCTGTGGTATTTTCCACAGTTTCCATGTACTCTCTGGCAGACTTTATGTGGTAGTTTGCTTCCAACACTTTGATAAAGGTTTCGTTTTCTTATTTTTCAAATTATGCAGGCTCCTGATATGTACATACATACGTATGCTTGTATATTATGCACTGCACTACAGAATTTGTTTTACTCAACTTATGAATTTGGTTGAAAAGTGCATCAAGCCCGTCGTGTAATATTGAAATTGATCCAAAATTTTCAACCGCATCCGCTTGCTCCCCAAAAACCACTGGATGAAAATGTTTGTGATGAAATGAGATTTTGTGGTATTAGCTAGGAATATGGATTAAATTAGAAACTTACCAGGAACTGAGATGATGATGAACGTCAGCAGTGATGTCCCCATATTTTTGGTTTTCAGTTTTGACTCTGACCTTCAGTTATTGTTTGGAATAGATATTAGGGAACCCATGTGGTTTCGATTCTCTCCTTACTTCCAACTTCAACACTTCCCTTCAAATACCTCATCATGATTATCTTTCAACTTGTTGAGAGCTTGTTCAGTTTGAAAGTCGGAGAACACTAGACTAAACACAAGTATATATATATTAGAGTTGTATGTGTATCTTATCTATTTTTAGAATAGGATACAAGTGCCAATCCGGCGGTTGTATGCAATCAAAGAAGGGTTTGATAACACGGATGCTTTCACTTAGCCTTGCCTGTAAATCAAAGAGAACAAAAGAATTTCAAGATTTCATGTTTCAAGTTGGCTTTAGATGTATTGAAAGGCTAATGTGGGCTTGAGGAAAAAGGCGAAAGGAGAACAGGAAGATGAAAGGAAAAGTGAATTATATTTAATCAAATAGGCATTCAAATTATATCAGTCTCTTGATGAGATATACCTAATTATGTAGGTGGTGGTCGTGGTTTAAACTGTGTAAAGGATTGCCGGATAAATGAAGTAAATTAAATAAGAGCTTATATAAATATAGATAAAAGCTAGGTAGTTGTGTATATACAATACCATTTATGCATCAAATTTTAAAACGGTTCTTATTGGTTCCATTTGAATTGAGCATGTCAAAAAATAACCAATTCATGTTGAAATGCCAATGAATCCAGTGAATGTACAGGTAAAATCACCATGGCTGTCCCACAAGTTATCCCCATAAAGGATTTTTAAAAGAATGTTTTATTAAGGTAAATTGTCACCTGCAGTCAAACTCTAAGCCCAATGCCGATAAAAAATGTACTAAAACGAATGATGCTACCCTCTCTCACTTTCTACAAAAAAACTAAAGCAGTAAATCTAACCCGAGAAGATTTATTCACACGAGAATATTATTTTTAGTTGAAATCCCAAAGTGTGGTTATTGGTTGTGGTTCAATGTCTCAAACCCTGACTCTTCCCATTTGCATTCCTTCCAATAAAAATTCCTTTCCATGCACACGATTTTTTAATCATGGACTAGAAAAATATGGGAATTTGTAATTGAAGGAGCACAATTTATGTAATCAACTGAATCCAAGCATCACTAAAAAAAACTTTTTTCATCCTTCTTTGGATATGCATTTTCTTGATAATGGTGCACAAATGATAATAAAGTCAAACTTTGGAGATCCCCTTCTGAAAAGCTTTTATTACAGTTCATTTGCGCAAATGAAAATTTCCAACCAATTCTTTCTTTTTGTACACCCAATTCTCTCGGTATGGTGGCTGATCAGCCAAACCCTTGTAAGAGCGAAATGGGGAATAATTTCATTGAAAACATCCAACCTCCTAAAGCTATTTCACACCTTCACAGCTCTACAGCAAATTATTAATATTAGTACTTTGTAAACCGCAGGAGGGATAGTGTTATTAGGATTCCAAATCTACGTTTTCTCTTTTTCCAAGAAGCCCAGACACAATCTCTTTTGTGGATTTAATGCGCATATATAACAATCTTATGACCTTATCTTTCGAAACTTTCCACATTATGAAAAAGTCAGAAAAACAGAGAGAAAGTGGATAGGGAAAGCCACACGCCATGTAGAGAAAGCTACAGCTAGCTAGTTTGGAAAAGCACACGCTTCCCCCCGAATCGATATCGACTTCATGTTTTTCAAACCTCGCTAATATTTGATGAGATGATAAAAAAATTCTTTTCATATTGTGTATTATCTGTCTGTTTCTATGAATGATTTAGATTGCGTAAGTAGCCATAAAACCAAAATACCCTGTCCATCAAACATTGGCCAGCTTTATTTGAATGATGAAGACAGATTTAGGTACAATAAAACTCTGAACTCTGTATACATTTCCAGACATTCCTGCCTTCATTCAACTGTCAAATATTTGAGTTTATAGTATACTATGTGATTAGATTACCTGAACTACTTACATATACACCCACACATATTTGAACAAACTTTTTGTTTCAGTTTGTAAATTTGGGTTGTTAGCGGAAAAGCAGAAAATAAATCGTAACCGTGATCCGTATCCAAACAAAGGACAAGGAGTAGTTGGAATGGGAGGGTAAACTTTCAAATATTTATTTGTAATTTCATAATTACAACCATCTTACATTAAGTCGAAAATATGGAAGTGTTCTGTGTGTAACGTGGTAGGTAGAACTATATGTAAATTCAATTTAAAGACATTAGTCCTAACTTCTTGGGAATTTTCCATTTATATGCGAGTTTGTGTGAGCTCCAAAAGAGTAAACAGAAACAATTTCGTAAGAGTTGAAGGTAATGGAATTTAATATGAAAAATGACTGTGACAAGGTAGGTAAATGGGGAACTAGGAGAGTATGTGCCTGTAATTGACAAGTAATGTTGGAGGCTATGTATTTTGTTGTGCTGTGTTGATATTTTGCTATCAGAATATGTAAAGTATGTGAACATTTTGTTGTGTGTTTGCATTCTATGTACAAACAGGAAAGCGCACTGACCCATATGTGTAGTTGATAAAAGACGGGGAGATATGCATGGCCTTCGACCTAAGCTGACGATGAAACTCTTTATTGTTAGTTTATAGTATGTATTAAATGTGCTTGAGCTAAAGTAAAAGGTAAGGTATGATTGAGGTTGAAGTATGTATCTATTGATTTGTTCGTGCTTTAGGTTCATGTGGCAGCAGGAATTATTTCCTTAGCCTAATCCATCATGTGTCACAACCTTTTGACAAGAAACATTACCATATTGATACAATACAAATTAACGGGTGTGCTGGGACGGCGGACCTAAATCAAATTTGGAGGTGATTTATGACGAAATAAATAAGTTGTACGTGTTTAAGTACACAGTTACAAATTTTAATGTGGTGTTTGTTCTTAAATAATAAATATATTTTTGTGCAGAGAAACTGCACAGGCTGCAATTTTATATTTTTTTTTCTTGAATTTAACCAAAAAAGTGATCAACTTTGAAAATGATTTGTGAAAGTAAAAATATAAGGATGGTGAAAAGTGGCCGGAATGAAATGGAGTAGTAGTGTACTCATGCTTGTTCTATTCTATTTTCATATTGTGAAGGAGAAACGTTTTGTCAAAATCCGATCTGTAACTGTAAGACCAGCTCTGACATGTAACATGTCTAAATTACAGTTTACCTGAGTGAATGATTGAAAGCGGGACTTGTGGCTAGAATTTTTAAAACGAGGAAAATATGGTGAAGGTGAAACCGACAGGTGAAGGTAAACTTATATACAGTTCACCATCAAAGAAAAATGGGGGAAGACAAAGCACTTCAGGGACGAGGAATGGGTTCATATACAATGGGATTACTACTCACTTAAGATATTGTTTTGGTGTCAACTTACCAAGACTTGGTTTCATCATCTTCATAGAATGCAACACAAAACCACAGTTATACAATTTATATACAGTACACTAGCACATTTTATTGTCAGTTTTTTTATCCAAAGACCTACCCGGTGTGGAATACTTATCGTATCATACACAAAAGAAGAAAAATCTGTTCATATTCTTTAACAATTAATTAACCTTAACAAAGCGACGAACAAAGCAGTTTTTTGTCAAAAGTTTAAGATTTTTGAGTATGACACTTATCACTAGATATTGTTTGTAATAGTTTGTTATTTATCTTCAATCTTTTCAATAAAATATCCCACCTTGTCGTACAGTGCAGAACTTTTAACAACAAAAAAAGGTGAAAACAAAAGCAAGTTCTGTTTTGGTACCTGAATGAGACTCAGAAATGCAGAGTGAAAAATTCGTTTTTCCCAAGAAGAAACGACAGGGCTAAAAGATCATTGAAGTTCTATCCTCATCTATTCCCCTAAACACGTGTTCGCTATCATAACTACACAGCAGCACAATGAGCCGAGCTGAGAGAACAAACTGGTTGAATTTTTGATGGTGAGTGTTGGAGAACAACTTTCCAGTTACCTTCCACTAGCTCCAAAGCTCTCTTGCATACTGAAGCTCAAGAGTGGCTCACACCAGGTTCAAGTATTAGAAATGGATCGCGGTGTGCAAAGGAAACGCTAAAAAAGAGAAAGTTTTTGTCGAGTGGTACAAGACGAAGCGACCACTTGGTATATATAGTTGTCTCGACAGTAGTCAGACTCCTCATTGCGCTAGTGCTGCTCTAGGATTAACCTACGTGAAACATACTGTATTTTTTACTATGCTACACTTTCCCTGTTACTTTAGGTGGCAGTGTTTTGTATAGAAAGCAAGTTGCGAATTTCCCCCTCGTCTATAAACGCTGTGACAGACTTCACTTGTAGAAACCATGCTATTCCCTCCTTAATAAGTACGATTAATGAGAAAACCGACTCGCTCTTTTATTGCTTTTAAGCCACATTCTCTTTTAGTCCACAGAATATTAATTTCGCGTATAAAATTTATTTATAAAAATGATTGAGCACAAATATTAGGACACAGAGAAATAATGCGTGGTATGCGACCAACTACAAGTGTGCCGTAAGTATTATGTCCGCTCAGTTATAAAATTTGGTATTTATGGAGAGGAGTGAGCGTGTAGCATTTGGAAAACTCTATGGGCGTATTAAAATTTCCTATTTACGAATTTCCAGTTGCACTAATGTTGTTGCTAAATATATCTATAAGGTGTTGTGTACATACTTAGCATATTATGCGCATACAGGCTCAAGAGTTATCAATAATTGTTCCGGCTTCATGTGCAAGTTTTATTGATTATTTCACCGACAACAATCTACTGTGCGTGATGTAAAAGCAGATCCATGCTGTACAATCATGTTAAATAGTGATGCAATCATATTGATGAATAGGGGATGACTGTCATGTGGTGAATGAGCAAACAATAATCTATAAGTGCCTTTTCTTTCGTTGTCCTTGAAAGGTTCATGCTCAGAGATTCTAATGAAAAAGTTATAAAGGCTATAAAGTCACAACGAAACTTTTGTTAAACAAAGTATGACGTAAGAAGTATGAGGTCGAGTAAAAAACGGAATCTCCAAATAATAAGAGTTCAAAGGTTATTTTAGGGGTAATTAAATACTTACTCCTAATTGTCCTCCTAATTGTTGCTGAAATGACTTTCAATCTTTTGGTAAGGAAAGTGTAGCTTGACATTACCAAAAGTAAAATAGTACCCACATTTCTTTCTTTGTATTGAACTGACCAAGAGATTTTTTTTAAATAAAGCAAAAAATTCTGGAAAATATAACTTTTTAACCAAATGCTACTTAATTGCTTTAGTTTATATCACTAATATTTGTACTTTTGATTGATTAGTTAATATATTAATGGTGCATACTTTAGTTGTTCGTGTCATTCAATACCTTTGATTTGCCCCACAAAATGGATTACCTATGAATAATAACGACTTATATATAACGCAACGCCTGTATAATAGTAAGTGACCCCATGATTGTATGTGAAAGTGATCCCATGAAACTTTTACACTTTTTTAAAAAATTTATAAACAAATTTAGTGGAAATGATCGCTTTTGCTAGCTTTAATGTTATGATGTTACTAACTATAATAGTATTGAGGTTCGAGTTTAGTGAGTAGATATGCGTGAGCACAGAATGAGTAGAATCATCTGAATGATGTTAGCGAGAAGGATCAAGCTCACTTTCTTCCTTCCACGTGAGTTGCTTTCTCAGGGGGAATGTCCCTTGACATGATTGGTGAAAGGAAGGTTTTCTCCTGACGCTAGGCCATGATTGGTGGAGATACCACAAATGTCAGGTAGCCTGATAGTTTCCTAGACTTACAAAGGAAATTCCTATTAGGAATACAGCCCGTGACATGATTTCAAACGATTGTATTTAGGCTCAAATGTTTAACTTTTTATCTCGGCTAGTTAGCTCGTATGACTTACATACGAGACTACTTTGTAACGTTATGCCTTCTTATCTACAACCTAACTGTATGCTTAATCATTGATAAGCCCAGGATCGATTATGAGTAACAATAACGTATAATTAATAGCGTAGCAATTAAACTTGACTGAATACATTCTGCGCCAACTGCACGAAAGACTAAGCACACCTTCACATTATCAAATATGACCACGTCTAATAATACTACAACACATACTTCTCAGTGTCTATGTCCTTCAGCTTAGAGGTTCCGGTTGCTTTAATTAAGTAAAATATTGTTTGTTCAACTTTTTAAAATGTTAATTAAATAATTTAATGACATTAAAAATTCGGTGCTGCTCATTCACTTATGAAATTGGGAGAAGCATTAATGTACAGGCAGATGTTTATGACAATAATGAGTATCAAGTTACATATTATTGCAAGTGCTCTTTCTTGCTTACATGTATATTACTCAAAATTAATTACATCTTTATGTTCAAATGTAATCGTTAACATAAAATATATTTGATTCAATATTTCTTTTAAAAAGTGTCATTTTCATTTCTTTGTGTGATGAAAATCCTGAGTAAGGTACAATAGTTTCATGGGATCACTTTCGTATAACGTCATGGGGTCACTTCATATTATAGAAGTGTGCGATTAAATGTAAGCCAATAATAACTCATGATGTTCTTAAAATGAATTACAACTGGAAAGCATTCATTGGACAGGGATCACCATTTTCAAAATGACATTTGATATTTTAGTATGTGTGGTAAAATACCTGTTATTTGATATGATTATTAATGATTACGGGAGTCCAACGAACTGTGACTGCTTCGATTGAACAAAGTACGCATTGTAGAGCTTGGAAGTACATAAACTTTCACCTACTTTCACCACCCGTTCATCTTTGATGCTAGATATTCGCGCCATCGTTCTTCAGATAAAGTAATTTCTTTAAAGGGTGTAAAATTTACAACAACGTTCAACCAAAAGATGGCCTTAGGTTTGAGGGAGTGAATAAACGGTCGTTCGACTTGCAGCCAACATAAGATATGCATATGTGTATCTTTTTCAGAAAACCATGTGCTTACATAAGTATTCTGTTACTTCGTTATCCGTTGGAACTGCTAAAACGACGTAGAATGAAGAAAGATCTCTTCAATACGATGGATGCCAAATGACATTAAAAAGTGGTAATAATCTAATAATGGATTCACTCATTTCTGGTTATGTGTGAAAGATTTAGATGCAATAAATTATCAATGAAATCAATTCACTTATTTTTAAGTATTCAAGTATCCATATAAATATTGGTAACTTATATGGATTGCAAAACTTAGCTTAATTGGCGAAGCTCAATTTAAATTTAGGGCACATAAGTGAATTTTTTGCGTGAATTTTTAGATGAGAAATCTTTGTCAAATCTCGCAAAAATCGAATCATAACATCAAGGACATTGTGTTCTCAAATATTTTAACTCCCAATTAATTTAAGGTCTATATAAAGAGTACACATAACAACTTAAGGTGGTGGTCTTTCGGTTTGGCGAACACGATTTCCACAAAAAATTCAAATTCGCCAAAATCAAACAAATTCCAAAAATTTGAATAATGGCGAACTTGAAAATGAACCCCAATTCACAAATATGCATTTTGGCGAAAACTTTTGGAAGGCAAATACAAAGCAACTATTTTAGCTTGCTTCTCGTTCCCATCATTATTAGGAGCGAACAAAGTAAAGCTGAAAATAGGTTGAGGCGAAATAAATACCCCAGTACTAAAGAGCTATTAGCTTATGAGCTTCCACTACAGAGAAAAAAATACGGAAATCGATACGCTAAACTTTATAATTTATGTGGTATATATGCTGACATTGAAAATGGCTGTTTCTACGAGTGGATTTCTAACTTTATTTTAACAGTTCCAACTTTGCGTTGACTTCTTTTAACTTATGCATACGTTTTATAATGTGTAAATCATTTCAAATTTGGTGAAATGTTATTTTTAGTCTTATAGAAAATCGAAAAAATATACTGACTTTTGTTACATACAGTACCTGTATACGATTTAATGTTTATCAGAATTTAATATAAAAAAATGACTTGTATTACAATATAAATGAAGCTCATATTGAGAGTTTTTATTTTCGCCAAAATTCATACTTTGGGTTTTGAGTGTTCGCCATTATCAAAAAGGCTTAATTCAAGCCCTTTTTTTGTGTTGCCAAATCGTATAAAATATGTGTGTTGCCAAACCGAGATGCAATCCTTAAGGTACTCAATTGTGTAGTGTAATAATCGATTAGGATTTGACCTAACAATAATTTACAATATAATCAAGCCATTTCTTTAGCATTCAGCAAGCAATTACATGTAAGCAGAGAAAAACTTTACAATAAAAAGGCTTATGTAATTTATACAATTTATTTTACGATTATTGATAACAATCATTTGTTTCATTCTAATTCAAACCTTTTTTATTAAGACGATCTATATAGTTTAGCATATGAAGTTTTAATACGCCTACACCAGCTTCCATTCTCTGGATGATATAATAATATTGCTTGTATAAACGTTTGCAGAAATAGATCCTTGCATTGTACCTCTATTTACCTCCATACACAGAAGATGTCGTTGCATGGTTAGCAATTCATTTTAGCGTGGAAAGAAATATTTCGCAAATTAAAGTGCTGTTTTATCAATACTTGACGTATGTAAATAGCATGTCGAAAGTTAATCCGCACTCAAAATAAAGTGCAAAGCATAGCAAAGAACAAACTCACCATGTCGTCAAATATTGTTTTGAATTAAGCACATAATAGAGTTGTTTTACATCAGTTGGATTAGATTGATTGAAACTATTTAGGGCAAAAATGCTAAGATCCACGGTGTTGGTCAATTTTTCGTCGTTGTTTTCAATTGGGATTTTTCTCGTTGATGTTTAAATTATCAATTGAAATAGAACTTACTTGTACGTAATGTTCGCACACCTCGTATTACATAGTGGTGTGTATCCATTCTGCTACTTGAACAGAGGTTTCAATTAAAATGTAGATGTGGGGTCAAGGTAGCATATAAGAACGTGCGCGTGGGAGTCCTAAGAAAAGGTTAAACACTGTTTTTTAAAGGAATCCTTATGTATAGAAGCTTCATAGATTCGCCCCCGGCCCAACTGTTTTTTTACAATAGGAATTTTCATTCCTCACATTCATCTTTCGCTTTTATTACGAGACCAGTCAAACATAATGGTTTGGCTGACAGAGACGTTGACATGGCCCTTTATGTTCACTCATGCCTAATTCTTCATACAGGCTTCATTAGCAAGCATATGTTATCTACCAAAGGCAATATATTTTTAATTATGTTTCATGTCAAAAAGCCGTGTGGAATGTTCATTAAATTGTAACACCTGAGATGAAGGATTTTTTTGAAATGAATCTGAGTAAGTAATTGAAGTAGCGAATCCAAATCCATGTAGAATATTGAAATGTATGCACTGATATTGGAATAACACAAAATAAATGTTTGATGCTAAATTCTTGTGCAAAATTGTTACCATGTAAATATTACATTTAACTAGAACCCGGTCAAAAATTTTTGTGATTGCATTGATAGAAGTACGTTTTTTTCTCCATTTATTGTGGTCTTCTGATTTGATTGTTTTGAAGTTATGCACATCGCGTAATGAAGAATGGGATTTGATGATGCATACAGATGGATACAGATACGATGCTGTTGTATCTTTTGAAATCCAAAGTATCGAATGTGAACAAATGAAAACTGTGGTTTAAAGCAATTTCGAATCTTTTGATGAATTAAGAGAGGTTTATTTTATACCTACTTTGCAAGTTTGTTTGCTTTCCTTCAAGTATGCAAATTAACGCTGACGTACAATAAAAAAAATTCATGTGCAATTTCATGATGTCATTCCACAAGGAACTTCAATCCAATCATTTTTATTCCGACAAAACCTTGACAAAATCAGAGTCAGCAAATTATGTAGAAACAAAACCGACAAACGAGATACCGGATACCTCTAGGAGATTCATAGTTGCAAATGATGATACTATTGAAATGTGAGCATTTGTGCAAGGAATATGATCATCTGTACTTAGTAGTCAGCATTTTATAGAAGCTAAAAATATGGTTTGTAACGACGTATGTGTTTTTGCATTGTCACGACTGTCACGAGTCCGTAAACTTATGACAATCCATCAAAAACGTGGGCGTGAATGCGATTTTGTCCTCAACTCTTTTTCACGTCTAACGTTGCCCCAAAATGAATTCCCATTTCCGTAGCTTTCACAATTCTGTTCTGATTTATGACCTTATGAAATTCACGTGACGGAGATCAAGTTTACAGTTGATTGACATGAGTGTTGTATGTATATGCATTTAGTCCAAGGTGAAAGGCTAATCAGAAAATATAAAATAAATAATAAGCTACTCGCCTTTTATTTACAGCTCAAATACATGCTTGGAAAACATCAAATACACATATTAACTTTTATTTAGATAGCACACATGCGTTCACATTATATGAGTCTTCAATTCAAAGCTTCAAACTCATAGGGATATATAACATTTTTCAGTTTTGGTTTCCAATCTTTTTATATACATACATATTATTATGAAGATACTCTGTCTTATGTAGTTTTTTAATAGAATTCAGCAGCAGCTTTGTTGAAACAATAGAGAGTTAATGTGCAAAATATGTTTTACTACCTCTATGGAAATTTAGCGCCACTGTAATAAATATGTATTTAAATCATAATATTATTATGCTAAGTTTTGTGAAGTTACCTTCTGAAAATAGAAATTCAAAACCGTTAATTTCGTCACACGTTTTAGTATGAGTTTTTATTTCTTTTAATCACATGGAAGGACACAAACTCAGCGAAAAAACTTTTTACACAAGGATAACATAAACTCGTAGGCTGTTGCACGGAAGATTTTTTTATTCTTTGTTCATCATCATCACACGTGCACCCGATTAAGTTATATAATTAATTGTATGGATTACATATATTACGTATTATAATAAAGTTTAATCATTTCATTTCATGCAGAATTTAATTAGACAGATAATTAATACATTGAACATTTGACCAAAAGAAGGGTTGGCATATGTCCTTGATATTGGGACAAGTTACTACGAAAAGGTACTACATACTTTTAGTCTCGCAATATCTACACAATCTAAATTAGCTATTATTCTTATCTATATACTTTTTTCACACAAAAATGACAACACTAGAAAATTTACCAACCGGTCACATATTAATACATATTCATCACATCTTCATCATTTAAAATATCAGGTGCTACAATTTTTGGAGTTCGAAGTGATACATTATTGATTAAGTATTCATAATTATTTTTTAGTTTTATGCAATTTTTGATTGATGACAATATTTAAAGCTGTATTTATTCTTGCCTTCCATTTCCCTATGTACATTTAAATCTCTTAAGCCTTATCCAGAGCAGGAACATGTTACAGCAGTACATGGCGTCAAATAAGTAGTACATTCATATAGTAATTATGGTATATAGGAAAGAAAGACGTGCCGTTACCAGTTTTTCAAAGTTTATCATTAATTGTAGTTTGCACTATAGAGTATATAATAGGTATATAGTTTAGTATGTCGCTTGTGACTGGAATAGGTAGCGATCAGAATTGAAATCCATTACTTGGTAGTCACAATACTTTTTGACATTTGCATAATAAAGCCCACTACTTTCATACACTTAAGGTAGAGTTAAAAAATCAATGAAGGGGTAGGCTCGAAAAAGTCTGGAGATAGAAATAGAATCATTTTTTTCCTAATAGTTAATGTGGAGTAAGTAGTCACGCTTTACCACATTTTTTTTTAAATTTTCATTTCATGTCCCACCCAAAAAATTAATTTTATCATGATTATTGACATGAAATCGAAGAAGAAGACCAATTTTGGCTTGTTTTATTGTCAGGAAAAGGCAATACATATAGATATTTACCCCCGTAATAAATTCGTATGTTTTACACCCCCTCATTAAGATGTACAAAAAACAGAAAAAGTAAAACAAAGTGGTTCCTGTCCTACTCATTAAAAGGGCTTATATTTGAGGAACTATATAGTCGTTTTGGTTATATAGTAACTCCTGTAAAGAATTAAATATTCGTTCATTTTCATATCATTTTTTTAAAGTTAATGTAGTTATTGTACATTCATTCTTAAAGTCGTGATCGGTTTTCAGTTTTATTGTCGAGACGTTTCACTCTTTTTGGTTTTTGTTCAGTAATAAGTACATTCCTACGTTCGAGTTGAAAAGGAAGCTAAGTTGCTAGTTATTCATTTCATAAGTTTCATATTTAGTTAATTTCTTATAATATATTTTACATTGACAGACAGTGTAGACACCTAGCTAGCACCTATACTTAATAGAATTTGGCATTCAAAAATTCATACTTTCATTCATCCATACATTTCTCTAAAACTGCAATATCTTATATGTTCATTTATCTGATATCACAATTGTATTCAACCGTTGAGACAATATAATTTTTCGATAAAAGATTAGATTCCAAAACAAAAATGAATTACGATTTAGATGTAAGAGATCTCCAAGAATTATTATTGATCGCATTAGCAAAATACGAGAAGAAAAGCTGTTCATTTTGAATATTTTTTTCATACAAGTTGAGTTATGCAATACAATTATGTGTATAGTTTTCTCTCTAAGCTAAAATTTAGAGCTTAACCTTAGCTTATTGAACTGTATGAAAACACGTCTTATTCAAATTTTCATACTGAAAGATGTGTGCTACGGAGAGAAGATAAACTTTAGAGTAAGAGATCTGCTAGAGCAGAGAGAGAGAGAGAGAGAGCTTTTCACGATCAAAAGTTTTGGTTGTATATTCTATCTTGACTTATATACACACATGAGCCTCTTGTACGCAATATCAATTCATATGTATGTGAAGTTGGATATATTTCGGAAGTTTTTTTTTCATATGTATGAGTTTCAGATATTTGTTTTATGATATTTTAAACACAAGGAACAATTACGGATTACTAACGGTACGGATGCATACTTTACATCATATCCAGATAAATCTAAGTAGTTATGGATTAACTTTTGTGCATTGTCAAACTTTTCAAGTTACATCAAGTTTGCAATGACATCTGTGAGTTTTATGACTCCTACAGCTTACATATCTTATTTTTTATTACTTGAGTTCCTTTAGGAGGAGACGTGTGCGAAGTAACATAACTTCTTCAACGGAGGTAGTCGCCCATTTCAACAGAAATTAAATATGGTGTGCCTTCACAACAATTTTATACTTATGCATTATACATACAAACATAATATGTATGTACTGATCAGACTACACAATATGATATTTCGTTGTTCTAGCCACATGCACAACGTCATAAAGCTTCCAAAGCTATTTTGAAAGTGCTTGCTTGCAGTCACAGTTAATAACAAAACCTCTTACAAATACATACATGGTTACAGCCTCCACTTCTTCTTTTTTATATGTACTTTATGCATAGGACTTGTCGTCCTGTAACAGAAGATACGTTGCATCCGTAAGCTTATTTTCTTTACCCTCATCATTTTTCTTTGATTGAATAGTCAGTCTTGAAGCATCCCCAGGTTCTTCCCAAATTCCGAGTTTTTCAGATGGTATTGGTTCAGAGTGCCAAATGTCGGAGGATTGTGTGTCCGATGACCCAATGTCATCTTCAGATGTTGTTGATGATGATGCCACATCTTGTACTGCAAAACAACCAAAGAAAAAAAACGAATGTTCTTATTAAATTTGCTCAAAACTTGGGATCCCTTTGACTTTGATGTGTTATGGAGTCAAATTTAAACCATTTAAATTACGTATTTACCTAAAAGGTTTTTTTATGCGAAAGGAAACCATAATTTATGTAACACACTTAAGCCCTTGAAACTGTAATACATGCTTTAGAAATTTGTTGGTGTAACTTGAATCCTTATGTATGCCCTAAGTAACTCAAGCAGCAGCAATCCGATCATGATACAAAAGAAGGTCAAATCTTCTTAGAAAAATGTAATACCAACTCCAGAATTTCATCAGTATACAAACCAGCTAAAACTAGTTTTTAAGTGTCTCAGGGAAGAAGGTATCTGTGCAAATATAAATTTGTCCATTAGGTATTTCAGTACTTTAACAGGCTGTTATAGGGTTAAAGGTTCCTTCTACTTACTGATATTAACCATACCAAACTAGAATTTAAAAGATCGTGGTAATTCTCATTAAAGGAGATAGATTTGAGAAGCATCGGTGTTTTTCAAAGAACTCTTAAAGTGGCAACGACGTCGTGGTTTTTTTCTTAGAATGAGATACAGTTGGATAGAATGCTACAGCATTGTGCAATTTTAAAGGGATTTTCATGAGAATACAGATTAACAGACAATAAAAGCAGACGCGGAAAGTAGTATCCTCATCATCATGATCATCATCATTCTCTAGTTTGTATGTGCCGTTTAATTTAGCCTCTTATAACATCAGTAATAGAAAGACGCATTTACACAGTTAAGAATATTTTGTTATCAATCAGACTCCAAGAGTTGAGTTGGCAAGAAGCCTTCAACGATTCCAGGAAGAAATCATTTTACTTTCACTTAATTTTCTTCTTAAACGAGAAAGGCCATAAAGTGTTGAAGTGAAAGGCAGGGTTTCTTTTCCATTCAGCTTGAGCTGATAAAAATTGAGCCCCATTCCGTATTCCTTATTCCCCACTTTCATTTTGTAAAATCCGTGGTGAATCTCTTTCTCCTTTCTTCCCTCTTTACGTAGAAAATGACCATATATCGGAGAATGTATACGTAGTCACAGAGTAGCTATAAGATCGGGTGTGTGTTACAGCGGAAACCACAAACCACCCACGCTAAGTCCTTTCAGCAATTCTTTTCAGTTTCCCCGTTGCCATTCAAATATCACACCATTATTTTACCTTTCCTTTTTCTTTTGCTATAGACCTTATCACACACATGCTTCTACCCTATTCTTCTCATTCTCATCCTCTGTTCTCTACTATATATATTCTTTGGTGTAATGTGATGTTACGACTTGTTAAGAGTATATAAAGGATGCTGGGAAGGAATACAAAAGAAACTAAAATGTAATTGAATTTTCTGGGAATCCCGCATCAACCTTCTAAAGCTCACACCTTAAAAAACGGAAAATGATTATGCCTCCACCGTTTGTTAATATGATGTTAGAGAGTCAAGTGTAGGAGCAAGCAACCCCCCTTGTTACATTTTCTCATTCACCTACATCATACATTGCCTGCCAACTCAATGCCTTCTTTCACTGTTCCTTTAATTTTGGGGAGCATAGCAAACAAAACAAGAATATTATTACGGGTGCACGTAGTACGTATGTACATATAAGTGGCTCTCACTCACTAACTAGCTCTCTGGATCTTCTTTTTTTTTTTGGGGAGGAAAAAATTCTTTCATCTATAAAATCAGCTATAGTTTACAGGTAATGTATCTATATGAAAATATGCACATTAAGTGGTGTGTACGCATAGTTGATAGTCACACAAAAAATACATTTCCTGTGGCTCCATGGATTACGCTTGTGATTGTTTAAAGAAAAAAGGACGGAATTGTGTATGTGTGCCACACTGATTTGCATTAAAGTCTAAAAATAGACAAAAAAAATGTGGAGAGAAGACTCACCAGAAAAAGCTAATGGGAGGATTTGGCACTCGTTTAAGTAGCATCTATACAGAGCAAATCCGATGCAGGAACAGTCCAAAGTTTGGTTGCAGGCTTGGTGCTCCACCTCCACACAAGTTGGTATTTCCACCTATAGAAGCATAAAATGCCATTAGATTATTTTACAGACTCTCAGTTCTTTTGATCAAGTTAGACATTAGATTACATCAACATATAAACGGATTTTTTTGCAACTTAGGAGAAAAATCAGGTTATTAGAAAAGAAAACTTCATTTTTACGGCCAAATGGGGGGAAAGGGGAGATTTCTAATAATAATAATAATGTGGATTCTCTAAGTATTATCATATTTATGGGTACCGTTATAAAATGTCTTGTGATCACAGCAAATTAAACAAAAAAATATCTGAAGGAACGGAGCCGATTACATGCTACATCACATTACATGCTAGATAGCATTGTAATGTGATGTGTACTCATCCATTTACTACTGGAGAATGACGTAGTAACGATAAGTGGACATGGGACATGCTCAGCATAGTGTTGCTCAAAATGGTGTAGTACCAAACTACCGGATTAGAAACTGAGTTTACACATTTCACACAAAGCAACTGATCGAAAGGATTTGCTATCTCTTTAATTTTCACGGATTAAGTGTCATGAGCTAAGCATAGAATTTTTAGACACATTAACACAACAACATGTGAGTGAGTAACATTGGAAGGAGACGGGACGGAATTAGATTTAGTGGGTTATTATTGAAAGGGAATGGCGAAAATTTCATTTTATGGGAGTAAAGGCGCACACATTTGGGAAATTCTTCATTAGCATTCTGGTTCATACCCTTAGATAAGTTTAGAGCATGTTTGACTGTACTGTGTAAGCTGTGCATTTTATGGGAGAGTCTTCGTCGTTGGGTAAATATAGCAGCATTTCTTTAACAATAATCTTGGAAACATTTACTTACGTGAGGAGTATAAAGCATACATGTATTAATTTAGCATTCATGAAAAGAGTCACCAAATTTATCTCACGTAGCACTCATTTTTCAGTAAACGTAAACAAATTTTTTGACAAAATCCGGTCAAGTGTATTCATGACGTAAAACAAAGTTTAAAAAATGCTCAAAACATATTCAAACATCTTAGAGAAAATTAGAATGGGTTGGTGCAGAGTCATGAAAAGTTGGATCTTATTGTGTTTGTGTGCCACTTAAGTAAATCCTTGAGGGTATTGACAGGCAATGATTATAAAATTAATTCCTTCCTCGTTCGCTAATCACTTTCCGACTTTCTAATAACTGAAGTAAGAATTAGGAATCACTTCAACTAAAAAGATGCCACTTCCTTAATTATGCATTCTAGGAAACCAAGGCTGCTTTTTATTAAAACACCATTAGCATGTCAACCATATCAATTAGTTGGAAATGAAGATTTACTTCCTCATTCGCCGAACTCGAAATACCATTTTCTATTAATAACTAAAGAGGGAATGAGCTATTTTTTTTCTTTTTCAGACTTTAAGCGTCCACTTCAAAATGCATAATACTTCCATTTCAAACGGCAAGCTTGCTTTGTGATGAATGGCTAATACAACAAAAACAATTTTTGCTTCCCTTTCTGAATTCCAGGAAATGAGTTTTAATGATGTAAAAAACTTTTGTACTTTGTAAGCCTTACCACAAATAAAAAACCTCCAAGTTTCATCATCCGCTATTCCCACAATCGACCTCTATCTTACAACCTTTGCCATACACATCAAACAAGTTTACTTCCGTGAACGTAGAATTTGCTTAAAACCGGATAACTTTGACATTATGATTTTAATAAGTAGTGGGCGGACATGGATCAGCACTTGAGTTTAGTTTTACAATCGCCACGTTTCACATACTGTGAAAATACATTGAGTTAAATGCAGTATGTATGAAGAACCCCTAAGAAACGGGGACGAATTAAATCCTATGATATTTCTGTAGATAAAAAAATCTATGTTTTGTACACTATCACTTTACGATCCGATAGGATTCCAAAATCACATGAGTCCAGTAGGTTTCCGTTGTAGACACGACATGACGTGACCAACAGCCAGCAACAGCAGCATTATGATTCCCGAGAGACTTAATTTGACGACACTGCCGACTAAGGTCTGCTTACTACCAAACGGCTACATTGAGGTGGCTTTGTGTGTTTCCCAAACCCAATGAATTATGAGAATGCTCATATGTGTTACGTTGGAAAAAGCAGCAATACGAGCATTGCAATGTGTACAAAGCTGGCTCGTTACAAGGTATGGAATAAATCAAGGTGACTTCATTCCTCGGAGATTTCAAACCACATTGCTTTCTTTTCTGCTTTCCAACTTTCTTTAGCAACTGCTAAGTCTGCTACCATTCGAGAAAAGATGGACGTAAAATACTGTACAATTTATAAACACGGATTTACTGTTATTACAGAATCTTGAACCTTTTATCTTGAGTTGCGAAACATCAGTAGAGCCATATGAATATTTAAAAACGGTCGTCTTACTCTACCTTACTAGACTTCTTGTCTCAATAGCCAAGGTTTATTCTAGCGAGGCATGTGACAAACCACGGGGATGATAACGTTTACTTTGTTTACCAACCTTTGGGAGATTACAGTTCACAATCCGTGCGCCATGGTTGCAAATTGTAAAGCCTATTATTACTGTGCTCTCTGTGTCCTTTTATACTAAAAGGTATAAATTTTCCATGTTTCGATTCGCCTTCCTAAAGAAAAAGCGAAGGAGTATATCCCTTTATTAAAAAATTGGTTAGATTACCATGTAAACTTTAAGTAGTCAACGAATTCAATCGGTATTGGTCAAAGGGAACAAAGAGTCTTGTGATGTTACGACTACGACGTTGCAAATTTATTGACGTCATCATAATGCTGCTGTATCTGGAGTAGAATTTTGTAAAAAAAAATGTGGCTAAGAAATTTCTTAAAATGGTTAAAGTGGTTTTCTCCTAAAATGCTGCCTACGCAGCAGTACATATCAAATGCACTGCATAATTGGCAAGAATATTGAAGCCGGAGCATTGTCCGCTTCTAATATGCAAACATTTTTAAAATCGTTCAATATGACAACATACATACATTGTTTGTATGCGAATGCGATACGAAGTCCGGAAATAGCTGATACGGTACCAGCGACTAAAATGTTTTGCATATTATGCTGGTTGGGGGAAATTGACATATCAGGAAAACTACATATTTGCAATGAGTTACTAGCATTTGTTGTACACTCAAGCTTCATTGTATTTAATTTTGTGTGGAAGCTAACGGTTTCCGTTTCATCCTCATGTTTGGTTTGGACAGCCGATACGATGTAATCTTACCTAAGCAACGAGTGAAATCTATATTGTGCTCACAGTGATTCAATGGTAATCAATCATTTTAGTCGCATTCATATTTTTCTACAAATGTTAGAGATAGGAGCTAGACCAATCACGAACACTGGATCCGTTGAGATAAAATGGGTCAACAAATTCCTCGCTTAGAGGCATATTGGAAAATGTTAATTGCATTCATGCTATCAGTCTTCAACATACAAAAGCTGTACCCATACCCTTTAAACTCTACCATATGTAGAAATTATTTCAAAATAAAGTACCACAAACACACATGTATAAGGAAAAATCCATTTGGAGTTCATAACATTACATTATTTTGCTGGGTACGAAAACATTACTCACTCTAGCTGGTCCAGTTCATCGAGATTATTGATAAAGGAAGAAATGGGATTATAAAATGGCGTTTTGCGTTGCCCAATTACATATTATATAGCTTTCAACGTTATATTATCTAAGGTTTGACCAGCTGGAGTTTTTTTAACGATTTCACCTGACTTTAGTCAGCTGTTGTCTGAATGTTATGTGTTGAAAGCTTGTGCTAATAATAAAAATTTATTGAATTGTACTCACTTTACGGCCACTTTATTAAATTGTGAATCCAAGATGTAAAAATAAGTGATTTCCCTAATCAAAATATTCCGCCTCTTTTACCTATCTGCTTGACGGACTGTGAAATCCATAAAAGATGGAACACCAAGGCTGAACATTTCTGAAAGGTGTCAAATGATCCTTTAGAACTGCGATACACTTGACCAAACTTAGCAACCTTTCTTGGAATAACTTGGTTCAATTCCAGCACAATCCTAGTGGTGACTGAAGGTTGTGTTTGTTTGTGTGTGGGGGGTCTAAACCATCCTGTCTGAACATATGACCTGCTGCTAAAATGAATGGAATGGTGGAACATATTTTATAATCCATCAAAAACTAACGCACGCAATCAAGTGTTGTCGACACTTTCAGATCAATTTATACATAAACGATTGAACCAAGTGTGGGTCGTTTTTCAATGATGATCGAGCGATGTCGGAGATAAGATCCATGCATGCATGATCCAAAAAATGTGCGTCATTTCAGTATTAAAGGAGTCGAAAACGTGAATGTATATATATCTATAAATGTGTATATTTTGAGGAATCATTTGTGTGGATGAGTTCAACCGAACAACTTAAGGGTGTCGTTTCCTCCTACGCATGACCTTCCATAAAAGTAGACGATGCATAGATTTTGTAAACAAAAATATACACATGTATACCATGTTTATGTAGCCTAATATACGGAAGTTCACTTCACTTAACTGCGTTTAGAACGCAAAATGTCAATCCATATATGTTGCATCACGTTCCAAAGACATAATTCGACTTTTGAAAATCCATTAACAATAATCATAATCTTTTTTCGAGCGAAACTCAAATTGTCTACCAAAAAGTTATTTTCAAACTTTCCAACTTTTATTTCGTTTCCTCCAGTTCTACCTAAAGCTATATACCCATTTTTCTTCCAAGAACCAAAGTAAGCAGCCTGAGAACGTACACATTGGGAAAATTCTACGAATTCCAACCAGAACAAACCCATCAAGTAACACCTGCTAGAAATTCTATAGCAAAGAAAAGTGCCATCATCACTTAGGTTTATTTAACTTCCTATAAAAATAATGGAAATATGCGTGTCTGTATGCAGCGTGTGGCATGTGACAATTGCTAAATGAAGTAGGTTGGAAAATTTGGGGCAACGCAGGATTCCAATCGTACCACACGTGTGGAAAACAGTAAAAAACTAAAATCAGAGAAAGATGATATTCGCCATCAATCCAAAGGGTGTACTCTTACTATTGGTTTTTCAGAATCAAGTTACGTTTCACAATTAGGTATTTATAGAAATGCTGAAAAAACACCAAATTGCTTATTGCAAGTAATTGTAATTAAATCCATGTCCAAACCTCACTAGTTTTCCCGACTTTTCAGTCTATGACATTAGAGTTACACAATAACTGTCCCTTGTGTGCGTCCCACAATGCTAAATCAATTTGTAGGAAGTCAAGAGATGTATTTAAAGCCTTGTTTGTAAAGAAACGTCAATAAAGCTAATATTTCAGACAATTTGATACCCCTGCAAACAGAAATAAGCCATGAAAATTCAACAAAAGCTTGTTCCATTCAGGGTATATTCAGGCATCATGGCTTTTTTTATCGTGGATTTATCCTAAATCTACGATGATGTCGCATGTATGTACTTTGTTAAAAATAAAAGTGTTGGTATAATACTATTAACAGGGTTTATACTATTATACTACACTTTTAGCAAATTAACTTTTTGCTGGAAAACTTGCTGAGCCATCTCACATATATCCTAAAAATATAATACAAAATAGCTGGTTAGTTGATAGAGGTTACAATAACAACATGCTATTCTCGGAATATCGTTATTGAGGCAGTAACAAGTTCAACGTACACCCACAATAAGAGTAATATCACTCTTAGCCTAGATATGTCATGCTCAACCACCATCGTATTGGAAAAGGGCTCTTTTTATCTCCTTTTTAAAGCAATAAGCAACATTGTACAGAAGTTTGAGACAGCTTAAATTTCATAAGTTTGAAAGACCAACAATAACGGGGTATTTAGTAACATTGGAAAAATGGTTTTGTGGGAGAATAACAAAACTCAGACTTGGAGTCTCCAGAGCCGTAAATTATGGTGTGATTTTGATGAAATAAAGTTTTAGGTTTAAATTTGGATAACACAAGATACAATCCAAGATTGGATCATCATGATCAATGTTAAGCTTTCTTAAAAGTTTTACTAGGATGAGATTATCCAAACGTCCTTTCATTATATTAAAAATCTGAGGGTACATTAACTCCCAGAACCACTTTTCCTCGAGTTGAAGGCTTGAGACCTTTCTCAAAGATTGTGAATATAATCATTATTCAAGCCCATGAACACGCTATAACATGAGCCTGCTCAGCAGGAAAAAAACGGTTGAATGGCTAAACTTATGCAACAATAATATTGTGAGAGTGGGAGCAAAATTTTTGTATTGTAAATGGCGAGTGTGCTATGTTTGTGAGCCATCATAAGATGGCATAATACTATATTTTTTGGAGCAGAACAAAAGAAACAAATTATCACATTCCCTTATTGCTTTCCTTGGAGAAGGGTGAATGCGTGACCATACTACCAAAATGTATAGAAAAGGAAAAGGAGGAAGAGAAAGAGAAAGTAGGAGTGGAGGAGAGAGAGAGAGAGAGAGAGAGGAAAGGAAAGACTGTGTAAAATACCCAGAAGGTTTATGGCTTCAGCAGAGGTTGCATGCATGGTTTCTCTAGGGATAGCAAATCATTTACATTTACATATGTGTCACGGAGAATAAATGAGAGAGAAAGAGTGAAGCAACAATCGGAGAAGGGTGAAATGGAAGGAGTACATATGAGAGTGTTGTGTTTTTGCAATGGAAAATTATATTGAGGGAAAGGACAAAGCAGGAGGACTAGCAGTTTGCTGACCGGATGAAAATGTAAGTCGATTCCTCTCTTGGGATATGAGTGAGAAGAGAAAGTTGAATAATCTACACAAAAAACTACCTTGTTCAAACGTAACTATGTGGATGCATGAGGACTAGTGGTAGTGTTGTAGTTGTACTAATGGATCAATGCATTTGTTGGATTGGTGCTCATTAGGAGCACTGGTAACCATGTAATTCAATATTTTCACCATTTGTACGTTGAATAAATCGGCATTTTATGCGAGTGTCACCCAAAGAAAGTGGCTTGTATGTATGGATTCCTAGGAATTACTTGCATCTAGCAATAAATAGCTTTTTGTAGTGAAAGCGGAGAGTGATGGAGAGATAGAAAGCATTTTATTTCAGCCTCTCTGCTAGCATATGTTAAAAGGTTTAAATGAGAGATTTTTTGTGGGAAAAAGAATAAGCGGAAATTTTGTGCATTATTATAAAGTGAAAAACATTAGTAAAACTCACCGTGGCCGGAGGATTTCTCAATTTTGAGAAGACAAACGAACCAACGTTGGAGTCGGCAAAGTCGACATTTTCAATAGGAGATGTTGGATTATCTTCACGTAGAAAAGATGGAACATCCTGAGTATCGTAAAAGCTGTCCAGCTGCTGTTTATCATTTGTTTGGACTAGTTGGTTATTGTTATTATTTTCACCATCATCCCGTTTCCCAAAGTACCTTGAGCTTGAAGATGCGCTTTGACTACTTGGAGACACTGGAGAAAAGAGGAGCGTTGGGTGGTAGAGCACTCTCCTTTTTTGAAACTGTTGGTTCCACTTTGGAAGTTGTTGCTTGAGCACATGCGGAGGAAATGTACGTCTCTTCATCACATCCAGATTAGGTTTAATCCCCTCATCTAAAAGATCGTCAGCATGTCCAAATCGGATTTTCTCAAACGCAGTCATTAGTTCCCGCGGCTTATTTGCTCTTCTACCATCTTGTCCTCTTGGAGGAGATAAAACAATTTTCCCATAGTCTCTATTATCAATAGCAGCCAATGCAGGTCCTTTTTCTCGCATTCTCTCTTCTCTAAACACTTCCTTCAGCTTCTCAAAACTTGACTCTTTTGTTGGCTGCGGGGGTGGACTGAGATGAACAATGGGCTCTCTTGCCGGAGCTTTTTCCGAACCAACATTGCTACTCTGTCCACTCTCTTGGCTTCCGCCGTTGCTGCTAGCTGCACTTTTACTTAGCATACTCCGAACCGTTTCAAAAGGTTTTTGATTTCGGTTCCGATTCCCTCCTCTCTCCTTTTGTTTACTAGGCTTGTACACAACTCGTCCATACATTGGGTTCTGCTGCCTCATTCTGGTTCTCGACCGACCTTTGAACTGTCCAAAACTTGAGACGACCGGAGCATGGGGAGCCATGGGCAACATGTCAAAAAATGGATTTTTCCCAAATTGTGGAATCTCATTCGTCAATTCGGCACGGGACTGACGTTTGTAGTAGCGCCACATTGCACGGAGCTCGTCACAGGTGGGCTCTTCGGAAATGGCATTGCTACCTACTGCTGGGATGATTTCGTTACCAGGTGCTTTTAGCCGACGCTGTTGCATATTTTGCTTGCTCACAGATAATGACTTGAATGGCAGTCGACGAAGTCCATACCCTTGTTTCCCATATCCTAACGAATTCTCTCCAACAGAAACTGCTGAGACTATGGCTACCACTTCACCCAGCAAGAGGACCAGTAATTGAATGTTATTGACTAGTGACCATTTCATTCCCTGCATCTTATGCTTTTTTATGCTTTGACAAGCCATTAGTGTATCCTTACGATATTTCCCCCTCTTGAGATAAATCTGTACTTTTTGTCAACTTAGAATTTGCTTACTTTAATCCTACCGTTTTTCCCTTCCCTTGTCTCTTCCTTTTAAGAAGCTTACTTTACTTAAGATAATGACCGACGTAATATTTTACTATTAGCCTTATTTTTACCTCGTACAGCAACTAACCACTCTCTCCTTATGATATTTGTTGTTGGGGCGGAGAGCACTAAAACTTTACCATAAAAAGAAGACTGACAAGAAAAGTAGAAGGCTTTCTATCTTTTTAGCTTTCCCTTTTTCTAATTTTCTCCCTTTTTACTCTGTGAACAATGACGAGTTCTTTTGTATAGCTGATAAGGGTGTATAGAAACCTACTAGTTTATTGTAGCTTTGAGTACCAAGATGTAAATGCTTTCTTTTGCTTTTACTTTCCACCTTTTTTACTCCAATGCTCTTGACATAATAACCGTTCTAAACGATATTGTCGACATTAGGAAAACTCACAAAATTTGAATATGTATTGTCGGATATGATCAATTTTGTGTCAGTTCACAAGGCTATGAGTAAACCATACACTTGGGCATTTATAGAATAAAGACATGCTAAAGGCTAGAATACAACTATGCTTCACCCACCAAATCTGTTTATATATTGTCGGTTGAATGGAGGCCTAATAGCTGCAACAGCCAGAGAGAGCTATGCTTCAACAAGATCCTTTGCGGCTAGGCTCCAATTTTATTGTCAACATCAACGGAGGATGCCTACTTTTAACCTATTATGATTATTGTATTTCCTTGTACGCTTGTAATGATAGATAACTTTTTACGCATTTACTTTTTTATATCAATAGAAATCTTACTTGGTAGGTAGTATTTTGTTTTTTACATATAATATGTATCCGTATTTAGTTTCTAGTAAACAGTTCCCATAAGTTTATTGTCAAAAGCACACTGTACTCATTAGGATGTTGTGTGGGCGCGGAAGACTTTTGATGAGTTTATTGTTTTGTATTGTGTTCCACAAAATTGATTTTTTCCCTCTTTTCAAATGAATGATCAAAAATGATATCTTAAATAAAACCTTGTTTTGATTCCCTTTAACAAAAGCAGTAGACGATTGACATAGTGACGTAAATATTATTCTAAGGATTCAATTGGAAATGTGACGGGATGTGATATTCTCATTTCTCATGAAGTTCTACAGGAAGTCTCCGTTGAAATTTTTGTGTATATCAATCAAATCAATTTCGCAGTAAGTCGTACGCACTACGTTGAAAAAATTTATCGGGTATCATTTTTTTAAACAGATATGATTGTGATGTTTGATAAAGAATTTTGTATGAAAAGCATATATGTAGGTAGGTATGTATGAAGTTGTACGTTGACTGGGAAAACAAACTTCTCAATAAAAAATGTATCGTTCCCTCTTGATATGAATTGATGTGTAAAGGTTTCTTCTCAATGAAATGATGCTGCTCTTTCTTGGTTGACAGATCTCTGGCTTCCGTTGTCTATAAAAAAAGTAACAAAACCAAATTAGTTGTTATTATGCTGTGACACAGATTTATCGATAGATTTCTTCTCTGGAATTCAGGTTAAGATATGTGAATTTAAAGCAAACTATTGTCTGGGTTCAGAAAAACCAGATACTTCAAGAATCAACTGGAATAAAGAATTGAATTCCAGTTTTATTATATGAACATGATCGTTGCATGGCTGTGGAAGCCGTAAAAATGAGAGTTGCTAGCGAATCGGTGGAACATTCCGGTGTGATGTGATAGTGAGTGGTGGGGCGTGGGTGAGCAAATCAAACTTTTGGTGTAAGTAGTGACATGAAAGGGTGTTAGCTTTCTTGTGAAATGGGTCATATATTTAATACAATGCGAAAGAACTGGAGTTTCATTCTTGATGGTTTTAATTATATGTGAATACTTTCTTGGTTATTTGCAAATCATGTGAAGTGAGTAGAATAGCTATATATTTCTTTATGATTTAATTGATTCCTTGAAATAAGGACCGTAACAGACTTCCAGAGAATAGGCAGGATCGATTTTCCCCACTCCTTAGCCTCGGATTAAAGGAAATAAACGGCATCACAATGAAAACAGTATACGAAAGTATGAAACTATAGACTTTATAATAATTTTGTCATCTAAAATTTCATTGAACATGTTTATTTATAATATCCCAAATATTCTCATAACCTTTTCATAAAAAAATGTGCTTGCTCATATATCCTTATTTTGCAATGCAATTTTAATCTTTTCGTCGTCATCATCAAACAAGCTACCTAATTTCCACTGAAAAGGGTGGGTGACGTTCTGTTTATTTCAGACATCATAGTGCTCCGAACTTATATTAGCTGCATTTTTTTTACTTTCTATGGCCTCCAAAATTCCACCATGAAACGATCCTTTAATAACCTTCCATATATGAAAGCAAAAAAATAAATAAAATTGGTCGTCTCTTACTCATGCTAAAGCTAAACTTCCTATCCTTGACTATACCGAAATTGCCATTCTTTGATAAAGAATTGATGATCTGTGACAGTATTTGTAGATAAAAATAACCCTTTACGTCACTCACATGCTTTTATGCAACTTTAAATTTAAGAAGTTACGCAGAATATAATATCAACACTTTTTTCAAGTTCTTTCAAGTTTTGTCCACGTGAACAGTATCATAAGTCTCCTTGACTTTTTGGAAATATATTACATGTCTTAAATTAGATTCTCAAACGCATGCTTTTGTGTCGTTTGAGGGATTCCATTATGTCTAAAATTTGTATAAAACAATTAGTCTTTCTATAGCTGATGAACAGTGGAAAGGGAAATAGGGTGCTTGAGCCTTAGTTTATTTTTGTCACTCTCCAAAAAACTAATCGCACGAATCAGGGCCACCAAATAGTTCATTATCTGGAAGTCTCTGGGAACGGGAACAAATATACATGCTATAGCATTAAACAACATTAGTTCTTACTCACTCACTTCATTCACATCTTTTTAATCGGATTACACGAACAGTGTCGGAATTTTTCCGACAAAGGACCCAAACTTTTTCTTACTATCATCTATCCTTGATTCAAGAAACTTTGGTGGAGAAAAAAATGTATGATTTTATGGTTATATTTTTAGTGGGATATCACACGTAAGCAGTATTTTGGGTGAAAGTCAAGAAAGTAATATAATGAGAGTTGGGAACACATATAAGTATATGTGTGTTGAGTTGGTAGAGGAGGTGATGACGTGAATCTATTTTTAGACTCAGTGAATACATAGGCCCAACAGAGAGAAAGAGAAAGAAAGAGTTGGAAAGAGAGTCTACAACTCTTGCAGGGAACCAAGTTTTTATGGAGCTCCCAGTGTTGGATCAGATACCGCATATAAAAGAGCGATTCATTGAAATCTCCGTTCCTCACCCGGATGGTGAGAATATCATCCTTTTTGCTCACAGTGATCCTATGTATACTATACTAGTTGGTGGAATGAATGAATGAATGAGTGTTTTTGGGCTTTCGTTGTCGTGTGGATTCGTTCCTACTCCTTTTCCCTTCATAGTCCCAGCAAGATATGAGAAGAGAAATGTTATTCAAATTGAAAGGGACTGGCATGGCACAGAATATTTCCCCTTTTTAACTCTCGGTTGCTGGTCTCCTCTCTCCTCAAATATTGAAATCCAATGGCATATTTATAACCAAACTCCATTATATTATGCATAGTTTGAGGAGCCGACCAACAGTAATTAATGAGCTTCTACTTTTAGACCGAGTGCACACACACACACAGAATGTCTTTAATTAACCAAGTATGAAGGCTTCTGACTCCTCACCTCAACAGCTGAAAATTTTCACCAATGTTCCTCTCATCATATAGCCATATTGAGATAATACTGTGTTAACTGAGGGATACCAGAGTGTTAATCCTTACTTGCATATTATATCTTGAAACTAATCAAATTTTTTATACAAGAATGCCTGAATTCCCTTGCATTCCTAACTCCGTGTAAAAATCAAAGGTACTCGTACCGCCCTACCACATTACACTTCCTGGTCTCTGGTATGCTGTAAATTAAAAATTTATTGAAAGTTGGTTAGGTTGGCGGCAGGGTTTTCTCCCATTTTATTTATTAACAAGTGGGGATGGGCCTGTCGTTGACAGTCTATGTATGAGTTATAATCAAAATGTAGAACACAAAAATATGCATTGACAAAAACCTTTTCGAAATCAATTTAAACGAAGTCAAGATACAAAGTAGAAGGATTTTTATAGATTTTTTTTATTCTGAATTGATTAACCGTAGAAATTCATTGCATTTAATAATAATACTATTTATGTTTTCATTATGATACAGAGAGATTATGGTTGAATAATAATTACATCTTATTTTGGTAAATACTTAATTACAATGCTTGTTTAATTTTATCATAAATTTTATTATAACATAAATACATCAAGAATAATCAAAAAGCTTAGAATTATTATCAATAATGTTGTCTCACTCTTATAATAACAATCATCCTCATAATAACAATATTTCACAAAACTCAAGATATTAACTTATCCGAAAACCTCCTTATAAACAACATTTCTCGTGAAAATTTTTTCACATCCTTCCACCAACTTTCCTTGCTCTGCAGTTTCAATCACCCGTACTTTAACATCAGTTGCTCTACGCACTCTTGAAAATGCCACATAAAGTTGACCATGTCCAAAGACTGGCTCAGAAAGGTGGATTCCCACTTTGTCTAAGGTTTGCCCTTGAGACTTGTTTATTGTCATTGCAAAAGAAGGCTTTAAAGGAAATTGTCTACGTCTCATTTTGAATGGTAAATCAGTATCAGAGCTTGTCAAATCAATTCTAGGTATTAAAACTACTTCTCCGGAAGCAGTTCCAGTGAGTACTTCAGCTTCAATGACGTTATTCGTCATACTTCTTACTACTAATCGCGTTCCATTGCAAAGTCCTTTCTTTGTGTTCAAGTTTCTTAAAAGCATAACTATAGTTCCAACTTTTAAAATCAATCTATGTGATGGCATTCCGGAAGGATTCAAAGTATTTAAAAATTCTACTGAGAAATTCACTCGTTCACTTTCATCTTCGGTTTCAACTTGATCGTCACTTATATAAATTCGGCTTTCTCCTTCAATTAATTCAAGAATCTCTGTATTGATTTTGTCAACATCTACATTTTTTGGACACAATATGGCTCTGCTTGTGAATGTGTTTATCATATCTAAAGAAATTCGATCGCCAAAAATTTCCTGTATTAAGGAACCTTCACAGATAAATTCTTTTGGAATTTCAATTACATCTTCTCCTAAATCATATTCATTCTCCAACTCTCCACTACCTAATTTAAGTAGCCACTCGCTATATTGCGGATCTACAGACCTCATATTACTGGTCAAACTAAGCTTTTGGAAGTATTTCCAGTTATCGCTATATTTCAAGCATGACTGCACGATAGCAGGGCGCATTGCGCGAGGAATAATTGTTAAACATTGTCTGAAGTCACCTCCAAAAAGTATAACTTTTCCACCAAAAGAGACATTATTGTCCATAATTGACTTTAAAAGTCGATCAATCACATTTAATGCATGGCTGGATGCCATTGTGCATTCATCTACAATCAGCAATTTTGCCTGTCTTATATTTTTGGCATCAGTAGTTTTCATTCCTAATCTGGAATTAGATGTTTCAAAAGTTGGGATTGGAAGAGCATACAACGAATGATATGTTCTTCCCCCCATTAGCAAATTTGCTGCAATTCCAGTGGAAGCTGAAGGTAAACAAATTTGACCCCGACCTTTAAAATAATGTAAAAATGCAGTGTACAAATAAGTTTTTCCACTTCCACCTGGTCCGTCAAGGAAAAAACATTTTGTTTTTAAAGTATTATCATTTATACAATCAATAATTGTTTGAAATGCATTTCTTTGCTCCGGATTCAACGATTCAATCATCTCATCTGCTTTTCTAATATCCTCCTCAGGATTATAAAATTGAACATTTAAATCTGGTAAGTTTTCAAGAGAAGTTGGGCTTGGAAGATTAAAATTTGTTAATGTGCATCTTAGCAAACCTAAAGTTTCTTTAAGATCCTTTAACGCATATAATTCACAATTACTACACTCACCTTGTCTTTGATGTATCTTATAGCAGAAGTCTTCAATCATATCTTCCTTGTTATCATTCCACAGTTTCAGTTTATCGGATGGAGTTCCAAGAGCGCAAATGTAAGCAAACAATTGTCTCAATTGGTAGGGCATCGCGTAAGTCTTTGCATCGTCAATTGTACTTTGCCAAATAGTTTCATCTAACAAATACCCCTTTTCCTTTGCAGCTTCTCTAAATGTGGGTAACACAATTTTTTGACCATCTTGATCAATTGTTCGTAAATCCTCATATGAGGTTGCTCCATTTTCATGAATCAGAAGTAACCGAAGAAAGTATCTTTCTTGGTCTTTAAGACTAACTGTATACATTCTTCCGATAACTTTTTCACCACCCCGCTTTCTTAAATTCCACTCGCAATTCTTCGCATTCCATGTATAATGGACAGGTATTTCCCAATATTTATACTGTTGTGCATTTGCATCTTTTTGATTCAACTTAAACCACGCTGTTAACTTTGTATCTTTTGACCCAGCTTTCTCAATTGCCAATTGTTCATTTCCTGCTTGAAACACCACACTTTGTTCATCTTGAAGATGTACATGTAGACGATATATAGTGTGCGATTGTTCATGCATTCGAAAAGAGAATAATCGCCATATTGCTTCGGGCGCACTAACATATCTGGAGTCTACAAATTCCTTGGATTCATCTCTTATCTCTCCTATCTTTTTCTCTTGCACGCAAACATTTGCACAATCATGTCCCTTGTAAACATATTTAAAAAGATATTTGACACTTTTCACTGAGGCGCATATTTCCACATTAATATGACAGTTATATTTAAGGCTGAGAAAAGGGTTGTAAGGCACTACCCAACTGTTATCTACTTTATTCCCCTTACTATCAGTACCCGTTGCTCCCTCCCGTCTTTGATAAATGGGATAACCATCAATGTTCCCCAGAGTTTTGCTTTGAAATGGTTTTGGGAATGCTTTGGCACATTTCCCATCAACCATGCATGGACTATTGGGATTAATTTTCCCGCAAGGAGTGTGAATCATATTTTTTGTGACGATTTCGTACAGTCGTGGAGATTGATTCTTATCTGGAATTTCAGCTTTTACAATCCGGTCAATATCCTCTGTGGATACAATCTTGTGATCTTTCCCAAGGATAATTAAAATATGCGCATGAGGAAGTCCTCTCTTCTGAAACTCAATGACGTGTATCAGTGCAAGCACTTCTCCAAATAACGATTTGTTTTTAGACTTTATGTCGTCCAATAATTCTTTTAATTTTAAGTTAAAAACTCTGGCTACTAAGTCCGGCCTATGCTCGGCTTTCTGCCATGGCTCAAGATTTTCGACTATTTCTTTCCATTTAGGGTTACATGTCATTGTAACAAAAAGATCTGGCTTACCAAACTTTGTAACGATAGCCATTGCATCTTGGTAATGCTGATGCATATTGCGCGGGCTTCCTTGAAAGCTTGATGGTAAAATTATTGCAACTCCTGGTTTATCATTACTTCCATCTGCATCATTATTTAAATGATCAACCAAACTATTGTATTTGTCTGCTCGGAGCTGTGGCTGGTGCGTTCGAATGTAATTTAAATCATTTGCTTCGGCTCTTATGTAAGCGTCCACAATGTATTGCTGAGTTAATTTTCCAGCATTTAGAATTGGATTAAATTCATTTCGGACAGATAGTCTATAAGAAAAATATTCGCGCATACTAATAGATTTGCGGGACTTTATTGCAGTCCGTTCAGGCGATTCATCCTCGTCCTCATTCTCTTCATCATTCCTCGACCTTTTATTTCCATTATCATATCTTTGCAGTTCCGTATTCCATCCAGCATCTCCATTTGGAAAAAGGATGGGATAAGTCATTGGATCTAAATTTTTATTTAGAATGTGTAGTCGCTGGGTTTTATATGTAGGATTTGCAGAATCAGTTCTTAAATGAATTATTATATCTCTTTCAAATGGGGGTTCACCATCTTTACTTTGAAAGACCACAGCTACTTCATTGACAGCTTGTGCATTGTACCTTCTCTGGTCTTTGGACCTATCATGCAATATTGCAAGTTTCACCTCCGTCAGTTCGATTCCGTTTGCTTCTGCTTGTGCTATGGATTCTTTCTCCACCTCATGTAACATTTTATAAGATCTTGCAAATGGATTAAGATCTATAACTTCAGCTATTTTTCGCATCAGAAATTCTGTACAGTCTTTGTTTTCTGGTAGTGCCATTCTATGGTGTACTGCTTCATCTGGATCAAGAATGTATATCTGGGAGAATTTTCTCATGTCATCATTGTCTGGATGTAATGCTCCAGTACGATGTGCGATTTGTCCACATACTCTGAAACAGTAAGTGCCATTCCCTGGCGGGGGTTTAACATTGGCTCCAGTTGAAGCGAATGCAAAAGAGCTATTGTAACATCGTATGAAGTTCAAAAAGTTGCTGCTTTCTGGAACCTCGCGCTTCATGAGTTTTTGTAAATACTCAGGGTATTCCTGGTATGGATAAAGCTTCACCTGCCCTTTCTGGCAACATCGTGTAAATTCATTTTTGTTTGAAGCTGTAATTTCACCCGAAAAGTTCAGGGACATACATTGTTGGCATTCGAGGTTTAATTTACCTAAAAAAATTTCAGGAATAACAGATTCGTCATTTTCTGCATTCACCGCTCTGTTTTTGAATTCTTCAGCTAATCTCGCATTTCTACTTTGCACAGATGTTCCTACCACCTGCCTCCTTCTCTGCCTCTCTTGTGAATTTTCACGTTGTCTTGCCTCTCGTCTACTTATATTTAAATCGTCAAGTCTTGCTCTTCTCTCTTCGGCTTGCTCATTGTCTCGGAGAATCCGTTGTTGAGCTGCTTGCCGTTCAAGTCTGTGTTCTCTTTCTGAACCCGATTCGTTTTCGTGTGCACGTCTTTGGGCCTCAGATGCTTTCTCAAGTCTCGCTCTGGTTTCCTCTTCCGTTTCATTTTCTCTTATTACACGTTGTCGTTCTGCTTCCCGATCAAGTCGTATTCTAATCTCTTCCAAAGTTCTATTTTCTTTTGAGATTTTTTTATAATCCCTTGCTTTCTGTAATCTTGCTTCTTTCTGCTCATCGGTTTCACTATTTCTTTTAAGCCTCCTTCTTTCATTATCTTTATCAAGTCTTGCTCTTTTCTCCTCAGGTGTTTCATTTTCTCGTGAAGGTCGCTTTCGTTGACTATTTCCTTCATCCATCTTAAACAGGCTACTTCCACAACTGACAATCAAATTTAACCTTATATAACCTTTTTTTCTCGACTTCGATCTTTTTGACTCGACGTTATTGCCTATTGACAATTCGAACTTTTTGCTTCGATGTTTTTGCCTACTGGCACTTCGAACTTTTTGCTTCGACGTTTTTGCCTAGTGGCACTTCGAACTATTTGCTTCGACGTGTTTGCCTTTTCCCAAAAACCCACTCCGCCTGTTTGCACTTCTACTTCTCCGCCTCCTTGCCCGTTTTCAACTTTTCGGCCTTCTTGCCCTTTCAACTTATCTGCCTGCTTGCCCGTTTCAATTTGTCGGCCTACTTGCCCTTTTAAATTATTGGCTTATTGCCTTTTTTCAACGGCCTACTCGCCCTTTTAAATTTTTGGCTTATTGCCTTTTTTCAATTTATCGGCCTACTTGCCCGTTTTAACTTTTCGGCCTACTCGCCCTTTCCTCCTCAAACACCTCAACTCCACCTCAACAACAACTGTCAAATGTCAACTCTTGGCTGGATTTTCTGAAAAAAAATCATTATCACATCAATCATCATATCACATCAATCATCATATCAATCAATCATCCTATCAATCCTCATACCAAAAATATGGATTTTGTGACGTCCAACGGAAAGGATGTTGTTGGTGGTTTACTTCCGTTTTTGTACCTATGACACAAAAACAAAAAAGTAAGCCACTAACAAACCAAATTAAAAATATAATGCTCTATACTATAACTTACCAATCGACAGAACAGGCTCCGTTTTGTCCGCCAACAGAGCTTCAGTTGTGACAATGTCAGCTACTTGCGCCGTTGAAGGAGTTTCAGTTGGGACAGTTTTAGCTACTTCCGCCGTTGAAGGAGTTTCAGTTGTGACAGTTTCAGCTTTGTAACAGCAGTGGTAGAAGAATGTAGTAATTTTTTTCAAAAAAAATGATGCAAACAATTTTCTCTGCGCTTCATAACAACACGTGGAGAAGAAAAATGAGAGAATTGTGGTTTGAGAGCAGATGACAGTATATTTTTTGTTGAGATCAGTACTTTTGGAGATGTATTCAATGTTTGGCGCTTATAAATAAAGGGCCATGCACAGCCAACGTAAAAAAATTGAGGAAAATTTTTTTGAATTTAAGAAATTATAATTTTTGTATGCATAATTATTGTAGTTATGGTAGCAATAATTACCAAATAATAATTAAAGCATTACTAAAAAGTATGCATTATGTATGAACGTAATGTTGCGTGCCCCTTCACAGTGCTGTATTTACTTTAACACAGATAGTCATCCTCTCCCATGTTAACTCACTGAGCGTAAATCCGTACACATTTACAACTACGCTACCCAGACTCTATTTATGATTTACACTATCACGTTTGACCATGTGATTTCAAAGCATCATTTGAAGTGAAACTATATAAGGCGTCCTGTTTTTATTTTGAAATTTTACTCAATCAACTCCTTTGTCCTTTTGCGGCTTTAACTTTCCCTTTTATTGTTTGCTTGCGTTTGATGAAGTAGCTTAACCACAACAAATAAACTTTTTTATTAGCTCGTGCTCCATAAACTAGGTAAAATAATGTTATGCATCAAATATTGTTTTTAGCACATATTCTCCTGATCACTTTGTTTCATACCAAGCTGGAAAATGTCATATCTTCTCGAAATGATTTGAAACAAGTAGCAGCTGCATATGGTTTGGTGAATGAACTCATAGTCACATTCTTATGTTCTATTTCACAGTGAGGAAATGGGTTTACCATTGTATCCCCCAAATTTCATGCGAATCACAGTTAACTCAAACTGTGACTTTACGCCAAAAACAAATCTCCCCCCTGCAACATCATAAATTACAAAGTCGCTCAGTGCGTACACTCACAAAAGAAATTAATTCACTAAAACTTAATATTTACGTCAAACACTGATATTATACGCTATAAAACTCTAGCTGAAGCTTACATACCGCGAATAGTAAAGAATGAGTTTCTCTGCTGATTCAACACCGCAACACTTGTTAGCATGGGGCAAAAGGATATACATTAGTACCCAAAGCCTAAATCTTGCAGAATAAAATGCGCCGAGCTATTCGTCGCTAAAATGGGACAGTCCATACGTGTTTGCATTTCAAGTTTTGTACTTCCAGAGTTGTGAATGGGACTGACTGGAAATGTAGTGGTAGCATTAATCGTGCTTAGTTGTGAGCACTAGTAGGGATTTCATTTCCTGCATCCTGAGTAATACTGATAACGAATGAAAGCTATGAATGATGCTATGGTAAAACACACTCCTAAATCTTCAATTCTATATAAATAGAGAGCATGGCAGCAAAAACATGCATAGTTTTCATTAACTAATACCCCCTAAAAATGAATACAAACATGTATGCACATAGCCATATCACTGACAAACTATCTGCGTGGGTGTACTATCTCCCCTTATATGCCTATTGGGTTTCTATGTATACATAAATTGTTTAATATTCCACTTTGGCACAGGTGGACCCACTCTTTCCACAATGAACTTTTGAAAAACAACCGTATCTGTGAGTGTCTGGAAAGCGTAAAACTTACATATTAAATCACATCGCTACCAAAAAAAGAGAAACAAGGGGGTAATGTGACTCTAGTCTAGAATGTTTTACATACCCTCACTTGGTGGTTGTGCAACAATCATCCGGATGGTACACAATGAATAGACGGAAGTTTTTAGCATAATGTGTCGAATGCAGGTGTTTCAGTTTTGTATGCTGGCTCAGAAAACTTTTCTTCTTCTTTTGTATATTTGTATACGGTGGTGGTGTTCTGAGGAAAGCAACTTGCTCACAAACTTTTAAGCCCGATTAACGTTCAGCAGACGTTTTTCCTCGGCCTCCAAACAAAGCTTAACTAAATACGGAGTATGACGTAATACTTGAAATTATGACGGGGAAGAGTGATTCAAAATTACAAAAAAAAAGTAATTTACTTCACGAGGATAAGGTCAATAAAGATGATCATTGATGCTCACAATGAAATTCAAGAAGGAGTCTAATTTTATGAAGTTGAACTTAAATCGGCACAAGGCTAATCCCATAACCTTATCCTTTTTTAGGCGGAAACAGGGGTAATACGACTAGTAATAGGATACTTATTGCATTTTGTGTATTAAAACAAGTTAAGTGTGCTCATGGTATGTATCTTGTGTAATCTTCTTATTTGTTTGCATCCTCTGATGAGAAAAGGAGTACATTTATGCAAATCTTGAGATGTAAGTTCAAATTCCCTTCTCGTTTAAATTTCTTTTGAAACGAATTTTTGAAGTGACACGTGCTGTGTTCAGATCAATATTTTATAAGGTCATGAAATGCCTTGTAGCTTACAATAATCACAACAAAAATTTAAAAGGTTTATCCATAAAAAAAGGAATTCTGATCCCTATGTAGGTTGAGTAGTATGTAAAATAGGGTACGAAAGATTAAGTGGTGCAAAAATATTCTGCGGATTACTTGGAATGTCATTTCATCTTGTAATATCGTGGCTCTCCTGTCACGTAGGAAAAACCAGCAGTATTTTTTTCTTCTCTTTTGGGTATCAAGTTCCACTCCATCCATTACATTTTCTGGCAAAACAGGGACATATTATATATTGCAATATTACAGTGTAAAGTGATACAGAGAGCTTCAATTTCAAACGGCAAAACCACTGGCTGCACGCACGAGTTTGTAGGATTGTGGTTTTCTTTTCATTGTTATGATATAAAATGTTGGTTGGTTCTTTTTACCACATCATATATTAAATCACATATTAGCATTTCACGTAGATCAAACATAGGATTGTGCCGCTTTTGTTGGGAGAAAAGCCACCATTGCCACTACATTTTTAAAAAGGGATCCTTTTTCTTGTCATTCAACGCTAAATCGCGTACCACCGTTCTTTTCAGTTGTCGTATATTTTTCATCACTCCATTCCATTTGTCGGAGTCGGGTGGTGGTTGTCAGTTAAAGAAAATGCTAAATAAGTTCAACTTCTGAAGGAAAAAAGGGTTTTGTGGAGGAGTGAAATAATTTTACTGATGTCATCAGCGGGAAATAATGGGAAAAGTTTTGACACTCAAGAATATAGGCCCAATGTGCACATCTTGTGTATATTACTCTGTGTGTATACGTCTCCTAAAAATTATCCTGTCAATCAGAAACCGTAACTGTAATCCAAGTACCGTTTGTGTGTTCTTTTCAATTTCAAGCGCAAACTAAATGGTTAAATATTCATGAAGCTTGGCATTTGAAAAAATAGTAAAGGAGTTTGATGAAGAGAAAGTCAGTAAACATGTTTTAAACGTCTGATGTGTTATATCTAGTCTAGACATATCCCGGAAATTTGCATTAAAGCATCAGGGCAATTTCAAAATCAAGTTGGTTTAACGCAGTCCTCCAGTAAAAGTTTAGTTTTGCATTCCCTTTCAAGTTTTGTTTGTTAAAGTAACCATCTGCAGGGGCAAATTGAACCTCTTTGCTTTGTGATCACCTCGTTTTTTCTGCCTTTGTCTTCAATAGTTTTCATGTGAACTTAATACGCACGTGTTAATCTAAAAAGTAATATCATAAAACTCAATTGCAATTTCTTATTTACAATAAAAACCACATCGTGAATAAAGTAAAGAGATCCCACTTGACTAAAACACTGCTTCAGTTTCAACCAATTTTCAAGTTTGTGGTTGGGTGCAGTTAATTAATTTTGTTTGGCTTAATAGGTTTAGTGGACTTTAAACAGGCTTCTAGCTCTCGGTTGAGTGGTTGCAGCTATTGAGTGCATTGTGACCGAGATAAATCACACACGGTATAATATTGATATTAGAAACCAACATTCCTTTTGGCCAGTGGATGCCAAGCAGGTACATTCTACTGAAGGAATCATTGTTTCCTAGTTAGTCGAAATGTAAACCATTTGCTGTCATAACTCATTTGTTCTTTCAAATTGCTTTCAATACAATACATTCCCATTGTGCAACCCAAACTTTCTGAGCAGATCAGGAGGACATTACTCACTCAATACGTTAGTGAGTTGGGAAGCATAACCAAGTTGTTAGCGCGTATTGAAGCTCTCACATCATGTTTAAATATGTGCAACTCCCATTTATCATCCTTTTGTCTTCACTTCTCTCAAAAACATCTATTTTATAAGGTATTAGAATTACACATCAGACGTTCCTTTGTTCTAATTTGTTCTAATTTTCCAAAATTTGAGCAAGGAACAGGAGGAATACCATATAATATTTTCGAAAATAAGAGAGGAGCTCATCCATGAATTTTAATCATTTGACAGAAGAGATGACATTGAAAACCAGTGAAAGCAAACCCTATATTTTGCTCTGGGAAAGCATTGTCTGTGAAATTGTGCCAATGCAATGCAATTCTTGTAATGGGAAAATCAGTATGGAACACTGAAACCATCTTTTACAAATCACGACCACAAACTACGTTTGGTTTCATGAATATAATGCAAGCACGTAATGCCAAAGGTTCAAAAGCCGTTGTGAAATCTGTATCAGAACCAAAGCGTGTGAAACATTTCATCACGCAAATTGCAACAGAGAAGAGATACATATTTGAATAAAATAGGTAGTGAAACCATCCCGTTGAATGAATGAACACGGACAGGGCATTCTTCTTAGGACGAACCGTTTCTTTTTGTATGAGACAAAAACACTGTCTTCAAAGAAAGACTTGAGAGAGTAACCCATGTCAATTGTATATTCAAGACGCAGACGGGGTTTTAAGTAAATATCATGTAAATGTGTTGTGGGGGTGGATAAATATCTACTCCCATTTCAACAGCAACTTAGCTATTTTGTAGGTGGAACTTTCAAACATGTGCTGTTTGATTTCATCCAAAATATTATTTTGTAAATGCCATTTGAGTGGAATTTAAAAAAAAAGACAAACTTGTGCGTTTCTATGCGTATAATCATTATGATCCTTTCATTCTCAAAGTTATGGCTGTATTTACGATGGTCCTTTAAAAATGAAATGAATCTGGAACGAGAACAGTGTCATAAAACTAATGTCACATTCTCCTCATTAGTCTTCGTATTGTTAGAACTTTGCTTATTGCCAAGCATTGTTAGATATGAGCAAACTGACATTAGAGGAAGTGAACGTCGTTCTCATTTGCTTTTATTGTCGGAGCTACGCATATATTTCATGTATATAGATGTGGTATTGACTTGGAGCCTCTTCTCCCAAAACGTTGAAAGTGAATGAGAAATGATGAGGGGGAGCATATAGCTCGACTGTCATGTAAATGACAAGCATACGTCGTGGAAATTTTGAAATAATGAGCAGTAAATTAGATCTGGTTTCGCATGAACTTTCACATTCACTCAATTCTCCGTATGTTTCTAGTACCATCATGAAAGGAAGTGAGCACGATAAAATTTGATAATGAATTGAAATAGAAAGCAGATGAGAATTTTCGTGTTGGGCTGCTAAAATCTTGTTTTTATAACCACCATTATTTCTTTCCTTTGACTTAGCATGCTTTCAATTTTATTTCCGTTAAGGAAACTGTGGATGCAAGTTGATGTGGTGCGGTTTTATTCTCATTTCCATTCCATCATCTGATTGAATCGTGGGAGTATAATGTACACAAAAAAATATTTTTAACAAAGGCCTACGCACCTACAGTAAATGCGCTTTTTGAGACTACCGTTTAGTGTCTCAAAACGATCTTTTGTCGCACTTTTTTACTTGGTAAACGTACCATTTTTGTAATTCAAAGGAATCTCGTTTACAAATCTATACAACTGTATTCTACTTGTTTTTCTGAATTCTACTTGGATTTCGAAATGTGTGGGCGTGAATCGGAAAAATAAAGAAAATCAAAGGAAGTTTAGCTAAAAGTTGGATAGTGGCAATTTTTGTTTCCACAACACAGGCAACGCCAAGCCCGTGAGACGACATAAATGCATCTTTTACATGCGACCATCGTAAATCTATATTTAACAAAATGGGACTGTCCTTAAGTCCAACGTCTGATACATGCCATCTATATTTAAAGCTTTATCATGAATCCAATATATTTTGGTTGACATTTATAGCGGATAGTTCAGGGAATTTTTATGACTTTATTGGGATTTTGCACGCGTGTCTTGTGATATAGGTTATAGACCCGTGTACACGTATACATTTTCATGCTACTTATATTGGGTTTATTTAGTCGAAAGTCACACGCGCAATTCACAATCAGCCCCGAAATATCTATTGTTTTACTAATACACTCGAACAAAACTTCTAACTCAACGAGTTAATTTCCAAACTTTGAAGAGCATGCTACACGGAAAAACTGTAGTGTCACGATTACGGAATGAAATTTTGAGAATTTTTTTTTCTCTTATGAAACAGTGAACTTTGCGCTTACATCAATAAAAAATGGTGTCAAAAAGCTCAACATAAAGTTTTATTTGGTAAGCTAACTAACGGGTTGCACGCCATCATTTTTAAAGCTGACGTAGTTTAGTGAACACCTATAAATACTCTTTGCTATTACCAGAACAATCGTCTATTTCAAGGAAAGTTTATTTTTAGAAGACATTAAATTACGCTTTCCATCACCGTTGAAGAAACTCATTGATTTAGAGTACCATTCCATTGTATGGAGTTCTAAGCGTGAGCATTACGTATCACATAGATCTGTCTGGTCCTAAATACTTATTAGGAACTTCTCCTTAGAAGCTTTATGAAATCCCATTGTCTACTAGCTATTCCCAAATTTATTGAGCTAGAACTTGGTAAATACGATAGGGAGCAATAATATAGGGATATGAGTACTTTCAAGGTAGTTTCTCCTTACTTGTATTTCTCAAAAGCAAGCGATCTTCCTGTGTGAAGACATAAAATCAATGGGCTTTCGTAAAGGTTAAATTAGATTCTATTTCTGATACTATAATGGACTCTTAGTCCCATTAGAGCAATATTTGTATGTCATTCTTTATGACTGCAAAGTTCATTCTGTTAAATCAATATTGCATAAATAGAATTTGATAAGATCGGCATAAGATAGTTACAAAGTTTGGCACTTTTAGTTAGTTATTTAGGGCTCTATTTTCCTAATTTAATTTTAGATTATGAAAGTGGTTCACAATAAGCAGCCTGTCGTTCAAGCGTTTCATATATGCCAAAATTTCCATTGCCACACCACCACTATACGTAACGTACTTGAGGATTGAAGGACGGGCTTCTTTATAGCTAAAAGCGTAGGTGAAAACGAGATTAAACTTCAAAGGAGCAAAGTGATATTATGAAATATTCTGTTGACTAGTGGAAAACAAAGGATTGAAACTGAACGCAGCGATGTAGGGGGCAGATAGGATGGCGTGAAAGAAAGATTTAGAAGACGGTTCTATGAGTGTGAAATTAATGATAGACCATTCATTTAGTAAAAAAACTTGTTGATTTTATGCCCCACGGATACTTATCTGTTACATTCACTTTGCTCTTCCGATCAATTATGTCTCATTCATTCGTTGTCGACATGACGGAGAGAATGAGACAAGCAAACTCATATGATTGATCGGACTAACTTTCCCTTGCATAGCAGACCAAAGGAAATGTTGAGACTAGTCTCGTTCTCGTCTCCCAAATGGGAGACTAAAAAGTATGACGACAAATTAAAGTGTGGAATATGCTATAAACAAACTCACATTTCAATTATAACGGAGAAAGTTGGATAATAAAAATGGGAAGCTTTGCAAACCAGTTAGTTAGTCTCTCCACTTTCTCTCTTTGCTAGCAACTTTCATCAAGGAACTTTCTTAATTGCTTCTGTTTCTTGGTAGCATATTGCTGCTGGTACTCCTACTACATGTGCAATTTAATGCAATGTTTTGTAGTGGGCTGCATTACATGCAAATGGGAAGAATTGTTTAATGTGCCTACACTCACAATATACATAACTGATGATGGAGCAGTGTGCCGCAAATAGGATGATTGTGCAGATCATTCAAAAAAGGGTTATGTTACGAATTTTCATAAAAAAAAATATACATAGCAAGTGAATGAGTGAGTAAGAACTATATGCTGGGCAAAAAAATGAAGCCAGAAATTGTATGAACAGATGCAGCAAACGTAGAACAACTGTTTTTTATGTATGAACGTTTGAATTTCAAATGTTATAATTTCCGTCTACTACTCCTCAATCCTTCCCAACTATTGAAATCTTATCCCATTCCCGTATACTAATCAGTGCTTAGCTTGTCAAGTGTAACATATGAAAAGAGTTTGAGAAAATCTTACCTTTCCCCAAGTATCCTGTTGATCTGCTTTCGTTTGCCTTGTACCAGAGTGGATGCCTGGATTTGCATCGGTTAATTGGATTTTTTTTGGTGAAAACGAATACGACGACTTATATTTGTATTATTTTTTTCTTTGAAAAGCTAGCTCGTTGTTTCTTTCGTCCTTTTTATAAAGTTCTTTTTTAGGGAGTTAAATACTTGCTGTAAACATATTCAAAGCGATGTCACTGATGTATAAATTATATGTAGTTTTTTTAGCTTTTGAAATGAACATGTGTACGTAATTCAATCAAGTTACTAAAACGTTACCTGTTTTAGTTTTTTTTACTTTTTATAATTTACTATGGTCACATGAAAGTTTGGATTCAAAGGATTCTTTTTGTTTGTGGGTTTCTTGTTTCATTTTGCAGCTACCGTCCCAAATTTTTGATGTCTGCTATTTTTATCACTATTCCCCTCTAATATATTTTTTGTGTGAAACTTTTTTTTCAGAAATAGAGAGAGGAAGGAAGTAAGCTTGCAGCTAGATAATTTTCGTCTTCTTCTTGACAAAAAGAAAGTTGGAGTAAAATCGAAGATGAAGTCGCTCCCTGATGTTTATAGTCAATGAAAAAACTGGTAATAATATATGATCCTGAAAAATGGGGAGTCCCCCACAAGTCAATATAAGTGCTCTAAAAATAAGTTAGACTTTTTTTAGTGTGACACAATGACGATCACGAATCCAGGAAAAAAAGAAGTTGGAAACGGAGCCTAAGGTTGACAACAGGTTTTCTTACGAATGAAAGGATGGATGAAACTTGTGTGCTTGTGTGTGTTTTTGTACCAGTAATAATATACATGTGTGGTTTATGTGTGTACTTTTACGTCTATAACAAAAATTCTCTACTCGTTGCCTCAAACGGCGATCTGACTGGGGAGAAGAGCCTTGGTTGTTGTCGAGAGCACGGGGCGTGTAACACTGAGCTAAGATTTGGACAGTCTTCAGCTTTTAATGCTCCGCTCTTGCATTGCATGGCCTGCACCTAGACCATCAAACCCAGTTGAATGTGTAGAGTTTAGTTTACCCTCAATACAACTAACACCAACCAGCCTTTCTAGTGGCTTGATGATATAGCTGTCTATTTCTCCACTCTGCGCTCTCACTCTAGTCTTTCCTCCAAAATGCTTTCTCTTCTCACTTTTCTCCTTTCAATCGTGAGTGTTTTCTTTTGTTTCTTTGTTGTCCTGGTGTGTATGTGAGTCTGTGTATATGTGTGTGTGCATGTAATGGGCATGGGATACACAAATGTGGAAAATGCACTAAAAGTCAAATGACTCCTTTTCTCCTGTTTCTCGCTTGTTACAAGAGAAAAAAGTAAGTGTTCAGATGTCTACATATGAGAGAGCGTGTGGGACGCTCTTAATGAAAAAAATTACTTGTTGGCTTCATCTTACTCTTTCCAACTTTTTTCCCCTTCTCTCATTCTTTCTTTTCTTCAAGTAGTCTTATTGATATTTACTTTTGTTTTGATCTGTGTCTAATACGCGTGGATCTGTTTTCCTTTCCCCCCTTTTTTCTTTCGTTTTTCATTTTGAGCATTGAGAACTATTGAGAAAAGAGAGACAAGAACAAGTGATTGGTAATGACAGAGTCTGATCACTCATGAGATTTCAAGATTCTATTGACTCTCTCCAGCACTATCGTGACAACTGCTAATATCTCATTACAGATCTGGTTCTGGCCAGCCACTCATTTATTTGCGAAGGAGCTTGTGTGGGAATGACATTGATAAGTCTCCTCATGCTCCAGCATTAGTTGATACTTATTCCTGTCAGACAACACCAATAACAATTTCCATTGAGGGGCAAAAAGAAAGGTAGAACTAGCATGGTTTTTTCATATCAATCATTCATCTCATGGGCCAAATATGACATTAATTGGTCAACTTAACCTCAATATATTTTTCCATTGAGCATTCAACATTAGGGTTCTCAAAAGTATCACCTAAAAAGTAAAACTTTGAAAATGAGGCTTAGAGACCAAGAAAGTTTTGGGGGAATCTTGTGCAAACGGCAAAGCCAAAGAGACTCAATGTTTACACAAGACAGACAGAAAAATGTACAAGTGTGCTCATCTCAGCTCCATACTAAATCTTATGTGCCTTGTATCTTTTTTGTGAGTATATATAAGGGAGAGAATCATCATCGTCATCCTATTATGTATAGGAATTACAAGTCATTCTTCCTATCCTCATTCGGAGCTTTCTATGAATTTTTGCAGCATGTGATGGTAAGAGCAACTAACGCCGACTGACTGAAAGAGAGAAAGTGAGACAGTAAATGGAAAGCGTAGGGAATCGCAGAAAGCCCATGCACAAAAAAGTTTTGGGAAAACGTACCAGGAGAAAGTTAGCAGAAGACTGGTAGGATTGGCTGCCACAGACACCCACGCAATCATCATCATCATCATCATCATCCGCACCAGGCTCTTACACAGCGTAGTAGTAGCAGGCAGCAAAAGCATTTCTCTATATGAGAGAGAGAAAGTGGTGCCTCTGAACCAAGAAATAGCACTCAGATGCTGTCTTTACGAATCATATAGGCTGATAGGCATTTCTTTTCTCTTCACTTTCTTTGTATATTTAACCGCTATAAAGGCTCACCCATGAATTTCGTGATGGTGGGAAGGGGGCGAGGGACTCTCACTCGGTACTGGGTTCCTAATTCACTTTTTTTACCTCAATTGAAATCGTCCCAATGGTCCCAACTTTAGGATGCCGCAGTACATGACAAGTCCTCCAGCATCCAAAAAACTCAGCTATTGTGCAAGACAACAGGGCGATTTTACATGGAGATCGATCGCCAAAACACATGCACGTGTATGCACATAATATATCTATGTATATTCACAAACGGAACGTTTCCTACGGTTTCTGGTGAATTGGGGGATATGAGAAGCCCTATCTCTTTTTATAGTTTCCTGGCCCGAACCCATACCTATCGAAAGATGTGCACCAAAACAGCGTCCCAAGTAAGTGCGTTTTGATTCTCAAACGATAAGATCAGTGAAACCCTCCATTGAGCGTGTTACTTTGTGAGTCAATAAGGTCCCTTTTGCTCTCTTTTTCATCTTCGTGCTGTCTTACAAATTTCACATAGCCCATTCCAAAACTGGGAAGGTGGATTCCAAACCAATTTCCATTCAACAAAATAAGTATGTATTTTTTTTCCTCAATAAAAAAAAGCAAAGCAGCGTGAACAATGAATTCCAGACTCCTTTTCATCATCGTCATCGTCGTCATCATCATCATGTATGCTGACGCTGGTAGTAGATTCTTTAACAGGTATATTGTTAAAAGCTATAGAGTAGCTATTAGCAGTTGAATGCAGACTGTTACCCTAATACTTTCTCTGCTCCCACTACCGACTTTACATTTTATGTTTGTTTCTCGAATTGGCAACAAAGTAGGACAACCTATATATGAAATCTCCTTTGGTAGTGGTGTCCTGTTGACACATTATTGTTACTTCATTTACTTAGCCAACTAGCTCATTCATGAAAACTCTGGAGCTGCAGTGGCACGTTACACGCATCATTACTTACTCCTACACTTTACGCCACCCAGTCCTCCAATTTCAGTGCTAACTGTGGTTGTCATTCATCAACAAAATGGGAGTCGATTACTTACCGCCACTTATTTCAATGATGCTCAGATTTGTTTTGTCATTTATTCTAGTTAAAAAAGTTGAAGCTTTTGCGCTTATCAGGGTCGTGCAATGTGGCACGGCTCACTCTCAAGTGACAAAACATAAATTAGTAGTCGCACTATCCATATTTTTTAACCTCCAGAATGGAGGGGCTAGAGTCGGTTGTGTGTGTGTATGTGTGTGTTGTCGTTTGATTCATATTAATCCTTCAACGTCGCTTCCATACATGTAACATTCTAGCCCTTGCCTAACCGACCCGTTCCTTCCATTTCCCATTCATGTAAAAGATGTGACATGTCGTTAATGGCATTTTTGTTGTAGCTTTCCTCCTGCCGCTCCACTTCTTCTGAAGTTATGAATGGGAATATCAAACTGTGAGATGCCCTACACACTCACTCACACACACACACATGTACGTATCAGAACAAACGTTGGTTGAGTGGAGGAAGCCAAGTTTTCAACAGATTCCTTCAAATACACATTAATGTTTCAATCACCCATGTGACGCTAGCTGACAAGTAGCAATACAGACAGAGACTTGTGTATGTAGTGGTGATGTGGATGAGAGAAGGAAACTATCATAAAGAAAAATAAAAATTTGCATGGCTCAAAAACGTCAGAAAGCTATCTATGTAAACTTTTATGGATGAGGCATGTAATTCCATCACAATCTTTCGTAATAAAAGCCGAATTTGGGTTCTTCCTGATATGCTCAAAATCCACTAAACTATTTACAGAGAACCACTCGGTATTGAGCTTACGGCCATGAAAACTCGAAATGTAAAGAAGTGGAGGGTCAAACATACATTTGAAGCGAGGGTAATTACTTTTCAAAAAAAAAATTAATTCACTTCATTTCCCGTTAGTTTGCGGCTGTTTTTATTGTTCTCATTTTAGTTTGTCTTCCTCTTCCTTAGTATTTAATTGACGTGATGAGGAAAAAGCAAACCTAAAAACTTTTCACTCGACTCAAGTCCATTTTTTCTCCTTTAAGCCTTTTCCGTTTTTGTATAAAGCCAAAAAAATAATGTGGTGGATGCTGATGATGTAGATGGATGGAGATAGACATCTATATTATTCATACGCTTTCCACACACTTTTGTTCGGCCCTCCCACTACTACCACTTGCACAACTCTTCAACTTTTTGTGGGTGTATTGGAGCATAAATTGATGTGTGAACTGTGCTATGAAAAAGGAATTAAAGGATAAACGGAAGAGAGTGCTTATAACCGCATATATATTTCCTACTTCCAATTAGTATAATTGCTTTGGTACTTCAAGGGATCTGGCCTATGATATGCTTCGGGGCTGTATTCTAAACGGGCACAAACCAACACTCATTATTATTATCGTGGTTGGTGTTGGTGGTGGTAGGCATTGGGAAGCATTGTGTAATGTATGTCACGAGTTATCACATCACCTTCCATGCCTTAACCTTCTAATGGGGAAATGGTAGAGCAACTTGACATCCAAGCTCGAACTAATGTGTAGCTAGCCTATTCTTGATTGTGACAAGAGCGATATTTTTCGTGGAGAAAAGGTACAATTTTTATCGTACGGCAGATGCCATCATCATCATCATCATCGTCATCACTTGAGGATGTACTTGTATTATCATACCTTTAAAGGTAGTAGCTGCGTTGCAAGCCATCCCAGTCCTTAGTGTAAGTGATGTACTCACACCAAACGTACTCAGTGCAGGTCGGGGTGGTAAGGTAAGAGTATCATGCAAACAGTACTTATCATATATCAACTGTAGCCATTCCTTTGGAATCCTTATGTATAAAGTGACGCAGAATGTGCTCAACTTGGTTTCTGTAATTGACACTTGGTTGACAGTTGTAGGTAAAGTAGCAGACACTTGAGGATCAACTACCTCTTACTCCTATTATTCTGTTTACTTCTCAATTCCTATAAGTATCAACTTGACTTTCAAATACTAGCTAATGTAAATATCACCGATGGGATAGAACTGAGAATGATAATAATATCTTTTCTCAAAAAAATCTATTTTCAACCATTTCTCTCAGTGTAGATAAAGGCAGATGCATGAAATATGATATGAAATGCCATGAACTTGCTCCTTCTCCTCCCAAATTTGCACCACTTTTCAATTACTACAGAATATATGAGCAATTAAATTGAATATTGGTGTAAGAAATCCTTATGTAAACATATAAGTGGAAGGGAAAAATGTGCATGATTTCACGCCGAATTGAGCAACGTATAGGATCATAGCTACATAAAATTATCTTGTTGAGCTTAAGCTCTCTACCCTTCTGATTTGAAGAGAAAAGAGCGAGAGAAAGAGATTGGAGAAAAGGTTCTCATATTATTTGTATCACCCCATGGATTTCTTTTTCAGCTTGTGATATGAAGTGAAACTAAGCCAGTTTCATAAAATGGTTTTTGTGCTAATATTACTCGGAGGATAAATATAGGTCTAACAGGCAGCTTATTAGACTTCTGCAAATATTTACTAACCCTGCGAGAAAAACGCAAACCATACAATACCATTCATCCCATCCCGTTATTTGCATTCTTTTCCCCCCATCTTGTTTACCAACCTTCAATCGTAAAACAACAATACGACTGGAAAAAGGAAGGAAGGAATAAAAAAAGAAATCTGGGGTTGCATGAGTGAGGAAAAAAGAGAAATGTATTCCTATAATGTATGATATTGCAATATATCGACTTGGTGCATTTAATGGGCTTAGCTGAACAGCAAACAAATAAACCGTAAGAATGTTTATTACAACCAGGAGCAAAACTGGAGCTGTGTGTGGTGTGGTGACTCAGATTGGCCTTAAAAGACTGCCTTCAGCCTCTGGCTACAGATGTATGTTGACAACCATACATTTATAGGATGTATTACAGCCACATGCCTCTAATGGAAATGAGCAGTGGCTATATATTATGGATGACGTGTTGGTGGTTGCAATCCTAATTATTAAAAACGTTATTTGAATCCATACGTATCTATTTTCTTACTGCATTGTCATCCACTCCTCTGGCCCGTATTAACCATGTATATTTATTATATAGATAAGCCTTTGCTTCGCAAAGCACCCCTGCCTCTGACCTTTTAGGATTTATGCTTACGATACGATACACGTTATTTTGTGTATGGATTATGGAATGCAAGATTGAATCAAGTTCCCTATCCTGCATCTGAAACGAAATTAGGACGTGAAAAAAGAAAGCATGGGAGCGGAGGCATCCGTGTCAAACATGGTGTTGCTTGTTGTGATGTGTTGAAAATTTAGATCCTATTTACGACCTCCGCCTGGTGGAATCCTCCATACACCATTCATACGTTTTAATAAGACGATGACGGAGTTTAATCTCATTACCATGAACCGTACATAAAAAGATAAAGTGGGATAGCAGCACCACCACTAGAACCGATAGAGTTTGTTGTCTGAGTAGATTGGAAAAGTAAATCTATGTTCTGCCACGGTAGCGAAAATCAGTTTCGGTTTTTTTTACTTTCTCTCTCTCTCGGTCGCTCCATGATGGAAATAAGTGAACGCCAAACTCAGTTTTCATCACGATAAAGACCTTTCTCATCAGCAGAGAAATCCGCATACTCATTGTTCATACATACATACATCACCTCAAGAGAGAGAGAGGGAGAAAGTAATTCAATCTCCGTTGAAACTGAAGGGAGCTAAAACTCTCCCCAAAGCTTAAGATGTATCCCCCGCATCCATTGATATTCAAAAAAAACTAACTGTCTTGGTTCTTAGATGGTATTGAATTTTTTTTACAAGGGAAGCTACTATTTTTCCTTGTTTTCTGTCTACTCCTCTTTCAAATCCTGTGTTGTAACAAGGGCATTGATATATGTTTTCACTTTCAGAGGGGAACGTGAAGCATATGGATATTCCCATCTTTGAGTATGCGAGGGAGTCTTGGACATAAATAAATCCCTGAGGGATAACGATGGGCTATTTGTGCCAAAGTCAGAAGGAAATGGGATTTTCTCCAGAGGCTATAGAGCAGAAATAAAACAAAAAAGTCGACCTTCCATATAGTATCAGTTCATTCATGAAAATGGTCCAGCGCAGTCTCACTCTCCCTTGTTCTTAGGGAAAACTTTTGGTCCACGGCTGCACGCTCTCTCACACTAACATTCACTCTGAGTTTTACGGTCTATTGTATATCCTCTACCTTGCTTGTTCTCTACCAGTGGATGTAATGGACATCTTTAATGTCGTTACTACAATGCCAGCCTTGTCTGTTTTCCCCTTAAAGTACTACCTAAAACAGCAGTAATGAATGAAGGCAAGGACCAAGACCAAAGCCAAAAGGACCATAAGCTACACACTTTCATCATATCCGCCTGCTAGTTTACTACAGCTGCTTATTGAATTTTCTCCTTTCACTCAGGAGACTCCAACCCAACCAGTTTCATGAATGGATTTTCCAGCCTCCACTCAATACTTGGAGTACAGGACGTTGAGCAATGTGCGATTGAAACTGACACTCACAATAGAGCCACAGCTAGACCAAAAGTAGTCAATAATCCTCAGGTACATGAACACACATACAGAATTCTGGAATCAACTCAAAAAACCTTCTTTTCTGCTAGGTATGTAGTAAGTTACTAATACCATTCAAACAGGAAAATGCTCATGTTTTCTAAGCTCAAAAACTTCTCCTTCCTCATTTTCTTTCCACTGCGCCACTTGGCTTCATTGAGTACTTTCCGTAGATTTAAATCCATTGTTTATTACAAATATTTCACTACGTCTCAGTTTCTTTCTCACGCTAAACCCTAACTTCGGTTGGAGAAGGAAAAAATGTGTCGCATTTGCGGGGGTGGTGGTATAGGATATTATGGCGATGTGACTACGCCACCACAGTTCTGAGCCTAATTTTCTGTAAGTAAACAAATAACAATGCGATGATTTTTTACAAACACAATATGTTTACCCCAAGACTTGGTGAGTGGAGCGTGAACAGATACTGTATGTTTTGTTATCTAAATCGCTTGTTTAAAAAAAGGAACCAAAATGTACTAATTTATATGCTACTTTCACTTCAAATGCTGCATTATGTATGCGATGCGGGGGGAAAATCGTGTGTTGCTTGCTATATACCATTTTCTCATGAGTCAGTGTAGCATGATACAAGAAGGAGTTTTCACATTAAGGTCCGAGTGCAAGATCTTCAATTTAATTAAAACTCGGTGAATAGCGCTTTGTGCCAGCACACTTATATGATGTCTTAAGATACTTGCATAACTTTCTTCCAAACAGTAGCGTAACAACTCTTACTGTCCCATTCATTTCATTCATATTTTTTGCAGAGCAACAGCTCCCCGGCAAAGTGGTTCCTGTAATAACTTCTTATTAGATTCATTATGAATAATCACGGAGCAAACTCACTCTGCAGGGTCTTGTGCTAACGGATCACGGACTTTTTACATGTAAGGTGTATAACCGCATCATAACTGCAGTTATATATGTGTATGTTAGCCTACGCGACAATGCATCTGTTTCTATTTCATTCGTTTGTCACAACACAATACCACCACCAAGAGAACTATAGAGAAATGTAACACTTAAGCCAAGGCATTAAGTAGTCTTGCTTTCTCCCAAGAATTTAAGTGGAAGGTCACAACTGGTGTCTACCTCGTGTAACGCATAACATAACCCGATCCCAAAGTCATGAGTAATATTCAAGATTTTGAAGTACCCTTTTATGCCCATATAAAAATGTAGATTTCTGCACGGTAGACAGAACAGGAAGCCATTACTACTGTATGGGTTAAGCGTCAACATTCTACAGCTTTATGGATTACGGCGTGCATGTCATTGAGGTTCGGCTATATGTGTTCTCGTTGTGTGACCATTGACAGAATTATTTTCAAAGTGCAAAACGACCAATGTAGCTACCAATACCATGAGTAGTTAAGTTAGAAGCAGCAGCGGGAAGTCGAATCATTTTATTCCCCCACCATGAAAGCATTATTGTATGTGTTATAAAATGTTAGCCAGGACAGAAAAAGGGAGAGCGAGCAGGAGAGAGAGAGGAGAGAGAGACTCAAACACAAGGATTGGACCCTTTTTTGGAGACGCTTATTTGTGCTTGGTACAGCTGGAGGTGACAGATGATAAAACTGGCTGACTGTGAAGGCTTTGGAACCCTGCCAAAAAATGGGTTGCGTGGGAGGAAAAATACATAGCACACAAAACCCAATATGCAAGTAGTCGAACATGTTTAGGAGACATACATCTATCGAGGCAGGAACACAAATATGCATTGTTGCACTCAAAATGTGAGTGTATAGTCTTCAGAAAATGGTGTCCCCCTCTCCCTCACATTTATACTCTACATGCTTACTCACTTCTGTTCAGTGTTTTGTGACTACTGACGATGAGATGTGGATATCATGTACGTGCACTTAGAAACATTGTAAATCCTCGTGGTCGGTCACCTACATAGCCTGTGAGCCGTGATGATGTTTCGGTTTGAGTAATGCCTATTATATGCTCCATGTTAAGCAGTACTTTTTTTTGGAGGAAAAGGTACATACCCATTGTGAATTCCTTTTTATCAGAGAACAGATGAACACGATATGTGCCACTGGTCCTTATTGAACGGAAAGAAATGAATGATGCTGAATAGCGGTGATACAAAGGAATGGAGAAAAAAATACAGCATATATACACACAACCCCAGTCCTGTTAGCCATTACGACATTTTGTGATTCCATAAAAAACGTCGCCTCCGATTTTCCCCACTGTTGGATCAAAGGCTTGACGTACGGTATAGTGAGTAATACCACTCTGCCCAGTTGTTGAAAAAATGTATCGTCATACTTATTCACATGATTCAAATGTCAAACTTTATTCCAAAATGTTTTGCCTGAGTTTTATGTAGTTTACTGCTCTCATGCACTTTTCTCTGCTCTCTCTCTCTCTCTCTCTCTCTTTCCCCCCGCAAAAACCACTGCTACTTCATCCTACACATACACATTCAATTCTTATTCTTGCAAAAGAAAAAATTATCTTGCTGGGAGCAGTGTAAAAGACATTTTCCGTTTGTGGTTTAAGGTCATAAGCTTCAACTACTCGTGATAATTCACATGGAAGGATGAGATAGTCCAATCCTGCCTAAAGCTGATCATTCAACTTTGACAAGGGTTAATGGAAAAAAACAGGGCTCATGTTCCAAGAACATTCTATCGGGCATTTCGTTACCACAATCAAATGTTAGGTTGATCTTACTTCGATTCACTCTCCCACGTAACATCATTTTTATCTATGAATATAATGTCCATTTCCTCCCTGATAAGAGTAGGCGGCTGCAGGTACTAAATTTTGAATGTAATTGGCAATTTAAGAGATATCATCATCATAGCTCACGAAAACGTAAACGCATGTACCTATAACATAATCTACTTTCCCACAACTAACCAAACCGATCGTAAGAGGCCGATTTAAGAGACGCATAGATGTATTTGTTGTATAGCCGTTTAAAGGGAAAGCAACTATGGCACACAAAAACCGTTCCTGATATCAGGGAATAAAAACAGCCAAAATCAAGTTGCTACAAGGGAAGTTGAGACTGTTGATGCTTGTGGCTCGCATAAAGCTGTTTGAAGCAGACACTCGCTTTTATATTCGTCAAACTCATTCCACAGTTTGAATTGTAATTCATATGAAAGTATTCTGTCATTGATACACCACTTCATGGCATTATCTTTACGTTTAAAATCTGATTTATTGAATTTATTGCGTCTTCCCCTATCTACTGAATGAAAGACTACTTTGAGTGTACGACTGCAGGAAATGAATGGTTGGATAGGAACCTTGTGAAAGTATCTAAAATTTTCTTTTATCTTGATGCATTTACGACCAAGAGAATGGACGCTCATTTTATGGAAGAAGCAGTCGATTTTTTATTGGTTATAAATCTTGGAGAGTAAAAATCTTGGGCATCTGTCATTCCATTGCATGTTGTACCTTACCTACTCTGCTTAGAGTGTTTTGATGTATGTACCTGTAGTTATTAAACTGTCAAAAATACTTGAACTATATTGCAAAAAAAATAAAGACTGTAAAAAGTTATTCAAACTCGCAAAGAAAAACTATATTGCTGAATAATTTCATTTTATCCATTTCCTAGAAAACACCAATTAACGATATTTGTATAAATGATAAATTAGCGCCAACAATTCCCTAGCAATTCTAACATATCTGTATCGTATTACCGGAAAAAATATTATAAACAATTACTATAGCAATCTATTCATTGCTTTCTTGTAAGCTATTTCTTGGAATCTATTCAAGATTCTTTGCTACACCAAATTCAGTTCGTTTAAAAAAATTATAATAAAAAAGCTCAAAAATATATTATTACACTCATTTTTCTTCTTCTAGATATAACTCTATGGGCGATGTGAACAAATGCAGTCGAAAAACCAACTAGGATTTGGCTGGCTTAGATTTAGAACGTGGCTTAGTATTATGGATTGAGGAACACAAACAACCTAATATGCAGAATGATTCATTACAACTGAATTCTGTTCGTTGTGGAAGTTGTGGCATATTTGAAGCCTCGTGAGCAGGATTCATTGGAATATAAACGTTATTTTCCCTAACATACTGTTTATGGTTTGCCTAAAACATTTTCCGACCTAAAGAGATTCTGTTTCTTTGCACTTTTCTTTGTTGCCGTAAGATTAGAAGGCCTATTACGCTTATGACGAGCAACCGTAGTAGGAACTCGATTTGCTTGAATCGAACTCGAACTGGCTTCTCGAAGATTGATACTTCAAAAAGGTGATACCGTAACCGGATTGATAGCCAAGTCGAATTTGTCAATTGATTTCGTAGGCACTACACGGCTTTTCTAATGGGACAATGACGACCACAACAAATGTCTTAGAATCGTAGAAAGCTAGTTCTTGTCTTTCTCCGATATTTTCAGGTCAACGGTTTCAGTATTTGCAATAAATTAAGGATTATATTTTATCAACAAAAGTTTCTTAACTAACAGTATGCTTGGTAGCCTAAGTTTATGACAAGATTTAAAAAGCAAATAAGATTACAAACCATCACTATTGTTTTGTGAGGGTAAACTCAGTCCATGTGGCTGAAGCTCATAATCATACTTAAATCCTGGTGCCTATTATTTGAAATTATGAATATTCGTTACTTGTATAAAAAATTACACTACAAGTAGCCTTATCTCGATAATTTACAGCTATTTTTTTAGCTACGATTAGTGCTGTGATTACAAAATTAGCAGTGGAAGAAGACAATGTTGAAATTCTCATTGACCATTCTCAATGTATTTGAAGTTAAATTACTTAATTTAGATTATATGCATTATATAAATCATTTAAATTCGGTTGTAGCCAGCGAGAATCATTTTGATGGACGTGATGCCGTGAATAGCTGACTTTCCTTGTGATGGATTTGATATTTTCTGCCTTGTTATTCAAAACACATTATTCTCATCTGAAGTTTTTAAAGTGAAGCTCCAATGCCTAATTGTCGAAAAAATTTGCCAATCAAATGAATGTGAATTTTTGCCTTCATAAATATGCAGCGGGTAAATCTTCCTCGCTCCTTTTGATGCACTGGTGTGGCACGAACACGAAATTTTCTTTCATTCTCACAAATGCAGATTTCTGTCACTATGTAACCATAAAGTTACTGAGCTACAAAACTAAAATAATTGTTTATTAAAGTCTAATAAAAAAAAGTATGAGCTGAGGATTAAAAAATTAAAATGACAGAGATTTTCACTTTTGTTAACGTTTGGATTTTCTGCTTTATCTTTGTGGCTTCATTTCCCGAATGAAACGAACAGCTAAAATAAACAAAACGCATTTTTTGCTTGGTAGCCACATAAAATACATCCGTGCAAATACCGTCAACACTCACATCAATTACCATATAATCAATGCTATGTATGCTGCAACTACGTATTGCCCCGTACGTATTGCAAAGAAAACTACTACTAAATGTTTTGGTTACATTGATACGTTATTTTGAGAGGGGGCAATCTAAAAACTAAAGGTAACGCTTATTTGCAAAACTATGGGGAAATATAATTTTGATCATCATCGCTCATTTGCATTAACAAAAATAATCCAGTAAGAAATAAGGCAATCCGCTTTTAAAAGATTTGTGTGAGTAATACACTCTCTCGACTGGCCTTTCAGGTTAGCGAACTTGATTTCGACAAATTTTAAAAATTCGCCAACATGACTAAATTTATTTACGTATCATAATGGTTAATTTAAAATCCTCGTCGAGCTTTCAAGTATGTAAAAGAAGTCATGATAAAATTCATTCTTGAAACGTTTTTCATAAATTTTGATTCGTTGGGTTACCTGAGCTCTATGACAAAATTATGTGAATACATGCGGTATATTATCAAACTGACAATGGTAGAAATACGACGATTTAATGTAAATTTTATGGACTTCATTTTGATGTTGGCCACTTTTGTCACATGCAGTTGGTTCGAGAGACATTGATATGACTAAATGGTGATAAAATTTGTAAAAAAAATCATTTTTCATCCATCTATCGAGCTAGTTGGCAGAAAATATACGAATGTGGAACGATACATAGGCGTAGCATCCTATAGGACAGGGAGGACAATGTCCCCTCAAAAACTTTCATGTCCTCTCTAGAAAATGTCTTGTCCTCCCTGAAAAATATACCGATACGCCAAAGGGAATAAAAACACGTGGCCACCAATGTCAATCGAAGTATATGTATACATATTATGTCTTGTATGGGCAATACATAGGGTTTAATAGAGCCAAACAGCTAATGAGTCTCAACCCAAAACGTGAGATCATATAAAGGCAAAGGAATTGAATATACCAAAATAAAACAATTGTGTGATTCAGCCCAAGATCCACGGCTAACAATGAACCAACAGAACTTACGTTAATGAATTGTTTTGATTTGAAATTTTTGCATGTTAAACATTTCAAAGCGACTTGTTAAAATGCCTCAGTACTTGTAAACATTCATCCTGGTTCATTGCACATTAAACACAGATTGTAATATTTGGATACTTGTCGTCCATAAAGTTTAAGGGCTCCTCACTACATCTCTCTACAGCTCTATGGAAATTATTTTTCCAAGACCGGGTGCGTAATTTTTACTCATTTCCAAAAACAACCCGGAATTAGTGAATCCGTATTTTCTTGTCAGTTTTACAGTATAAATCAGTAGACACAACTTAGTTTACCCTTTTATGCCATCAGGAAATATATTTACGACTTCGTCAGACAAAAATTTGAAAGCCTCCATTTAAAAAACGGCCTCCCAGATGCCAAAAATCTCAGAATTTCGGCCCACGCGCAAATTAAATTCCATACCCGCCCAGAGACCCCTTTTTGTGTAATAATTTAGTGTCGTAATCAACTGGTGAAAGATTTCACCTTGTTCTCTGTTCTCTTTAAAAGATATAGTTTAAGGATCGGTTAGCCAATAATCAGATAATAAATCAGCATACAATTAGTAGTAAAACTTGCGGACATTTTTAATTTTTTTCAAATAAAATTCTTTTCCTTGTCCTCCCTGAGAAAATATCGTTGCTACGCCCATGGAACGATAAATATAGGTAACAATCGGGACGACTAGATTTAATATCTGTAAAATGTAACTTGACCATTTTCTAGCACTGATTGAAAAGCAGGCGCCAGGACTGAACGCAATCTCGAATATGTATACATTGAATGCGATCACTTTTCTAATTCATCTGCATGAAATTTCCGTGAAATCTAAATTTTGTTTATCGCAATCTGACGGGGGTACTGTTGGGTACAGTATTTACAGGTAGCCAAACATAAAGTAACACTGTAGCTTATCGTAGCTGATTAGGTCTCATATTACATTTAAAAAAATTATATACGATTGGTTTAAGAAAAAGATTTACTATTATTACGTAGCTGAAGCATTCAGCGAAGTAATGGTTTTACTCAAACTGTCGGTCCGTCTGTCTGTCTGTCTGTGCGCACTCTCCTGGTCACATACATTGACCGATTTGGACCAAATTTGGTACACAGGTAGTACTACTCAAGAGGACCTCTGGGAATACTTTTCAGCCAAATCGATCAAACGGTTCGAAAGTTCAGAAACTCATCGATTTGGCTGAAATGTATACGTATACGTAAGAATTGCATAGCATCCGTGTGGATGAGCTTATGCATAACTCCGGAATCATGTGCTTGTGCATAAATGCAGAATCCGGAATGGTATTATGTGTTTACTACGTTGGGAGAGGATCGCAGAGTTGGGTTAAGAGAGAGAGAGAGGTGGTGGAGGAGATTTGGTGGACAAGGGAGGAGGTGGTTTGGAGGAGATCACTCAACGCCCTCTTCAGCTACGTCTCTGGCCTGCTTACTAGCAGTTTATTTTATAATGCAATTGATTTTTTCGCCAACATTCATATTTTGAGTTTTGCCTGTTCAAACCAACGTTTTTTGTTACAAACATATGTACTTAATCAGCTTGCAGTCAACATGAGAAACGATAAACTATTCACTTAAAATTCCAATTCGCATTCCTGGGAACCTAATCATGTAAAACGTTCTTAAGAAAGAATTTCTAGAGTATTTAGTTCCTGTTGATCCATCTTTAATCATCGTCAGTCGTTCCAATCTCTATCCGGATGAAGTTTCAGAGATACGGTCGACAGGTTAAAAAACACCGATTAATGACAAAGTGCATATGAAACAAATTGAATTTGACGTGAGATGTATATTTGATACTGGTAAAAACTTCTTTGCCCTGAATTACTATGCATAACGTATCAAAGGCAGTTAAATGTATTACGGAAATTGAAAACAACATTGCTGACCAAATTTCTATGACATAGACTACCAAAGAATTTTGAAGTAGCCACTTATGTTAAAGAAGTCACAGACATGCATAAAAATATTACCACATATGAATTGCACGCGCATTTTTGTATGACCCTCTATTTGTTTGGTATTATTGACCAGTTATTAAAAGAAAGTGCGCACTTAATTGCTGACATGGTGAATATTAATTACTTCATCAGGAACTCCCTGGATGATTTTTCTGCATTTGTAAATATTTTCATAAACTCAGAAAATGGTCATTTATATTGTGAAACAATGAAGGATGTATTAATTTCAATTTTTTCTTCACTAAAATTTTCTAATGTTTGCCTGGTTGTGTCGTAAGAACCTTTATGTTGAAATGTTTCGACGACAGAAAAATAATTTTGTTGAATTAAATAATAATCATTACTCTGATTTGAGGTTTGAAGTTTTATTGAAACATCATTAGTTGAAACTGGCTGATAACACATGGATTTAAGCACGACATTTTGATTATTTTTATTTTTTACTATAGTATTTTTAGGAATTGAAGCAGTACACAATGGAATTAGACACGGGTCAGTTGAAAAATACATATATTTTGTCATAGAACATTATCACTGAGATTTCTTATTTTGTAACTCCATTCGTAAAACGCATTTTTTCACATGTATAATAGACCTTAAGATATCTGGCAATTTCCTTTTCGCCCAGAAGAATGGGGAGCACCATTGGTGGCAGGACTAGAAGGTTTAGTAGTAGGACGACTAGTTTCATCACTAATATGTTCAGTACCTTGGGAATTACTAACAGAGTTAAAAGCATTAGGTACATCTGCTGGTAAATCGTCTTTTTTGCTATGGAATGTGGCAACATCAGAAGAAGCCTTTGACTGCGACGAAGTCGATTTTCTTAACTGGCTTGTCTCTCGAAAAAGTTTTCTTAATTTCCACTTAGATTTAGACCTTTTGCCGAAATCATGCTCCGCATCAGCATGAGGACAATTCAAATTTTGAACAACGAAATCAATATCTTCAGGTTCTGCGTCTTCTGCGAAACAACAAAAAGAGAGTTGTAGTTTTATATAAGAAACAAAGATATTGAAATGTTGATACATTTTCATTATTCCTTTACTGGTAAACTCTTCAACAGGTTTTTCTATCACATCATAATCTATCCATGTCAGACCCATGTCCACCTTTTCTGCCAAGTCTTGCCAGTTTTGACGGTTTCTTGACGCACCATCATATAGTGGCTGCAGCCAAGGGAAAGTTTCAGAAAGAACCTGAAATGTTGTGTGAACATATAATAATGGTTAGGCTCGGCTCATTTCATTCCCATTGGAACTAATCGTACGATGGAATAATTTTAAATAGCGAGCAGTAACTTACCTTGTATAGCGGAAGGCAGATTTCATCAATAAAACTCAATTGCATTTTGGGCAATTCGTCCTTCTTTTCTCGATCCATCATAGCCTGACATTTCAAAGTTAAGTATGCATTAATTATATTTTACAATTTGAAAAGGTATATACAACACTTTAATCCCTTACCTGAGGTTTTTGATTCAACTGTTCCTTCTCTAAATCACCCTGATCAAAAAACTCATCTGCCACAAGTTTAGCAATTTTGTGTTGTATCTCCCACGGTTTTGAAATAGCGGCAACATCACACGCAGTCATCATCATTCCACACAGTACTGAAAGTTATTCAGAAAAATGTGTGATAATTTACAGGGTTTGGGATACAAAATAAATGTTTGAAACAAAAATATTAATAAAACTTTTAATATTACATTCTTTCTTATCATCGCCCTGCCATGATATTTCCCCATTTTCCACTAACTCAATGAAGCGAGCACGTTTACGAAAATACATTGCCAAATCCGTGGATAAAATGGACTTTTCGACAATTTTCATCACCTTTCTGTAGTCATCAGCGGAAAGGTCCTGTTAAATAAAATGAATTACAAACATATATGTATTTCAACCCAAGTAGCTAACTTAAATTAAATTAAATTGTTAAGGAGACGGTTCTCCTGTAACACACCTGAAAAATGTTATTTCCTTCAGATGAAAGAATCATAACACATTGATCAAAATGATGATGCTCCATTGTTGAAGTGGAATATAATACAGCCAAAGGAGATGCAGTTAGGCGTTGAAACGCATTATTGGTTCCCCTATGGTCCAAGTCATGGCATAGACACGCCACCAGTAAACCCAGAATCTGTTGAAACCAAACGAAAAAGATGTTTTGAATAGTATTTCTGTATCCAACTGGAACTACAAATTATCACACAAAATGGTTTCATAGATCATACGTCATGGTCATCCAAAAACTGTTCCATCTTTCCTGTTTTTAGCACCGTAAACATAGCCTGAGCTACATTAAAAGCATGTCGCCAGTTGTGATATTTGACATGTCTGTAGTTTTTCTTCACACTTAGCACCCATCGGCAAAGTACCTTTATAATTTAAAACGATAATCATGATAAGCTTCATTAAACAGCCTTCGATCCATTTCAACTAAAAAAAAGTGTCTCATAATAAACTGCTAGTAAGCAGGCCCAGAGACGCAGCTGAAACAGGCGTTGAGTGATCACCTCCAAACTCCCTCATGTCCACCAAATCCCCTCCATGATGCTCTTTAAACCCAACTCCACGATCCTCTCCCAACGTGTAGTAAAATCATTACTTGTCGAAGTTGATTTATAACGGTAAACGGCAAACGGTAACATAACTATTATATGCGGGAGTCAGGAGTTAAGACACTAATATAAAACAATTTTACCTTGATATTTATGAAACGATCATGCTTTAACTCTATTGTTCTGTCATGACCTTATTTTGAAAAATGAACAGAAAGTTCTTAAAAAGGAAAGCTAAAATAAAAAAAGTAGGTCAGCTATCGGTTTTACAAATCAGTACGAATATAGTGCTACAAAAGTAGAATCTTTTTGGGGTACCTTCCAATTATTACAATTCACTCACGACCGATAACGATGGGTCCAAAACTTGTTGTCCTGGCTGCCCTGGCCCTTTTTATGACCAGTGGCGAGTATAAACCGTATCAGAGCGTGAGTAATAAATTTGATAATATTATCTACGTCTTAATCAATCTAACTGAAACCAAACATTTCATTGAAATTGATTCCATCCTGTTTTGCAGAAGTATAGCTGGTCACCACGACAGGACGTACCATCCGGATACCACCACTTATCATCCCAATCCTCCAATGAGAACGTGGATGGCCGGGTTTCTGGATATAACATCGCTCGTGATGGTTCTAAGGTCTTTCTACTCCGTATCGCGGTGACGACGTCAACGGGCAAAGTAAAGGAGTGCGGTGGCTTTCTTTTCGATGCATTCGATGCTCAATTTGCTTTGACAGCAGGCCACTGTCTTGTGGATGAGCATTACGCTGTCAGTCCTAAACAAGTACGGATTACTGCTGGAAAACGGAGTTTCAAAGCAACAGGCGGTTCCAACAATGAGCAGTCTAGAACTCCAGCCTGGTTCGTTATTCATGAGGGCTTCGCCCATGATTCCAATACAAGAGTTGATGATGATATTGCCATCCTGTTTTTCAAGCCACCTTTTCATATCAATTCATATGTTGGAACTATTGAATTGAATGGTACTAGAAGCAACTATATCCTAACAACATGATTTAATATGCAAAATATGATTTGTAACGACATGCTAACAATCTCTAATTTAGGAAGCATCCCTCCATCCCTAAGGGGATTATTGACCTATGTTGATTGGATTCGAATTCAAGTCGATGAGTTTCTCAGCTCAAGCTACTTTGGTAGATTGAAATTTATACAGCTGCATTTTAAGTAAATCAAAATACAATACGCATTAGAAGTATTTGGTCATAAATTATTATTCATGGTATTATTTTTCAGCTCCAGAGTTTCAGCACTACCATGGGGTAAAGGCTCGAGGATAATTGAATCACCTCAAGGCGGAGTTTCCCCGACTTTAAGAGCAAAAGATGTCCACCTAATCATGTTCTAAGTTCGGTTAAATCAAGTTTTGAACATATTTTTGTGCCTTAAGAGCTGTGCAAAAATCAAATAATATTTCCATGTAATAAATAAACCATTTTAACAATAAATAATAATTCAACTATTTATGAATTTGACTTGATTGCTACTTTAAATTAGGGCTCGGCTCAATTCAAAATTGGCTGAAAATTTTTCCTAGAGGTCCTCTTGAGTAGTACTACCTGTAGAGAGATGAGTATTGATTATGTAGAAAGGGTCTCCGTTACGCTGCCTAAACTATTTTGCTTGAGCCTTTGCTCCACTGTTAATCAATGCCAAAATGCCCTAATTGGCTTATCTTAACTTTAAGAAATGACAGAGACGATAATGCAGTATTTAACAAACAATTAACAAACGTTGCTTGCTTTATTTCCATATAGTTTTTGGCCGACAGAGAAATTCCCTAACTAATTTCACAACACTCACTTGGTCCAATCTTTCATGACTTGACGGTAAAAACTCTGATCTCCCTTGCTTTTTTCTCCTCTGCTCTGCTTTCTTTTCTCGCTTTCGATTGACCTTCGATGAACTCTGCTTTTCACACGCATAATATTATTGCTAGAACATTCTATATTTTCTCCTGCCGGCCATACAAATACATAGCATTTTCAAAACCGGTAAAATATAAGCATATTTAAAATATCCCTCCAAATCTCTATAACACTACCTGTGTGCCAAGCTTGAGCCAAATTGGTCAATGTATGTGACCAGGAGAGTGCGCACAGACAGACAGACGGACAGACAGACAAACTTAGTAAAACCATTACTTCGCTGAATCCAATTCAGCTGGGTAATAATTGGCTTTATCATTACCAACATTATAGTAAATTTAAATTAGCTGTACATATGTATATAAATTTCTCACCGCATATGGAATATGAAATTTCCGAACCAAATCTAACTCCAAAAACATTCGAATGGTTGCCTTACAAGTTTCACTATCAGTCATTGGAAAGTCATTGAATTCATAGCTAGAAAGTAGGATAGTGCACATAATTTCATTAAATGTGACACAAATAAAATTTGCAAACTAGCATGAGCAAAGTGTCCTCGAACCTGTACAAATTGTAGTGAATGGACGAAGGAATTTCATCACGACGAAGTCTTTCAGTGTCATCTGGCGTCGCTGTGGCATGGTATGAGAGACAGTCCAATGCCACACTTTGCTTAGCCATCAGTTTGCCTAGAAATATATGAGCACGGTCATATACACATTAGACATAGTACGAAAATCTTTTTCATCAACATATTTAAAGTGAAACCAAACATTTCAAGCTACTTTAACTTTAAGTATTTTGTACTAAAACTTACATGCTCCTTCATAAAGTTGCGTATTGTGGATCCCGAGCCCACAAAAAATTGCGAAGGCTTCGAAAGTGTTAACATCAGTGTGAGTGAAATGTTGGTTGTTGCTCTGTGAAAATTGATAAGTATAGCATTTTAGTCATCATTGCTCAGCTCGAGGACGTAAGCTTCTTTGTGTTCACTCTGAAGTGGCGAAATAAACTAAGGTTATTAGTGTAATTTAAAATTCACGCAAGTAGGCGGCGGCCATACTACTTTAAGACTCGTAAGGGATGTACTTAATATGACTATCCATCCATCTGTCAAATGAATCAACTATACGTAAGATTTATAATAATACCTTATTGATTAGCTGAGCTACTCCAATGACTTGACGTTGCCCATTGTAAATTGGCATACATAGAATACTCTTTGGAAGTGCGTTATAAAGATTAGGGGGTTGAGCCCGAACAACTTCATTTGACGAGGACACATCCATCGATTCCCCATACCAAGTAATGGCATCCCCAATATTAAGAATCTATCATAGTGTATGAAAAATAAGAACCGTCTCAAACTTAAAGGAAATAGTAACGGTAAGCAGTTAGCTTTGACAATAAATCATAATAAGAATCGTGTTGAAATTATCATATAAATAGATACAAATGGGGTGGGGGGTGAATCTGAAAGGGTTACTTAGCCCGTCAATCACTCATACCTCACTGTTTGCTGCAACATACTTAGCAATTTGGGTTAGTGGAGAGTTCTGTATTTCATTTGTTGATGGACGTCTCACTTCACGCTCCAAGTCGTCATTTTTTAATTCAAATACCATTTGAAAATTGATGCTCTATGTACACAGAAAACATTTTGAATCGAATTCCATGTAGCTTTCATACATACATCATATCATACGTACACACACACACACACACAATTTTGGCATTATCCTTACCTCCTCAGTAACAACTTCAGGCGATGACGCAGTCTTGCTCTATAAAAAATGCAAATCATGTTTAAATTTCTATTAATAAAGTCATCGATAAAAAATGCAACAAAGGTCGACACGGGCGAAAGGAGAAAATGCTTTAACGGAGATAAATGCTTGCTTAAAAGCGCTTGAAAGTCCCACAAGTTTTTCAAATATGTTGAGGATTTGCATGCATGATTAAGAAATAGGATAAGCAGAGTAAAACAGGAAAAGACGGCCAAATGGATCAAATGATTGCTCAAATACCACACATTACATATAAAAAAGAAAGTACTTGCTTTGCATAGGTTAGTGCCAGTGATGCATCATGCTTTCATCGCTTGACAGAACGTATAAAGATCTATATACATAAGTAATATATGCTTCCAAAGAATGGCTCTCTGTTGGCAAATATTTGGGTTTAAGGAAGAAATGGTGAAAGTGATAACATCTCAGCCTCAGACCTCGTTACTTCTCTCATACTCTCCGAATCCTTCAACTAAGTAGACGTGCGCTTGCAAGATGTCTCGCAAGGAATAAAAGGTAGAGACAGAACGGTTATGAACAGTGGCGTCGGGCAGACTGCTCCGTTAACTTGATGTACGCTTTCTTTCTGGTTGGAAATGATGTATTTGTAAAAGAGCATGTGGAACGGGCTGCTTATCACAGAACTTTATCATTATATTATGTGTCTTGGGTATATATAAGGTCTTGATTTACAGCTCGCATAAAAAGTAGATTTAAAAATTGTAATGCATTTCTTTTATTGTCTGGAATGCTACTTTTATTTTTATTTACATGATATATGAGATAGGTTTGTCATTCGTTTGCATGCACCAGAATTCCCGTTTTATGGAAATCTGGATGCGTTCCTGTGCCAGCATGCCCTGGAAGAGTAGGAATTACTCAACTATTCGATTATATAAGCTCCATGTCGTGAAAAATATATTTAAGAGTCGCATAATAATGTAGTAGTTCCATGCAAAGTTCAAGTATTATTGCAGCAACGAGGACAAAGGTTGAAATCCTTCCTTGAGCTTCCCCGGATTTCAAATATTTGTTTTACGTCGGTTCGATAAAGGGTATGCTGATCATTATACGCATATAAATTTTCTAGTATTACCATTGACATTGATACCTGTGAATACTGGTGTGTTTATTCAGCCTTTGTATTTTAATTCTTTCGATTTCAATTTCTATTCTACTTTTAAATGTTTATTCACATTTCAAGGTTTGCAATGCGTACGGATCCAATCCTGAAATAGTTTCATTTTCCACAAATTCTTTAGTCCCAACAATAAACAGTTTACAATGAAAAACGATTCGGTCCAATGTTTTATAAAATATTTCTATTCCTAACGGTGTATCATGTATCATCATTTTCAGTTTACGGACGTAAATTAAAGGGAAGGATTACACAACATATGGCACATGAATCTTATGCCAATAAGTGAAGTAACAATTGGGTTGTGTGTGTTATTTGAATATAATGTTGAAAGTTTTGTGTATAAGGACTCTGAATCCTTCCTGGTATTGCTCTAAAATAAGCAAATTTTATTACAAGTTTTGGTACTGCGGCACATTAAAAGTTGCAAATGTTCCCAAAAACTTTCTACTTATAGTTCATACAGGGCATCATACTATCACATGTATTTCAGATGGGGCGTAGGTTATTTGCGTCATCTGCAGCAGTGGTTGCATAATATACTGGTGAATAAGCTTTTTGAAGAGCATACCCGAAAAAAAATCCCAATTCTACTGACGAAAATTTTCCCCCAATTTCGTATAATTTATTCGGAAGTAAATTGTGTAGGTTTCCAGAAAAGAGATGAAGAGTCAGTAGCATGATGACGTTATTATACCACGGTTCCACACACTTGGTGAATAAGGACTAGTTTTTAAAAATAAAAATGGCTTCCGTCATTTCATGTTCTATAGTTGTCGCGTAGGCATGTTTACAAGTCGAGCTAATTAGTTCATTTTATGAATTTCAGCTCAAGTACATAGTTGGGCTACCATGAGGAGAGATGATCCTTGAGAGGAATGTGAAACTCAACGAGCTTCGTAGAAGCAAAGTAAACCCTATACTTAAAAATAAAAGTATGAGCATCCTTCGGCGCAAGGATATGGCATTATCATTCAAAAAGTAACACAGTTTGGATCCTCCAAAATATAATATATGAAAAGTATGCCTTACTTTCTCATGACATTTCGATGTTTTTTTGGGGCAAATTACCATGTTGAAGTTGAAATAATATATCTAAAAGGTATAACAGAAGCGCACGTTTCTGTTTCTGCTAAATGAATATTACAATTGCCAACAGCTTTTTCTTCCTACTCCTCCTCCTCGTGGGAAAGGAGAGTAGTGTGCAACTTGGAATGCAATTTTCCTTTCATTTCTGATGATATACTCAAAGCGAGAATGATATGCATATACATATATATATGTACGTAGGAGCATTTATAAATGAATAAAAATTGTACTGCAGTTGCTCATATGTGTCCGCTGCTGAGAGATCTGGAATGGTTGGTGTGTGTGCTTTTGGGACATTATGAGGCTAAAAAGTTTTGCAACAGAAGTTGTTTAAAAAAATAAAAAATTCCCTCTTTATCTCGTCCTCTTCCTCCTTCCCTTCCGCAATAGGCCGAGAAAGACGTTTTTGGTAATGCAGCAACAACACCAACCAAAACCAACTAGCCGGGACAATATAGACATAACATAGCCTCCTTTTTGCATACTTGCATCTGAAACCTTAACTTCATATAGAAGTAAGTATAAGTAAAATAGGCGATCTTGAGACACCCGAAAAAAGTAGTGAAGTATCAGCATTGGGAGCAGATGAGAAAAAGAATTCTTACAACACAGTCCCAACCAAAACTATTGTAGAATAATACTGACTACTAAAAAAGGGAGTCTATAGTGATGGGATGTGATACAGCAGAGGAGAAACTACAAGTGCAAACGTACATATAGATACCACTTTCCCAACGATTCTCAAAGACTACCATTTTTCCATTGCTATTTCGTTTGATTACAACAAGACTGCTTTTCGAATATAAAAACGCGTTTTTCCTTCTGTATGCCGACTACACACATACATAGTACGTATGTGTTTAGAGACCAAGCTTTCTCTCTGCTCTGTATACCTTAAGTACACACATGCAAAAGGACATGGAAAGCGAAAGGAACTGGGAGAGAGCGAGGGAGAGAAAGAGGAAATCGATAAAATGTAGTAATGCCCAAGTTGGGCACGAGAGAGAATGTATGCACACAAAATGAAACAGAGAAAGTGAAGACATGGGGTATTTCGAAGCACTGTTTCGGAGCCTCACATTGAGCATTGACATAATATACAATCAAAGGATATCGCCAACCGTGAGCCATCCACGTTGTTATTAGTCCACTCCACTTGAATAGACAAGACCAACGCTACATTGAATAAGAGTAGGTAGCACCACCATGTATGATCTAATCCAACAATCCGACCTGCTGTCATTTTATAAAGGACTCATCAGAAAGATTGTATGCATGAGTGCTTGATGATCGGATTCACTATCGTGATTCGACTCCTTTATTGCACCATATTTTATTATCTCCTTGTGGCTTGCCTTGTGACAACCACTTCCGCTTATCTCATTTTCATGCTGGGGGCTTGCGCTTCTTTGCTTCCCTTTCTTTGAACAAGTTTAGTTTCCTATGAAAAAATATATGTGCGCTTCTCTCTCTCTCTCTCTGTCCACTCAATTATCTTGTCGTTAACTGTGAACTCGTGTTCGACGTCGAGACGAATTCAATTATTTCCTTGCATGAACTAACCTCCTTCTCAAAATGTTGCTTTAATATTCAGCATCAATCTCCGGGGAGTCTCAAGACGCATATCCACCAAAATAATGATAGTAATCGTAAAAATTTACTAAAATTGGATGATGAGCTTTCTTGGAAATGAGGCCAAAATTAGGAATGAGCGCACAAGCTTAAGTAAATTCTGAATAAGTCTTTGTTGTTTGTGACAACTAATCAAACAGATAATGACTAGTAACTCTCATGGTGCGAACATAATGACTAAAGCTGTTCAACAAAAATTATTTACTAACTTGCGTACATCTTTTCGAAGAAAATGCAAACGTAATGAAATTATTTACAATAGAAGAGGGACTCGGTAACTACGTAGTTGATGAACATGATGTATTACATTGACAAGTGTCCTCTAACCAACGTAACATTGATAATGATTACTAGTTATTAGAATATTTGAGGATTTTCATTTTCAATACAGCTTGTTATCAAATTACTCAACGAATCCTACTTAGCTAGTCAGAACTCGCCGCCCACATGCTTGAAAAGAAATTCTTTGAAATATTTATCCCTGCCAATAAACTAGAGCTGGGCTTCATCTTCACAAAACTGGACTACCTTCTTATACCTGACGGGTGTAGAAATTTAAACCCACGTATTACTCATATTTCGCAATTTTGTGGATTCTATGAAAGAATCCGTCTCTTTTTAACCTTTACAATTGGATTAAAGACAAGTCAAGTGTTGCAACATTAGTTTGAACAACTTGATTTGTAGACATCAAAGTCAAGCTTGAAAATTAAGCCCTATTCATCCACTTTTTGAGGAGTGTATATCTAACATCAATTTACTATGTTGAGTTCCGGCAGTAGATGCTTGAACAAATGGACTTTTCCAATACCAAAACAAATGCTGTATCCATGCAGCTTATGCAAAATTACACAAGCATTTGAGCATTTAGTTCAAATCAACTACTGCTTTGAAGGGAAAGGAAGTCTGTAATATGTTTGTAACACCAGGCATTTAATTTGATCCTTCAGTAAACAATCTGTGCGACAAAGTCAAGACAAACATTAAGCTTTTACTATGCGTATAGAAGAATGATTTCATGTAACATGATTGATTTTTTATCTCTCTGTTAGTGTGCGTGAGTATATCTCCAGCCAAGCCAATGCTTCAAAAAATGAGCTAGTTGAAGTTAAGACCAGTTCCATACGGAGGAGGCAAGTCAACTCGCTTCTCCTTCATAATCTCTCATTTTAAAAAGAAGATTTTTCTTCAGGCCTTGCTTACTTTCCCTTTTGAAACCCATATTATCATCCATAAACAATTCAACAAAATGAAGCTTGAGATAACGGGGTAAGCTGGAGATATGGTAGTCGGACGGAAAGGACGTGCTGAACCAAAAAAATGCATTCATTCACATAATGTGAGAGAAGAACCGTGCCAAATAGGAAGGTTTGAGTTAGTTGAGTTACTCAACCAGTTGAATTTTTTGAGTTTTTCATGCGAATGTGATTACCTGCTGCCACTGTGGCAGTGACTTTTCATGGATAAAAAGCGCTCGTGCATGATTAGAAAAAAAGTTCTTAATGAAAGCCGGAGTAATGCTCCTTTTTTTAAAAAAAAAACTATGATAAAATGATGGAGCTGTGTGGTTCCTCAGCTGTGTAGTCTACCTTTAATAAAACAATGTAGTTATTGACGTCATGCAAACGCCTAATCTCTGTCCTCTGCTTCTGTTCTAGAATAAAATACCTGGCTATTGTTTTACAAAAATAAGCTGTCCTAAAAACTCTACTTTTTCATTATATTCAACCTTCTAGTAACTCCATGGCTATGGCGCATACAACCCAGTCATACTTTATAATGATTTTTTTCTATATTAAGCCCTGTGTGTGTAAGCAATCCTTGTAATATTGCAAACACAGCATTGTTCACGAAGACCTACCAAAGTTTGCAAGTTAGCAATCCTAAGGAAAGACGGACTGACAAGTAAATTTGGAGAGTGTTGAGCGTGCAAAAACAAGAATACACAAAAGATCCTTCTATCATATTAAATAAAACATCACGGAATCTGTACTTGTAGTCATGTACCTTGAGAAGATAATAATATTATGTAACCTGTGACCTTCTAAATCTCACAAATGATTATAACTCTCATTTCTCTATTCAACAAAACAAAATTCTTCGCAAACAAATGCTTTCTTCAGCCTCTAAAATCATCCCTAGTAAAAGGTCATAAGTTGTCATTAGGTTGACGAAAGATCCTTGTAAATAAACTAAATGCAGTAAGGAGTCAATGCTACCCAAAAATTAATTTTGTCATATGATATCATCAAAAGGATTGGATGACGCTATAGCTCCAGAAAGATAGACAAAGGAGGATAAATGTAGCAATCCAAATATGAGTCTAAAGATGCAAAATAAGCGTGAATGATATTAAACATGCAGTGTAATTTTAATTTTCTACCCATTCCTTCGCTCCAGTAATGAAAATAATGAGATAAAATCAATATGCCTAGCAATGAACTCGTAACCATCATGTCATACTTGAGCTGACAGCAACATAATTGCACAGGATCCAAAGGACAATAGCACCGCTTAACCTAACAAAGTTAGGAGAATACGAAGGCATTTCGCGAAAGATCCGGTCAACTTTGATAACGCTTATCTCAAAGAGGACTTAATATGGGTTGCTTGTAGTAGCAGTCATTTGCTTTGTAGAGTTAGAGCTGGAAACGTAAACGCGAATGTTTTTTACAACGCAAGATATTCGTGCGCAGATGAAACTGCATTTTTGAAGAGCCTTTCTTCGAACTTAATTAGAAATGAGCTTCAAAAAGATGGTTTTGATCCATTGCCAGTGCGATCAACTATTATTGAGTGGTACAAGCGATTTCGCAGTGGTTACCCATCGCTAGAAAACAAGGCAAACCCAGGATGACCTTTAAGTTTGACTGACGACAGATACGTAGCTAAGGTGAAAGCTGTTGTTGAAAAGGACAGACGACTCCTGCTGCGGGAAATAGCGGAAAAGGTCAATATAAGTGTCATGTCAGTGTGGAGAATTATACATTTGCCTTTGGGTCTATCTCTTCGCTATGCAAGGTGGATTCCCAAACTGCTCACACATCAACAAACGAAATTTAGGTGCAAACGAGCCAAAAGAATCTCAACCTCCTTTCTCAGGATAGAGATTTTTTCTGGGGCAAGTTGTGACTGGGGCTGAAAGTTAGCTTCATCTCTATCAGGCAGAGACTACAAGACCGTCATCACAATGGCTCCCAGCTGGTTCACAACCCCCTTTAAAGGCCATACGTAAAACGTCAAGTGCTAAACTTATGATGATCGTTTTTTGGGACCGGTTTGGAATTTTGTTGACCGAGTTCTACCATAAGGATTCTACATTGACCAGACAAAAATATGCTGATATCTTGGCTAAGCTGAAATCAACATACATCAAGAAACGAGGTCAAAACCAATGGGATGACAGAATTTACTTGTTGCATGATAATGCACCATCTCACACTTCGAAGGTCGCATAGCAAAACTACGGGACGTCGGGTTCATTCGACTTTGCCATCCTCCATACAACCGTACCCTTGCTCCATCGGACTACTTTTTGTTCCCAAAACTAAAAAATTACATGCGTGGGAGGAAGTATAATTCGGATGAACATGTCAAAAAAGTGTAATTTCATGGCTTGGACATAGAGGTCCAGCATTCTTCTCTATTGGCATCTCGGCTCTTGAAAAAAGGTGGAAAAAGTGTGCGGGAGTTGGGGGAGATTATGTAGAAAAAATCGATTGAATATGTCAAGTCGTTATAAAATGAGAGCAAAATAAAGTTGACCTGATGTTTCGCGAAATACCTTCGTAGGAGCCTTGCATTGTATCTCTAATCTAATGTTCTCATTTACAAGTTAGTAACTTGATGCGCTTGTCCCCAAACACAAACACTAGGAAACATATGCAAGGCAAGACAAGCATCTTTTTAAGCTCTTTGCTTGGTCAAAACTAACTGCTCTTATTCATGAAGAAAGTGGGTAAATTGATGAGTTTATGTATACATGAATCCTTTGTCATTATTAATTTATGAAATGTGCTTGTTGATTGCTTTTTAGGTAGAGTATCCATCATGCATATTGTACAAAACACATTCATAATGGATGGCTCGCCGTTGTCATGAAACGCTTTCAACTTTCTTGGAAGACTTTAAGCAAATTATAATTTAATGTTTTCTGTACTATCAACCTTTGCTTAGTTTGCAGATATGTAGGGCAAGAAAAGCAGGAGTAAGCGTCAACTATGTGTGCTACTCACCTCTCTCCTTGACAACGGTTTTCGGTCCACACTCGAGGCAGGGAGGGAAGGCATCAAAAAGATTTTCTCAATTTGACTCTGTGGGAGAAAGTAATCCGCTTGAAGCTTCACCTTTCCACTTGAAACCCACGAAAATAAAAGTGTGTTCAAGAGGGGCAAGACTTACTGCTTCGTAGAGAGGTACATCCCGTAGATACACTAAGCACCTTTCACATTTTAGCAATTCTTGAGCCTCCTTCATGATTTTAGAAACGAGACGTTCCAGGTTAGTTTGCTCTTCAAAAATACTTTTTGCCAGGTTAAGTAAAAGCTGTAAAAAAAGATTCCCACAATGTAATTTAGGCAACAATGTTTACGGAACGGAAGTGGAATGATATGACAACTACAGTGACAACCTCATTATTCTCTATGTTTTTCTTGGAGTAAAATGTATATAACATACTGAAAAATAGGCAGGGTATTAATGTCCACGGAGAATCCTTCAAAAAGTACATTTGGATTTACCTGATTTTTTCGATATTCTGCGACAGAAGTTTCGAAAAGTTGAGCATTTTGGATTCCGATTCCACAAAACGTCAGATAACGTTGAAAAACCTTTAAATGTAGACAATCAAAAATTAAATCAGCATTTTATGTTGTATGAAATTTAAGGGATTTATAAATGTCAAAGGTGTGAGATGGGGTAGATTTTTACGATTTGGATTAAGGCTTTCAAAATGTGGCGTATAAAAAGTACATTGATAAGTAAATCCCTGATATTCACGACTGTTAAAATGCTTAACGTGCGTGTCCTGAAATTGTAGAAAACGCAAACGCAAATGAGGAACTAAATTGGCCCGAGCATTTTGATGTAGCAAGCAGAAACATTAGTAGTTTTGTTTAAACTTATTTATAGCAACTGCGCTCAATTTTGCTTATACATACATAGGGTGGTTCGTTTGCGAGGAACTTTCTCTCAAACCTTTAGTGGTCACAACTTAATTCTAAGAATGTGAGTTGGTACCCTCCAAGCATACTAAAAGCTAGTCTACCAAATTACTCTCAAAAAATGTTTTCAAAAGTTGTATGTTTGCAAATTTTATGTAAAAGAACTTGAATGCTGTCATGTCGTGTCGTGATTCTCATTAATTGTTGGTGTTGGTGTAATGAAGGGCATGTGAGATAGAAAATATCATGAATTTTATTTGGCTCAGCTTGGTATATTTTTAGAACCTTGAGTTAGTTTTCCAAAACTTCTTACCTCAATGTCTTCTTCAGTAAATTGGAAGTCTCCAGTTTTCTTGTTAATCACTTGTGCTACACCAATGACATCCCCCTCATTATTGCATATGGGTAGTGCTAGTATACTATGAGTCTTGTATCCAGTTTGGCTATCAATTTGCACGTTGAAGCGAGCATCCTGTGAATAATTATCACAACAATTATCATCTGATAGTAAATTCATACATAAACTTTATCGTATCATTTGATTTTCAATTTGTGTCAATCTGATTGCACCAAACATAATTAAAAGTTGGGTGAAAGAGATTCACAACAGCCCAAATTAAACTGTCATCAAGCGAACAAGTCAACCCAATGGTTATTGGAACAGTTGGAAACAGACACAATTCACAAGTCTTCTGGTTTCTATCCACATCCCATATAAGCTGATGTATCTTGTGGACCTGATAATACGAGTTTGAGATTGAAATGGGGTGACGTCGAAAGAAGAAAGTTAGTAGCTAGCACGTTAGTCATCCATTGTCAATCAGAGTATCATCAACCAGCATTCCATGAGTCAATGAATATAGCCCCAAGTTAAATTTAGCTTTGTATCTCATACCATATTTAAATAGGATTTGGAGTAGGCTTGAGTACCCCAGTGGAATGTTGATTTCATTTTATTTATAATATAGAAAGATAGTAAATGATTTACATTCTGGATTCAGACTATGACTTATATTTAGCTTCCCACGGGTTGGAACGTAGCCCATTAGATTCTCTTTTCAACCCTTGATCTGAGACTGACATTAAGCCTTTCATTTCATGCTTTAGTTAATGGGTTCTTTCTCTTTTCTAATGAGCAATATAAGATCCTGATTAGGTACATCAAATGAACCACAAATATGTTGTCGCTCTTACACTCGTCACCATTACCTCTATCCAACTCCCGTTATGCACTAAAATGAAATGAACTTGTCGAATGGAATGTGAAGGATCCACTCACGACCAGACTTGCAACAGTAGTTTTTTGGGTTGGCTGGTTCATTCCAGCTATTTTCTAGCAGTGCCCAGACACTCATACAAACGCTTATGCAAGGGTATATCTAAGCACCCACAATGTATGGATATACCTTGGAATTTCTGTGAATGTGGACCTCAGTGAAGTAGCTTAAACAAAGATGATTCATTCAAGTATGCTTCATAAACTATCTATATGCGATTATGCTCCTGGTTATATGGTGAAAGCAAATTTAGTTCTAGTGAAATTGCTCCAAACTCTTCATCCATTATGGGGAATCTATTCACTGAAACGTAGCCAAGCAGAGATTAATTATAAACACGAATTCCATTTTTAAAACGTTTTTTTTCTCATTTTTACTTCTACTATTGACCTGGCCATAATTTTGAAATGGTAGGTTGGTGACATGACAGGAAAAGTAGAGATAGTTCTAGGTTAGCTTAACCATTATTATCAAATTCAGTCATGTACTTTATGGGTTTGGTTTCGGGGATAGAGTCGGATATGATATGTATGATAGAAAAAAAGTGTATGTTTCACGGTGTCGCTAGATAATCTATAAATCCACTAGAAAATCTTTCGACGCTGGGAAAATGAATCGGTATCATGGTCTCTCTTTCCACAAAAGCAATAGAATAATGACCTAATACGTTGTACGTAACCTTTCCTCACATTTTACCTAAGTAAAACCCACATTCAATTCGAGTACTTCTCACCATGCTCTCTCTGCCTTTCACCAGGATTATAAGCTTAAAAGGGTGATTTTACTTTTTTACACTTTGAGAACTACTTATAACCTCACGTATATTTTCAAATGGTAAGGTTCTTTTTATATATATTAGCTTTTACACTATGCCTAAATTTTCCCCATTTCTAATTCATCTACTTTCTCTCTTCGGCTGCCGCCTTCGACTTTCTTTCATTGGATTTTGGAGGAGAGTGCAGAAAACGAAATCGATTTTTTAACTCAAAGAAAACCAACACAAAAACTGCTACTCGCACTACAATGGAATGTAATGATGTGCCTCTCCAACCACTGTCGTCATCACTACGTCCGAACTGATTTCCACGCCATATTGTGGCCATTATTTGGGGTGCTTGGGCATCCTTAGATTTATCTCACTTTGGACTACCTTGATAATTACGTATGGAGTTTGAGCGTCCCTCTCTTCTATTTTTATTTCATAGCGGGTATAATAAAATCATCATCAAAAATCTGTTCCCTAAACATTTACGATGATGATGTGATCCAATGGGTGAGTAACTTCAAACTGTATATGCGACGTAAAAACAACATGAAAGAGAGATTTATGTGTTTCATTGGGATTACACATGAGAAAAGGATCACAAGTTTGGTGTGCACGAAACATCTAAAGCAAACAAACGACTTGTGATTTTTAAATTATCTTTGAGTAAGGAAGTGGAATACAACAGTATTTCACAACCAACCAACAAAGCAAAATCATTCAGAGTTGTGCTTTAGGGTTTCGCCTCCGTGCCAATTTTTCTATGGAGCCTTACCAAAGTACGACAGAATTTATTTTTGGATTAACGACTAGTATTAGCTGTAAATGTGGAGAAAGTTGAACTCTCCTATAACTCTGATGACGATTAAAGGAAACTACTCATTTCGTGACATATTATAAGGCTTCATTTTCTCTTTTGCTTTCACTCAACGGTTTCAATGGGAGAAAGGTGAAAACTTCCGTGTCGCTAGTCACATAAGTAGTGTTTGCTCATCTGGTCCTGCTCAAGTTTATTTTGATACGGGGGAAAGTGGAGCAAACCGTTTTTATTAACGAAACTGGATAGATATTAAAGTAGTTAAGCTAGAGTGGAAAGTAGAAATCATACGTGGGTGAATTGCATACTCTGAAGTAGTTCAAATAGGACTCACTAGAAAACCTTTGGTGTTTGCATGGAAAGTGAGGATATTGATGTAGAAACATGAAGTTGTGTGAGCTGCTTAAACGCTTCTCTCCTCCTCCACATTATTTAATCTAAGGGAATAATAAACTTATTTCGAGTTTGTAGGAGAAATTAACTTTTCATCAACCGAAAGATTTGACAAGCTGTTATCAAAAACACTAGTTTTCTTGTTGTTGATGCTATTAAATCCTTGCACAAAGGTATGAAAAGGCATTAAAGCGATGATATATAAAAGGAAGGTAAAAGATTCTCTCTGTTCGTATGGCACACACTAATATGGAGAGTTGAGGATGATACCATAATCGCTCACCTTTTCCCTTTTTCTTGGAAACTCGCATAAAGCGAGGAGAGAGGATTAAGTGCTCAAGACCGAAAATATACAAAGGTTTTGAGTTGAGAGAGGAACTAAAAAGAAGTCTCAACATTACATGAAACCACCAAGCCTAAAACATCAATTATGAAAGAGCTAGAGGGATGATTTAGAGGTTGCAACCGAGCTTAGAGCCCTCTTTCCTTTTGCTCACATCAAGTAAGAAATTTTTATGTACGGTAAAAGTAAAAGGAACACTTACTTCGTATGCATTTTTTATGTTGACGATCTCTTTCGTTTGAGCAACGTGGCCCGCAATGCCCACGCCAAATGGAATTCGGATCTCTTCCAACTTGGCTCTCCGAAGGGATTCTTCGACATCTATGAAATGGGATAATGAGCCATCAGTTAATTATTAATAAAAGAAGAAAGCGTTCACATCACCTCAACAACTTGACTACAATGCGGGATCCCTGAACTTTTAAGCTGTCTATCTGTAAGTAATACATGGGGATGTACGTCTTTTCCACCCGAGATAAAAATCCATGTCGTTACTACTACTACTACTACTGTACTGCCCCAATGTGGAACAATGGAAATGAAAATGACACTCACGTAATGGAAAAGTGGTATGTGTATGCTTTTAAAGCACAAAAAGGATATTAAGGTCATATATGATCACCAGCCAAACGATTACGAGGAAGCAAACGATGTAATTTAATGGAAGGATTTGAGTGCATTCAAGTGTACTGAAAATTCTCCTGCCAATATTGGCTTTGAAAGGGAAAGCAAGAGTTTGATTTTGTGTCGTAGTCGTAATCACCAGCAACAAAAAAAATCGTGCATGCGGGCTAAAAGTAAATACTCAAGAAGGGTATTTACTTATATGGTTTAGGTGGAAAATTGCTCAAGATTTAATTCACAGCGGTAATCTTTCCGTAGTTGCTAAATAGAATAGATGAGTGTGTAGGTTGCGGGGGTAATAACGCAATATCTTCATCATCATCATCATGATCATAGTCATTATTTGAAGAGTGAAAGCGTGAAAGAGTTTCAGCTTACCCGAGTCTACGGTGACATCCCATAGTTTGGCAATCAAATGACGCTGTTCTGAAGGCCCTCTGGCTAAGAACAGACTGCATCTATCGGCTTGAGTAAGGTAGCCAACGTTGACAAGTATTTTATGACAGAGAATGTCAATATCGAGTTCATTTGAAATGTCTTTCACCAACTCAATAAATAATTCATTTTCATCCAAATGCTCAAGCTGAGAAGCAACCAAGCCGGGCGGAACCGTCCGATCTGATTTATGTTTAGGTGAAGAAATCCAGGATTGAAATCGATCGGAGGTAATAGAATTTCTCTTTGAATGAGACCTGGGCCTTTGGATTGTAGTTATTTCATCATTTTCTCCAGTAGCAGATGGTTTACAGCTGTCATTTACGGGACTCTGCTCAGCTCTCTCTGGAGCTGGAGAGGACGCGCTGGCTTTCTCTCTTGAGGAGGACTCTCCTGCTTCCTCAGCACCTGGCGGAGTGCCTGCTCTCACTGTGTTGTTATTGACAGCTGAACTATTGTTATTATTATTGACGATGGAGTTGGTGTTGATTGTGTCGTTATTGCTACTCTGTTCAGTCAACGTAGTTGGGATGACTGGCGTGGAACAACAACCCAGAACCTTCCGCCTCGTCTCTGGACTAGCTTTCTCTTTGAGCCAAGTTTGAATAAATTCTGGATGTGATTCGAGATAAGCTTCTAGCTCAGATTTCACCGGCGGAGTTGACTCCATATTATATTTTAGTCTAATAAATTTTATTTCTTTCCTTTTTATCTTTTCCTTTATGTTACTCTACCCCACTTGACTACAGCATTATATCTTCATCACACAAATAAGTATGACAAGAAACGGACTTTCTCATTATTTATCTATTATTATTAGAGGACGTCATCAATGTACTTTTCATGTTCGCCGTCTTTCTCTCATAAAAAGTGAGCAATAGAGCTTAAAATCCTACAATTTGATCATCATCATTGATTTTGATGAGCATGAATAATAATAACAAGTTGTTGTCTTGTCTCATCCCAATAAAGAAACTTTTCTTTGCTTCTTCTTCTTCTTTGGGAACAAAAGTTTCATAAGTAGTTTCTTTTTGGAGTGAAGTCATGTACACGATTCCTAATGATTAAACTTTTTGTTTTCTCCACTCACACAGTTTTTTCTATGTATGTATCGAAATCTCATGTCCAAAAATGTCCATGCCTAATTTGTTTGCGAATATTTTTCTCTCGGGGGAAAATCCTGTTTCCTAGTTTTACTCACATGACTCATAACTTGTATGAATTCTATTTCCTCTCTCTCCAATCTAGTTGATTATGTTGGTTGCAGGTTGTAATTTTCTCTCCACGCGAGAGAGAATGGACTAGGAAATCACTAGGAAAAGTTGACCAAACAAATTGAAAAAGTAAAACAGGTTCGTTCCGAGATTCAAGCAACAGATGGGCTCCCATTATGTATTTATTACCTACAAACGCCGACACACTACTACGTAAGATTTTCAACTACAGGTGGAAAACAGGAGAAAGTATGCATGTAAGTTTGGATTGGCAAACATCACTTCTCTCTTTCTGCCAATGTGGCAATGCTAAACTTTATGATTTCTAGATGAGAGTTTTTCTTTCTTTGCTGAACAAGAGGAGTACCTCTCTACCAAGAGTGCACAGCATTATTCTTGTGTTGGCTGGTGTGGCAATACAAACTAGAAATTTCTAGAGCGGTCTTGTCGGTCTCCACTTCAGCATAACGAAACTGTAACTGTACCTTCTTTCTCTTACTTTCCCCCTTTTTATATACGACACACTGCCACTCCAATCACACGTTTATCTGTTTTGTCGAACTTTTGACTAGTATCACCGGCAACAAACCCAAGAGTATTTTCCCTATGCGTGCATACATACGTAGTTTCAGTAGTTCCAATCTAAGATTACTAAAACTTATTGTTGGGACACTTGGCTGGCTTTCTAAGAAGAAACTGCTGAATCTGAAGTTGGCCTATATGTTAGTTTATGTATGTTTAGCATGTGCCCTGTTGCTGCTTTACTTTTACAATTTTTGGGAGGCGGTTTATTGTATATCTAGCAGTATAAATCAAGGTGGCCCTGGTTTACATTGTCACAACTAAATCCCTTTGGGACCCAGAAATTTAACGAGATCCAACTTTTCCTCGAATTTGCACAATTCTTGAACCCTACTTCATTTACTTTATCCTTGATTCACAAGTTGTTTCCGACTTCGACACGGTCTCCGAGTTGGCGGAAGCAAACCTGAAACCAATGAAAATAATATACATGGTTACAACCAGATTATTACTTTTGGGAAAAAATTATGTTGATCAAGAGCAACTATGCAGAGGTATTGGGATGGTTAGCAAAACAGCCGGAACCAGTGATTTGGGTTTGGATGTATAGATAGGCGGTGCTAGTAGTGAAAAGTAATGGATTGGAAATTTTCTTTTGAAATTCACAATTTCATTTGCCAACTCTCGTGTGAATGAAAGTGAAGGCGAAAGCTACAGATATTCTCACTCTGACTCATTTTAAAAAGGAATATCGCAAAGCCGTTTCTTGGTTGGTTGCATACGGAACTCAACCCAAATATCCAGTTTGTGTTAGGAACCCAACCCCACAAAACATTTTATGAATGCAGCACTTGTACTTGTGCACAGAGAAAATCTTTGCATTTGTAATTTTCCAAAGGAAATTCCTTCCTGCTCATCCTTTTTTGAGGTCATGCATTGTTTTGTGAGAAGAAGAAGAGCAATAGCAACAGTGACTGCAAGGGAATGAAATGAAAAGGTCTTGTTCACTTTGCCTCTAGATGATATTACAATCTTTGGTGAATGTGAAATGAAAATGTAGGAAACAAAATGCAATATTTTCATGTCGAATACTGATGATGATCATATGACGATGGTCATATAAAATTAATGCATTCACGAAACCAGAGAAAAATCAGAAAATACCTGATACAGAGATCTCTCTCTGATTTTTCTCTGAACTCCGGTTTTCCCTTTGTGCTAGGTTGGTCTTTTGTATTCTTCTCATTCACTTTAGCATTGCACATAACAAAAAGCAGTTGGGATAATGGGAGAGGAGTGGATTTTCCAATGAGAAAATTTTACCTTCTTTCCTCTATCCCAGTTAATATTTAGTTGGGATTGGGGCAGCAGCATAATATATTTGGGAGGAAGAGAGAGAGGCGCATTCACTTTCCTCTTTATCAAGTGAGAGGAGAAAATTGTGAGAAGGAACCAAAAGCAAAGCCAAGGCTTTCTCCTTTTCTGTTCCAACAATAGTAATAATAACAATAATAATGGTATGTACGCAACGTCTCCGTTTTTAAGCTGACTTGAGGCTTTTCCCTTCGTGGCTCGGCATCCGCATCGTGCCAAGACTTTGAAAGGTTTATTTTTCGAATAAGGCGAGAAAAGATTGCCTTCGAGCGTTTTTACTACCTTAAGAGCCGTATATCACCAGATCATCACATTATCATGTATATATACAGCTCATTTTATCTAGATATGCATACATACGCCGTACGTGTACTTACAATACGTTCACACATCTTTTTTCTTCACCTTATTTTTTTTATAATATTTCTTTTCAAAGAAATGTGCTAAGTATGTATATATACTACGAATATGTTGCGTATGCGGAAGGAACATCACACAATTGCACAGTCTTTTATCATCACATGATAAAAACAATCTTTGAGATAGCTTCTCTAACTCTCTTTCTCTCTCTCGCCTTTTCCCATATTACTTACGACCTCCGTTTCTCTTTTCTCTGTGAAAGTGATGACAGCCGAGGATTAGTTGAGTGGAGAAGAAGATGAAAATGAAGAAGTAAAGTGAAACAAACTGGGCATGAAAGATGATTGAAAATATGGGGAAAGGAGAAACAGGTAATGTTTTATTAGTTTCGCCAGAGTTGGCTATGTTAATATATAAATACATCCATACAGCACGTGATAAAGCTACCGGAACCAGATGTGATTTAACTTGATGTTTCAATTTTATGCCGGCTGTTTCAACGAAGCCGGAGATTTACACACATAGCTAAAGTCAGCCATCAGTCTTGGAATTCAATGAAAGAAACCGGCAAATGATGGAAATGTATGATAATGCGAAGAGAAAGTTGATTAAAGTATATGCCATTGGCAAGTCTTTTTGAAGTACACTTTAAACATGTGCCCCAAAATGACTAGTCCTTTTTATTCAACAACTCTCTCAAATACTAAAAGGGACTAAAATACACTTGTCTTTAATGTATGATGTTGAAAAGATCAAAGTTCAAATCACGTTATTTACCGTGTAAATATACATTCAAACATTAATTTGATATTCAGGCAAGGAAATTAGAAGCATAAAAAGTGGTCAGAAACAACAAAAATTGGAGTTCATGTGTGTACACAACACGTTTCATCTACGTAAACGCATTTTGGCACTCGCCAGTTTTTCATATGATTGAATCATATACTTTTGACTTTTGTAAATCCACACACATTTCATGTGTACATTTCTTCCTTTATAATTCTATTGTCTCATACTCATTCCATGTTTACACGTTACATAATCAATAGTTGACATTACCACAAGATCAAAAGCACACACACACACACACACAAAAGTTGGTAATTGCGGTTTGCTGGTAAATATCTCCACAAACCTCTATCTTTGAGCAATTCCAAGCCTGGCAGCCAGCCTCCCTTTTGAAAAGACCAACGAATGACTTTATTTGCCATCTGCATGACAATAGCGTTCTTTCCAAACAGGCTCCACTACTCTTTGTAAAAACTACTTGGTTGACGACATACTAAACTTAGTTTTTCACACAAATCCTTCACAATCAACGAGCCTTTCACATTTAGTAAATTTTGTCGAGCTAGTCATTTTCCCTATGATAGGTTTACAACGTTCATCCACTAGAAATTTCAAATTCTGGCCGAGTCCATAGCTGATTATCTCCCATCAAACTGGAATAAACTGCTGCTAATAACGCCATTCATTGGTAGTTAACAGATGTACAAATATGTTAATGGTATTCTGGAATTGCTTTTGTAAATTTACTTTCCCTTTCTCTCTCACTTACTCTTTTTTTGAGGGAAAGAGCGTGTTTGTAAGTCATAAAAATAGAAAGCGAGACAACAATGGGGTTTGCTGATAACTATCAGTAGCACGCAATGCACGAGTAATCTGAAAAGGAAAACACCATTTGTTATTCTCATTCTTTTGTAGTATTTTTAACATATATGGGGCTTTTTAGAATAAGTATTTTTAGTCACACCTGAATGCCTTCCTGAGATAAACATCAGATATGTATGTTATTGTTATTGAAAGAGCAACTAGGACCATTAGCCATAAAGGTGAGTTATAGAACTGATAACCTCCCTCTTCCCCATTTTCGACACTAGTACTAGTTGTTTACTACTTGCAATTTTTATCGCCACGGATTACTATCGCTTGAATGAATGCATGATTTTCACTAAAACATTTTGATACGTGTTTGTGCTACTGATACCATACAAGTAGGATACACTTAAGCTCTGGTGCAGATAAATGCTCACTCACACAGCCCAACATCTCTCATGGTCAAACATGAGAGGATTATGGTCGCTAAAGAAGAGTCATTGCATTTTTTTCTCTCAAGATGCTCATAATATTGCTACTGTATGTTCTAATAATGCTCCTGTGCTCCTCTGTCCAATTTTCTTTGGCAGGAAAAATAGCAACAACGATGGTTGAGGATTAGTGACGTGACGTCATTCCCCATCCCCATTTTTTATATCTATAGAAGGAACAATCTTAATTCAGGCTTGAGATAACATTTTATATAATGCTCAGCTACAGCTAGCATGAATATTTAATAAGAAAAAATATAGATTGTAAAACTTCTCCACTTTCATATTAGTTTTGAGTACACGAGTTAATGGAGAAGGATAATACATTTTTATGTGGTTGCTCCTTTTAAATGACAGGATTGTACTTCTACAATTTATTATAAATTCACTGCATGAAAGACTATACTTTGGGAAACATGGAATTATAGTTTTATTCGTCGCACTGAATTTTGTGGAATGTCAAATTATTCCTTCAAAAATAGTAATTCCTGTGCTCTGTCAAAATTACAAAGAATTGTAGACTCAACTCAATAGATAAGTCAATCACGTAAAACGTGAAGTATACAATTTTCAAAAAAAAAAACATTTCGGAAACGAATTACATGTGTGACAGTTGGATTGACTCAAGCGGAAAGACTATGATGACGTACAATGGGATTTGTCGAAGGAATCAACTACTATCCCTCATGATTTTTAAGAGAAACATATTTATTATTGGCTCCTGATTATGTATGTTACGAGTATGAAAATGACTATCATCGAAACTCAATCCGATAATTTTCAAGGGAATTCTTAAAACTGGCTTAGGATAGTTAGATGAACATAATGGTTTTATTGTTGGTTAGATTTTCATCAAACTAACAATAGATCCGTTTCGCTGTAAACGAAATGGAGAAGACTTCATTCCCTCAAGCTGAAGCCAGTCTTCTTATTTACTACTTTGTGCAACAAAATGTAAATGTATGTAAAACATAATCTGACATCAATGTAAAGAAGTAGATGGTGAAATCTGTGCTGAACGCTTCGTTGTGCCTGATTAGTTGTCTCTCCTTGATGATTTCGGGGCATCTAACAACAAATCTAATGAAAAGCATCTAAGTTTAAACTTTATTAAGAAGTTCATTCTAAAAACTAATTTGATGCAGCCTCAAACCAAAAATAACATGGATTTGAAACAACATACTTCAAACTTTACAACAGTTTGAAAAGTATATGAGCTGTATAACGTAGATACGTCTACGTTTGATTCATAGATGCCGCTGACATTTGAAAGCAAGATGTGACTACTCTTTTTTGGAAAAGTCATATTTTTATTTACTCGTACCTACTTACCTAAAAAAACTGTTTTAGGAAAGATGTAGCGGATGTCCCAGCAATATTTTCCGAATGTGCTAGTAAGCTTAAGAAACCAACGGCTATCCCAGTAAATCGATTTGCCTTGAAGATGAATACATAGATGCTTAATATGAAAATGTACTTTTGTGCTTGTATACAATGCTCCATAACGATGAGCCTGGATTTTCTTCGGGTGTCGGTGTCGGTTAGCATTTGAAAACATGTTTTGGTGGGGGAAAGTGTAACCACAGATTTCTTTTGTAAGGCCCTTCTGCGCTCAAGGGCGAATACTTACACAAGTAAACGAGAAAAGTTTGTCTATAAAATGACGTTCCCCCATTTCAACTAGAGTTGTCTAGTTATTTACAAAATATTTAGTGGAAATGAGATAAGCCAAGTCTTCATCGTCCGAGCCAAAATGAAGAAGGTAAAGTGGAGAGGAAAAGAGCTGAAAGGAATGAGAAACTTTTCCCTGCAAAAAGAATGAGCTTGGTCGTCCGTCACACTTATTTAAAGTAATGAGGCTTTGATAATTATATGCTTATTTACAGTAAGTAACCGTAACCATATCTTTCTAAAATGTTGACGTAACATGAAACTATGGCCGGGAACAACCAACATCAAAAAGAAAACCTTTATATCATATCATCTCTTCCACTGTGAACATGGATATAATCATTCTTACA